>OY728147.1:229362711-230612711 GCA_963277665.1 Viscum album
ACTCACACTACTACAAAAACTGGCTTTTTGAGCTCTCAAAACGGGATTTAACAGTGCTAAAAAATGTTTTAAAGCTCAGTTCTGATAAGGGGGGGTCCCCTTTATCAACGCTAAATAAGAAATGATATAGGGATTATTTATCCGTTCTAAACAAGCACTGATAAATGCCATGTCTGTTGTAACATAAAAATCTACAGTAGCACACCCAAACAAGACATAAAAAAATTCAGCATCTCTACAAGTATACCCATACAAATTTAAAACATAATTTATAAGGTAATTACACTATGTATACCCATAACAAATTATAACCATACACCATTAACACATAACTTATAAGTTAATTAAATACATAAACAATTCAATTTTGAATTCAGGGGGTTGGGGGTTGTTCAAGGGTTAGTGGTGGCTGTCCAAGGGGGGTAGGGGGGATGGGGGTGTTCGGGTGGATAGGGGTGTCCGGGGGGGGGGGATCTAGGAGGTTTTGGGGCTGTCCAAGAGGGTGGTGTGGTGTACAGGGGGTGGTGGGGGTAGTCTATGGGGTGGGGGTGTCTGTGGGGGTGGGTGGGGGTGTCTATGTGGTGGGGTGGTGTCTAGGAGGGGGTGGGGGTGTCCAGGTGGGGGGGGGGGGGTCCAGGGGGGTTGTGGGGTGTCCAGGGGGTGGGGGGGGGGGATTTCCAGGGCGTGGGGGTGTCCAGGCGGTGGGTGGTGTCCAGGGGGTGGGGTGGTCCGGAGTGTTGATGGGGCTATCCAAGGGGGGTGGGGTGGTGTCCAAGAGGGTGGGGGTGGCCGTCCATGGGTGGGGCTGTCCAGGGTGAGGGGGGTGTCCAGGTGGTGTCTAGGAGGGGTGGGGGTTTCGTCCAGGGGGTTGGTGGGTGTCCAGTGGGGGTGGGGAATGGTCTAGGGGCTGGGGGTGGTCTAGGGGGTTGGTGGGGGTGGGGTGGTGTTCAGGGGGGTGGGGGGTGTTTGTCTATGGGGGTGGTGGTGTTCAGTGGGGTGGGGGAGGTGTCTAGGTGGTTATGGTAGTGGGGGAGGGGTACAAGGGGTTGGGGAGTCCAAGGGGGGTGGGTGCTGTCCAGGGTGGGGGGGGGTCCAGGGGGTCGGGGGGGGGGGGCTGTCCAAGGTGGGGGGGGGGGGGCTGTCAATGGGGATGTCCACGGGGGTGGGGGTGTCTATGGGGTTGGGGGGCTTTCCAGGGGTGGGGGTGTCCAGAGGGGCGGGGGGTGTCCAGGGTGTGGGGTGGTGTCCAGGGGGTGGGGGTGGTCTTGGGGATTGGTGGGGCTGTTCATGGGGGTGGGGTGGTGTCCCGAGGGTGGGGGTGGCATTCCATTGGGAAGGGGGTGTCCAGGGGGGTGGGGGAGGTGTCCAGGTGGTGGTGTGGTATCTATGAGGGGTGGGGGAGTCTAGGGGGTTGGGGGCCATCTGAGGGGGGAGTCCAGGGGGTGGGGTCCTTCCAAGGGATTGGGGGGGGGGATATTCAGGGTAGTGGGGGTGTCCAGGGGGTTGGTGTCTGGGGGGGTGGGGGTGTCCAGGGGGGGTGTTCATGGGGGTGTCCAATGTGTGGGGGTGTTTGGGGGGTTGGGGGGATTTCTAAATTATGGGGGTGTCCACAGCGGTGCGGTGGGGCTGTCTTGGGGGTGGGGTGGTGTCCAGAGGGTGGGGGTGGCTGTCCATGGGGGTGGGGGTGTCCAGGGGTGGGGGCTGTTCAGGGTGTTGGGGTGTCTATGGAGAGTGGGGGTGGGGCTGTTAAGGGTGTTGGGGGGTGTCCAGGTGGTGGGGTGGTGTCTTGGAGGGGTGAGGGTGCCGGCAGGGGGGGGGGGTTGGTGGGTGTCCAGGGGGGGCTACCCATGTGGTTGTCCGAGGGATAGGCTTGTGTCCAAGGGGGTTGAATCATACAAAAATGACCCATGGATCATTATACTAAAGGATAAACACAATCTGAATACGTTTGGTCAGATTTCCGTATGTCAGATGTTGTATTAGTAACACCCCAAGCTTCCACGATACATTTCCCTTCGAATAATGCAATGTTGTGCATTGTACGCAACTTCAAAATTCTAACACACCACAACCAATAAAACTAGCCGTTATGAATAGTAATACCTACTTTTTGAAATTTTATAAATTCTATCTCTCAAAATGGACTTCATTTTTAGATTCTGAATATCGAATTTATCCTAGGGTGAAATTTTGGAACTTTTCGGATAACACTTATATTTTGATGAATAGTGAAAATTACTAAATTTTAATTAAAAAAAACTTTTTAAATAAAAATAATTTATAGTGATAAATTATTTTATTGAGTGGTTTTAAAATATAATTAGAATATATTTTTACCATTTTATCCAATGGTGTTCATTAGAATTAATTTCACTTTGAAATTGCACCTAAACAATTGTCAATCTTTTAATATATATTGTTTCATAAAAACACGCTATTTGTTGTGACAACGGGAATTAATTATAAAATTAATTAATGAAACTTATATGTTTAGAATTTTTTAAAATAGATATCATTTTTGAATTTTGAATATCAATTATAGCTTAGGGTGATATTTTGGCATTGTTCTGAAAAACTTCAATTTTTTTATGAATAGTGAAACTACTAAGTGGTAGTTAAAAAACTGAATTTTTCATAAAACTTAATTTTACCACTTCTGTGAATGGAATTTCGAAAATTCAAGAGACACGGTTAATATCAAGAAGTAAAATGTGGTTCAATGAGATGAAAATAATTTTTGGTGAATAGTAACTTTTTATTTTTATTTACCACGGTTAAAAGTAAATAGGGTAATTAAGGGTAAAAATGATATTAATATTACCCTAACACATGTCCTAATTCTATTGGACAGGTGTATCTCGACCAAAAAAAAGATTAGGAATAAAATATTATCATTTAGGTCCACTTGGATTAGATTAGGACATTTATTATTATTTATTTCAAAGAAGAGTTAAAAGAGTTAAAATCAAAGTTTATTTACTAAAACATTTTTAATATAGGGTCATACATAAGATAAATTCGATTGTAAATTTTCATTAGAAAGATAATAAGATTTAATACATAATTATAGTTTATTTATAATTTTTAAACATTAAATAATTTAATATATTTATGACACAATGATGATGGAGTAATTAACATAATAGTGCAAAATTAAAATAATTGTTATTATAAATACCCAAATAATTATAATATAAGACGTTTATTGAATTACACTAATTTTATAGTATAATATGACATATTAGGATTGATGTAATTTACTTTTTTAGAAGTAATCATTATTTTATGAGTTTCACAAAAAACAACTATAGAATAGTGTCAAAATTGACATAAAAGAGTTTTTAAAACAAATATTATATTATTAATTGATATTAAATTCCTAAAAATCTATGTTTTGGCCAAGATACTTATACCATGATAGCTATATCATTAATGGACCACTTGGGGGTCGTTTGGATGTATATAGTAAGTTTATTAACTATATAATATAAAATACAAAGTGAGATGATAAATGTCAAACTAATTAACTAAGAGTTAAAACTAAAAGATAAGGTTAATATAGTAACCCAAACCTGTATAAATTATATTGGTTGAAAGTTTTTAGACCTATCCCCACCTTAAAATTTTAATAATCTACTTTGGAGCCATTAGAAACCGAATATGAATTTATTATAAATTAATATTTCTAGCTTTTCCAAAGGTGCCATTCACCCCTCATATAAAAGGGAACTCCTCCTTCTCATTTCTTCACACCATAAAAGCCTTTTGGTTCGGCCAAAAACTGAACAAATACTCTCTCAACTTCCCTCACTACAACCTAGAGGCCTTATATTGATCAGAAATCCAACCTAATGAGCCCTTTTGATCAAATCAAATGGAAGAACCTGAAGAAGAGGTAATGTTTTCACCAACCCTTTTCAAGTTCCTTTGTTCTTCCACTTATTCTTTCTTTGTTATTACCAATATAAAATATTAACTCCAGTATCTTATATATACTCTGATGTTATTATAAATATGGTACAACCATATTCATTATTCTATCCACCCTTTGAATAACATGTCACCATACGTGCGTACGTACAGCTTACCGTCTCCACGTCGTGGTGTAATTGTTATTCAATATATTATTATTTGGATGGGTATAATAATGATGTGTAACTCATTTAAATAATAAATATAACATTATAATGATTCTATATATATGATATACCATCCAATTATATATTATTTTAATATCAAAAGAATGATATTGTCGCTCGTGGGTACGTACGGACTACCGTCTCCACGAACGCGATGAGATTCATTCTCCATCATATCCATTCAAGTATAATTATCATTGGATGATTTAAAAATAATGTTTAATAACTTTATATAATTCTGGATATGAATAAGATAAAATCTATCCATGACAAACATGGCTTATGTAACAGAACATATAAAAGAAAACGAGTAAGTTAACACCCGAAACGACGATAATTCTAAGATATTATTAACAACACAGTGTTAAAAGATCATATATGATATCATATTAATGTATATGATTCATGAAAAATTAAATAAAAATTATTTCAACATTATAAATGAGGTTAACCTACCCCCAAGTAAGAAAAAGTACAAGGTAAGGGGTTTCTTATCTCACTTTTAATTCCGTGAGAATTCCATTGTTCACCACTTATTTATTACATGTGGTGTGTGTACTACCCATGTCTGTATTAATTGTGTAATATAATTTAATTAATGCATATTTACATCATCATTGTATGATCCTTCTTTCATGGGTGTATGTTTTGTATGTTACCAAATCAATAAGGGAATTTGAAATTTTAATTTCCATTTATTCTGCTTTACGCAAACTTCATTGATTATTTTACTCTGAGATTATGTGTGGAATAACTATTCATTTTCTTATGCCATAATTTCTACTCCCCTTTTCCGTGGATATACTTTTGATACACATAATCACTCAATTGATAATTTCTCAAGTCATCGATATGAATTTGATAAGAGTAATTTTAACTGACTCTCCATTTGTTGAGTTAAACATCCAATTCATTGGTGTTGCTTTTATAAGATTATGTGTGAATATCCTTTGATTGATTTACACTGAATATCCAATCATATTTAGTGTATTTATATTTTTCACACATAACTATGTCGTTGATTTATCCTTAACCTAATGATACGACCTTTATGAGAGATTTCATCTCAATTTACATTCCATTGAGACTTTTTTGTTGATATACACCAAATCACTTTTATGTAGTGTATATAATGTACTTTGACATAGTATATCATGAATACATTTATTATCATGATATTACAAAGTTTCTATTACCTCATTTATTTGTATTCAAGTGTCTCTATTTTGGTTAGAATCTCTAACTAAAATACCATTTTTAAATGTTTTAAAGACGTATTCATCTAAATCATGCTCATTAATGTCCGTGTTTTAAAAATGGTTTTGAGGATTTTTTTATATGGACATTAAAGTTTTAAAATTAAAACTCCTTTTAAAAAGTTTCAAAGTGGTATGGGACACTTTGATTTAAAAATCTATTTTTAAATGGCTTCTTGACAAATAGTGTGACTTTTAAATGATTTCAAGAAAAAGGGGGATATTTCTCTCAAATAGTTTTGATGATTATTTTCATCTATGTAAACATCCTTCATTATTCTTGATTGAGGTTAATGTGATAAAATAAAATCTTCTATATTGTATCAAATGAGTTATGTTTGACTGTGGATGTGCTATTTTTATACCATTCATGGTTTGTAGTTAAAGTATTGACATTTCGTATTCTAGTTTTAATACAAATGTTTATGTTATGTTTAAACCTGTTCATATGAGGAATTAATTGGACTTAATAAGTTATGGGTGGAGACCTCTATAGCTCCTCGATACATCGGTAGGTCTCATGAGACAAACTAGTGTTTTGGCACAAGGCCTTGGCAAAATCTTATTTGTAGTCTTGGAACGAGTCCTTGGCTATGTTATTATGATCGTCTGGAATTATGCATTCCATAATTATGAAAGTGGTTATTGATATTGCATGTGATCATTTGACTAGTATAATATCCATGTGAGTAAGTAAATGGCATTAATTTATTTTATCTATTCCATTTTATGCTGAAGTTAAAGTTTAAAAGTATTTCGTTTTAGTTATAAACTGCCTTAAGTGTTTATGTTTATCTATGAAAGGTTCTGCTATAGTGTTATCCTTACTGAGCATCTGAGCTCACCCCTTTCAATGTTTTATTTTTCCCAAGATTATGAAGAAGTAATTTATGAATGACCTGCAGGGATAATATGAGGGGATATGAAGACAAGATGTTGTTGTAGTTTTATTTACCTTATAATGTAATGTAAGACTTTTGAATGTATCTAGTGTTTCCAAGACTACTAAACTAATCGGTATTTAGAGACTTGATCCTTTGTGATCATGCCAATGTTATGTAATAATGCACCGACTCTGGGTATCTAGGGTTGAGGCGTTACAGTTGGTATTAGAGGAAGTTTAGTACAAACCTTGGAAGATAGATTTAGATAAACTCTGATCAGAGCACATAGACCTAAGATGAACTTTGAGGATTAGTATAGAATAACTTCATAGAATATTGGTATTGTAGAGATTTTGTGAGTTTTCGGAGAAATACATCCCTGTCTTGATACGAGAAGGTCGAGGCGGCTCTGGCACAGATGTACCTAGGGGTAAAACCCGAAAACACCGCTTTGAGCTAGACTCGAACGTGAACTCGTGCACGACAACGGGCCTTGCTGCACTCTTGGTTACAACACTTCCAGGGGATATACTTAGGATAATTTACATTTTCTTTACAAACCAATTTAAAGTATTATGTATATAATATGAGAGTAAATGACCTTGGTTAATCCTAATGTGTTTCAAATTGAGAATAGGGTGACATGTTAATCCCTAAATGATTGTATGACTATATTACTCACACAATGCTTTCTGGTTTTAGTTAATGGATGGATTCCAAGGAAGTCATAGTGACTTTGAGAATGATGTACAAGGTGGGAACGGTGGTGGCAATGAGAAACAAAATGGAATGTTGATAGGAGTAAAAGATATCGTCTTTATGCCAAATCAATTTTCCAAAAATATGATCAATAATATACATATGTACCAATTACCAGACTCAAAAAAGAAGAGAAAGTTGATGAATGATAAGAGCTCCAGTAGTGGAGACCATGGAGAAAGAAATCCTCAATTTCCATCATGCAGGAAATGTGGAAGGAGACACCCAGGAAAGTGTCTCAATAGGAAAACAAAATTCTTTACGTGCGGGAAGGAAGGACATAAAGTGAAGAATTGCAGAAGAAAAATGATGAGTACTATAGAGGAAGAAAAGAATGGTACCAAGAATCCATTTACATTCATTTTACATAAATGTAGGGGACCTGGCCATTACCTGAGTGAATGTCCTATTCTTTAGGATAATTTCTTGGTCAAAGAAGAAGCTATGTAGAAATAAATGGTTGGAGAAATGTTTAAAAAGTATTAGCACTCCTTTTTGATGGGTTTTTTTTGGAATCATTTTCTCTTGTATTTGTAACCCTAATGTTTTCCATGTGAGAATGATATTTATGGAAGAATTATATTTTTCCTTGTGGATATAGTTATAAATATCCAATTGGTTTTATGTGATCATTGGGTTTAAGTAAATTACAAATTATTATAATTTGGGATGAAAATGCAAGGTATGAGATAAAATTTGTGGTTGAATTATGTTATGGTTATTTTGAGGAATTTATCTCATTTTGGTAATGTTATAAAATACAGTTTTTGAAAAAGGACAACACATAGACCGTGTGACAACCCGTCACGTCGGACAAAGCTGTGGGAATCGAACCCACAACCAAAGTGCGATTGGGATTTATCGCCTACCACTGGACTACATGAAGTCCCTGGTTAGTGTGACTATTATTTTAGATAAATGATTTTATTGATCAATAATAATTTGATTTGGGATCTTATTTCATATGAAACGAATACCCTTAGTATAGGAAAATGATTTAGTGATTAAGTGATAAATGTTATTTTGGAAGTTGTTCGCTTTGTTGAGAACACTATATGCCAAAGGAAAATAGAGTAGTATGAGATTTCATTTGAGGAGTAATGGTGGATTTTTATCTATGTTTTTATTGTGGATTTATAATGATTTGGGTTATTTATAGAAATTATTAGGTTAATTACTTTTAAGTATGTGACTTTAAGAATTAATTAATGTCATTTGGAGATACAATTTAATGTGGAAGACTACATTCTTAATAAGTTTTGGTTTTCAATATTAATTTTGATTATAGGATTTTAAGGACAATTGATTAGTGAATGGTATTTATTTAACTTTGAGGTATTGTTGGTTTAATTTTTGAAATTAAGATTAGTGTTTATTTCTCTCAAGGAATATCCTTTTGGGGGATCATTAGATCTTGTACTAACCATTTTGGTTTTGATTAATCTCTAAAGACAAGTTAAATATATAGTTTATCCTACGTGGATCATGTATTTCCATTGAAGTTTATTCTAGCTCTTCCATTGTGACCAAGTCTTCTTGAATACTAGTTGTTCAAAAAAATGAGTTAGTGGTAAAAAGTTATTAAATAATGAAACTCTACTTAAAAAGTAAGTACATCTATTTATGTTCTTAGTCAATATCATAAATGAATTCCTCATCCTTATGTAATGTAACTTAAAACAAATGAAAATGTTGTCCATTTACTTTCCTACTAGGAGACTAATGGCCATTTGTCCCAACACAAGTTTGTGGTTTTATTATTGTTAACTTTCTCCTGATCATGATTTCTATCCCTCTCCATCAGAACTTGACACATATTTTATCAACCATATCCATGTTTTCCTACATGGAATCCGAGTATGGGTTATCTTGGTTGAACTTTATACCTCTCTTTCTTTCTTTTAAAGTGATAGTTTTATTGACTCTTTTTCCGATGTGGGACTTTCCATTATATTACCAAGCACAATTTTAAAAATTGTGAGGATGCAATTTATTGAAGGAGGGGAGAATTTAACACCCCAAGCTTCCACAGTACGTTTCCCTTTAAATAATGCAATGGCGTGCATTGTACGCAACTTCGAGATTCTAACACACCACAACCAATCAAACTAGCCGTTATGAATAGTAATACCTACTTTTTGAAATTTTATAAATTCTATCTCTCAAAATGGTCTTCATTTCTTGGATTCGGAATATCGAATTTATCCTAGGGTGAAATTTTGGAACTTTTTGGATAACACTTATATTTTGATGAATAATGAAAATTACTAAGTTTTAATTTAAAAAAAATTTTTAATCAATATAATTTATAGTGATAAATTATATTATTGAGTGGTTTTAAAGTATAATTAGAATATATATTTACCATTTTATCCAATGGTGTTCATTAGAATTAATTTCACTTTGAAATTGCACCTAAACATTTGTCAATCTTTTTATATATATTGTTTCTTAAAAACACACTATTTGTTTTGACAGCGGGAATTAATTATAAAATTAATTAATGCAACTTATATTTTTATAATTTTGTAAAATAGACACCATTTTTGAATTCGGAATATCAATTATAGCTTAGGGTGAAAGTTTGGAATTGTTCTGAAAAACTTCAATTTTTTATGAATAGTGAAACTACTAAGTGGTAGTTAAAAAAAACTGAATTTTTCATAAAACGTAATTTTACCGCTTCTGTGAATGGAATTTCCAAAATTCGAGAGACACAATTAATATCAGGAAGTAAAATGTGGTTCAATGAGATGAAAATAATTTCTGGTGAATACTAATTTTTTACTTTTATTTACCACGGTTAAAAGTAAATAGGGTAATTAAGGGTAAAAATGATATTAATAATACCCTAACACATGACATAATTCTATTTTACAAGTGTATATAGACCAAAAACAACCTTAGGAATAAAATATTATCATTTAGGTCCACTTGGATTAGATTAGGACATTTATTATTATTTAATTCAAAGAAGAGTTAAAAGAGTTAAAATAAGTGTTTATTTACCAAAACATTTTTAATATAGGGTTATACATAAGATAAATTCGATTTTAAATATTCATTAGAAATATAATAATATTTCCTACATAATTATATTTTATTTATAATTTTTAAACATTAAATAACTTAATATATTTATGACACAATGATGATGCAGTAATTAACATAATAGTGAAAAATTAAAATAATTGATATTATAAATACACAAATAATTATAATTTAAGACTTTTAATGAATTAAACTAATTTTATAGGATAATAGGACATATTAGGATTGAGTTAATTGACTTTTATTGAAGTATTCATTCTGTTACGAGTTTCACAAAAATCAACTATTGAATAGTGTCAAAATTGACATAAAGAGTTTTAAAAAAATATTATATTATGAATTGATATTAAATTCCTAAAAAAATATAATGTTTGGCCAAGAGACTTATATCATGATAGGTATATCATTAATGGACCACTTGTATGTCTTTTGTATGTATATAGAAAGTTTATTAACTATATAATATAAAATAAAAAGTGACACGGTAAATGTCAAACTAATTAACTAAGAGTTAAAACTAAAAGATAAGGTTAATATAGTAACCCAAAACTGTCTAAATTCTATTGGTTGAATGGTTTTAGACCTATACCCACCTTAAGCTTTTAATAATAAACTTTAGAGCCATTAAAAACGGAATATTAATTTATTATAAATTAATATTTCTTGCTTTTCCAAAGGTGCCCCTCACCCCTCTTATAAAAGGGCACTCCTCCTTCTCATTTCTTCACATTTTCAAAGCCTTTTGGTTCGGCCAAAACCTTCCCAAATACTCTCTCAACTTCCCTCACTACAACCTAGAGGCCTTATATCGATCGTAAATCCAACCTATGGATCCCTTTTGATCAAATCAAAAGGAAGAACCCAAAGAAGAGGTAATGTTTTCACCACCCCTTTTCAAGTTCCTTTCTTCATACACTTCTTCTTTCTTTGTTATTACCACTCTAAAATAATAACTCCAGTATCTTATATATACTTTGATGTTATTATAAATATGGTACAACCATATTCAGTATTCTATCGACCCTTTGAATAACATGTCACCATACGTGTGTACGTACGGCTTACCGTCTCCACGTCGTGGTGTAATTGTTATTCAATATATTATTATTTGGGTGGGTATAATAATGATGTTTAACTCATTTAAATAATAAATATAACATGATAATTATTCTGTATATATGATATACCATCCAATTATATATTATTTTAATATCAAAAGAATGATATTGTCGCTCGTGCGTACGTACGGACTACCGTCTCCACGAACGCGATGAGATTCATTCTCCATCATATTCATTCAAGTATAATTTTCATTTTATGATTTAAAAAAAATGTTTAAGAACTTTATATCATTATTTATATGAATAATATACAAACTATCCATGCAAACATGGCTTATGTAACAAAACATATAAAAGAAAACGAGTAAGTTAACACCCAAAACAACGATAATTCTAAGATATTATTAACAAAGCAATGTTAAAAGATCATATATGATATAATATTAATGTATATGATTCATGAATAATTTAATAACAATTATTTCAACATTATATAGGAGGTTAACCTACCACAAACCAAGGAAAAGTACAAGGTAAGGGGTTTCTTATCTCACTTTTAATTCCGTGAGAATTCCATTGTTCACCGCTTATTTATTACATGTGGTGTGTGTACTGCCCATGTTTGTATTCATTGTGTAATATAATTTAATTAATGTATATTTAAATCATCATTGTATGATCCTTCTTTCATGGGTGTATGTTTTGTATGTTACCAAATCAATAAGGGAATTTGAAATTTCAATTTCCATTTATTCGGCTTTATGCAAACTTCATTGATTATTTTACTCTAAGATTATGTGTGTAATAACTATTCATTTGCTTATGTCATAATTTCCACTCCATTTTTCTGTGGATATACTTTTGATACACATAATCACTAAATTTATAATTTCTCAAGTCATCGATATGAATTTGATAACAGTAATTTTAACTCACTCTCCATTTGTTGAGTTAAACATCCAATTCATTGGTGTTGTTTTTATAAGATTATGTGTGAATATCCTTTGATTGATTTACACTGAATATCCAATCATATTTAGTGTATTTATATTTGTCACACATAACTATGTCGTTGATTTATCCTTAACCTAAGGATACGGCCTTTTTGAGAGATTTCATCTCAATTTACATTCCATTGAGAATTCTTTGTTGATATACACCAAATCACTTTTAGGTAGTGTATATATAGTACTTTCACATAGTATATCATGAATCTCTTTATTCTCATGATATTACAAAGTTTTGATTACCTCAATTATTTTTATTCAAGTGTCTCTCTTTTGGTTAGAATCTCTAACTAAAATACCATTTTTAAATGTTTTAAAGACTTATTCATCTAAATATTGCTCATTAATGTCCATGTTTTAAAAATGGTTTAAAGGATTTATTTATATGGACATTAAAGTATTAAAATTAAAACTCCTTTTAAAAAGTTTCAAAGTGGTATGGGACACTTTGATTTAAAAATCTATTTTTAAATGGCTTCTTGACAAATAGTGTGGCTTTTAACTGATTTCAAGAAAAAGGGGGATATATCTCTCAAATAGTTTTGATGATTATTTTCATCTATGTCAACATCCTTCATTATTCTTGATTGAGGTTAATTTGATACAATAAAATCTTCAATATTGTATCAAATGAGTTATGTTTGACTGTGGATGTGCTATTTTTATACCATTCATGGTTTGTAGTTAAAGTATTGACATTTCGTATGCTAGTTTTAATACGAATGTTTATGTTATGTTTAAACCTATTCATATGAGGAATTCATTGGACTTAATAAGTGACGGGTGGAGCCTGCTATAGCTCCTCGATGCATCGGTAGGTCTCATGAGACAAACTAGTGTCTTGGCACAAGGCCTTGGAAAAATCATATTTGTAGTCTTGGTACGAGGCCTTGGCAATATGGTTCTGATAGTCTGGCATTATGCATTCCATCATTATGAAAGTGGTTATTGATATTGAATGTGATAATTAGACTAGTAGAATATCCATGTGAGTATGTAAATGGCATTAATTTATTTTATCTATTCCATTTTATGTTGATTTTCAAGTTTAAAAGGCTTTCGTTTTAGTTATAAACTGCCATAAGTTTTTATGCTTATCTATGAAAGCTTCTGCTATAATGTTATCCTTATTGAGCATCTGAGCTCACCCCTTTCAAAGTTTTATTTTTCCCAGGATTATGAAGAAGTAATTTATGAATGACCTGCAGGGATAGTATGAGGGGATATGAAGTCAAGATGTTGTTGTAGTTTTTTTACCTTATGATGTAATGTAAGACTTATGAAGATATCTAGTGTTTCCAAGACTACTAAACTAATCAGTCTTTTGAGACTTGATCCTTTGTGATCATGCCAATGTTATGTAATAATGCATCGACTGGGGGTATCTAGGGTCGGGGCGTTACGGTATTCAATTAAAATTTTGTTCATTTTAAATAAAAGAGTGGCACTTTGAGTAATACCAGTCACACCGTGCCTCGAATTGAGGCTGGGTTGACTCGTACTCATCACCAATGCACCCCTAGATCATTATCCTAAAGGATCAACACAATCAGAATGCATTTGGTAATATTTCTGTATGTCAGATGTTGTTTTCACTTAAAATTATGTCCATTTTAAACATAAGAGATAAACTTTGAGTGATACCGGTCACACCGTACCTCGAATTGAGGCATGTTGGAATTTTAAAAATAAAAAATGACCCATGGATCATTCTACTAAAGAATCAACACAATACGAATGTGTTTGGTCATATTTCCGTACGTCAGTTGTTGTTTTCGCTTATAATTCTGTCCATTTTAAACAAAATAGAGACACTTTGAGTGATACCAGCTACATCATGCCTCAAATCATAGAGGGTTTGACTCATATACATCACTAATGCACCCATGGATCGTTCTCCTAAAGGATCAACACAATCCGATTGTGTTTGGTCATATTTCTTTACGTCAATTGTTGTTTTCACTTAATATTCTCTCCATTTTAAACAAAATAGAGTCACTTTGAGTGATACCGGCCACACCGTGCCTTGTATTGATGCGGGGTTCACTCTTACACGTCACTAAGTCACCCATGGATCATTATACCAAAAGATCAACACAATATGAATGTGTTTTTTTGGATTTCCGTAGGTCAGTTGCTGTTTTCACTTAAAATTCTCTCCATTTTAAACAAAAGAGAGAAACTTTGAGTTATACCAGTCACACTATACCTCATATTGAGGACTAGTTGACTCTAACACATCAAAAATGACCCATGTATCGTTCTCCTAAAATATAAATCCAATCCAAATGCGTTTGGTCATATTTACATAGGTTAGTTGTTGTTTTCACTTAAATTTTTTCCATTTTATAAAAAAGAGAGATACTTTGAGTTATACCAGCCACACCATGCCACAGATTGAGGTGTTGTTGACTTGTACAAATAAAAAATGACCCATGGATCATTATTATAATGGATCAACACAATCTGAATGCGTTTGGTCAGATTTCCGTACGTCAGTTATTGTTTTCACATAAAATTTTTTCCATTTTAAACAAAAGAGAGACACTCACTAGTGGAAAATGGGTTTATACCATTGCATGCATTCCCACAGTTTATAAGATCCATTGGGAAATTGTGGTTTATTCCTATAGTTTTTCTAAAACCATCGGTATACATTACAGATTTCTAATTTTTATCGGGATCCCGTTCGATTTTTCAGCCCCCGCGTGAACCCTCCCAAGCCTCAGCCCCCTGGCCCTCTCCTCCCCTTCCCGAACTTGACCTCCTCAACCCCCAAAACTGCTGACTCTACCTCCTGACCCCCAACCCCTCTCGACTCCATCTCTTCCAGCAATGTTCAGCCCTCCCCTCTCGACTCCCTCTCCGACGATGACACCCCCTCCCCTCTCGGCTCCTGGCTCCCTCACGTCCAGTGATATTACCCCTTACGACGATAACCCCTATCCCCCTCTCTAGTCGGGTGCGAGACCCCCCATGGCCGAACACCCAACGCGACTTCCCCATCTCTCGTCTCCCTCTCCTCTATAATTTCTCTCAAATATCTAGAGGGTTCATGATCGATACTTCAATGTAAGAATTCATCTTCTTTAATTCTTCAATTTCATAGAGTTTTCCTCTCTCCGGTTTCCATATTTAATTCGGTTGAACCCTAGGGGTTTTGAGGTTTCTTGATTCTAACATTGATCCTTGTTTCTAGGGGGTATCATTCTTCTCTCAGGTCATATGGGGGCATGTTTTGGCATCTGATGCTGAAGGAAAAGTGGTTTAAATAGTGTTGGTTCATCTGCCACCATTTGAGGTTCGTTTATTCTTCCCTCTTTGTTTGGCCCAATTTAATTTGGTTCTTGCGGTGATTTATGTGTCTATGAAAACTCTATATTGGGTATGAATTGCATGAATAAGAATACTTTCCATCCTGCATATCTATTTGTGTGTGTTTGTAGCTCATATCATGTTATATGTTCAAGATTCATCCTTTGGTATAATCATCTCATGTTTGTTTATTGATTGGTGAGTGGAGATTTGGTGAGAAACATGATATTGTACAATGGATATATGGGTATAATTAATTTTTTTTATTCTCTTTTGGTATGTGCTATTATAATTGTCTAACACGCCCTAGTGTATGTTTGATTCTATATTCATTGAATCTTATTTTTATGATTCATTTTTCTATTTTGAATTGATGTTAATTATACTAATCTCATTTGGGTTATTTAAATTTTTTAATTCTGTTTATTTGATGTGTCATGGATGTCAAATGTATGGTTGAGCCATTCTAGATTCTCAATAACCAATTCAATGCCACAAATTCTTGAGGATGAAACAAACCAATTTAAATGAAACCAACATAAACTCATTCAAACTGAATTTAATGAAATAAAACATAATATAAGTATGAAAAATCAAAATAATATGAATTTTTTTAACCTATGAAGAGTAAAATTGAATATTCCTAAATGAATCTACAATAAGTTAAATTAGCATATACTGAACAAATAAATTTAAACTAAATAAATCTAAAACAAATCATATCATGTTGTATCAAAACAAATCATACATAATCAGTGACCTGTCTCAATTTGGATGACATAAAACATAATAAACCAAGATGAACCATAGGAAACCAAACCAAATAATATTATAAAGAGTAAACCCAAAATGAGTTAAACTAAAAAAAGTGGCACCATACAAACCCACAAATGATGTATCAAATTGGACCAAATATAATGAATTAAAACCTATATAACTACAACCGTCATGAACTAAATTGAACTAAACCAAACTGATATGAAATAAATATAATGAAACTGAATTGATTAGAACCCCATCTTGAAGTGATAACTTGCATGCCCTTTAAATAAGGGAGTCATCTCTATTTTCAATAATTGGCCCAGTCAGTGAAAGATAATGTGTGAAATAGAAATGGTCAGATCATCTCACCATATCAACATCCTCATCAATGCCTTATTGTGTGTACTCAAATCAAGAGATGAATAGTAGCCTAGGGTGAAATAAGGCACCATGGATTATGGTGGTGTTATGATAACTATATCAATGGAGGTGATCCCCTATCTATCAAAAAAACTGTAAAGGAACACTGAGTCTATATGGGATATTTTCCTATTGAATATGGCTCAAGAGATTCCGGAGGCCTATTAGGGTCAATACGATAATATTAATAGGATGAATATCTACCACTGAAGCTGCAATTACCAATGTTCCAACTTGGATTCCAGAACGTGCATCCCCTACTGGAAAAAACCACCCATTGAAAAATATTTCCATGAACCCATCAATCCTAAGGATTATATATATTTACAGCCCCACCCAATAACCCCATGTGGTGTATTCTCCTACTTCTATGATTTTCGAATATAAATGGACACTATTATGGACCTTCTGGGAAGGGAACCAGTGAAGGCATATAACGGTCAGCCAAGCTCTACTACGATAGAGTAAAATAAGGATCCAATATTTAAAAGAGATGAGTGATCGTATAAAAATCTCATTTCTTAACTTTTCCTTCTTATATTGAGCATATCCCTCACCAAAACTAGAGTCTATGAGGGGATATCACAGACATCCATGACAGGAAGAAATTTTTCTCACATTTCCCCAAGGGGGGGTATCCTTCTTATTTAATAGACATCCCAAAGGCTAATTCCAACTTCGTTGTGGGACAAATGGGATGAGTTGGTTCCAAGGAACTAATGGATAATCATTTTTATTAAAATATTAGATAGGTGGTATATGATATACTAGGAAACCCATACTAGTTCATAATGATGGATAACATGTACTTGGTTGGAAAAATCTATGCAGCTTTACCTAACCAAGAATATCCATGCTCATTAATCAGAGATGTGCCCGTGCAGTTCACAAGACACCATAGAAGCCCTGGTGACATGTCTACCTAATCACACAAGATCAGTTTGGCCTGTCACATTCATCATAAAAAAGGTTTTAAACACGACCATTTGAATCTGTGTCACAATGAATGACTCCATGGAAAAACTAAAGGGTTTTATATGATAATGATCATGCATCACCAAATGACCTTTTATTGGTGATGCGACATAGTACCAATAGGTAGATAAATTATCTTCGATAACACTCTTACGAAGTTGCAAGACCCCTCACCTTTCTCAAATAAAGAATTAAATAAAAGAGGAAATGGTGGATGATTCTTGTGGAGTGTGATATGTTGGAAATTACCCACATGGTTACTCAATACCCCATTGGTTGGACAAAGTATAATAATTGGGGTGTAGGTGGAAGGTTATTGTGGTCAATGATCATTATGTGACACCCCATGAATAAACCATTGATGGATCATATGAAATGCATAACAATAGTTCCATGACCTACTAGAACTCAAATAATTGGAATTCCCCAAGATAATATAAACAAAAAAAGAAAAACTAAATCTAATGGAAATTTCCCAAACAAACTTGTATTGAACAAAACAAAAATAAGATGAAACTCGAGCCAAACTAATTATATACCATTTATAAAAAGATTAATTGTCAATTAATAGGAATGTAATTTTTGATAGTATCATTTTGAAACATGGATTTGCTTCCCCCTTTCTTACAGAAACATGATTTGACCCATGTGACATTGTGGTTCTTATATGTTGGGCAGTGACATGTATAGTCACAAGAGACAGGTATGTTTTAGTTTAGTTTTTATTTTATTTTCTTTATCACATTGGACACTTAGGTCTTTTACTGGTTTCTATGGACATGGAGTAGTTATATTCTATGAAGGAGGCCAGAAGGTGTTCATATTGTTTCAGTCTTCCAGCTTTGATCCGAGGTAAGATTCTATGATTACTACTTATCTCACACCTCTTATATTTTGGGGATTTCAATTTTTTTGACTCCATATTATGTTTTGGGTAGGGTGTTGGGTCATTTTGTGTTGGTTTGGGTGGGTTTGGTTCTCCGCTTCCAATTGAGGTAAGGTTTTAACGCTATTGGTTGGTTTTTCACTGGTTATATAGGTTCCTTTATTTGTTTTACGGTTCTTAATATACTTTGTGTAGTGCATTGATCCCTTATCGTTGGTTACGAGTCATCAAGTCAAGGGTGACTCACCTGTGTGTTCATAGGTAAGTAAGTATATGTATGTTGGTTCCCCCATTACGTGTATAGTTAGCCATGGTAATAGTTATACACATATGGGGTTAGCTGTGCCCATGTATATATATAAAAATTCATACTCAGGTGAGTGGAGACTGGTATATGTATATAAGAATATGTGTAAGGATCCCCTTGAACATTCTCATGGCCATGAAGGTGTGTGTATAGGGGCTAGGTGTCCTTGCATGTGTGTAAAGGTGTGTATACCCAGTTGGGGAGCAGTAACTTTTAGTTAGAAAGCTCCAAGAGCTGAAGTGAATGGCTTGGTTCCACCTTGAGGTAGAGCCCCTCTCGTAGAATCTTTATTTTAAGAATGCTTTAAATTTAATTTATCTTCTTTCTTAATTATGCTTAATTATAATGAATTGCATATCTTGAATAAGTTTTCTTTCATATAATTGTTTCATTTGATAAATAAATTCATGTTTTTATAATAAAACTAGTTTTAAAAAAAACGAATATAAAATATATATCATTATCATACCACAATCCTAAATCAAGTTTCTGTTTTTTGTAACATAATATCAATTTCTATAATGTGAAGGACAACTATATAGGATTTATTTTTAATCTTGGACAGAAGATGATACCTCGTGGATGTTGCTGGATAGGGCCAAGATGCCGTGATCTGGCCACGGTCACGCCACAGTCATGCCGCTATCACGCCGTGGTCACGCCATAGTCACGCCGTGATTTGGCCCTGCTCCAGGATGACACCCTGTGGTGGTTCGCAGTTTTGTCGGAATTCAATGTATGATACCTAGATAGAGTTTTAGATACATTACCCACCGATAGTTAATGGGGAGGGACACGATGACAGAAATTTTTCCCCGCTTCCTCTTGCTCCCTTCGCTCCTGGCTAAAACATGATACCCCACAGATGTCACTGGACTGGGTCAACACACCGCGGTAACGCCGCGGTCACACTGTGATTTGAACCTGCTCCAGGACGACAACCCACGACGGTTCACAGTCCTGTCAGAATTCAATGTATCATACCTAGATAGAGTTTTAGATACATTACTCACCCATTGTTAATGGGGAGGGAGGTGACCGTCAGAATGTTTCCCCGCCTCCTACCACTCCCTTTGCTTCTGGATGGAAGATGATGCCCCGTGGATGTCTCCAGACCGGGCCAACATGCCGAAGTCATGTCGCGGTCACGCCATGATTTGGCTCTGCTCCTGGATGACACCCCGCGGCGGTTCGCAGTCCTGTCGGAATTCGATTTATGATACCTAGATAGAGTTTTAGATACATTATCCATCCATAGTTAATGGGGGGGGAGGCGATGACCAGAATGTTTCCCCGCTTCCTCCTTCTCCCTTCGCTCCTGGCTGGAAGATGCTGCCCCACAGATGTTGTCGGACCAGGCCAACACGCCGCAGTCACGCAACAGTCATGCCGTGGTCACGCTATGATTTGGACCTGCTTCAGAAAGACACCCCGAAACAGTTCGTAGTCCTCTTGGAATTCGATGTATGGGACCTATATAGTGTTTTAGATACATTACTCACCCATAGTTAATGGGGGGGAGGCGATGACCGGAATGTTGCCCCACCTTCTCTTACTCCCTTTGCTCCTGGATGGAAGATGCTGCCCGGCGGATGTCGCTGGACTGGGCAAACACACCATGGTCACGGTATGGTCATGACCCTGTCACGTCGCGGTCAGGCCATGGTCACGCTGTGATTTGGCCTTTCTCCAGGACCCCCATGGAGGTTCGCAGTTCTGTCAAAATTCGATGTATGATACCTAGATAGAGTATTAGAAACATTACCCACCCTCCTTCCTGGACCCTGAATAGCACCCCCACCCTCCTCCCTAGACCCCAGACAGCCCCCAACCCTCCTCCCTAGATCTCAGATCCCAATCTAAGCTCTCTTCAAGATTCAACCTAAATCCCAACTGAAAAGAGGTTTTTAGAGCTTCGGAAGAAGATGAGAGAAGACTGAAAACCCTAATTAAAAAGAGGAATCAAGAATAGGATTCGACACCCTAAGATCTTCAATCCACACTTGACAGCATTCAAAATTCCCATGTGACATGTACGAGTCAATCCCTCCTCAAACCGAGGAACGATGTGGCCAGTACCACTCAAAGTGTCTCACTTTTCTTTTAAATGGACACCGTTTTAAATGAAAACAACCACTGACATACGGAAAACCAACCAAAAGTTTCATATTGTGATTATCCTTTAGAAAAATGATCCAGGGGTCATTTTTGATGTGTTAGAGACAACCCTGCCTCAATCCGAGGCACGATGTGGCCGGTGCCACTCAAAGTGGTTCACTTTTATTTGAAATGGACACCATTTTAAGTGAAAACAAATGGCATACGGAAAACCGAACAAAATTATTAAAATTGTGTTGATACATCAAAAAAATGATCCATGGGTATTTTGTGACATGTATGAGTTAACCTCACATCAATCCGAGGTACGGTTTGGCCAGTACCACTCAAAGTGTCTTTCTTTTGTTTAAAATGGATACTCTTTTAAGTAAAAACAACTGGCATATGGAAAACCGACCAAACACATTAGGATTGTGTTGATACTTTAATAAAATGATCTATAGGTCATTTCTGCTGTGTACAAGTCAACCCTACCTAAATCCGAGGCACGGTGTGGCCGACACCACTAAAAGTGTCTCTCTTTTGTTTCAAAAGGACATTATTTTCAGTGAAAACAACAACTAACATACGAAAAAACAACCATGGGTATTCATATTCTGTTGAAAATTTCGAAAAATGATTTGGGGGTCATATGTGACTTATAAGAGTCAACCCCACATCAATCCAAAGCATGGTGTGGCCGACACCACTCCAACCGTCTCTCTTTTGTATAAAATGAACATTATTTTAAGTGAAAACAACAATTGACATACGGAAAACTGACCAAATGCATTCGGATTCTGTTGAAAATTTAGGATAACGATCTATTGGTCATATGTGATGTGTATGAGTCAACCCTGCCTCAATAAAAGGCGTGGTGTGGCTGGAACCACTCAAAGTGTCTCTCTTTTGTTTAAAATGGACACCATTTTAAGTGAAAACAATAACTAACATACAAAAAACTGAACAAACGCATTTGGATTCGGTTGAAACTTTAGCAAAACGATCCATGAGTAATATGTGACATGTAAGTGTCAACCCCGCCTCAATCCGTGGTGCAGTGTGGCCAGTATCACTCTAACTATCTCTCTTTTGTTTAAAATGGACATCATTTTAAATAAAAACAACAAGAATATGAAAAACTGACCAAACGTATTCAGATTGTGTTGATACTTTAGAATAATGATCCATGGGTCATATGTGATATGTAACAGTCAAACCTACCTCAATCCGAGGCATGGTGTGGCTGAAACCACTCATAGTGTCTCACCATTATTTGAAATGGAAAACATTTTAAGTGAAAACAACAACTGGAATATAGAAAACTGACCCAACACATTCATATTCTATTGATACATTATGAAAATGATCCATGAGTCATATGTGACGTGTACGAATCAACCCCGCCTTAATACGAGGCACAATGTGGCTGTTATCACTCTAAGTGTATGTCTTTTATTTAAAATGGACATCATTTTATGTAAAAACAACTGGTATATGGAAAACTGTCCAAACGTATTTAGATTCTATTGATACTTTATTTGGGGTTATTAGCTTCTAATTTCTGAATTCAATCATTTATGTGTTATAGAAAATGAAATTTTGTTTGTATTCTTAATTCTATATAACCCACCCCCATGGACAGCCCTCACCCCTGGACACCCCCACCCCCGTGGACAGCCCCTCACCCCTCAACACCCCCACCCCCAGGGACACCCCCAACCCACTGTATGTAATATTATATATGTGTTACATATAATTCCTAATTCTATATGCAACATAATTCATTTTGTATGTGTTATTGATTCATAATTTAGAATTCATTACATAATTCATTCTGCATGTATTCAATTGAGAATTCAATTATGAATTCTGTATTGCATTGGGTAATTGGGTTCATATACATGATTATAAAAATAGTTCACAAGTTCATGATATTTTAAACTAATTTCAGATTTCCTAAAACCATGCTCTAAAAACTTTTATTGTAGTTCACAGGTCAGAGAAACAATTCACAAATTCATGATTTTGTAAACTTATTTCAGTTTTTCAGTTTTTTGTAAACAAATTATAGATTTTGACAACCCAACACATTGCTGAATTCACAGCTTATCCCATTTAGTAGCTCTTTCAAAATACAATATTGCCTTTTAGAGATCACTCCCCCAATGTTTTAGACACTTATCAAACTCTAAACACACCTATCATTTCCATAACCACACAATAGATGTACCAGGAAACCTTAAGAACCCACACTAAGTGTCTAAATTCTAGTTAGTCAATTAACCAAATTTGTCTCGATTTTTAGATGATTTGAAAACAGATGAAATCAATGGGGAGAAATATTTTTGTCCCGCTTTATATGGAATCTATTTCTCTCAGTGGTTTTGAACTCACCAAACAGATTCAATCTATATCTTTCGGTGGTCTTATGACTTTCACTGGAATCGAGACCCTCTGACTGCTTCACTTTGGATGTTTCAAAACCTCATGAAAGTTTTGTGTGGCTTGAGGTCAACCGGTGGGTTAGTGATCTACTCCTTCATCTTTGAACTACAGATGTGGTAATTTTGGCTTGGATATTGGGAAAAAAGAGGCATACCATGCAGGTTCACAGAACATGGAAGAAGCAGAGGCCTAGAAGGTGGGTGATGTCGGCAGATCTATTTCCAAGGGAGTACCCCTTCAGAAAAAATTCGTAAATTTAGGTGAAGGGCCTTTAGATGATTATGATTCATGGAGTGGAAAAGTGTTGGTAACAAAAATCCCAAGAAGGATTGGAATTTTATAAAGGAGAAATCTTTAGTGATTCAAGAAGGAGAAATTGAACCTTCTAAGAATTATCAGACTTTATTAGAGTAAGAGGATAAAAAACCCACATTTATCTTCTAGAATGAAATGAATAAGGGAATGAAATTTTCTATTGAATTTGATGATTTCCTAGTTACTATTAACCAAATAGTTTATTTAATATATCTCCAAAATTTCCTTTGGATTTTCATTCTCTACAACTACTAGCATCTCAAAATTTATCAAACCTTTTGTAAACAATTATCTTTAAACTATTAACACTTTGTATTTAACATAAAGATCAGTTTAACAACAATTTTGTATCTTGGAGAGGTTCATGTTATCAATTTCATAAGTTAGAAAATATATTGGATAGGTACAGGTTTATAGTTTTACAGGTTGGGGTTTACATATTTGAAATCAAGGGTTTACAAGTAGGCTGTTTACATACATGCCGTTTAAAGCAGGCTTTCCAGCAGGATGTCCAGTTTTGGATGGAGGCTGTTTACATCAATCTGTCCATTTTTGGGTATATAAGATGTATACCAATGCTTTACAGAACCGTTGGTATACAGAGTATAGTGGATAGAGAATTCCAACAGTTCTGAAAATGTTGGTATACAGGATAGAGTAGGACAGAGTATGCCAACGGTTCTGAAACCGTTGGTATATAGGTATTCCAATGGTTCTGAAACCATTGGTATACTAAGGGTTGGAATAAAATGTATGCCAATGGTCTGAAAACCGTTGGTATACCCACTAGTACCAACATTTTATCATCCGTTGGTACATATATATACCAATGGTTTAAGTAAAATAGTTGGTATAGATTAATTTCAGACCATATATGGAAATGATTCTCTAGGAACCGTTGGTATAGAGCTACCGCCACACCTCATATACGAACGGGCTGTGAAACCGTTCTGAAATTCTATCCCAACGATTTTAGTGGATATCCCATATATTTAAAACTGTTGCAAAAGATTGAATTTCCATTAGTGATTACTCAACCACAACCTCAATTTGTAGGATAGAGTCATGTATCAAAGCCCTAGACTAATACTTCTCACTCAATATAGCTCATCACTCAACTCCCAACAACTTCCATACTACTAAAGGTAGTGTCTCATACAACTCTATACCACATACCAACCTTCTCACTCAACAAACATTAATGTTAATACATTATGTTCAATGTAAATCCATTTTTTGAAATAGTACCATATTAACCATGGTAGGTCTAATATCACATTACAAACGCTCCATCATCACTCATGGTTGGGTTCATCTAGAACCTTATCACTCAAGGTGAGGCCATTATATTGACCAATACCTTATCAATCATGGTAGGGTCAGATATTATGTTATAATATGATAACTTCATTATCACTCATGTAAGGTTCCTTCTAGCACCTTATCACTCAAGGTGTTGTCATTCCTTATTATATATCACTATACTTGTTAGAATTTCTCACCCAACATGTGTATGAAATAACAACAAGGGAATTTGGTCCATATCAGATATCACCAGATAGGTACAATGTTCTAGTCATTCGGGACCTATTCCCCCTACCTTATCAATCATGTTAGTGTTAGATATCATTTTATAATATGATAGCATCATTATCACTCACGTAAGGGTCCATCCAACACCTAATCACTCAAGGTGTTTTCATTCCTTAAGATATTTCACAATACTTGTTAGAATTTGTCACACAACATGTGTATGAAATAACAAGGGAATTTGGTCCATATCATAGCTCACCAGCTAGTGTACCACCATGAGGACCATCATCCCATGTTATAAATGGTTAATTTTTATGATTATCCCTATAGATCATCATTCAAATTTCAATGGATAAAAAAATCATCTATGGAAGGTATATGCTAAACTTCATGTAAGAATCTACTGGATTTTCATGGAGGATTATCTGAATGTTTGCATTACAGATTGGGGATAGAATATTACCTTGTAATATTATCCTCTTAGAATATAAAAGAAAATTTCCAAAGTGAGCCCAACTGATGATGCAAATGATTCATAACCACTGACAAAAACCATGTTGGATGTCATCATAGCAGATACCCTCGAAAATTAGGCATGTGATATCTCTCATGAATCAAGTAAATATCTATCCCCATAAAATATATGTGTCACGGAAGCCTGACCAATATCCCTCCCTTAAACAAAAACCAATACCTTGATAAATGATACAATATAACTAAATATCTTGACAATATAGAAGTAATTTCCCCATAGTATATGATTCCCCTATCAATATACTCTAGGAACCAAAAAGGTTATAATGGTCATAGTGTAAATATACTCTTAGGTTAGTATATTGAATGATTAAATTCATCGAAAAAATATCAAATTTATCCTGGAGTAATAAAAACCAATAACCCTTATCTGATAGATCAGGATTGAGGCAGGGGATTCAACATATATGAGTTATAAACTCGAATTTCCAATATCCCCCTCCCTATTTGATCAACAAGACAACATTTTTTGGTTCTTGGTCTCTCTACAACATCAATATGTGAACCATACAATGCGAAGGGATGTGACTAAGCCTTCAAAAATGAGATGATTATTTTTATGTGTTTCTTGTGTGTTTTTTGTGTGATTGCAAGTGATTGAAGTGAGTTTTTGTGAGTTTTCTATGTGTGAAGTGTGTTTTCTGTGTTTGCAGGTTGTAGTGTTCCTAAACACCCAGAATGAGTGTTTTTTTGTTTGTAGTGTATTTTTGTGAGATGGCATGTTTTTCACACAGATTGCAGCCTGTAGTTGATTGCAGGAAGTTTAATTTTAATTTAATGGGGGTCTAAGTCAACAGTTTCAAAACCATTGGGTTATACCCCTATGTGCTTCTACATTTCCCAAGAGTTCAAAACTGTTGGGTTATACCCCCTATATGTTTATCCCAACAGTTTTAAAACAGTTGGCATACCCCTGTGTGATGATTTTTCCAATGGTTCATCTGAACTGTTGGTATAACAGGATCCAATGACTTTTCCCAATGATTCAACATGATCTGTTGGTATAAGGATTTCCTGACACCTCACACACCAATGGTTTTTAAAACCGTGGGGATAAGATTTCCCAATGGGTTGAGGGCCTTTCCCAATGGTTTAAAACCATTAGGAAAACATGGATTCCCTTTAGTGACTTTGAGTGATACAGGCCACATCGTTCCTCAGATTGAGGTAGGGTTAACTAATAAAGGTCACCAATGCACCAATGAATCATTTTCTTAAAGGATCAACACAATCCTAATGTGTTTGGTCAGATTTCCGTAGGTTAGTTTTTGTTTTCACTTAAAATTTTGTTCATTTTAAACAAAAGAGAGACACTTTTAGTGATACCAGCCACAACGTGCCTCAGATTGAGGCTTGGTTGACTCATACCCATAAACAATGACCCATGTATCATTATACCAAAGGATCAAAACAATCTGAATGCATTTGGTTGATTTTTTTACGTCAGTTGTTTTTTTCAATTAAAATTCTATCCATTTTAAACAAAAGAGAGACACTTTGTCTGATACCGGACACACCATGCATCATATTGAGGAGGTGTTGACTCATAAACAACACCAACACACACATAGATTGTTCTACAGAAGGATCAACACAATAATAATGCATTGGGTTGGATTTTCATACGTTAGTTGTTGTTTTCACTTAACATTCTGTCCATTTTAAACAAAAGAGAGACACTTTGAGTGATATCAGTCACAACGTGCCTTGAATTGAGGTGGGGTTGACTTGTACTCATCAAAACTTTACCCATGGATCATTCTCTTAAAGGATCAATACAATCAAAACGCATTTTGTTATATTTAGGTTGGTCAGTTGTTGGTTTTACATAAAATTCTATCAATTTTAAACAAAAGAGAGACACTTGGAATGATACCCTTCACACTGTGCCTCATATTGAGGTGTGGTTGACTCTTACACATAACAAATCACCTATGGATCGTTCTCTTAAAGGATCAGCATAATCCAAATGCATTTGGTTTGATTTCCGTATGTCAGTTGTTGTTTTCACATAAAATTCTGTTCATTTTAAACAAAAGAGAGACACTTTGAGTGATACCGGTCCTAATGTGCCTTAGATTGAGGCAGTGTTGACTCATACACATCACCAAATCACCCATGGATCGTTATCCTAATGGATCAACGTAATAAGAATTCATTTGGTTGGATTTCCATAGGTTAGTTGTTGTTTTCACTTAAAATTCTGTCAATCTTAAACAAAAGAGAGACACTTTGAGTGATACTCGTCACACCGTGCCTTAGATTGAGGAATGGTTGACTCGTAAACATCATAAAATGACCAATGGATCATTCTCCTAATGGATCAACAAAATCTGAATGTGTTTGGTTGGATTTCCGTACGTCAGTTGTTGTTTTCACTTAAAATTCTTCCCATTTTAAATAGAAGAGAGACACTTTGAGTGATACCAGCAACACCGTGCCTCGGATTGAGGTAGGGTTGACTAATACACGTCACCAATGCACCCATGGATCATTATACTAAATGATAAACCCAATAAAAATGTTTTTTGTCATATTTACATAAGTCAGTTGTTGTTTTCACTTAAAATGATGTCCATTTTAAACAAAAGAGAGACACTTTTAGTGATACCGGCCACACTGTGACTCAGATTAAGGAGGAGTTGACTCGTACATGTAAAAAATCCACCCATGGATCATTCTACAAAAGGATCAACATAATCCAAATGTGTTTGTTTGTATTTCCAATGGTTAGTTGTTGTTTTCACTTAAAATTCAATCCATTTTAAACAAAAGAGAGACACATTGAGTGATACCGGTCACATCATGACTTATATTGAGAAATAGTTTAATCATACAAATCACAAATGACCCATAGATAGTTCTCATAAATGATAAACATAATTCAAATTCATTTGGTTATATTTCTATAGGTTATTTGTTGTTTTCACTTAAAATTATGCCCATTTTAAACAAAAGAGAGACACTTTGAGTTAATCTGGTCACACCGTACCTCGGATTGAGGAAAAGTTGACTTGTACATGTCACCAAAAAACTCATGGATTGTTTTCCTAAAGTATCAAAACAATATGAATGCGTTTGGCTGGATTTATGTATGTCATTTTTTGTTTTTACTTAAAATTCTGTCCATTTTTAAGAAAGGAGAGGAACTTTGAGTGATACTGGCCACACCGTGACCCGGATTGAGGTAGGGTTGACTCGTACATGTCACAAATGCTCCCATGGATCATTCTATAAAAGGATCAAAACAATATGAATGAGTTTGGTCAGATATGAAGGTATTTTGGGGATTTTACTGGTTTTTATTATCCAAAGCCCAAAGAAAAGTGGTTCATCATTCTTTCATGTTGCTGGTGCATTGAATCTATTAAAATGGTAAAATGAATGAATGAAGAAAGGATGTTTTATTTAATAACAATTACAATTTTCCTATAAAAATTTACATACAACAAAGTTTCATATTTTTACCCCTTAACCCCTCTCAAAAATGACCGCCAATTGTACACATCCCCAAGTCAGGTCTTCTTGCTATTTGTGTACAATCTTCTATCAGGTATGGGGAACAATCATTTCTAAACAAATATATATCATCTTGGGAGTATGGGATTTTCAGAATTCATAGTAGTACAATAAAATATATAAATAAATAAATAAGAAACAATTGAAATGATAGAGTAGTTGTTTTTGAAAATACCTCTTTAGGGATGATAGTTTGTTGATGAAAAACAATATATTTCAAAAAAATTCAAATATAATAACTGAAATAATTATTTTGTGTTTGTTTTGGACACTGCAAAAGAATTGATCATTAGGAGAATAAGTAACTTGTGTTGATATCTCTTTGGATAGTGAAATTTTATTATATATACCCTGATATTTGTCCAGATGTAGTACTTTCTCTCCACCTTATGCTTAGCCCCTATGCTCATTCCTTTATTAAGATGACAATGATACATCACCCTATCATACTAGAATCCTTAGTAAAAGATAATATAAGTTATATTACTTGATGTTTAGACCTAAAATGTAGGATGTAGTATCTTACAGATTCAAAAACTCCATCATGTATGGTCGGTTTGTTGGATATCATTGCATTGAATCTAGAAAATAAATCATTGGAGTATCCAAGTTCACCGGAATTAGTAGCTAATGTTTCCTAAAAACACAAAAAGGAATAATTAATAAAATAAGTGAAAATATAATTGATATGATTTAATCATAGATTTTTACCCCTGCATGGTTTGTATTTGGAAGAGTCTGTCATCTGTAATCTTTCTTTCATATTCTTCTGGAAAGATGTTCAATATTTCATCCTTTTTTTTGGCTTTAATTTCGTTAGATGTGTTGATATAGTATGAGGACTAACAAGTCTTAATTTTTTCTCATGGAGAAATTCCTTCAACTATTTTTCATATATATGTATGTCAATAATATATAATGCATTTAGTCATACTTTTCACATTATATCAACTTTTAGAATATCAATTCATGAAAACATACCTCATATATAAATTTACAAATTTGATGCATAGCCAACCATTTTCAAGGATCTCATTTACATTTTCAGCAGCAGCAAAATCTTGAATTTCTTCTCCGTATATAATCTTTTAGAAAACCACTATATGACTACTACCACCTCTTAGCTTCATATCCACGTGATGCTTCAATTCTAGTAAATGTGGATAGAGAACATGTGGTGTTATTGTGCATTAAGTAGATCTTTGATATCGTTTGGTCGATCCTTTAGAAGATTTTGATCAAACATTTCTTGTCAACCATTCCCTTTCTCCATCTATAATAACATTCATTGGTTCAGGCCCATTTTTCATTAACTGTTTAAGGTTTATATTGAAAAAACTAGAAATAAATACATCTTTGACCCCATGTACTCTTACAAGTTGTGATGACCATGAAATGAATGTCCCAATAGCCTATTAGATTTTATGAATATCATCATCATCAAGTGGTATGGGTAGCTCTGCATTTGGATAATGAGATACAGTAATCATCACTTTTAGATGATCTTTCTGAAGTGGTCTATTGTGCAGCTTGTCCCCTTGGTTGTTGAAAACTGTATCCATCACTACAAGGTGATAGGTGGGTGTGGAAAGATATAAATCAAAATCATTATCACCATATAAAAGATCAGTATAGGAAAAGTATCAGTGTTTTTCTGATTCACATTTTAGGGGAACAATTATTAGAATATTAATTACCACGACTAAGATAGCTCTTTGTGGGGAATGTCTCACCTTGATGCTGGTGGGGGGTGAGGCGGGATATTCATGCACTGATTGTTCATGAGTTGTGTCTTCTCCTTGGTTCCCACCCATAAAAGTTGCAATCAACTCTCCCTATCATTGAAATTGTTCTTCAAGAGTTACTAGTATTTTTCTCATTTGTTTCGATTTTTCATCTCTATCATCCGTTACTTTTTTTCTCAATATATACATAGCGTGTCACCCCAAACCTCGCACCTCTGACATGACCATATTGTTTTAGTCGCTTCAAAGTCGTCGATGATAGGTTTGCATCCTCTACAGGAGAAACTAATTCTTGTTACTGTCAGATATAGGAAAATAACTATTTATTTTTATGTAATAGCAATTTAAAAAAAAAATTTATCATAGTGTCATACTTACACATATTTCCCACACTTTTGTTTTTTATTTTCATCTACTAACTTCCCTTTTTTATTCACATGTTCCTCCTTCCATAGCATATGAAGTGGGATGGAAGTGTTTTTGGGTTTAGACTCATCAATATACATATAAATATAGATAGATAATTATGATGTTCTTTCACACCACCAAACAATATTACTGTAAATTTAAAATACGTACCATTTTCTTTTCTAGTGAAGTGTACCCCGTCCTTGCATTAAGATAAGTGTATGTTGGTTTTAATACACGTTCCTTATTTTTAGTACAGAGTTTTTTCTTCATAAATTAAATATTGACAATGTAAGTGGTGAAAACATGTATCCTCAAACAACGTATTATCACCCACAATGTACCTGAAACTTCTCATCCTCACAATGGACAATAAATGCATCCCATGCTTCTTGGGATATTAGGTGAGCGTAGAAAAGGGGTGGGTGCAGGTTTATTTTATGTTTGGAATATTTCAGGTGACATTTTGTCAAAATAGTGTGAAAACCTTGATGAATCCATCCTACAAGCCTTAATACATAATTCATCTATGAATAATCTACTATAAATTTACTCTAAAATAGATTTAGAAGAGTAAGACACAGTTTCAGTATTTTATTTTCTAGTAAATTAAAGAAGTAATATCATAATGTTACCATAATTTATTCCCAGATCATAGCCTTCACCCCAGACACAACATGGTTCCATGAATCTATGTCAGTCAGCATGCGTTGCTAAGTGAAAATTCCAATGTAACTACTAGACATTTCCTTGTTGGGATTCACATGTTAGCCTCATTCATTCTATCTAACATCAAATTTGATGCCTTTTCTTTTCTCCTTATGAAATTTGGCTAACACCGTCAAACTACGACACACCTATGTTTTCTAAGACATTGGTGCTTCATCCCCGACCATTTCATCGATATCAAAATCATATATATGTTCATAGGAAAAGGAAGAAATGACATGTGATTATGGTTGTTGGACCTCAAAACTAAGAGCAACGATAGGTTCAGAAACATTTTGTTGCTCTGCACTATGAGTAGCCACACCAGAAGCAGCAGCAGTAGCAGTAGCAACAGCTTGAGAGACATGTTCAGCCTTGAGGTAAAGAGAACCATAATGTGAAGAATTCATTATTTGCAAAAGTGGTTGAAAATTTAATTTAGATTACATAAATTCAATAATGATAAGATAATAACATGAGATAACAAGATCTATATTAAAAAAAATATAACATGTTTGTTGAACTCTCTTTCTTTTTTCAATGGTTTAAGGGAATTGACACCTCTATCGATTATCCAAATCCCTTCAATGTGGTCTCCTATAACATACAGAACATCATCTTCATTGGGACCGCTGCGAAATGATTACAACATACCACTGAAAGGATCATCCTCAACTGAATTTTTTTCAGACCCTTCATTAGTTTTGGATGATAACAGAATAATTGACCACTTTCGGTATGAGGGATCTGTAACCTAAAAAACATGTACCTCTTATGATTCCATTATAAAATGTTTGTATTTGTACCCTTCTTTACTAAAATCAAATTTCACAAATCACCATTCATCTATTTTAACAAAACTGTTGTTATCAACCCCTTTACATTGAAAAATAGGCAATTGGAATGTCGTGGAATCAAACTCTCATATTTTTTTTGATAATGCCAAAGTATGACATGTTTTCATAAATTGAATTTCTATCCTTTCTACCAGAAACATGCATCGCTTCAGCCAAAAGTGTAACTCCACTATTTTGAAGGGTACTATCTTCATCATGTTCATCTGTATAGAATGTATAACCATTAATTACATAACCATTGTAAGATAATACATACACACTTGGTCTGGTGGCTAGCAATCGAAGTCGTTCTGAAATTGAATTCAGATATTCATCTAACTCCTTAAAAATATGGTCCTAAAACCATCTTATACACTGGTGATTATGTGTATTTGATATCGAATTTTAATCACTTGATTGATTCAACTGCCTAGAAATTTCATTGTGAGTTTCAATATATGGAGAAACCTCCTAACTATTATATAAAATATAAATGTGGGCCTGATCCCGATCTGTAATACTGATTATCACAACATCTCTTCCTGAAATTCTTACCCTCAATGCGTCCAGTGTGACGAGATTTTGGGATACCAATGATTTCCACATCAGATACGTATTTGGTGCAGAATTCAATGGCTTCCTCAAAAATATATCACTCTACTATACAACCCTCTGGCCGACTTCGATTTTTGACATACCCTATCAAAATATTCATACACCGTTCAATGGGGTACATCCATCTATAGTGCATAGGACCAAAAAATTAGAATCTCTCTCACCATATGAATCATCAAATGAACCATCATATCAAAGAATGTTGGTGAGAAGACCATTTATAATTCAAAAAATATGATGAAAATTTTTTTCCATAGTTGGAAATTTCACTGGGTCTTAAACATTGCTACATATATCTTTTAAAAATAACCAAATTTTGGTTAACTTATGAAGAAAATTATTGAAAAAATGCAATGTAAATCTATAAGAATTAAATATTTCATCAAAACATGACCGTCATCTGATTTTAAGCCTTTTATATTAAAATAATTCATTGACACAATATTCTTGATATTTGATGAATAGACCTCTGGAACCTTTACATCATTGAAGAAGTTGAAAAACTGATATCTCTCCTCCCTAGAAAGAGTGTAAGAATCTAGAGGATGAAACATTCGATTTTCACCCTTCATGGGAGCCAACTCTACTCGTATTCCCATGTCAACCATGTCCAACCTTGCCTAAATTCCATCCTTTGATTTTCCAGGGGCATTTAGAAACGTTCTGATAACACTGTCACATATATTTTTTCCACATTCATCACATCAAGAAAATGTCAGACCTACAAATAATTTTTGTATGGTAATTCAAAAAATAACTAATCTTTTTTCCAACAAATTTTCATAAGGTTTTTCAAAAATGGTTTACCAAAAATATTGTTCACATATTTTACTTTCTCAAATAATTGATCACCTATTTGTGGAGATGGTGTGGTGGATTATTCTGAACTTCCATTGAATGATGTCGTCCAAGATCGGTGCCTATGCCGATGAGGTACAAATCTATGATGTCCTAGAGACACAGATTTCGATGAATGTTTCAACCTAATTGATTATGTATCTTCATCGCACATGTGACACCCTTGATGTCATTTAATGCTATAGCCTGACAAATTTCCATAAGTAGAGAAATCATTTATCATCCCATAGAACATCGTTCTCAATGTGAAGTATTCACTTTTATAATCATCATACAACATAACACCTGAATCCCACAATAACTTCAAATCCTCGATCAAAGGAGCCAAATAAACATCAATATCATTACCCTATTGTTTTAGTCCTAATATAAGTAAAAAACATGATGAATTTCCACTTCATGCATAACCAGGGTGGAAAGTTATAATTTTACAACATAACAGGCCATGTATTGTGAGTGCTAGTTTGAAAACCAAAAGGATTCACTTCATCTATAGATAACACAAGAAGAAGGTTTCTCGTCTCTTTTCCAAATTTAGGATACTCATGATCAATTTTCTTCCATTGAGGAGAGTTAGTCAGATGACGTAATTTTCCATCATTATTTATTTTATCTGCATGCCACGACAATTGTCTTGTAGTTTCCTCACTTCCATATAGACGCCTAAACCTTGAAATTATTGGAAAGTACCATGAAAATTTTGTAGGACGGGATTTATCTTTCTTGTATCGAGAATCACCACACTTTGAGAATTCTGTAAGTGATTTTTTCTCCATGAAAAAAATATACTTTCTTTCAAGTACGCATATATTCTTTTAGAAATCATACCCATTGAGTGTAGAGTTTCTTTAGCTTCATATGTTTGTATTGGGAGCTCATTGTCTTATGGGAGCATGTCATTCAAGAGAGCATGTAGTTCAGCAAAACTGAAATAACTCCATCTGTCACCTGCTTCCAATTTATACAACTTCAGTACAACTAAAAATGCTATATATTTAGTGCAACCAGCATACAATGGCATCTTTACACAAATATTTAACTTCTCGAACAATTTTGGGCAATCACGAAGTTCAACTTCCATTGTCCTTGTCGTTTCCTCAATAAGATATTCATCATCATTGACATCTGTAATCACATCCTCCATATGGTCTTCTTCATTATCCATATTTTTATACATATTTGATGATCTATAAAATGCAGATTTATCCAATCCATTAGCAACATTCGCTTTTTCTCTGTGTTTTTTCCAACATTTATAACTCTGATCTATTCCATGACATGTCAAAAGTTCTTCCAACTCCTCTAGAGAAATTAGTCTAGAATAACAACAACGTAAACACTGAAAAAGTATTTGAGAAGGATGCTCTGCGTGATTCTTTGAAAATTTGATGAACTCTTTCACTTTTTCTCATACTCTATTGTCAAACAATTAGCATCCATCCAATATTTATTCATTTCCATTATATTTTAATCTCAAATATTAGCATTTATGGTTAAAATACACCAAAAAAGACTTCAAAATACATGAATAATCAAGAATTATACATCTACCACTCCTAGGACTCTACCCTACATTCAATATCATCATGCCTAATATTTTTGGTAAGCTCAAGTTACATACATTAAATCAACGGGGGGATAATCACTTGTGTCATATATAGTCTCTCATGTTATTCCATATGAAAATTTTAACAAATATTATTGACCTATCATCCCATTCAATTCTCATGAGTGTCTAATTACATAATCCATCTTAACTCTCAACTAATGATCTGATACCACACTATCAAAACTCACCACCACTAGGAACCGTTCCTAAAATGGTAGTGAAAATAAGTGTAATTCATGAATTCTACCTCTAATAGTACATAGGTTAGAGACTATCATTGAGGGTATAAAATTAATAAATGGTATGTGTTTTCCTCATAAATCCAATGAAAAGTGATAAACCACCAATCAACTCCTTATATAATAAAATAAAACCCAATCGATAATTCATGTGAATTTAATTCATATAAAAGGTATCTAAAATAAAATATCAATGTATGCATATGGATTTGTATTAGGTTACTCGACTCAAGTGGTGGTGTGTAAGAAATAATAAGAAGATATAATAAGTATATAGTTACACATAAATCGTTCCTAAAGGATTACACCAAACTAACACTGTAAAAACCCATGTCAATCATTGCCTTGTTACTACCACCCTCTAATAACCACATCCATTATAATGACACAAATAATACCCAAAAAATCACATAACCATCCATATCAACATTAAAAAACGTCTCATTTAATTTATCATTATAATTTCATGGATTTTTATTACCATATGAATTTCAATTGTTAACCATTTAAATGTAAAATGGATAATTAAATCACTACTAACTATAATACATTCATTAATCATTAATAACATTGATTCTATCTTTAACATTTTAGTAAAAATAATTTTTTCAATCACTATCATTAATCATTTGACAAACAATCATTTTTCATTTCCAACCCATCACCCATGACTATTTTCATTTATTCAAACCATATTCCATGCCAAAGGAAAACTATAACACCACCCAATAACAACTAAATTTTCATGACATAAAATACCACTAAACACATTATAAAATCCATAAAACCAATTCTTTTCTACCTAAATGGCCATATCATTACTATCATAACCACAAAATAATCCATCTATCACTACCGTATTAATTACCACACCACATGATCCCAACCATATCAATCAACCATCACCATTATAATGATTGTGATAAATACCCCATACATAGGGGCCTGAAAGGGAAAAAAAATAAGAAACTCACACTAAAAACTCCCCCTTAAACATTATTTCATATTAAAGTTGTATTTATAGTTTAGAAATAACAATTTAATTACAGAATTCCATACAACCAATTCATTACCTACCTTAAGTGACTAGAGAATTATGAAAGGGGAATATAACATATTATTAGTAGTATGAAATTTCTTTCACATCATCAAGAATAAATCACTGAGCAATAACACAAATAAATATATACATATATTAGAAATATTATGTAACTTCATAAATCACATGAGAAACTCCCTCTTCACTTTAATTTCCTTTAGTGTAATTCATTATAGTATTTATGTTAATTAATACGATCCATCCAATGGAAACAATATGACATGAAAATTACAGAATTTACACATAACAAAGAAGAAGAAATTTCATTTTCCAAACCTCAACTAAAGATTTAAAAAATATTTCATATGAATGAGAAGAATACTCAAATAAAATATGAGTTAACACATGAGGGTAATATAAAAGGCCTATGTTGGACCATTAACCATTAAAAACATAACAAAAAAACACAGGATCCGAATTATCATTGTTTTCACATCCTTCCTAAGAAAAAATTTCAAGAAGAGAATCAAGAAGAAGAGAAAATAAATTCATGTTTGATTTTAAAGAGGCTAATATATTATAATTTAGGAAGAAAACCAATCAAAGGATGGCTAAAGATATCCAAATATACATCATTAATCACCTAGGGTTCTAGAAAAGTTTTTTAAACAAGAAATAATTTGATACAAGGACAAAATTTATAGCCATTCTATAAAATTAAAGGATAATTATGTGAAAAAGTCCACCATTCCATAATAAAACAATGATCCAAAAACAATGGTATGTTATCCCTTGAATCTATAGGGTCAAACAACATTAAAATTGATATTAATATAAAATGGTCCATGAAACAAACAATTCAACCATGTTATGGCACTCAAACTCTCTAAGATCACAGTGTGATCCTCAGCCTCCTCCCTCTAACTCAGAGAAGCTTAAACCAATTCATGATTCAATAGAAGGTAGTATAATGAAACAAAACTCAAATAGACACAACCTAGAAAATTACCACCCATGTTTCCATATCGTAGAAAAGAGAATCATCATATAATACCCCTTATAGAATATTAACCAAAAGTCCCATGTAAGATGAACATAAAACAACTTAAAAAACATCACACCGAATTACCACCCCTCACATCACAATAAAGATTGCATAAGATAAAACCAAAAGGGAGTATATCAGATTAATCTTGGGACATCCCTATATGAGAATAACCTAGTGATCTTTACACCATGACAAAAATAATTTATACAGTAAACAAAATTACACTTCAAAACATATCCACCCAAAATAAACCTAAAAGGAGAAGTGGGAGATTTACTTAGAGTAGTTCGCACCTGCAGTGAAGGGAGAGAAGAAAAGTTGAGTGGCCAGGGGGCCTTCTATGCTACATCGGGAGGAAAAGGTGCGACCGTTGGAGGGGGAGGTGCATAGGAGGAGCCGCAAACCATTGATAAATGGAAGAGTAGGGTTGATAGGGAGTAGGGTCGAGCGAAGAGGAGGATAAGTAGATTTTTCAGGGAGGAGGATCCATGGAAGGGTTCGAGGGGGAGGATAAGAAGTAGGGTTAGCGACATAGGTCCAACAACGAGAATATCGGGGGGGGGGAGTTGTCATAGGGGTATAGTACCAAGAGAGATTGAGGGTGAGATAAATAAGGGATACTGTACACATGATTTTATAAAATATGGGACTACAGTTTTATCAGCGCTAAAAAAACACTGATAAAGGGTACCCTTTATGAGCACAAAAAGTTTCGCGCTGATACATGATTCCTTTATCAGCCCATTTTTCTTAGTGATGATAAAAGGTGGTGCTTCCCTTTCCTATTTTAGAAGTAGTTTCAACACAAAAAACATGAAAACTACCTTAAGTATTTATCAACAATGATTGAACTGTCCTAGATTAGGTGAACCATCTCTTAAAACTGAAACAACCTCTGTTTCACGACCATGAAAAAACACATCACTGTAAATTCATTTTTTCCCTTCACACTATTTATATTTGGTTAGATGCTCATTTATCCATTAAGATGTTTCTGGGTATATTTTTTATAATATTTATATTTTCAGAATAATTAATCAATGGTTTGATGTCTTGGATTGAGCTTCAGTTAACATTGCAATGGAGATCCCCATCGATGAACAGTGCACTCAGTGGTTTGCTAAAGAAGATGATGCGACTAGGATCAATGGATAAGAAAATGAAAATACCTGATCAGATAACTCTTAAATTTTGAAGAGAATATTAGATAGAATTACATAGTGGTATCTCAAAGTACTGATCTCTTGCAAAGGCATGATAGAGATAATGATTCCCATTACCATCAGACAACCAGAAAATCAGTTGGATTAATTGATTGGTTACAAAGCTCACTATAGAAATCAGAAAAACATATAAAATAAGACTAGTGAGATAAGTAGGTAAAAGTCTTGATGAGATGATAAAATAGTAGGGAAAATATATCGAGTGATCAGACAACCTCAGTTCACTCCGTGCTACAATAATTGGTTTTCACCTCAAAACAAATCTCATATTTTGGATTCCTTATATTTCATGTTCTGACTGACGTCTCTTAGAAAAAATGGTTGTTGAGAACTCCCTTACCATGATAACACCACCCCATTCTTGCACCATCCTATTCTAGCATTCCACCAAGCATAGTGGCTTGCTGCTTCACTTGTGCCTCCTATAGGCCCACCGTTGTAGTTATATGTTTCCTACAACTAGCCCATTCTCACTAGGTCATATGTGGCCCATGTTTTTTTACATTCAAACATTAAACAAATCACTCTATTATAAATCCAACCATACAAAAATATACTTCATAAAAAATAATCACTATTTTTCATGGCTCGTATTTTTCTATAATAATTTGATAAGAAAACATCATGATTACCAAAATATGATCCACACTAAATAAATCTTTATATTTCATTTGGAATTCAGTCATAAATACTTATTCTTTAAACCATAAATCAAAAATCATTGATTATTATTATTTTTGTTAATATTTTTTTCAATCTTAAATCAAACAATGAAGAATACCTAGTTGAACTACAAAAAATCTTTGTAATCACCGCATTTATTTTTTCTTTAATTAATGAATCTTCTTCAAATAAATTAATCCTTTCCAAATTTTGAATAATTATAAACAAAAAATATAATTTATAAACTAAACTAATTAAACATTGTAACATTAAATTTTCATCAATCATTTATATTACCAATAATTAAAACACAAATATCACTTTAAATAATATTGATTCTTCAGTATCCTCCATTAGATTTATATTAAATACACATATTACATTCAATTTCAGTGTTTTATTCTCTCTATTACATCACAATAAAACCAAATATAATAGTATGGGAAAAAAATTTACTCTCATCATTCTACAAAGACTATAGTATTATTTTCTTTAAGATTCTCAGTTCATAATAGATTCCCCTTATGATTAATTTAAAATGATTATCTTGAGAGAAAAAAGAACCACATTTTAAAACAAATGATGAATTTAAGTAATAAGTTCTAATTATATATGGTCTATCCCAATATAGAAAATAGGAGTAATCAATTTAGGGAAAAATTTTATTAATAATTTTTTTGGAATATGTTTCCAACACTGAATCCTTCATTCATGAGTTGTTAAAAATATATCCAACTAATCTCTTGTATTCATCTTGAAAAATAGATTTAAATTATTTAAATGTAATATTGAACTTCCCCTTTATCAATCTAGTTTACTTTTTTCATTCAGTTAATAGTTTCTCCTCTTCTGACTTAGAATTTTTATTTATATAGAGATTAGAGAACATACCTCTTTAATAAAATAATTCAATTTTCAAAATTTGAAATCATCAAATAAATCTCTTTTTCAGAATATCAAATATTCAATAATACTAGTTGAGACATTCATGTCAGGTTGTTATTTATCTTTTTACCCTTAGAGAGATGATCATTATCCATTTTATATATCATGACTGACTTTCTTCAAGAATGATCTCCGATAACAATTTTAATAAGAATTTCATATAAAGAACTCCTTGATGGATAAACTCCTAAATAATTTATAATATTTTCTCAGTACACATATCTTCATGAATCACCCTACATATATGCCCACATTCAATTATCTTAATAAATGAAACAATAACAAATTATACAGGGGAATAAGGTGGTTATTTAATGATTTTTACTTAGAGCATTAGGGATGAGATTTATCTCTCAGCCAAGAAACTCTTTTCAATTCTATTCTAGATTCATGAAAACTCATCACTTGTTCTCCTTATTTGAAATTCCATATTTTATCATTTAAGAAAAACATGTAATTCTTGAATTATTGATCTTTCATATTATATAGAATATGATTTTTCACTTTGGAAAGTAGTTCACTTTCATTCTTCTATTATTGCTCCATCTTTTTAACAAATTCTACTTTCACTAGAAATATGACTAAGAAATCTTTTTTGGTATGATCATACTTTTTTTAGTGTGTATAATCCTTCTTAAAACTAGTATTTGTAATATAATAAGCCATTCGTGATTCTCCTTTGTTTTTCACTTATTGTATTTTTTTAGGAAACAATGTCATTCATTTATTAGCAATATTCCATAAAAATTTTCACCTTCTAGAAAATTTGGATCAATCATAGGTTTATCTAGATTTTCAACCACTAAATAAACCATTTTATTTTGTTGTGATATTAATTTCATTTTTTTCTTCAACATTCTTCCACTAGACTTGGTAACTATGACCTGTTTTCAAATGTCCATGATATAACCTTTTATTCCATACTAGAAGAATCATATAAATGTTTTGACACTCATATATTCATTCTTATTGGATGAATATTTATTTCCATTTTTCTTAGCTTTATTTGTCAAATCTTACTCACAAACCGTCCTTTACAATTCATCTTATATCAAAGTGATTTATTCATTATAGTGGAATATTTATTGTTTTTGTGATTCTTCATCCAGGATGAATGTATCATCCTCATCTATTATTTCCAACTAATAATACTTGATATTCATAGTATATTTATGAGATTACTAAATTTTAAGAATCATATCTGTAAATTCGCAGAAACTTCTTTCTCTTAGAAATTTTGTTTCAATTGTTCTTTGACACTGAAGAAATGTTCATTGTAATGTGATATTGTTTCCACTATAGGATAAATAATTTTTTAGAGATGTTTACATATTTGAAACTTCTTTCCTAAACCGTGCTCTATATCCTCATAATCATTTTCAAGCTATGAAATTTCCGCATATAGTCCCCTAATAAAAGAAAATATGTAAGTGGAATCTTCATTTGGAACATTCTTTATTTATTATTTGATTTAAGAATTAAACCCATTGAGATATACAATAAACTCTTCTTCATCCCCACATGAAAAATAGTCATAAAAAAATATTTATCAACTAATTTAATTGATACTATGAAATAATACCATTATGACTACATATATTTTGTGATGTATCAAATTTCTTCTTATAATTTTTTCCGAACTTTATTTCCTCTTTCTTATGTCTATTGTTTATAGTTTTTGTACAAACCACTTTCCTAGAACTGACATATATATGAACTTATTTATTCATATGAAAAAAACATCTTTACTTATTCAAATTCCAATATGAAATTCAAATATGTATGACAAAAACTGAAATAATATTTTAGATCCAATCAAATATGTAACCTATACTATGATACAAATTGAAGTGCCCAGTGGATCATATTGGTACACTAAGGTGGGTAAATCTATATACACTAGTTTTTTAGAATTTTCTTCTTTATTCTCTTTTATATTTAAAATTATAACCTATAAACATGTTAGAGTGAATGGATATTTCATGTTTTTCAACACAATTATACCACATACAAGATATAAAGTAAATAAATAACTACATATAGTATTTTTACAAGGTTCTCCCTTGATAAGGGTGACTATAACTTTAGAGTGTTTGGGATGATCCCTGACACCGATTCTCTACTTTGAATAAACCAACAATTAAAAGTGGTTTGGTTAGGTATCACCATGAAACCATGGTGTTTAGGTATGATCCTTTTCCTAAATTATACTAGAATCCCAATAGTGTTCTCTATAATGGCATCCCATGAGTGTTTCACAAATAAAAATTACACAATGAGAATTATTAGAGGAACTTCAAGATTCCATTTCAATAGAAAACTGATCTTCCTTTTCAAGCCACTGAAGTAAACTGATTCTGTACATGCTTACTTCAACTAAATTATTTGAAATCCACTAAATGTATTCAATAACATTGAATAAAATTAAATTTATTGTACACTTTTGAATTAGTATAAGTTATCACAAAAACATCAACTCACTACAATGTCAAAATAAAAAATTGAAGACACATCAACACACTACACGTTGGATTCTAATATAAATCATCAACTTAAGTGTCAAAAAAATACTTCTTACAGTATTATTAAATTTTTAAATACATATAATTTATATTTTTATATATTCATATTATCAGATGAATGTGTATTCCATGCATGAACCATTCAAATCATTAATTTACACAAAGATGTTCATAAAAAATTTCCCATTTTTATTGTATTCAAATTCACACGTTGTTCACACACATTGTCCACATATTATTTTCTTCACACACATTCATTATATGTACACAATTTCAACTTAAAATTTTTAATGCACATGTACATTTATGTGTAAATATCCTTTTTCTTGTGCACTAACACAAATAAGAATGCATGGTACCTTTGAAAATCATTTAACTTTTTTAAACATGATAAAAAGATAATACTTCATGCAAGAATATGTAAAGTATTTTCAAACATTGAAAAAATAGATCTTTTGGAAAATATTATCTCACTGTCTTATGGTTTCACACAACCTTTGTGAAAGTATGATGTATTCTCATACATACACTTTCTATACACATTATTTAATAATTATTCAAACACCCAAACTTGTATACACATGAACATCTATTTTCACACTTTTTATTCACACACAGAATTCATAAAATCTTCATGAATTCATAATGAATTCATCATTATTCACTGCCTTTAATACTTGGTTTCAAATGGTTTCACATACACGAGATTATAAACTCATTACATCATGCATCCTTTTCTTCACAGTATACTTTTGAGAAAGGAACTATCTCAATGATGAGTGCATGGCCTACACGAAACATGTAAAACAATTGTCATGATTTAATGATATTCACTCAATAGTGTGATACACTCTCTTGAGGAAAGAATGAGGATGCACATGTTTTCTATGAAATTCAAGATAATGTACGTAGAAACCAAGTGGACTTCAAAAAAGGATATAGAGACTCCAATGGATTTATCCTAAATTATTCACAAAAACATATTATTCTAAAAGATAAAATGAGTTTTTAAATCACAAATCAAGTTTTCATAGTTATCTCCCTTTCATCACACAAGCAGAGTATGCACAAAACCCTTTTCCACGAATCAATGAAATTAACAGTGTTATACTTCTCGGGGAATGATATTTTTTGAAAAACACGACGCATATCAAATAAAAGATACATTCAATATTTATAGGCAATGATCCCACCTACCTAGCTCAATTTCATGACCTCTCTTCAATTAAATATCCTATAATTCACGATTATAAAAAACACATCACTCCAAAAAAAATTTTGTTTCACATTAGTTATCATCAATTAGATCCTCATTTATCCCTGACAATGATGTTGTGTACATTTTTGATCATATTAAGTTTTTTAGAAAAAACAATCAATGATCACAAGTCTGAGATTGAGATTTAGTCGAAATTGCAATAGAGATCTCAATTGACAAACAGTGAACTCGGTGTCTTAATGAAGAGGACGACACAACTGGGCTCAATGGAAAAGAAAACAAAAATCACAAATTGGACATCTATTAAAATTGGATAAGAAGATCAGATAGCGATGCATTTTGGTATCTCAATGAATTTATGTCCTCTAAAGGAATGCTGGAGAAGGCGATGAAAATAAAAATAAGATGGCTAGAAAATAAATTGTATGAATCGAACAATTACAAAGCTCGGTAAAATAATCAGATGAATAGATAAATCTAGATCAGCAAGATCAGAGGGTTGTATGCTCGGTGAGATGATCAGACAAATAAGAAAAATATATCGAGTAATCAAATGGTATTTATTCAGTAGTTACTATTTTAGTTGGTTCACACATAGAAACAAGTCACATATTTCTGCTTCCTTGTGTTACAGTGTCTGAAATAAGTCAATTATAAAAATGGTTACTAATCACTCCCTTACCACACTGGCTCTACTCCATTCCCACACCCGCCCACACCATCGTGCCTCTTAGTATAGTGGATTACTACAACACCTATGCCTTATGTAGGCCCATCTTTCTTGATCTCATTTGTTTACAACCTACCCATTATTGAATGCTCTTATGTGGACTATATTTTTAAACATTATACCATTTAAAAAAATTCACCATAATAGAAATCCAACCATACAAAAATATACTTCATACAAAAAGATATCTATTTTTCATGGTTTTTCTTTTTTTACAATCATTCGATTGTAAAACTCATGATTAGCAAAATATCACCCTTACTCACCAAATTGTTAGATTTCTTTTCGAATTACAGTATAAATCCCAATGATTTGAACCATAAATCCCAAATATTCAATTCTTTTAAATGCTGTAATAATTCTTATCAAAATCAAATCAAACAATGAGACAAGTATTTTTGAACTACAAACTAGCCCTAAAATCAGCATGTTTATTGTTTCATTACATAAATAAACTTCTTAAAATCAAATCATAATTTCCAAAAGATGAATAATTATCAAAAAACATATAATTGGTATCACCACAATTCTTCACACACTTTAACAGAGACTATTCATAGTTAGATGAAAATATAAGAAATAAAAATAATATGAAGTTGTTGTAGTAAAAACACATGACAAATTTTATGATAGAATTGATGATATATATTAAATTTAGGTTGAATATATTAATCTGTCACTTTAAAGTGTCAACATGATTTTTTTTATCTCATCCAAGACTGATAAAGAATGTGTTGGTCCAAATATTTATTAGAGATCAAGAAAAATATGTTGAAACTAGATGAACATTTAATATAGTATTACTCACCTTGATGTGTTCGAAGGCTAGGCCAAGAGTTGTTGAAGAAGATTTGAAGCATCAAGAGTGGATTAACTCCTTGGAATAAAAATTTTATTAGATAAAGATTAATGATAAATTAGTGATATTACACATACTAGAAGATAAAAATGTTAGTTGAATAAAGCATGTTATCTAGCATAAGTTGAATGAAATAAGAAAAGTGTTATAAATAAAATAAAATACTAGTTTAAAAAAGGTACTCATGAGTTGAATTCATTGATTTTTTTGAGACATTTTCCCTAGTACAATGACTCTAAAACATCATAATATTTATTTTTATTGCTTGAAAAATAAGATATAAGATATTTTAAATGCATGTATAATTTTCTTTTTTCAATATAGAGTTGGAATAAGAAGTTTATATTGATGAACCATGTTTCTTTATGTAGGGACAAATGAAAAGTATGTTTACTAGTTGAAGAAGATTTTTTATGATGTAAAACAATCTCCAAGAGCATGAAATTATATAATAAAAAGTTTCATAAATAAATCAAATTTCCAAAAACTAATATTTTAAAAAAAAATAACAGATAATAAATAGCTTTCCCTCATTGTGATTGTTATTTATGATATCATATATACTAGGAATGATGAATTAATGTTTTAAATGTTTTCTAATGTGATTAATGGGTATTTGAAAAATCGATTATTGGATTAATGAAATATTTTATTAGCTTTCAATTCTCTCAAAATAAATAGAACAGTTTAAATTCTCAAGAGATGTGTGATAACGAACTCTTTTGTAAATTTATCATGGAAGATTTAAATATTGATTCTACCCCCATTTCAATGGGAATTAAGTTTTAAAAAATTTTCAAGGGATGGATGTTGATACTAAAGAATTTATGAAATTTATTGGAATCATGTTATATATAACAACTTGAAGGCTCAATCTACTATATACTAGTGCACTTTATAAAATATATTAAAGTGAATCAAAATATTCCCATCCTGTTAATGGGAAAACAATTCCTATATTTATTAATGGAATAATTAATATTCTGTCGAAATATTATATCATATGAAATATTGATCTATTTAGTTAAGAAAAATGCAAATTGTGTTGCTTGTGTTGATGGAAGAATATCCCCATTTAGTGGAGTTTTATCTTTATGAGAATAATGTGAGTTGGTATACAAATAAAAAAATTTAGTGACTCATATAATTGTAGAAGACGAGTATAAATCTACCTCTCAAGACACAACATAATTAAAATGGTTGGAGACATAGATGGAATATTTTTTGGGTTATGTTAAACAACCCTTTTTATTAGGTTGTGATAATAAATGTGCCATAAATATCACTAATAATCTGGTACAACATTTTATATATAAGAACATTGATATTAAATATCCCTTCATAAAGGATCATGTGGAATGAAATAAATTAAATATATAGTTTTTTCCTATAATATAGAATATATAATATTTCTTCAAAAATACATTTCTAAAGGAAACATTTTATAATTAGTGGTTGATTATGGGAATACAACCACACTCACTACAAGGATATGGTATAAAATATCTATCCATAATATCACATTGTCTCTTGATAGTGTTTTCTAAGGAGGATAAAATATGAAACATCAATCAACGCATCTATATGTGAATTACAAATTTTGGGGAAGTATATATTATGGGAAAGTTTTTAAAATTTGTAGGATGTGTTGTCAATATGTTTTACAATTTTATCAGTTTTTTAATTGGACACATAAATAGTTTATTATATTTAAGATTTTTTCCTGTTATAAAGATGTGGGAATATAAGTTGTGTTTAATGATTATGAATCAATAATTAATCGAAATCATGGTACTTTTATTTAATTATTATTTTTTATAATTGTTATTTCCTTTATATTGTCTTATAATTATTCTTTAGTAAACCATTTTTGGAGTTTCATGTGATTTAATGATTTATGTACCATGGTTGAAAACAAAACACAAATGGGTATTATTGAGACCAAGAGGTGTTGATGTCTGTTGAATAGAAAGAAGGATTTCTTGGTGTTATATTTTTTTCATTTTATAAATCACTTGACAATATTAATAATTTCTTATGATGTCTTAAAAGAATTATACCATATGTATGAAAAAAATGCATGTTCAATTTAACTCACAGTTAAATAGGTAGAAAAAAATAGACATTGGAAACTAGATGATGTATATTGGATTAAGTTCCCCAAAAAAAATTTTTTATACTTTTATATTCATCCAAGTTACAAAAAACTTTTCCATACAAATATGTCCATGATTCTATCTAAAATTAGCCAAAAGAGGATTTTGGTGGAACATTAGTGGAACTACATTTTCTGAACAGAGGTTTTTTCATCAGTAAATAGAATTTTTTTAAGTAAAATATAGATTTATTTAATATTAGAGATCATCAGATTATGAATGTGTATGAAGTTCATTTATAAATGGTTTTTGAATGTTTAAATAAGTGTTTCCTAAAAGATGCATCAGACCAAAAAAATATGTAACAATCATTTGATAAACAAGTTTTTTGTATGCTTTTGATGAATTTTTGTTATAAGATGTTTATCATATAGATGTTTCATAGAATATTTATCTGGAATACTATTACAAGAATTGGTTTTACACATATTATTTTGATTGAAGATATCATTAAAAGACTTCCAGATAGAGTTCACCAGACAAAGAGAGTTTTTGGAGAAAACTGATGAATGGTTCCCAAAATATCCATTGAATTAAGTAACTAGAATATCGCTATGTATAAGAAAAATATAAGGGTTTCTAGATAGAAAATATTAATTTCATTTGAAAGAGGGTTATTAGAAAAATAATAACCTTACAAGTTTACCAGATATAGTAGTTCCTATGATGATGAACCATATGATTTTTTTTGAATCTTTATAATATTTTCTTAAAGTCATTAAAAGTGATTATTCTAAGATAGATTTTCAATTATCTAATAATCATGTAGGAATGATCATGATTCATGTGTTTATTTGATAATGGTGTAAATATAATTTATATGAATAAATATAAGCAACTATAAATTAAGTTTGTTGACTCATATTTGTCTGACAGTTTAAAGGTACCCATCTGATGAATGATTTGAGTTAGATATTTAATTTCTTAATGGGACTTTGAATTTTATTTTTTCGCTTCTCCTTATGTTTTAAGGGAAATATTTTCTATATGAAGTGGAGTTGGTGTGTTGAGAATGGTATTGATATTATATGAATTACGGAATCATGGAGGTGTTGACTATAGATCTTGAAATATTATTTCATCATAAAATCACAGGTGGTACCATAAGGTGAAATGGTATAAGACATTAGATAAGAGAGAGACTGGTATCAGATGAAAAGGGCATCCGACATAGGGATAAGGCAGATGGTTCCAAATTTAGTATTAGAGAGAGGATACTAGATTGACTGCTACCAGATAAAGAGATGATCATAAAAATAAGTTTAGATAGAATGTTTCGATATAAATCCTTACTCACTTTTAAAAAACAAATTAAATTATAATAAGAAAATATTTTTGTAAGTATGGAGTGAAGAATGTTCATGTAGTTAGATGATGACATTGAATCCTTTTGGGGAAGGTTCTATATTTATTTCAAAAAATGTTATATCATTTTTTATATTCAAGGATGAAATGAACTATCATTGGATTATAGTGTTATTCATGGGAATAATATTCCATAATTTAACAAAAAGGATATTATGTAATTTTTGTGTGGTATTGGATTATTTCCATACAATACCAAGGACTTGAAACTCTTATTGAATAGTGAACATTGTAAATAATTGTGTTCCTATGGGTGTGCTTGTTTATTAATTTATAGTTGATTCAATTATCATTAATAATTATATATGTTTATTTAATGGTAAAACAAAAAAATATATGATTAATAATTCATCCCTCCCCATCTTAGTTATTGAAAATATTATAATTATTCATTTTAGAATAGACGTCTCACATGGAAAAGATTTTTAAAATTTCCTAAGTGAAACATTTAAAAAGAGGCATGTTTTTTGAAATGTATCTTACTTAACTATATGTGAATAAAATATGATTTTTTTCAATTAATTTTATTTCAAATGGTGCAAAAACTTTTAAAATACATAGGTTTCATGAAAATAGTTCATAAATATGACATAGAGGCCTTTCTAATGGGATTTCATTGTTTAGAAAGAATGCGTGATGTAGATTACATTTTTCTAAGGTGTGTGATATTTTAAAGGAATGTTTTATTAAACAATGGTATTTGACAATAATTTTTTTTGGTTTTTTTGTTCTCATTGTTGTTTGAAATATATATTAAAAAGAGAAATGCAGTTTTGTAAAAGGGTTCTTGGTAGCACTTGGTTTTTTGAATAAATAATATTAATTTTTTTAAAATAGAAAATTTTGGGTTTCCCAATGGTATTTCTTGTGTGATTTTATAAATGGACTTCAAATTACTTTTTAAATATTGTTTTAAAATTGTAGGATATTTCATTGTCTTCTACACACCTTTATGAATGATTAATTGGTACTTTCAAATAGATTATTTCCAAAAAGGTGTTTGATCCTCATTGGAGTCTTGTGTGACTATTGTTATGATCATTATGGCGGATGATCCCTTATGGGATTTTCTTATTGTTGTATATTTATATTATTATTATGCATGGATGATAAAAGGTATTTTTTTTGGGAGGGATTGGGAGGTGTGGTGAGTTTTATTTCAAATTTTTTATATTTTATTAATGTGATGGTTTATTAATTCTCACCTTCTTTTGAATTTTAATGGGTGTAATAGGAAGATAGTAAATAAATAATATGAGAGAGATCCCAAGTGTTCAATAGTGGTTTATCTAGGGAAAATTTCTCAGCTATACCAAGGTGGTTAGAATAATATGCATATGGGGGACTGTGAGATAAAAACCATTTAGTGGCCCATGATAGTGATAAGATCCCAGTGTGTTTATCTCTGGATGGTTCGATAGAACTACAAGGGACTTGAATTGGATTAATATTAAGGGGATAAGTTCCTTAGTTTTAGTTTATGTGACTATCACTAGATCCTCTAAAAGTGTACCATGATTCTTACGTCCTTATTGGAAAAATTTTAGGGGTTTTCATTTCATTATTAGATTTAATTACACATCCATAATTGATCATATGAAACTATCATTGATGATTATCTATTATTTTTAATATTTTATACTTTGGTTTCAGTTTATATTTGTGTATTACCTTGTCTTGGAATTTTTGTTTACATTAAAATTATTTATTTTAAAATTTATTTGGAATGTGTGGATTCAAATAAAAATGTTGGTTATTTATCAAATATGGTTTTAGAAATGGATTTCAATGTTATTTTTTTGGAAAATATGATTATAAAGAAATGATTAGAAATATGTTAAAATAGTTATTTGGTTTTTCTCGGGGTTTTAATGGTCATCTTTCTTGGTTTTAAATTATTATCTTAAAATATTTTGTCATCATTGATTTTTTTTCTAAAAAGGATGGTTGTTTTTAAATGTATATGTATAATTTTTATTATCATTATCTTATAAATAACATGAAAACCCTATTTTATATCATATTTTTAAACTATCATTATTTTAATTACATTACTAAGGGGATATCAATGATCTTAATTATAACGACCCATACTTTACATACATTGCTAATACTTCAAAATTGAAGCACACTTATTACAACATATGACAAAACCATAAAGGACCGTATAGGTATAGTGTCTTTAGAAACTGGGAAACATAAACAACTGGTTCATAAATATTCTACAGTGTCTCCCATTTATTTAATCATATCTAGGGTCCCTTTTAGCATATTCTACTTAATATCCATCTTCCTGACCTGGGGAAAAGAAAACATAAAAGGGTGAGCTCAAATGCTCAGCAAGGGAAAATAAAGGAAATAAAAATCATATCATATCTTTTTGAAAATCAAAACCTGCAAAAAGATCATAATATCTTAACATGGAATAAATCATAGAAGTGAAAATGAGATCCCCATAATCATAACATAAAACTTTAAACTTTGTGGCGTGCACACATAATCATGGAAAATCATTTCTTGTTAGTCATGACTCATTGCCAAGACTATCTTAGTGGACAAAGTCCCTTTCTGAACCGAGTCACCCTCATTCCAGTCCTGTTTCACTGAACCGGTATAACCTACCGTTCCAGCCATGTCTATCTCATGAGATATAAAATCTTTACCCAATGCATTGGAGGGAGATATAGGTCCCACCCATCTTATAATGAATCCTTTCTTATGTGTGCCACATAATCATAAAACATACAACATCGCATAACACATGTAACAAAAATGGGATTCTTGAAACATCATGACATCATAAATAAATTCATATAAGATAAAGGAATTCATAAAAATAAATCCATCACAACATGATCAAATCAATGTAATAATAGGGATAAAAACAGAACCCTTTATTATCTTAGATGGAAAATAATTTTGATAAAACACTTGAACTCCATTCTTGAGGAAAATATCCTTTCTTCTTCAAAAACACATTTCTTTTCTTAACATGTCATACAATTATAAACTAAAAGAAGTTGATTAAAAATAAACTTGAAAACTTGTAAAGGAAGCTTCTTGGGAATAATGTTTTGAAAATCCCGTCATGCCGTATAAGTTAAAAAAAACATTCTTCGTACTTTTGTCGGAAAAGTCAAAAAGTACCTCGTACGAAAAAACGACAAAAGATTCCTTTCATATTCTTTACTAAAAACTCACCGAAGGGTAAAATTGGATTTAAACTATTGTAAGTGGATGGAAAAAATATTAAATATTGAGGGAACATGGATGTGGATGATAAAATACACCCCACTAAATACTTGCGAATAAACAATCTCAGATAAAAATGAGATTGTGATATTTCCCTTACCTTAGGTCCGATTTGCTTTGTACGTGTCCGAAGATCCTGTATAATGGTTTAAATAATGTTATTTACTTATTCCAGAATCATAAATATTGATATGATATCATATATGGTCATATTCTTAGCTTCTTATTAGTAATATTTCATTGTTACTTGTTACTCGGGTCTTTATTGCCTTTTGCTCTTATGCGTGTTTTGCCGAATAAATTCTTATTCTTCTTTTAAGGTTATAGATACCTTATATCCAGAATGGTATTAGTGTAACATATATCATATTTATTCATTCAATTCATTTATATAATTATTATGTAATGATGATCATGTAGAACGAGTCACTTCACATCGTGGAGACGGTATTCCGTACGTACGCACGAGTGATGATATCGTTCCTATGATCGTGGAATTGTATTGGAGTATATATATATATTATTTCAGTATCAATATTAATTTATAATAATCATAAATAGTTACTCATTACACCATTATACCCATCCTTGTAAAGTGATGGTGGAAAATAGATTACACCACGGCGTGGAGACGGTATTCCGTACGTACGCACGCGCAGTGATTTCATTTTTCCGTAGGATGGATAGAAGGTGAATTAGGGTTGTTTCATATTTATAATAACATATTAGTATGTAAGTAATACTGATGTTATTACTTTATCATGAAACAACTAAAGAAGAAGAAGTTTAACAAGAAAGAAATTGAAAAGATCTGTAATGGATATTACCTCTTCTTTGGAACGCTTCTTTGAATCATCCACTTAGGGAACTAATATTGGTCTTTGAAGAAGACCAGGACCTCTAGGATTATTATAGGGAAGTGGAGAGGAGAAAATGGCAGGGGTTGGCCGAGATTGAGTGTTCAAATTGGTGTGAGGAGGAGGGGGAGGAGGTGCCCTTTTACAAGGGAGGAGAGGGGCACCTTAGGAATATCTCAAAATATTATTTTATATTAAAGTCAAAATCGGTTTATAATGGTTCCAAAGGGTCTTATTTTGAAGCTAAAGTGGGGATGGGTCTAAATACTATCAACCAATAGGATTTAGACAAGTTTACGGTATTATTTTAACCTTATCAATTAGATTTAACTCTAAGTTAAATAATTTAACTTTTACCATGTCTTTTGTTTTCTTTCACTATATGGTTAATACACTTACTATAACATGCCAAACGAACCCCAAATTGTTTATTATTAATATATATATCCTTATCTAAGTCATTTGGCCGAACCTTATATTTTTAGGAATAAAATAACAATTAAAAATATAATATTTGATTTAAAAACTATTTTGTGTCAATTTTGACACTATTTGATATATGATTTTTGTGAAAGTCATAAAAGAATTATATGTTCGAACCAAGTTGATTAAATCAACAATAATATATCATAGTAACCTAGAAAATTAGTGTAATTCATAAAAAGTCTTAAATTACATTTATTTTGGTATTTATATTATCAATTATGTCAATATTTCATTAATAAGATAATTACTGCATCATCTTTGTGTCATAAATAAATTAACTTATTTGATGTCTAAAAATTACATATAAAATACCATCATGTAGGAAATCGTTTTTGCTTTCTAATGAATATTTACAATCGAATTTATCTTATGTATAACCTTATATTAAAAATGATTTACTTATTAAACTTTGATTTTAACTATTTTAACCCTTCTTTAAATAAATTAATAATAAATGTCCTAATCTAATCCAAGTGGGCCTAAATGGTCATATTTTATTCCTAAGTTTGTTTTTGGTCGAATTAAACTTGTCCAATAGAATTAGGACATGTGTTAGGGTAATATTAATATCATATTTACCCTTAGTTACCCTATTTACTATTAACCGCGGTAAAAAAAATAAAAAGTTACTATTCACCAAAAAAATATTTTTATCTCATTGAACCACATTTTACTTACTGATATCAACCGTGTCTGTCGGATTTTCGAAATTCCATTCACAGAAGCGGTAAAATTAAGTTTTATGCAAAATTCAGTTTTTAACCTACCACTTAGTGGTTTCACTATTCATCAAAAATTGAAAGTTTTCAGAAAAATACCAAAATTTCACCCTAGGCTAATTTCGGTATTCCGAATCCAAAAATGAAGTCCATTTTAAAAAATAAAATTTATAAAATTTCAAAAAGTGGTTATTACTATTCATAACGGCTAGTTTTAATAATATTTTAATAGTATATCGTTGTTTAGTGAAACTCGGTATTGCGTACGACGCAATCTATCGAGGAAGGTCGCGATTGCGTGTAAAGAAAGCCAAGCAAGTGTTGTGTAGAAAAATATTCCTTTGATGATTTATATAACATAAAAGTCTCGGGTGTTACATTCTACCGCCCTTAAAAAGAATTTCTCCCTCGAAATTCGTCACTTTGTAACAAACAGATGAGGATACTTCTCCCTCATCATATCCTCAAGCTCCCATGTAGCTTCTTCAAGTTGGTGGTTCCTCCATAAAACTTTCACCAATCGAGTGGTCTTGTTTCGTAGGACTTTTTCGCTACGATCCAGAATCTCTATCGGCTGTTCTTCATAAGAAAGATCTTGCTCCAGCGGTACAACTTCTGAGCTGAGTATATGTGAAGGATCTGGTATGTACATTCTCAGGAGAGATACATGGAACACACTGTGAACTTGAGAGAGATTCAGTGGAAGCGCCAATCGGTAAACTACCTTCCCAACACGATCCAGTATTTCGAAAGGACCGATATATCTAGGGCTCAACTTCCCCTTCTTTCCAAATCTCATAACCCTCTTCCAGGGAGATATTCGTAAGAACACTTTATCGCCCACTTCAAACTCTAGGTCTTTTCTTCGGTTGTCGGCATAACTTTTCTGTCGACTCTGAGCTGCTCTTATGTGTTGTTGAATAGATCTAACCTTTTCTGCCATTTCATCAACGAGATCAGGTCCTAACAGCTTTCTTTTCCCAACTTCATCCCAGCAAGTTGGAGTCCTGCATTTCTTTCCATAGAGAGCTTCATAAGGAGCCATCTGAATACTGGAGTGAAAGCTATTATTATAAGAAAATTCCACCAAAGGTATGTGTTGATCCCAACCTCCTTTGGAATCCATAGAGCAAGCTCTCAACATATCTTCTAGGGTTTGAATTGTTCTTTCAGACTGACCGCCTGTCTGGGGATGATAAGCAGTGCTGAAACTCAACTCTGTATCCAGAGTATGCTGAAGACTTCGCTAGAACTTCGAGGTAAATCTTAGATCCCGATCAGATATTATAGAAAGTGGTACTCCATGAAATCTTACCACTTCCTTTACATATATCCAGGCAAGCTGATCTAGAGAGAAATCCTCTCTAATAGCAATGAAGTGTGAAGACTTTGTAAGACGATCAACAATGACCCAAATAGCATTATTGCCTTTGGATGTTTCAGGAAGTCCTGTGACAAAGTCCATAGTGATGTTTTCCCATTTCCATTCGGGTATGGGTAATGGTTGTAACATCCCCTTAGACTTCTGTCTCTCAGCTTTAACTTGTTGACAAACCAAGCATCGAGAGACATATTCAGCAACATCTCTTTTCATGCCATCCCACCTGAAGTACTCTTTCAGGTCCCTATACATCTTCGTGCTTCCAGGATGAATAGAGAATGAAAAACTATGAGCCTCATCCAGCAGCTCCTTCTTTAATTCGGGGATGGGAGGAACACAAACCCGATTCCTGAACTTTATTATCCCATCACAATCAAGGTTGAATTCAGGAACATTTCTCACCTTCTTTTGTAACTCAACATCTTCTTTTTGTGCCTCTTTAATCTTCACATGTATAGATGGTTGAACATTCATTTGAGAAAGATAAGATTTTCCCCTTCCATTATAATTCCAAGATCCATCCTTTGTAAATCTATAAATATTGGATCTTTTGTGATCCTCATCATGGATAAACTAGCATGGTCTTGTCGACTTAATGCATCTGCCACCTTGTTTGCTTTCCCAGGGTGGTAATGGATTGAGCAGTCGTAATCCTTAATCATCTCCAACCATCTTCTTTGACGCATATTCAACTCCTTTTGTGTGAAAATATACTTTAAACTTTTATGATCAGTATAAATATCACACCTTTCACCATAAAGGTAATTCCTCCAAATCTTTAATGCAAAGATTACCGCAGCCAACTCCAAATCATGTGTTGGGTAATTTTGCTCATGGATTTTCAACTGTCATGAGGCATAAGCTATCAACATATCATTTTGCATAAGAACACACCCCAATCCCTTCTTTGATGCATCACTATAGATCACAAACCTTTCTCCACTACAAGGCAGTGTGAGCACAGGTGCACTGGATAACCTTCTTTTCAACTCCTTGAAATTCTCTTCACATTCCTCTGTCCAGACTAACTTAACTCCTTTCCGAGTCAACTTGGTGAGTGGATTAGATAATCGTGAAAAATACTTTACAAAACTTCGATAATATCCAGCCAAACCAAGAAAACTTCGGATCTTAGGTACTGTTGTTTGTCTTGACCATCTTTCGATAACCTCTATTTTTGCTGGATCCACAGATATCCCCTCTTTTGAGATTATGTGACCCAAAAATGCAACTTTTTGAAGCCAAAATTCACACTTGGTAAATTTGGCATAAAGCTTCTCCTTTCTCAGGGTCTTCAATATAATTCTCAAGTGATCTTCATGCTCTTCCTTGCTCTTTGAATAGACAAGAATATCGTCTATAAAGACTACCACAAATTGATCAAGATAGTCTCTAAAGACTCTATTCATTAGATCCATGAAGATTGCAGGGGCATTTGTAAGACGAAATTGCATCACTATAAATTCATAGTGTCCATACCTTGTACGGAAAGCCGTCTTTGGTATATCCTCCCTTTTGACCCTTAATTGATGATACCCTGAATGAAGATCAATCTTGGAAAAGTATTGAGCTCCGCGTAGTTGGTCAAATAAGTCATCAATGCGTGGGAGAGGATATTTGTTCTTGATAGTGATCTTGTTATGTTCTCGATAATCAATGCAGAGTCTCATTGATCCATCTTTCTTCTTAACAAATATAACAGGTGCTCCCCAAGGTGACTCACTAGGGCGTATGAATCCCTTATCAAGATTCTCTTGGAGTTGCTTCTTCAATTCCTGCAACTCAATTGGGGCCATTCTATAATGTGTCTTTGAAATAGGCAAAGCACCCGGTACGAGTTCTATTGAAAACTCAACTTCACGATTTGGTGGAAGACCCGGTAATTCCTCCGGAAAGACATCATCAAACTATCGTATGATGGGAATATTCTTAATCGAAAGTTTCTCACCAACCATTTGAGATAAATAACCTTCATTTAGTGGAATCAACACCCATAAGATGGAAGGAATTTCCACTGGAAGGTTATATTCATCCTTGCATTGATATACGATCGTAGATTGATCTGGAATATGAAATGTGACTTCCCTTCTTTGGAAATTGATATGAGCTCCATGTAGAGAAATCCAATCCATGCCAAGAATCACATCAAATTCCACTAAAGGAAGGATCACAATATTTGCAGGAAGAACTTTCCCACAAACTTTGATCGGAGAAGAATTATAAACTTTTGATGCGACTGTTGTGCCATTAGGTGTTGTCACAGCTAACTCAACATCTAATTGTTGAGGTAGTACGGTGATACCCTTAGAAAATTTTTCAGAAATAAAAGAGTGGGTGGATCCAGAATAAAATAAAACATTTGCTACTTTAGAGTGGATGGTAAGTGTACCTTTCACCACTTCGTTATCGTACTCCACATCGCTGATAGAAATTGCATGTGACATTCCTTTGTCTTTAGCCTTAAGATTTTGTTGATGTCGACCATCATCATCAACCCTTGGATTTGGGCATTGATTGGCATAATGCCCCATCTCCTTGCACTTGAAACATTGAAGTGTAGTAGGTTCATTCTGTGTATCCCTTCCTTTGTTTGCATCATTAGACATCTTCTTCCCATTGTCGCGACATTCAAATGCCCGATGACCTTCCTTTCCACATTTGAAACATTTACTTGTCCCTTTAAGACAAATCCCTCCATGTTTCTTTCCACACTTTGAGCATAAGGGAATGCTCATCTTCTTTTCAGTGTGCTCTTTAGCTTTTCCTTTGAATTCCATCTTCCTCTTCTTATCAAACCCATGTGACTGATGGGTTACTCCAATCTCCAGCTCGACTTTGAGAGCACATCGAACGATTTCCTCGTAGCTATTGAAGTCCCTTATGGCTAACGCCCTTAGAAGACTTGGTTTTAAGCCACTAAAGAATCGATCGATCTTACTCTCAGGTTGGATAATAATATCAGAAGCGTACCATGCAAGTCTTGTAAAATTTGCTTCATAGGTACCAACAGATTCATCATCCCTTTGCTTCAGTTCAAGGAACTCTTTCTCCATCTTTGTTTGGAGAATACGAGGGAAGTACTTATTGAAAAATAAGTTCTTGAACTCGTCCCATTCCATAGACTCAATTTCATCCCTTTTCCTCGTATTCTTAATAAGATTCTACCATTGATCAGCATCTCCTTCCAAACAATACACTACTAGGATGACTTTATCATGTTCAGAACATTGAAGAACTGAAAATATCTTTTCAGTAGTACTAATCCATTGTTCAGCAACTAATGGATCAGTAGACCCGCTGAAAGAAGGTGGACGCTGCCTCATGAAGGATTCAACAGAATGTTGCTCCCTCCTTTGCTCGTTTGGAATTCCGGCATGATTCATAGCTTGAGAAAGTTGTGTGAGCATGGCTACAAGATTTTGCATTCCAGCTCCCATATCGTTTGGTTGCTCAGGTGGACAATCATTGCATTGCCCATCGCATTTCGCATTAACACGGTTCCTTCGGGTTCCAGCCATTGACTAAAACCAAGAAGAATAGTGTGAGCAACACTAATTATAATAGGAAAAACACATAATCAAGGATAAAATTTCACACTTAAGGTTTTATCCTAGGGTATTCATGGCCATTTCTAAAACACTAAGATTGTGTTCTATGCTTAGACTTATCCTTAGGGTTCTTACTAAGGCTTTCACATCCTAGTTTCCAAAGGTTGACTATACCATTCCTCTGATACCAACTATAACGACCCATAATTTACATACATTGTTAATACTTCAATATTGAAGCACACTTATTACAACATATGACAAAACCACAAAGGACCGTATAGGTATAGTGTCTTTAGAAACTGGGAAACATAAACAACTGGTTCTTAAATCTTCTACAGTGTCTCCCATTTATTTCATCATATCTAGGTTCCTTTTTAGTATATTCTACTTAATATCCATCTTCCTGACCTGGGGAAAAGAAAACATAAAAGGGTGAGATCAAATGCTCAGCAAGGGCAAATAAAGTAAATAAAAATCATATCATATCTTTTTGAAAATCAAAACCTGCAAAAGAGATCATAATATCTTAACATGGAGTAAATCATAGAAGTGAAAATGAGATCCCCATAATCATAACATAAAACTTTAAACTTTGTGGCATGCACACATAATCATGGAAAATCATTTCTTGTTAGTCATGACTCATTTCCAAGACTATCTTAGTGGACAAAGTCCCTTTCTGAACCGAGTCACCCTCGTTCCAGTCCTGTTTCACTGAACCGGTATAACCTACCGTTCCAGCCATGTCTATCTCATGAGATATAAAATCTTTACCCAATGCATTGGAGGGAGATATAGGTCCCACCCATCTTATAATGAATCTTTTCTTATGTGTGCCACATAATCATAAAACATACATCATCGCATAACACATGTAATGAAAATGGGATTCTTGAAACATCATGACATCATAAATAAATTCATATAAGATAAAGGAATTCATAAAAATAATTCCATCACAACATGATCAAATCAATGTAATAATAGGGATAAAAACAGAACCCTTTATTATCTTAGATGGAAAATAATTTTGATAAAACACTTGAACTCCATTCTTGAGGAAAATATCCTTTCTTCTTCAAAAACACTTTTCTTTTCTTAACATGTCATACAATTATAAACTAAAAGAAGTTGATTAAAAATAAACTTGAAAACTTGTAAAGGAAGCTTCTTGGGAATAATGTTTTAAAAATCCATTCATGCCGTATAAGTTAAAAAAAACATTCTTCGTACTTTTGTCGGAAAAGTCAAAAAGTACCTCGTACGAAAAAACGACAAAAGATTCCTTTCATATTCTTTACTAAAAACTCACCGAAGGGTAAAATTGGATTTAAACTATTGTAAGTGGATGGAAAAAATATTAAATATTGAGGGAACATGGATGGGGATGATAAAATACACCCAGCTAAATACTTGCGAATAAACAATCTCGGATAAAAATGAGATTGTGATATTTCCCTTACCTTAGGTCCGATTTGCTTTGTACGTGTCCGAAGCTTCTGTATAATGGTTTAAATAATGTTATTTACTTATTCCAGAATCATACATATTGATATTATATCATATATGGTCATATTCCTAGCTTCTTATTAGTAATATTTCATTGTTACTTGTTACTCGGGTCTTTATTGCCTTTTGCTCTTATGCGTGTTTTGCCGAATAAATTCTTATTCTTCTTTTAAGGTTATAGATACCTTATATCCAGAATGGTATTAGTGTAACATATATCATATTTATTCATTCAATTCATTTATATAATTATTATGTAATGATGATCATGTAGAACGAGTCACTTCACATCGTGGAGACGGTATTCCGTACGTACGCACGAGTGATGATATCGTTCCTATGATCGTGGAATTGTATTGGAGTATATATATATATTATTTCAGTATCAATATTAATTTATAATAATCATAAATAGTTACTCATTACACCATTATACCCATCCTTGTAAAGTGATGGTGGAAAATAGATTACACCACGGCGTGGAGACGGTATTCCGTACGTACGCACGCGCGGTGATTTCATTTTTCCGTAGGATGGATAGAAGGTGAATTAGGTTTGTTTCATATTTATAATAACATATCAGTATGTAAGTAATACTGATGTTATTACTTTATCTTGAAACAACTAAAGAAGAAGAAGTTGAACAAGAAAGAAATTGAAAAGATCCGTAATGGATATTACCTCTTCTTTGGAACGCTTCTTTGAATCCTCCACTTAGGGAACTAATATTGGTATTTGAAGAAGACCAGGACCTCTAGGATTATTATAGGGAAGTGTAGAGGAGAAAATGACAGGGGTTGGCCGAGCTTGAGTGTTCAAATTGGTGTGAGGAGGAGGGGGAGGAGGTTCCCTTTTATAAGGGAGGAGAGGGGCACCTTAGGAATATCTCAAAATATTATTTTATATTAAAGTCAAAATCGGTTTATAATGGTTCCAAAGGGTCTTATTTTGAAGCTAAAGTGGGGATGGGTCTAAATACTATCAACCAATAGGATTTAGACAAGTTTACGGTATTATTTTAACCTTATCAATTAGATTTAACTCTAAGTTAAATAATTTAACTTTTACCATGTCTTTTTTTTCTTTCACTATATGGTTAATACACTTACTATAACATGCCAAACGAACCCCAAATTGTTTATTATTAATATATATATCCTTATCTAAGTCATTTGGCCGAACCTTAGATTTTTAGGAATAAAATAACAATTAAAAATATAATATTTTATTTAAAAACTATTTTGTGTCAATTTTGACACTATTTGATATATGATTTTTGTGAAAGTCATAAAAGAATTATATGTTCTAACCATGTTGATTAAATCAACAATAATATATCATAGTAACCTAGAAAATTAGTGGAATTCATAAAAAGTCTTAAATTACATTTATTTTGGTATTTATATTATCAATTATGTCAATATTTCAATAATAAGATAATTACTGCATCATCATTGTGTCATAAATAAATTAACTTATTTGATGTCTAAAAATTAAATATAAAATACCATCATGTAGGAAATCGTTTTAGCTTTCTAATGAATATTTACAATCTAATTTATCTTATGTATAACCCCATATTAAAAATGATTTACTTATTAAACTTTGATTTTAACTATTTTAACCCTTCTTTAAATAAATTAATAATAAATGTCCTAATCTAATCCAAGTGGGCCTAAATGGTCATATTTTATTCCTAAGTTTGTTTTTGGTCGAATTACACTTGTCCAATAGAATTAGGACATGTGTTAGGGTAATATTAATATCATATTTACCCTTAGTTACCCTATTAACTATTAACCGCGGTAAAAAAAATAAAAAGTTACTATTCACCAAAAAATTATTTTTATCTCATTGAACCACATTTTACTTACTGATATCAACCGTGTCTGTCGGATTTTCGAAATTCCATTCACAGAAGCGGTAAAATTAAGTTTTATGCAAAATTCAGTTTTTAACCTACCACTTAGTGGTTTCACTATTCATCAAAAATTGAAAGTTTTCAGAAAAATACCAAAATTTCACCCTAGGCTAATTTCGGTATTCCGAATCCAAAAATGAATTCCATTTTAAAAAATAAAATTTATAAAATTTCAAAAACTGGTTATTACTATTCATAACGGCTAGTTTTAATAATATTTTAATAGCATATCGTTGTTTAGTGAAACTCGGTATTGCGTACGACGCAAGATATCGAGGAAGGTTGCGATTGCGTGTAAAGAAAGCCAAGAAAGTGTTCTGTAGAAAAAGATTCCTTTGATGATTTATATAACAGAAAAGTCTCGGGTGTTACATTAATAGGCGGATATGTACTTCTATGTTTATCTCATGCATATTTATATTTCAGGATTCATGTGCCCAATATTATTTTCATTATTGAGATTTTGGGTTATTTTTTAGGATGGATGGTTGGATGTGGAATGTGATCAGGTCTCACGATTGAAACCCCTAGAGTTATTTAGGTTTTATTTCTTCTTTTTTGGAACACAGTATTATACTATTAGCCTTGGATGTTTGTTTTATCTTCACCACTTCTTTTTTTTTAAACTATATATCCTTGTATGAATGTTTATTTGTTATAAATTTTATGGTTTATTATCATTTTTTCCACTATTTTTTAAATTTATATGGATATCTATGTGTAAAATAATCCACAAATAGTATCCTTAAGACCCTATTACTAGTTTCTAGCACATGGTTACTTAGAAAACCCATTTGTCCATATGGTGTGCCGGGTTGGGTGAACGTTTGGATAGAACCCTAGGATAGTTTGTAACAACTTATCTAATAATTGGACCACCATTAGTATTTTAACTCTCTATATTATGTATTCGATATATAAAAACATTGAGGGTAAATCCTAATCCATATCATGTGACTGATACTGATAACATTGAGGTCGGGGACCATTTATATTTGCAGGAGCATCCAATTCATATAGTTGATCCCAGTGAAAAGAATCGTCATGAGAAGATGGTTCCATGGGTACGAGGGTAGAAAAATCATGATTGTGTTCAATAGGACTATGATGTATAGATGCAATGTCCCATTTTATTTCTAGAAATGTCATATTGATGTTTGGGAGTGTTTCTCATGGATGAAAAACTATATGGGGGGATGGTCATAAAACCCTGACATTATTGAAGTGAGAACCCATTAAAATTTCCACTGTAACTCATGTATTTTAATTATTTATGGATGTATATTATATGTATTTAAAGGGAATATAGTCCCATCCTGGAGCATTATTGGAGTCTGGGAAAAAAATAGGATCATGCATCCCTCACACCATGATGGTTGGGTGACTCCGTGGTGGGTGATGGGTGTAATATTTTGACTATGCTCTAGAAGGTTCAAAATATGACCTAGTAATGTTGGGAACAATTAGGGTAACACACATGTTATTAGTAATATCATAGGAATAAATAGTTTATAACAAGAATGGTGAAGTTGCACTATGACAATGAATCACACACAATGGAGTAACGACTCTTATGAACTGAAGGTCGTATCATAAAGGGGACCATCCTAACATAACGATGAACTGTATGATCATTAATTTGAAAAATTTTAAGGATGGTTTAGTCATTCCCTAAAAAGGGGAACAATTCCATGAAGGCTAAAATAGTACCCTTCTATTGGAAATGGCTTGGAGGGGTGATCCACTATACACGTGAGGGAGCTATGCCATGAAGTAACCTCAGGGTGGTAGTCATGACAAAAACCTATATAGTTTTACCAGGACCAAGGTCGTAGGATGTTTTATAAAATATTAATTAATAAAATAATTTTAATTATTATTGGGAGAAATAAAGGTGGATTTTCCTCTACCCAGTGTGGACAACCTCCTTTATGAACTCTATTGAGTTCTTCCTATCCCAGAGAGTTTCCTTCATTAGTTATTGGATTGACCTGGTGTTTGATCATTGATATAGTAGGATTAAAGGATAATAATCCTCTTCCATCCTTCTTTGTAATTAGTTTTTATTTTTTCTTCTAACATAAGTTATGGTTATTTGGGATCTAATTCAACATTTTCATAAGATTCTTTGATTTATTTCACTAAACTATAGAATTAGTGGATCATGTTGGATTATAAGTCTGATATAATCCTAATCTTGGTGTTACATAAGCTATATATTATTATTATTATAATTTTCAAATTGCGTGTTAGGTATGTTCACATAGAATTTTTATGATTTGAACTGAAACAATTATAAATAATTCCACAATTCTTTATCATGATGAATCCCATAAATGATATGTGAGTAAATGAGTGATGAATTTAAGTATTTAAAGTTAATTTTTTATTGTAAACATATAGTATTTCTTTTCGAATATATTTTAAATAATTTTTTTGAATTATTATATAAATGTTTATTATTTGGGAGAACTGATTTTAGAGGATTTCGTAAGATCATCAGAAGGTCATGGTGGAATAAATATTTTCTAGTTCACCTTAGGGATATTTTAATGTTAAGTCAAATTATGTTATGTAATCATTTAATTGGAATAAATTCATTTTGGTAGAAGAAAAATAATTATTCAAGATGAGTTTTTCAATAATTTAGTTAACTGAAAGAAATATCTATGTTGATGCTCCAAAGGGAGAAGAAAATATGATCTATGATTTCAATGTAATATTTAACAAGTAAATACTAGATTATTATTTGATTCAAAAATGTCACTAAAAGTTAATTCTTAAATGCAGTGTAAGTGTAGTGAATTCAAACTACTATAAGTACAAGAATCATGTTTGAGCTCATCAAAATATTGTATGAGGTAGAATAGTAGGTTGTTCTAAATTAGAGAGAGAATGATGAGTAATTACTATATATTTTCATTCACAATAAGATACCTAGAAACATAAGATAATCATTGTGAAGTAAAATCCATTATCATTATGTTGATTCTGATTATGAAGGATCAAATATCCATAAAGTAATCTTCATTATTCTAGTTAATATACATGGAACAATTAATGAATTTTAGTGAATAGTTTTTAAGGTGATTTGATGAAGTAAAGATGTAATATCACTATATTTTTTGAATAATTTAAACCCATGACCTGAAATGAGTGGGATATGATAATTAAAGATCCCATATTGCACAATATAATTAGATAATTTGTGGTAATATAATTTGGGAACATGACTTGAGGAAGGGTATTTTCGTATTGAGATGAATAATCATTTTGATTAGGGAAGCTCATCATGATCCTGAAATATATTCATGAGAAGACACATTGGTTTAAAAAATAGATAACTGATTTCAGGATATTAGAAGTTGATATACCAAATGATGCAAGTTCTGGATTTTTAAATGTCTTAATATTGAAGAGTTTTGAGATGAAAAATATTTTTATATTTATATGTATCAGAGGGATGTTCTTATTACAATTGGTGGGTACTAGTATAATCATATTATCAAAAGAAAATATTATGGGATGCAATTTTTGGATATAGATGATAACTTCAATAACTATTATAATTTATAATTGATTATAGTGTAAAGACAATAAATCAGAATATCTGTGTATAAAATAGAGTAGGTTCCATCATTTCTAAAGAAACTTTTAAAAATATATTTACCTTACTATGTTGTTTTATTTTCTACATAAGAGTTAGGGTTATTCAATTACTTGAGTAGATCAATACCTTAACCAGTTGTAGAGGTTAACATAAAGTTAAAAGAAGTTGAAAATAAGAACATAAAATTCATTCTACCCTCTTAGTAGTTCACCCATTTATAGGTCTCAAAAGTGATATTAATTTAAGGTTCTATTTATTTGATTCATTTATTGAATATAGAGTAATTAAATTCTATGAACTACCATAGGATCCCTAAATTTCAAAAAAATTAATGAATATAAAAATATAATGATACCCTATCTCCCATCTATTGGAATTAAAGTGTTGAATGATGGTACAACATGTTTTCACCCTAGATAAAATGTTGAACCTATAAATGTTTTTGAAATTGTAACATAGATATTGATGGTAATATTTAAAATGAAATACTCACATCTTTTTTGGATAAATTTTACACTAAGTTGATGAGACTTTATTCATCTAAAGAAACATAGGATAAAATGGAATGTATATTTGAAGGAATATAATTGTAAATAAAGTAAAAAATGAATAATAGAGTATTTAGTTTTAGAAATTGAATCAGGATAAAGGAAAAACAATAAATTATTACTTCACAAGTGTCAATGAAATTTTTAGAATCATAATTTGTTTCGGAGATACTATAATAGAATAAATTATGGGAAAAATTTAATAATAAATTTTCCAAACATCCTAAATATAAACCTTGGAGGATAAAGATGATTTATATCTTTTTGATCATAACAATATTCCTATGTCATATAAAATGAGGAAGGATCCAAAAATCATTAAAAAGGGTAAGGAAGAAATTGAATTTTAGGAAATGAGGAAACTCAAACTCAATGTACTAGAAAAAAAATCCATAAAATGAATTTGAAGATGAAGATAGGATGGATAAGAAAAATAAAATAATAATATTTATTACAACTTAAATTTTTTAAATTATTAATTGAATAAAAATGGAATGGGGGTTTTGAGTAAATCAATAACTTCAAACATATGGTGGTGGAGCAGAACTTAATTTTGAAAGATGATTATGAGAATATAATGTAATAAATGATGAAATAGGACAGAAAAAAATATAAATATATTAATGATCAAAATTATTTTAGGAGATTAAAAAATAATTTCATAAATGAAATGAATGGTAAGGAAAAAAATTCAAAAGTTATTCAAATTTGTGTTTGAGAAAAACTAGTGAATGTTATTCATACTAAATATGAAAATAAATCATTTTTACTAACAATAGAGGGTTTTCTTCTGAAAATTATAAAATAAACATTGATAATAAATAAATTAATAATTTTATTAAACCAATAAATGTTACAAACAAATTTAGAATGAAATATCCAATAAATCAGAATAAAAATGAAATCACATCTGCCGATGAACTAGCATGCTAGTTCATTGATCAAAATTTACATCAATCAGGATGGTGGATTTTTATTGATATTTTTAGTGCTATAGAAATTAAGTAAAATGATGAAATTATCAGGATAACATGTGACTTATAATAATAAAATATGAGTTTAGTGGGAGAAACTCCTAATGAGAAGAAAATGTTTGTTGGATGATAAGATTAAAAATCTATTGAAAGGAGAATTAGAAGTTAAGAACTCTTCTATTAGAAATAATTTTTACAAACTAGAAGAAACCTATATAATATGTGATTAGACTGGTCACAATGAGGTATAATTCAATGAAAATATTCTAATACATGATTTATACATGAGAAAAATTTATAAGGGAAAAAAATACAAATGAAAAGACCCTAATAGTTGAAGTATCCTTTAAAGCTAGTTGGATGGAAGAACCATTGATTCTCTATTGTGGGTGTTTTTATATGAAACACATGGTTACAATAATGAGAAACAAATACTAACACTGTGGTGTGGTTTTTATTTTTTGAAATGGTAGTTCCTTAAGAATGAAATGAATTAGAAAATCTATCAAAAATGATCAAATCTTAAATTACAACGTTGTTTTGTTTAAAAACATACCTAATCATAACATACTATGTATAATTTTGCTATGTGATGGGGGAAATCATGTGGACTTCTAAATAATGTACTGTGTCATCTTATTATTGAAGAATGGAACTACTACTTCTAAAGGAATATGATGTTATGGAATGATATTTCGGATAAGTGATAGAAGAAACTCATGTTACCTAAGTCAGAAATATGAAAAGCAGTTGTTGTATAGAATTATTGGTTATATTCACCCAATAAACATGTAGAAATATCCAATAAATAAGTTGTGATATATTTACCTTTGTTGAAATATAAATAACCTTCATTTTATATTTTCATTGAAAAGTGAATTTAACTAAATGAAACATAAAATTTTATATATTCAGTTAACCAGACATCTCAATATTATACATTATTCTTAATTTATACCTAAGAGGAATTAATCCAAAAAAATTTATTTATTAATTAACACAGATGCTCAGTGTTATGATTCTAAAATATAAATCCTATATTGTAGAAATGTATATGTTTTATAGAAGGGATTCAAAAAAATAACTCAGTGAACATATATTGAAGTAGAAAATGGATAATAGATAATAGTTTACATATAACTATTTCAAATACTACTGGTAAAATAAATGAATAAAACAAATTTATAGTAATACCTACAACCCTCAAATAAATGGGGTTATATAAAGGGAAAAAAGAGGATTCATTGAGATGGGAAGGATTGTAAATGCAGAGTATAATACTTGTAAATAATTTTGTAGTAAATCTGAATGTAATATAGTAAATTTTTATAATATATTTCTAATCACACTAAAAGTACTAATTAATCCCTATGAGATATGGCATAAGAAAAAATGCATTGTTAAATATTTTAAAATTTTCCTGCATCCTTGCTTAATGGTGATTAAAAATAAAAACATTGTCAAAATTGAAAATAATTTCTATGAATAAGTTTTTAGGGGTTATAAACCATTAAAGAAATAAGAGGTGTGAGAAAAGAATTTCCCAAGAAATTATTGAATCTTGAGATGTTAAAGTGATTAAAAATAAGTTCAATATAATAAAAAAAGATAAATGATAATTTTATTAAACAATAAATGATATCAATGAATTTTTCAAAATAATCATTTAATATAATGGAATTCATGATTCTCATATTGAACAAGAATATTGTAATGATTATAAAGATTAAAATGGTTTACCAAAATAAAAAAACACGATGTTTAACCATCATAAATATAGGCTAAACCAAGTGATATCAATCGAAAATATAAATCTCTTATTATAAAGAAATGCAGATAATGAAAAATAAAATCAAACTTTTTTCTCATACTGTAACACAGTTACTATCAAAAAATGTTTTTAAAAATGAAAAGATAAAAGTTTTCAGTGGCTAATTAGAGTAAAATTTAAAGAACTAAACCTAGGAAATAGTTTCATGTTTAGAAGGAAAACACATTATCATAAAAAATGGATGATTAATAATAATATCATTGAAAAATGAAAAAATTCATTCAAAATAAAGGTTACTTTTCAAATGATATTCACAAGCATACAAGGTTGAATTTGTAGAATCATTTACCCATGTTACATGACTTGATTCCATATGAATGTTTTTATTAGATGTTACTGATCGAATGTTAATTGTTTATAATATGGATATAAGGTCAAAATTTTTGAGTGGTGAATTTTTTTTAAAAAAATATATAAAATCTAGAGTGAATTATTACTTATGAGGATGAAAATATTGTTTGTAAACCAAAGAAATATATATATAGTTTGAAAAAATCCCCCATTCCCTTTACTCTATACATGAAAATTTCTTGAGGATATTGATCATCTGTAATGGAAAAGTTTATATCAAATTTTATATGGAAGAAATATCTTTTTGTAATAATTTTTTGGGCAGATGATATAATGTTTTATGTTGAAAATGATCATGCATGTAATGATTTTTTAGGGTAAGTTAAAGTGTACTTTGAAATATTAATTTTTTGGAAGAAAAACATTTTTCTTGGGATATATGTTTTTTAAAATAGATGTTCTATCATCATATCATTAGAAATTCATGAAAAGGATCTGTTTAAGAAATTTGAAATGGTAGATTCAAAGAAGGTTGCTACTCCTTTTTCTTTTATAGTAAATCTGAAAAAATGTAAATCTAATAAAATTCTTAATCAACGAGTCTTCTTGGAGTAGATATAAATTTAACTCTATTTTACTACATGTCAATCAGATATTATAGATGGAGTCACATTGTGTTCCAGATATTAATGTTTTCCAATGGAATGATACCTGATGATTTCTAAAATAATTTTGAGATATGTTAATGGAATATAAAACTATGCATTGATTTTTCAAATAAGTATTAAGTTGAATATATATGGATTTATTAACATAGATTGGTTTGAAGATTATTGTAATGTGTTTTGATTTTAAAAGAGTAAAATTATCTTTGATAAATTATATGATGTGAAACATAATTATTAGAATATAATGTAATAACCCAATTCATTACAATATATTTATTTTTTAATAAATTTAATCACTTCAATAGTGTGGGATTCACGAAAAACTCTATTTAAACCAAACAAGAAACTCTATTGAAATATAATTATTTAAATAGGACCATTATAAATTAGTCATTAATATTGGAGGTATGAATATGAATAAATATATTATGAAAATTATATGGTTTACATAGGTAAAAAATAAATTCAGTTTTTTATATTGATGAAAAATAAAATAAGAACCATTTGAATGAAAAATAAATACTGTTTAAAAAAATATATTTTTTCGAAAATATTTTTTAGTTGTGAATTTAACACATAAATTAAAATAAAATTTTTCCACTACTAAGAATTTTATTTGAAAAAATAAACTTCATTTTTTTAAAATATACATGTAAAAATTATCCTTGAATGATTTTTAACTTTTTTTGAAAAATGTAATTTTTCTCCACAATAGTAAAACAATAACTATTTTAAATGAAAATAGTAATTTATTTTGAATTATTTACAGTGATTTTTTAAAATTGGATATAATTTAAAATTGGTTAAGTTTTTTAACATTTTAATAAATTTTAGAGATTTTAAAAAATTTTATATTGAATGTTTTATTTAAAAAGTGTTTTTTCAACGCATATTTGAGTTTAATTTTAATTTTCATTCTACCAATTATATGAATTGAATTTGTAAAAAATGATCCCATATTTCGATCAATCATAACATATATTAGATAATAAGTTAAAATTATTTTTTATCCAAATGAATAGTTAAATAATAAAAATTAATATTCACGGTAATGGTGAAAACGAGTTCACCCAGGGATAAACTAAAAAAATAAGGGTTAAAATTAATAAAAAACTTGTCCAAAACCAATTTTTGGGAAATATTTGGACCTTATCACATCTAATTATTTTATAATTACCCATTTTAATGATTTTTTCATGAATGAATAATGTGGTTATCACTTTAGTTTTTTTTGTAATTCTATATTTACCGCCTCCCCTACTTATTAAAGGCCACACACTACCCTTCTATATTACACGTAAAAACCATTTGGATCCATGAATACCTTCAAAAATATCTTCCATAATCCCCTAAACATATACTTATGGACATAAATTTTTTAATAGCCCCACCTAATAAGGATTTAGGTTTAAACATAAAGAGACTCTCTGAAGAAGAGGTAAAATTATAAAATGTGTTTATTTTTTTATATCTTCATACACATCCTTTAAAAAATAATAAAAAATGATAATATAATAACACAAGTATATTCTGTATGAAAATATTTAATTATATTAATTTCATAACCCATATCCATCTCCACTTTCATAGAAAAAGGAAACGAAACATTCAATCGTATGTATGGCAGACAACTTCCTCACGAACTGATATAATTCATTTTCCACCACCACCTTTCAAGGATCTATATATGATAGATTTAACATATTTAGATGATATTAATGGAATTATTATACTTATGTAATTATTATCTCACCTAAAACATCTTACATTCAATTCCATAGAGATATGATTACATAGTTCAAGTGTAAGATAGACTACTGACTTAAGAAATGATGTGATACAATTTTCACATACACTTTACATGGAAGGTGGTAAGGATAAATTTAATGAATATATGCGATTTTTATAAAAATATGTTTTTATAAATATAATATTTCATTTAAATCGTTACCTTTAAATCCATTTTAAATAAATAATGATGCCCTTATGTTCGTGTGGACTACCGCCCCCATGCAACGTTGTGAAATATTTTTCATTTTATTTTACTATAGATGGTAATAAAGATGAATTTTATTAATACAAATTTTATACATAAAATAATAATTATTTTTTTAATGGTAAATTAAATTTTAATTTTCTTTTATTCCATACTTTGAAAAAATGGAAGCAAATTTTAGGCTTACATATGACCCACTATCTCCATGAACTATGTAATGCATTATATATCTTTAAATTTTTTGGATTAATCTAAATATATATATATATATATTGAATATATGTTATATTTATATAATGTTTTAAATTATATATATTATATAATCAATATCTATTTAAAATTACCAAAATCACAAAACCAAAACCTACAGGAAAAACGATGCAATTATCACTCGAAATAGGGATTTTAACAAAGAATTGTTATAAATAGGTCATAAAAGGAAAAAATTAAAAAATATATAATATAAAGTATATGAGTATCTTTGTATAATATAAATATAATAAATAAATGTTAATTATACAATAGGTAAAAAAATTTCTGATGGAAATCAGATCTGATGTAAGGGATTCTCATCTCCCTTTAGTATCCATGAGATGTTTTCCATATGCACCACTAAGTTCTTTTCTTAGTAAATATACTCCTGATTTTATTTGTCAAATAATTAATTAATTGATATTTATAGTATTTAATGTTCCCTTTTATTTTATTTCTATCATGAAGATTAGGATTCAAAAGTTATAAAGGTGTTAATGTTATATTTTACAATCTCATTGTTTATCAGAAATATTTAAGATTAAATTTTTCAATTATAGAATATTATAATCTATCACTTTAGGAATAAATTAATTTTATTATAATTTGGTTATTAATGAAATTTTCAATTGATATTACCATTTTACACTCATTACTAATTACAAATATTTGGAAATGTTTTTATGAAAATTTCACATTATTTCTCTCTTCGGCTGAAAATCATTTTACTTTGTAAACCATATTTTATAAAAATAATTTCAAATTATTTTTATCATTGTAGAAATTATCTATTAAGGAAATTTTTAATAATTATTTAATTTTTAAATATTTTTTAAAGTAATTTTTATTTCATTTTCCAAAAAATCTTGTTTGTCTATTACTAAAAATATGAAAGGAATATTTTTTAATATGTGAAAAATGAACCAAGATTTCCTTTTACCTAGACACACAAAATTATAATAAATATTTTACATGTTTTCCAGGTTATTTTAAAAGGATTTTATTTCCAAAATTTATTATGAACTTTTAGTATTAAAATATGATTTTCAAAATGAAAAGAATATTCATCAGGAATATTTTTAATTGAATTTTTATGGTATTTCTATTCATCAATGAAAAACCCCATAATTTTACTATATGATGCATTTTTAAATATTAATAATAATTACATGCCATTTATTTATTAGGATGGATAAGGATAAGTTGGCTATTAGGTAGTACATTGATGCTAATCACCATATTACTCTGAATAGATTAATATTATGTTTGTTGATTGGGGAATTTATTAACATTTTTTATGAAAGATTTTCTAATATGAATGTTTATTTTGATTATGTATCACCTATTTTATATTTATAATGAATTTATATTATTACATGAAATGTGGGGAATATAATTACATGGCACATAAATTCCCTTCTTAGTTTCATGATAAATATTAGTTGGAAAAATTAAATATGGTTCTGCCCATAATTTAAAATAGTATTTTGAAAGGTTTTGATAGTATGTTTTAATTTTACAACATTATTCATTACCTCATTATGAGATTAGTTATTGATTTCCATGTGATTATTATATTATTTAGAATATCCACAGGTAAGATTCAAGATCAGTTCTTAATTTATATAGAATTATTTTATCATCATTTATTCCTTCCAAATTTTTCTTGGTTAATTGATTAAATAGAATATGTTTTAGATAATTAACGTACACTATTAAGTATTCTTATTTATTCACAACAGCTTCAATTATATGTTTATCCTTGTTGAGAATCTGATATTACTCATTTTTTTGTTTTATTTTCAATAGGATTCCAAGAAGGATTTTGAAAATGATATATTGGGATATACTAAGGTGAAATATGGAATTATAAATGATTTTTTTTCTATTTTATATTTAAAATTATAAGGTTAATATCAAGTATTGATCTATTTTAACTAGACTACTAATCTATAATTTTTTTTGGAATGTGATTCCTTTTATATTATTCTAATGTAATAAATTAACCATGGACTCTAGGCTACATTATTCAGGGTCTTTATATTTGGTCTTATAGGAATTTTAGAAGAAACCATGAGAACATGATTTATGAATACATAGATTTGGGAATATAACCCTATTATTGGCATTGAGTATAAGTATATAATAACATACTAATGTTTTTTTAAAGTAAATGTTATGTGGTTTTTACTAGTAATACAACCATGTTATGATATTACATGTTGAAGTGGTTCTCACGTATGTTACTAGGGGTAATTAATCAATAAAAGGAATATCTATTTTGAATATATCATTACTCGGTACCTGAAAACATGGATTACAGTTCACCTAGTTTGACACTCCTAAGGGATATTCTTAGTAAAATTAACATTTTCTTCACAAAGCATTGTCAAGGATTTGAAAATGTTTTAATTATTTAAAACCTCCCCAAAGAAATCATATTTATTATGATATAATTATTCATACAAAAAATTCTAAAATTATGTTATGTGTTTCACTATTATTGGGAATATCATTATGTTTCATATTGTCATGATCTAATCCAGTTGATGCTTTTTTTAGAAATAAAGACTTGTGAAGGAATGGGAACCATATCTATTCAAATACCCCATGTATGGATTATCCTCATGGGAAAGATATTGAAGATGGTTCCATATCTAGAACTGATCATATTAAGGGCATATTTGGGAAAGTGAATCATTTTATGAGAAATAACCTTGCCCATATAGAGTAGCATGCTGATCCACCATGATGTGTAATAATGTTAGACCACTATATGTTTCAGAAACCTCCACAATTTAATGAGAAAAAATAAAATTTAATTTGAGAAATGAATAAGTTTATTAGGTATGAAGTTTCTTTATTTAGGATGTAATAAAATTGATAATGTTATCATAAAAGTTTATCATTTCTCAGAAGATGCAGATCAATTGTGGTCATTGATTGAAAATACTAATTTTGAAGAAGAAATAGGAAATATGTAATGGAATTATTTTATGGTACTCTTCTAGGAAATGAATTTTCATCAAAATTAATGAGAAAATATAAAGATACTATTCGTGAATATAATACAAAAGGAAGATGATAATTTTAATAAGTATGAAACCTACATTACAAGTTTAGTAAGGCATTCTAAGGAAGACATGCGTAACCTAAAGATAAAGATTAGTCAGTTCATGGATGCGATTAAGCCAATTATTTCAAGGGAACTAGTCTCACAAACATTCTCATTATATAAAGACATAAAATAACTTGGTATCAAAAAATTGAAATAATTCTCAAAGTCATATGGATTTGAATGGTAGAAAGATAATTATATGAAAATAAAGAAAAATATTGATAAGGGGAAGAATGGAATGGATTATATTCCCACATATGATAATTATAGAAGGAATCCATCTGGTACTTTCTTGAAGGGAATGGGAATTTACAAAAAATTTGGAGAGAAAGGACACCATGCTTGTTATTACAAGGGAATGAAAACATCTAATGTTCAATAATTCAATTATATGTATATATGGAGTTATGTGGATGAATTCTTAATCCTCAAGTGAATATACCATACAAGAAGATAAGGGATGAAGATCAATATTATATTATAACAAAAGATAAAGTGGAATCATTAAATTACTTATGAATTTTTATTCATGAATTATTTTTTATCGGTATTTTATTAATAATATCATTATTATAATAAATAAGAAATGTTTAATTATTTTATTGAGGTAATTTTTATTTATGGATTTGAGAGAATATGTTAAATGATACAGATGACCAATAAAAGTGATTTAGTGACATGTTTTTATTTTTGGAAAACATATTATTGAGGAAAGATAACCCCTAAAACATGCCCAATATTGAAATAATAATTATAAATATTTTTTTATGTGATATTATTGGTAACCTATAATGTTTTCTTTATTTGATGGTCTATGTTATCTTTGACAGAGTTTACTGATTTTTTTGAATTATGGAATAAATTTGAAATTTGAGATTATATTTAATGAATAACGAGAAAAATAATATTGGGAAGCATTTATTTATTTTAGTAAGGTATTATGGTGATAAAAATATTATAATATTTTAAAAAATAAATTAAGAGAAAATATATGTTGTTTATGGTCTGTAATGACTCTATAGTGACATTCCTTCAAAACATTTGGACTGTGAATTTGGTCAGACCTTTTTTAGATTAGTTATAAGGTTACCCACTTATAAAATAGACAAACATGAACATAAAATGTTACTATTGAGGTATTAGTGATTAATTTATTATATTGGATAACTTTCTATAACCATTTTAGTTTTAGTAAAGATAGATGGAATAACTTGTTAACCTTTTATGGATCCTATAATCCGTTAATATTTTATTTTAGTGATTAAGGAATAAAAAAATAAACCTGCATATTAATTTATTTGATTTAGAATTTCAACTATAACCAAAGGATGAAATTATTATGAATGAGATATTAAGTATATTTTCTGGTTTTATCTATTTTGATAGTAATATAATTCCTCAACTATTGGAAAATGATCCTAGAACAAAAAAATTATCCAATTAATTTCATATCATATGAATCAAGTGACCTTGGAAAATTAATTTTTTTATTGTTTTATAGTCTTTAACATTCTAATAATCGCCTATTTTTTTGGATCAATGATCTATATCACTCTCCATAATTATTTATTCTTTTATTCAATGTCTATATCTCCACTTTCAACAAGTGTTATCCTATTTAGAAACCAAATTATATGTTACTCAATATGACCGTTGTAATTATCTTTATCTTTAATCCAAACAATATTTTATTAACCATTTTTTATTTTTGATTTACAAAAATGGTATTTTAAAAATTAGAAATCTTAATTTAGAAGATCAAAATGTGAGGATGCAATTTATTTATGTGGGGGGGGGGGGTTAACTGTAATTCCCCAGGATTTTAAAATAGGAAAATAATATTTGATAGTATATATTAAATATATAAAAATATTTTAATATAATTTTATACACTAAAACATTAAGATATACTTATTAATAAATAAATTCAATCTCTCTGATAGATTGAGATTTAAACAACACCATGTTTAAATGAAACGTGATAATCTATTAAAATATTGTTATTTTAATATAACAATTATAGCATTGATGTTATGTTGGTTTCTTTGAATAAAACTTAATATATTATTATAATTATATGTTTTACATAGGTATAAAATATATTCATTGGTAATCTATTGATTTTAACTAAAATAATAATGATTTGAATTAAAAAGAAATACTTTATGAAAAACCATGTTTTCCCAAAAGATGGTTTAGTCATTATTTGTGAAAATAATTTAAAATTTATTTTTTCCATGTTTAGAAAACTTATTTTAAAAAATAATCATAATTTTTGAAATCTACTTGTCAATATTATCTTTGGGTGAATTTATGGGGCCTTATTAAAATATTATTTTTTAATGAATATTGATAAATACAGATTTTATTGATTTTTTTAAATTATTGATATGGTAAAAATTCATATTATCGTTTTTTAAAGTAAAATTAGATAAAAATATTATAATTTAACTAATTTAGGTTATGTATATAATTTTCATTTTTAATTATGATATTTTTCGTTAATCTTTTGAAATTTATTCATTGTAAAAACAATTTTTTCAATGAGTCTATAGCTTGAATTTTAAATTGGATTCTAACACTGCTGTAAATTGAATTTTAAAAAGGATTTTAATTTTCTATTTATATTAATTTATATTTTCTAATAATTTCAATTTAATTTTTGACCATAATGAATTTTGAAAATAGTAAAAATTATTTACCACAATTAAGGTAAAATGAGTTAGCGTGGGTTAAAATAAGAAGATAAGGGTTAAAAATGACATAATATTTGTACAAAAACAATTATATATCTATATTTAAACCTTATAGCCTCTACAGTTATAGAAAAACTCTTTTTTGTTCTTTTTGAATGATAAAAAATGGGTATCACATTGTCTTTTCCAAATTTCCTCGTGTGTCCTCTCCATCACCTATAAAATGCCACACCAAATCCTCTGATATTAATACAAACAAAACAATTTGGTCTAGAAAATACATTTAAAAATATATTAGTTAATTTATTACCCACATCCTAGATTCTTTATTCTGATTAGTTTTCCCTCCTAAGAAGGCATTAGTTATAATCTAATAGAGCATCTCCGAAGAAAAAGTAAAACTCTTAAAGGTGGGTATTTATTTTATTTATTCCCCCACCTACATCAAATAATAATTAAATATGATGATTAATAAAAAAATTGTCCCATATATAATGATATTTTATTATGTTAATTTCATAAACTAGATATATCTCCACTTCAATAAACTAGAAAATGAAATCATCAATTGTGTGTATGACGGACTACCACCTCGTGAACCAATGTAATTTGTTTTCCACCACCACATTTAAAGACCAAATATAATAATTTATTTTAAATATTTATAAGGTAGTAATGAAATTATCATAATTTCTATAATTACTCTACCACTTATTCCTTATTACATTAAATTTCAAGTGGGGTAAAATTACGTCGCTCATGTGTACGATAGACTACCACCTCGTGAGGTGATATGATTAATGTTCCACATACGCTTATCATAGAAGGTTGTAAGGTTAAAATTAAGGAACATTTTCTGAAAAAAAAATGAAATGTGTTCACTCCCCAAAGGATAATAGCAGTAAAGTTTCACAGACAATACTATCGTAGTGGAAAAATTCCCTTACTAAACATGGTATATTACACATTCCATCCCAATTTATCTCATGAGATATCAATCATTACCCAATTCATTGGAGGGAGATATTGTTCTCACCCATCACATAATCAATCAATATTTGTTTTACTAAATAAAAAAAATTTATTATATCATAACCAACGAAAATTATATCCTTTTTATAAACACTTCATTATTGCGTAACCTGTGGAAAAAAATGGGTTTCATAATCATTTCATCAATTCATAATAACATTACCCATGGAAAGGGAACATGTTTCATTAATTCAATTGTGACACATATTTTTTTTAAAATATTTAAAGGTATGGTGTTAAATGTTATATTGTAATAAAAATGTGTAAATATTTTATAAATATCATATATATACTTCAAATACATTATTATATCAATCTATTATAAGTGGTGATGAAAATAAATTACACTGGTTTGCTAAGGCAGTTTTCCGCCTTTAACATCCTTTCATTTCAAGTAGGTATGTACTTGTCTAAATTTAATGTAAAATTCATTATTTTTGGTTATTATAATGGTTATTGGGTGTATATAATGTTTCAAGAGTGTTTCGGGAGTTTGGGATGTGAAGTTGGGAATAAATGACTGTTTAGTGAATGTTGCAAGGTTGGAGATGATACCTAGTAATCATGCTCTATAACATTGTAATCCATTGAAGGAAGGTTCAATATTTGTAAATAATGAAAGGGGAAGTCTGAAAATTTATGAAATTTAATGGATCCCTCCCATATAGTTAATCTATGATTAGTCAAACCATGCGAACTCTTAGGAGACTATGTGACCTGGGCCCCCTCTTGGATAGAGGGTTCCACACAGTTGGAACATGGATTCTCCATCCATAAGGCCAAACCACCTAACTCATAAAATTATAAATTTATGATTTTTACCTCTCATGATTAAAATTTCCCCCCCCCCATTTATTCACACCATTTGAACCTTTATAGCTTGAGTAACAAACCTGCAATGCCCTCATCTTTGATGGATGTTTCTTATTCAATTATTAGGAATTTGGAGTGTTGTTGGATGTGAAATGATTATCCACGCATGTAATCAACTCCATTTCATTCCATTTTCTAGAATAGTATTGGCGTGTTTGTTCATATCCTTATGAATTTATAAAACATTGTTTTTACAGATTGTTATTCTTCATAGTGGTTGAGGATGTTTTATCTCTAGTCAACGGTTTATTTTAGATGATCGATCATCCATGGGCAAGAGATGGGTGGTACAAAATATTTTTTTCCATAGTATTAATGTTTTATATGTGTATGTGGATGTTTGATTTCACTTTTTTGTGTGATTTTAATGTCTTTTACTAAGGAAAGTAATTTAAGTATCAAATTGAGGTGTGGGACTCTCCACATACCCCATTGTGTTAGGTGATGATGTGAGACTAAAAAATGGACTAAACATAGGGTTTGTAAAACCCATAAAAATTGTGAAATGAGTTTCTAAATGTTGATATATGGGAATTATGATTGTGAATGGGTTGTGAACAGTAAATTTTTCTGTTGTATTGGTCAACGGGTAAATTTAATGGATTATATGTGGGATTTTTTTGAAATTCATAACTCGTTTTCAGAATGGTTAAAAAATTTGTTTTCAATTTTGATCAACTTATGGTTTGAAAGGAAGTGTATGTTATTTAAAAGTGAGGAATGTTTCAATAAGTAATTTTGGACCTAATTGTGATTTAAAAAGGAGTATTATTAAGGGATTAAAATGATTTTTTGAAATGAGGGTGTGGTCCCATTTTTTTGAAAAATCATTAACAATTATTTTGAATATATAGAAATTGAAATATAATCCTTGGGGAAACAATTAGTTTTACAAATAGGAAGACCCGTGTTTTAAAGGGTTTATTCAATATGATCTTAAATTATTATTATTTTTGGTTTTTTATACCATGATTTTATTTTAAGGGTTCATTCGGACCTTGGTAAATGAAATGATAAAATGTGATTCATGTATTATAAATCATTTCCATGTGAATAAGTTGTATGTTTTGGGTATCCAAATGAGGATATACTCCCCATGGTATGTCCAGGCTGATTCTTTAGTCCCCATCAATCTGCTTTTGGGATATGATGACCAACATAGGCTTTATAATCCTAACCTAGGGACCGAGGATCCCTGTTTGGGTTTGGATAGACTAATGCGCTTAGCTCCATTGATGTGCTATTATGGATTGAGATGTCAAACTCAAGCACTACTCTCCCAGATGCAAGGACATTGTTTGATTATCATATTGATGTCCCACTGTAAGTTGATAAATGGATTATTTTGGAAATTCCCCATTCTAATAAAGGTTTTTAATCCCTTGTGCAATGTCTTAGGCAATAGTTTCATCTAGATTTAGTTCAGTCCGTTAGTTGATCATTGTGAAATCAACGGTTGAAATTTTTATCTGATGAATTATTAAATGTGTGATATATTTCTTTGTAACCATGTTTAGTTTCCTCTCCTAAATTATCTTTATACACTACTATCTTGAATGGTTGTTTAATTAGACACCATCGGTGTTGGACTAATATGTTTAACTCACACCCAACTCAGCCCACCACGACACATGAGAACCGAAGAAGATGCTACTTTTTTACTAGTGTAGGTTCAGGATAAGGACCTAGTGTATCGTTTATACATTGCATATTAGGGAATATCAGGGATGTCACGATGAATTAGTGAATTGGTCTATTTTTGGGATCTTTTATTGTTTTTTAAAATTATTATTTGTATGAATATCTGACATATAGTGTATTCATTATATTATTATAACATGTTCTACTTGGTTAATTATTTTCATTTGTATTGTGATTTCCATTTATGATCCAGATTGGTTCTTTTATATGTTGATATTATTTATATTTTGATATCACTATGTTCCATAACATATCTTTATAGACCAACTCTACTAGTTAGAAGCCTCTGAAATATGGGGATGTATGCCAATGTCATGTGGAAACCCAACTCGAGGAACTAGTTATAATGACTACTTGGTTGGTGATTTTAAAAAGTGGTATCATAGCTATTGTAATTTTTCATAATATTTATAATTAGTATATAGGAGAATAATATCTTATTGAGGGATGGTAATTAGGTTGTGTATGGGTTCCTATAGCCCCACATATGAGGGAAAACCCTTGTAGATAGAGGTGGGAATTTTTGTTTTGTTTTCATCTTTTATAATTGATTTAGACTACCACCGAGAGTGGTGAACTTAGATGTGATGTTATTCATTTATTTGGATTTATCTCTTGGCCTAGAATAGAAAGAGATGGTGTGTGGGTTCATTAATATTTTTAGGAAAATAGGATCAATAGTTCATTCATATATATCATATGATTTATAGTTTTTTGGGATTCAAATACTAGTAGTGTGATTTTTTATATGGTTTGTGCATATTGATATTTCCTTGAAATAATTGTTAATGAGAATATTTTGAAATATAAATATAAGAAAAAGAAGATATTTTAATATTTTGGTTAATAAAAAGGTTTTAGAAAGTGTAAATCCTTTGGTTTCAAATGTTGAAGATTTTTAAATGATAATCATCATGTTTTAATATGGTAATGTTTAGATTAATAAGGGAAAGATAAATTATGGAACCATTATGGAAATTGGGAATTAGTATCCCTAGTATTGTGATTAGACCCTATGTATGGGTGGTTTGAGTAGTGATAGTTTCGTAGTTTGGGACCTTGGTTATGGATCTTATATATTTTTAGGTATCGATGTGTGTTTAGAAGCTTGTTTTTTATTTTTCACTCAGTTGGGTTGTTAACTCAAGGATGTGTAAGGAAATTCGTTATTATGGATATGGTATCCATTTTGTGTTGAGTCCTTGTGAGGTGTGTTTTGGAAAAAATAGTGGGTGTATGAATTTTAGTGATAATGAATACATGTGAGAATATTTGGTGTCGGACATATTGTAAGTGGTTTATTTGTGTGTTAGATGTAGTTTATTTTGAATGGGGGTAGGATTTCTTCCCATTGGCTGTAAGTTGTTTAGGTTTTATGTGTATGAATTAGAGGTAGAGACTGTGTCCTTTGTTATATGTGGTCCTAGTTTAGGGAGTTAGTTCCATTTGACCATCAAGGGTGACTCATGAGAGGGTTCATCTAGGGGTTCCTGTGCTTTTGAGTCCATATGGAAAACATAAACTTTTTGCAAATTGGAAGTGGCACAGAAAGAGTGTTACATTGTGTGGGTTTAGCATAGAGATCTATGTGAAAATGTATAATGTTTTTGGAGATTACAACAGAGTCATAGCTATGATTTTATTGTCTTGGGGAGAAAAGGGTAGCCTCAAGAGAGGTTAATCCAGTATTACAGGTGAATTGGAATGTGTAAATTAGGTGGTTTCTTTAGAGGTGGGATTAATATGCATTAGGTTCCACCATGTTTTGGTAAAATAAATGTTATTATTCAGTAACATTAATTAGGAGGAACTTAAGTGATTGTGTTTGGTAGTGTGTTTAGATTGTAGGGAAGGAATGTTTGGGAGCCTTGTCAAAAGGTTTGATACTATTGATGTAGGATTCGATGGTGATTTTGGGTGGACAAGGAAAGGGAGACCAAACTATGGGTGGAAACTACTATTATAGAGGTGACACCCTAGGTCATGGGTGGTCACATGGTTGGGATTTTTTATACAAATGGTTTTGTTTTTGGATGATAATGTTAAGAATTAATCAAGTCCACTCAAGCTAACAGTTCAAGAGGAATTTTTAGTTGTGTAAGCAGTTATTGGGCATAGCTCTGGTGATATATGGATCTTGAGATTTAGAGTCGAGAGCATTGTGTGGTCACAGGAAAGTACATAAATTTGATGGTACTAATGAGCTCAAAATGTGGGAATGTACTGGGATGTGATAATGTCATTTGGGATGGGTGAATGGGGTGGATCATCATAAGAGCCTATGGAATTTTGAGAAACCAATGTGGGAAGCATGGTTATACGGTAGACTAATGGTTTTAGATCAGGGTGATGAATCAATATGTTTCTATTGTAAGTCACCAAAGTAATGATGTATGAAATGATGTGGGGAAATGGCAATGGTCCCAAGGGAAGGTTGGGTCATGACCAATTATAATAGGATTATGAAGTGGAATTCAGTTTTCATTGGAAATCCGATGAAAGTTGTGATGAGTGAGTGTTGATGAGACATTGGCTATAGTGAAGCACAATAATTTTGGTAGGTTAATGTGTCCCCATGGTGGGAGGTGAAATCTGTAAAGACCCAAAGCTTGACATACATAGACATTACTTTAATTTTGTGAAATATCTACTACATAACAAAAACAGACACCAAAGGACAGTAATAGTTTAGTGTCTTTGGAAACTAGGAATATAATCTTCTAATCTTGGTGAAAGATCTTCAACATCTCCCATAAAGATCTTCCCCTTTTATTATCTTAACTAAAACCTTTCTTTAAATCCTGGGGAAAAAACATAAAATGGGTGAGCTCAAGTTCCCAGTAAGGGTAAACATAGTGAACATAAAACAATCCATAATCATTTTAATGAAAAAAATTGAACAAAAAATCTAAACATCAAAATCTTGAGAAAACACATAAATCTTGGAAGTATGTAAGGAATATCTCATAATGTAACATCAATCATGATAAAATAGCATGGGAATAAAACTTGTAATTGTGGAAAACCAATAAGCACATGATATGAATTCCATAGTAGCCAAGGCATTGCTGCCAAGGCAATCTTAGTGGATAGTGTCCCTTTCTGAATCGAGTTCACTCCTCGTTCCAGTCCTGTAACACTAAACCAGATTAACTTTCCATTCCATCCATGTCTATCTCATGAGATATAAATCATTACCCAATTAATTGGAGAGAGATATAATTCCCACCCATCTCATAATGAAATCATTCTTACTTGTGCCACAACATAAACATAAATCATTTATCATAACCCAAAGAATAAAAATGTGGTTCATAAACATCATCCCATCATGACATATTCCATATAAAAGAAATGGAAATAATTTCATCATACGAAAAATCAAACCATTTAAATAATACATACACTATACTTGAAACATAAACATGATAAATAATGTCATCTTAGAGGGAAAATAGTTTTGAAAAAACACTTGAAATAAATTCTTGAGGAAAATATCCTTTCTTCTTAAAAATCTTTTTCTTTCCACAAAATTCCACACAATTTTAATAGAAAAGGATTTTATTCAAAATAACAATGAAATAATGTAGAGTATGCTTCATAAAAATAACGCGTTATAAAATTGTAAAAATCCGTTCATGCCGTATAAGATAAAAAAAAACATTTTCTCGTACTTTTGCCGAAAAAGTCAAAAAGTACCTCATATGGTAAACAAAAGAAAGATTTTTTCCATACGATGTGGTAAAAGTAAAAGGGTAAAAATTAATTTAAACATACATGGAAGAAAAGTAAAAATTTTATGAAAACATTTTGAGAACATATGGACATGGATAATAAATATAACCCTAGTAAATACTTACGAATAAACAATCTCGGATAAGAATGAGATTGAAATAATTATCCCCTACCTTAGGTCTGATATGCTTTGTACGTATTCAAAATTCTTGTATAATGATTTAAATAATGTCATTGACTTATTACATAATCATATTCATTTTTATGATATAATATATGGTTCAGTTATGTCTTTATATTACCCGTTCTTTTGTAAATTTCATGTTAAAGCTGTGTTTTGGGTAAAATGTTTTATTTATCGTACGTGTTTGGACTTGTTGTTCTTGATATTATTACTAATTATATCAGGATTTAATTACTTCTAGAATTTAAATCCTGATTTATATATCAAATATATTCATTATATATATAACAGGTAGATAAATGAAATGAAATACACCGTTCATGGAGATGGTAGGCCGTACGTACGCATGAATGATGTTTTCTTTTCCTTATTGACTTGAATGGAAGTAAGTAGATGGTATATATATATATATACACATAAATACAGTAGCTTAATTATGTCATATATTTCACTTTTATTCATTATATATACTTTATAATCATTCTTGAATGGTTAATCGTCGAAAATGAATCTAATCTCGTTTGTGGAGATAGTAGTCCGTACGTACGCACAAGCGATGATATCATTCTCATGATCATGGAATTGTATTGAAGTATATGTATAATATTTAAGAATCAATATCAATTTACAATAACCATATATAGTTATTTATTTACACCATTATACCCATCCATGTATGGTGGTGGTGGAAAAGAAATTCCACCACGGCGTGGAGATGGTATTTCGTACGTACACACGCGCGGTGATTTCGTTTTCCGTAGGACGGATAGAAGATGAAATAGGGTTGTTCAATATTTATAATAATATATCATTATATTAGTGATACTGATGTTATTAATTTATGATGAAACAAATAAAGAAGAAGAAGTAGAGGAAGAAATAAATTGGAAAGAATCGGTAAAGGATATTACGTCTTCTTTCACGCGCCTCTTCTTAACCTCTTCTTAAGGCACTCGAGTTAGTCTTTTGAGGAGACCAGAACCTCTATAATGTTTCTAGGGAAGCTGAGATGTGGAATTGGCCGGGGATGGCCGAGCATCAAGGCTCAAAAGGGTGTGAAGAGAAGAGGGAAGGGGTGCCCATTTTATAAGGGAGGATAGGGGAACCTTAAGAAAAACTTAAAATATGTTTTTATTATAAAGTCATATTCGGATTTTAATAGCTCCAAATTAATTTATTTCGACGATAAAGTGGGGATGGGTAGAAATATTCTCAACCAATATAATTTATACAAGTTTAGGCTACTATTTTATCCTTATCAATTAGATTTAACTTTAAGATAAATAATTTTACATTTCCCATGTCTTCTTGTTTTATTACACTATATTGTTAATAAACGTACTATAACAAGCTAAAAGCACCCCAAGTGGTTCATTATTAATATATATATCCTTATATAAGTCATTTTGTCGAACCTTATATTTTTAGGAATAAAATAACAATTAATTATATAATATTTGTTTTAAAAACTATTTTATATCAATTTTGACACTATTTGGTACATGATTTTTGAAAAAATCATAACAGCATGATCAGTTAAAAAAAGTTAAGTAAATAAATAATAACTAGTCATATTAACCTCTAAAATTAGTGGAATTCAGAAAAATTCTAAAATTACATTTATTTGGGTATTTATAACATCAAATATGTTAATATTTCATTAATAAGTTAATTACTACATCATCATTGTGTCGTAAATAAATTAAACTATTTAATTTATAAAAATAATAAATAAAATACCATTATGTAGGAATTTTATTTATCTTTCTAATGAATATTTATAGTCGAATTTATCTTATGTATAACCCTATATTACAAATTTTTAGATATTAAACATTGATTTGAACTATTTTAATTCTTCTTTAAATAAAATAATAATAAATGTCCTAATCTAATCCAAGTGGACCTAAAGGGTAATATTTTATTCCTAAGGTAGTTTTTGGTCGACTTACACTTATCCAATAGAATTTTAACATGTTTTAGAGTAATAATAATATCATTTTTACCCTTAATTGCCTTATTTACTTTTAACCGAGGTAAATAAAAGTAAAAAAGTTACTATTCACCAAAAATTATTTTCATCTCATTGAACCAAATTTTACTTAATGATATCAATTGTATCTCTCAGATTTTCGAAATTCCACTCACAGAAGCGGTAAAATTATGTTTTATGTAAATTTTCAAACACTCCTAAGGAGTGGGTAAAAGACAGTGAAAAGTTCAATAAAATTTTCATATGCCTAAAATTATTATAAAATGACTCCAATAAATTAAATAGATCTTATATAGTTATTATGTAACAATTTGGACCTAAAATAAATTTAAATAAAATAAATAATAATTTATATAAAAATTAATTTTTTAAATAGTAACCCAGTGTTTTCACTATTCAACAAAAATTGAATGTTTTCAAAAAAATACAAAAAATTATCCATAGGCTAATTTTGATATTCTGATTCCAAAAATGATGTCCATTTTGAAAAATAAAATTTCAAATAGTGGGTATTACTATTCATAATGGCTAGTTCATAATATTATTATAATAATATATCGTTTAGTGAATCTTGGTATTGCGTACTACACATGCTATCAAGGAAGGTCTTTATTGCGTGTAATGCAAGCCATGTCAGGGTTGCGTATAGTGTAAGATTCCTTTGTTGTTACGTATAATAGAATCCAACCATATTTCATTTATACATTGAATATATATATATATATACACACACACACTCAATGTTGCGTAGAATAACTTCTATCAAATGAACTTGAAATTGTGTGTAACACGATCCAAGAATAGTGTTGCGTATACTACAAGCTAATACGATGTTGGGTATAGAACATGATAATCTTGGTGTAGCATACAACACAAGACATAAATTAAAATAATACTTCTCATAAAATATCGGGGTGTTACATTCTACCCCCTTAAAATGAATTTCCCCTCGAAATTTTCAGGGTTATAAATCATTTACTACTTGAACGTTTCATTCGTAAAAACCCACATTATAAAAGGAATACTAAAACTTAATTTTTAAAATGTAAATTAAGAAATGTAATGGTTACCCAGATTAAATCATCACTGGGTTTCGACATAGGAGAACATAAGTGGAAATATAGATATGGAAGAAAAATCTAACCATCAAGTTCTGATGGAGAGTGGTAGAGGACATGGATATGAAAAGGCAAACAATCACAAAGCCATAAATTTGTGATTATCTAAGGTACTATTTGATTCATCGGATATAAGGGCACTAGGATAACATTTTTGGTTTTCAAGATAATTTCCCTAATGTTGAAGAAATTGGAATTAGAAGAAATAGTTTCTTGATTTTGGTACAATCTCACCGTTGGTCGTTCCTTGGACAATTTCCACATTATCTCTTAAATAAATGATGTTGAATTTTTCATTCTTGAAGTGTTAACAGATCATGTGATAGAATGATATGTCATTCCATCTATCTCAAACCAAAGGATTACAAAAGTTATTAAATATACATAAGTCCTTCTATAGTGGAATTAATCATATATGGTTCCTAAAATTGACTTATACTTCATATATCATACCGCTTAATATAATAAAACTAGTTTCTAATAACCAGGGACTTCCTGTAGGACAGTGGTTGTCGATGAAGGCATGTCACACTTCAGTTGTGGGTTCAATTCCCACAGCCTTGTCCGGTGCGACGGGTTGTCGCCCGTCCTGTAAGTTTTCCTTTTTCTAAAACTACATTATTATAACATTCCATAAATAATATCGAAAAAGTTCTCTCCTTAAAAATTACTGACTTATGTCCAACATAATCCATTCCAATCATTAGGATTATCCAAAATACTTCAATCCAAGAACATAGTATACAGAAAACAATTACTAGAAATGTAACCTACCGAGCATGTGAATACCAATATTTATCCCCAATATATCTTGTTGGTAAAATTACAAACAGTTGAATAACTTAATCATGTATTCTCTTGAAAAATGAATAACCATTGACTCTTAGTGAAAACATGAATGCTGTAAAAATTTATCATCTTCCAGATACCAAAATTTTTATATACTCAAACCCTGATATAACTTTGTCCTTATATCAGTCATGAGTTCATTTCATTTTTTCTTTATCGCTTTATTATGTGCATATCATATTCTTTACAAAATATTTCAATCAATTTTCATGGTTACTAGTACCATATAATTATTGAAAACCAATACATAGATCTTCCTAAATTCTACGATGTCATAAATGAGATTCCATGATACTATTTTGAAATCCCATTACATAAACACTTAATCATTACAGAACATCATTGTCATACTCAACATCACAGATAGTGATCACATGTGACTTCCCTTTATCCATTGCATTAAGAGGTTTCTCACTCTGATTATCATTAACCCTTGGATTAGGGAATTGATTTTCATAATTCCCCATTTCCTTGCACTTGAAGCATTGAAGTGTTGGTGGTGAGTTCTATGCATTCTTTTCCTTATTCATGTCATTAGTAACCCTTTGTCCATTACTTCGACACTCAGTTTCTCGATGACCTTCTTTTCCATGCATAAAAAATTTTCTAGTCCCTTTATGACAATCTCCACCATGCTTCTTTCCACACTTTGAGCATAAAGAAATAATCATCTTCTTTTCACCATTATTCTGAGATTTATCCTTGAACTCCATCTTTCTTTTCTTGTCAAAACCATGAGATAGATATATAACACCAACATCCATTTCTACCTTGATATCACAACGCACAATTTCTTCATAGCTACGAATGTCTCTTATAGCTAATTCCATTCGAAGACTTGGTTTTAAGCCACTGAAGAATCGATCAACGTTACTTTCAGGTTGGATGATAAAGCCAGATGCATACCTTACAAGCCTGGTAAAATTCGTTTCATATATACCAACAGATTCATCATACATTTTCTTAAGCTCAAGGAAATTGTTTTCCATCTTTGTTCGAAGAATACGAGGGAAGTACTTACTGAAAAACCAGTTCTCGAACTCGTCCCATTCCATGGATTCAATTTCATCTTTGGGCCTTGTATTTTTAATTAGAGTCCACCACTGGTCTACTTCACCTTCTAAATGGTAAATAACTAAAATGACTTTATCATGTTCCGAACTGCGAAGTATGGAAAATATCTTTTCAATGGTACTAATCCATTGTTCAGCAACAAGTGGATCAGAAGACCCACTTAAAGAAGGTGGACGTTGCCTCATGAAGGACTTAATAGAATATTGTTCTCTTCTCTGACCATTTGGAAATCCAAAATGACTCATAGCATGTGTAAGTATAGAAATAAGATTTTGAACTCCATCTCCCATCACATTTGGTTGTTCAGGAGGAAAATCATTGCATTATCCATTACATTGATCAACATGGTTCTTTCGGGTTCCATCCATCGTCTAAAACCCAAAAATAATAGTGTGAGAGGAAAAAATCATGCTAGGGAAAACAACATAATAAATGGGGTGAACCTTAAATATCTATGATCTTAGATTTAATTATATGATTGCAGCCATAATTCTAGGACTATAACCTATACTTATACTTAACCTTAGGGACATCCCTAGACATATCTTAGAAATATCTCTAGGGATCTCACTAATTTTTTCGCATCCTAGTCTACAAAGGTTATCTAAACCTTTCCTCTGATACCAACTGTAGAGACCCAAATCTTGAAATACATAGACATTACCTTAATTTTTCGGAATATCTAATACATAACAAAAACAGACACCAAAGGACTATAATAGTTTAGTGTCTTTGGAAACTCAGAATATAATCTTCTAATCTTGGTGAAAGATCTTCAACATCTCCCATAAAGATCTTCCCCTTTTATTTTCTTACCTAAAACTTTTGTTTAAATCCTGGGGAAAAGAAAACATAAAAAGGTTGAGCTCTATTGCCAAGTAAGGTTAAACATAGAGAACATAAAACAATCCATATTCATTTGAATGCAAAAACATGAACATAAAATCTAAACATCAAAATATTGAGAAAAGACATAAATCATGGAAGTATGTAAAGAATATATCATAATGGAACATCCATCTAGATAAATTTGCATGGGAATAAAACATGTAATTATGGAAAACCATTAAGCACATGATATGATTTCCATAGTAGCCAAGTCATTGCTGCCAAGACCATCTTAGTGGACAAAGTCCCTTTCCGAATCGAGTTCACTCCTCGTTCTAGTCCTGTAACACTAAACCAGTTTAACTTGCCATTCTAGCCATGTCTATCCCATGAGATATAAATCTTACCCAATGCATTGGAGGGATATATAGGTCCCACCCATCTCATAATGAAATCATTCTTACTTGTGCCACGATATAAACATAAATCATTCATCATAACCAAAAGAATAAAAATGGGTTTCATAAACATCATCCCATCATAACATAATCCATATAAAAGAAATGAATAAAATTTCATCATAAGAAAAATAAAACCATGTAAATAATAGATACATTATACTTCAAACATAAACATGATAAATAATTTCATCTTAGATGGAAAATAGTTTTGATAAAACACATGAAATGAATTCTTGAGGAAAATATCATTTCTTATTCAAAATCATTTTCTTTTCACAAAATTCCACACAATTTTAAAATAAAATGATTTTGTTGAAAATAACCATGAAATAATGTAGAGTAAGCTTCATGAATACAAGGCGTTACAAAATCGTAAAAATCTGTTCATACCGTATAAGTTAAAAAAACATTCTTCTCGTAATTTTACCGGAAAAGTCAAAAAGTACCTCATATGGTAAAAAATAGAAAGATTCCTTCCATACGATGTGGTAAAAGTAAAAGGGTAAAATTACTTTAAATATGCATAGAAGAAATGTAAAAATTTTATGAAAACATTTTGAGAACATATGGACATGGATAACAAACATAACCCCAGTAAATACTTACGAATAAACAATCTCAGATAAGAATGAGATTGGAATAATTATCCCTTACCTTAGGTCTGATATGCTTCGTACGTATTCAAATCTCTTGTATAATTATTTAAATACTGTCATTTACTTATTACATAATCATTTTCATTTTTATGATATCGTATATGGTTAACTTATGACTTTATATTACTCGTTCTTTTGTAAATTTCACATTAAAGCAGCGTTTTGGGTAAAATGTTTTATTTATCGTCCGTGTTTTGACTTGTTGTTATTGATATTATTACTACTGTTATCATGATTTAATTACTTCCAGAATTTAAATCATGATTTATATATCATATATACTTAATATATATATATATATATAACAGGTAGATAAATGAAATGAAATACATCGTTCATAGAGACGGTAGGCCATACGTACGCATGAACGTTGTTTTCTTTTCCTTATTGACTTGAATGGAAGTAAGTAGATGAAATATATATATATATATACATAAATCTAGTATCTTAATTATGTCATATATTTCATTATTAATCATTATATATACTTTATAATAATTATTGAATGGTTAATCATGGAAAATGAATCTCATCGTGTTTGTGGGGATGATAGTCCGTACGTACGCACGAGCGATGATATCATTCCCATGATACTGGAATTTTATTGAAGTGTATTTATAATATTTCAGAATCAATATCACTTTAAAATAACCATATATAGTTATTTATTTACACCATTATACTCATCCATGTATGGTGGTGGTGGAAAACAGATTACACCACGACGTGGAGACGGTATTCCATACGTACACACGTGTGGTGATTTCATTTTCCATAGGATGGATAGAAGATGAAATAATGTTGTTTCATATTTATGATAACATATTAGTAAATTAGTGATACTGATGTTATTAATTTATGATCAAACAAATAATGAAGAAGAAGTAGAGGAAGAAACAAATTGGAAAGAATCAGTAAAGGATATTACCTCTTCTTTGACGCGCCTCTTCTTAACCTATTCTTAAGGCACTAGAGTTGGTCTTTTGAGGAGACCAGAACCTCTATAATGTTTATAGGGAAGTTCAGAAGTGTAATTTGTAGGGATTGGCCGAGATTCAAGGCTCAAAAGGGTTTTAAGAGAAGAGGAAAGGGGTGCCCTTTTTATAAGGGAGGAGAGGGGCAACATAGGAAAAACTTAAAATATTTTATTATAATAAAGACATATTCAGTTTTTAAAAGCTCAAAATTAATTTATTTTGAATCTAAGGTGGGGATGGGATGAAATAATATCAACCAATAGAATTTAGACAAGTTTATGTTAATATTTAAACCTTATCATTTAGATTTAACTTTAAGTTAAATAATTTTACTTTTACCATGTCTTCTTTTTTTCTTAAACTATATGGTTAATAAACTTACTATGACAATCCAAAATAAAAAAAGTGGTTAATTACTAATATATAAATCCTTATCTAAGTCATTTTTCCAATCCTTGTATTTTTATGAATAAAATAACAATTAATAATATAATATTTGTTTTAAAAACTGTTTTATGTCAATTTTGACACTATTTGGTACTTGATTTTTGTGAAAATCATAACAGAATTATTAGTACGAAAAAAGTTAATTAAATAAATACTAACATGTCATACTAACCTATAAAATTAGATTAATTCATAAATAGTCTAAAATTACATTTATTTGGATATTTATAACATCAATTATGTTAATATTTCATTAATAAGGTAATTAATGCATCATCATTGTGTCATAAATAAATTTTATTATTTAATGTATAAAAATTATAAATAAAATACCATTATGTACAAAATTTCATTATCTTTCTAATGAATATTTATAGTCTAATTTATCTTATGTATAACCCTATATTAAAAATGTTATAATTATTAGACTTTCATTTTCACTATTTTAATTCCTCTTTAAATAAAATAATAATAAATTTCCTAATCTAATACAAGGGGACCTATAGTGTAATATTTTATTCCTAAGGTTGTTTTTGGTCGAATTAAACTTATCCAATTGAATTAGGACATGTTTTAGGGTAATAATAATATCATTTTTACCCTTAATTACCCTATTTACTTTTAACCGTGGTAAATAAAAGTAAAAAGTTACTATTCACCAAAAATTATTTTCATGTCATTGAACCACATTTTACTTACTGATATCAACCGTGTCTCTCGGATTTTTGAAATTCCACTCACAGAAGTGGTAAAATTAAGTTTTATGTAAATTTTTAAACTCTCCAAGGAGGTGAGTAAGAGATGGTGAAAATTTTGATAAAATTTTTATATGTCTAAAATAATTATAAAATGACTCCAATGAATTAAATTGAACTTATATAAGTATTATGTAACAATTTTGACCTAATATAAATTTAAATAAAATAAATAATTATATATATAAAAAGTCAGTTTTTAAATAGCAACCCAGTGTTTTCACTATTCATTAAAAATTGAATGTTTTCAGAAAATTACCAAAAATTCACTCTAGGATAATTTCAATATTCCGAATCCAAAAATGAAGTCCATTTAGAAAAATAAAATTTCAAAATGTTGGTATTACTACTCATAACGGCTAGTTCATAATATTATTATAATAATATCTCATTTAGTGAATCTTGCCATTGCATATTACACGGGCTATTAAGGAAGGTCTTGATTGCATGCAAAGCAGGCCATGTCAGGGTTTCGTGTAGTGTCAGATTCCTTTTCTTGTACGTATAATAGAATCCAAACATATTTCATTTGTACAATGAATATATATATATATATATACACACACACACTCAAGGATGCGTAGAATAACATCTATCAAATGAAATTGAAATTGTGTGTAACACGATCCAATAATAGTGTTGCATATATTGTAAGCTAATACGGTGTTGCATATAGCAGAATATAATCTTGGTGTAGCATATAAAAAAAGACATAAATTAAAAAAATATTTCTCATAAAATCTCAGGGTGTTACAAAATCTGTGGGGGATAGTTTGTGGTGGAATTCTTCAATGACTTATTAACAAAAGTTTATCTAGTGATGATCATTCCCAATATCTTGACATCATCTCAGGTAAACTAATATAGCTCTAGATTTACTCCTATCCACCTAAAAGTTTTTGGTTTTGATATGGATCCTCTTGAAGGATAAAATCGTGGAGGGGTATATATGGAACCATATGATGGGGAATACTCCATTGAATAGTTATGGGATAGGTCCATGGGATGGATTGGATGTCAAAAATTTCCATGAGTGTTGTTCTCAAAAGATGTGAATGAGTAGCGGGTGATTTTTATTTTTCTGCTCTAGTGAAAGCTAGATGAAAATTTCCATGTTTTTGGGTTAATCATGTAATTAATGTGTGAGATTTCGTGGTTGATATTTTTTTAGGAAAGCTGTGAAAAAGAGACTACAGAGACCAGGAGAGATATTCTAATCAAGGATGTGTGGAGAAGGCCATATAGTAGATGTGGTGGCATCAGGATGCTAATAAGAATCCTATGAGGAATGTGTTTGGATTCATCCAGAAAGTCGAGGGGGTACTTTAAAGTGGTGTTTTATTTATCCATGCATTGTAATTGGTCTCATAGTTATTTTAAAATAAATTTGTACACCTACATTAAAGTATTTTATGGGAATGATTATCCATGAATACAGTTGATGGAAATAGATGTTGGGTCTTATAAACTCATCATAGGTTATGCATGGTATCAGGTAAGTGTGTTTGGGTGACCTTGGAATTCCTTTAAGGATGAATGATTCTAGGTCACATGAAAAAGAAACATGAAAATAGTGGAGATATGTATTATATGATGGATCTTCTAGGGAAATAAATACTCTGTGAGAAAAAGGAGTGAATGTGGGGAGCTGTAAACCACCTTCAGTGTATATTTTTTTTAGTTTTATGTGCATTTAAAAAATGGAAATGGGATTATAGGGAGAACCTTGTCATCTGTAGTTTATGTGGGGATGGAATAGGTGCTCGTGTTTAGAATTTTGGTTGGTTCTGAGGAGCTTGGAAATAGTTTGAAGAGTAAAGGGTGCCTTTATGGTGGAGTTTTATCAAAATTTGGGAAAATACATTAATAGGTGCATTAGATGATAGTGTAATTCCTTAAATGACATGGTTCAATGGGCATATGAAAAGGGAAAAATGTCAAAATTGTAACATGATTTTTTTCGACAAACTTGTTAGGGATGGTCTGAAATGGTTTGATAAGAGGAACAAACCCAGTATGTATAGGCCAGCTATATTTTTATATTTTAATGGAAATTGTTTCTTGAAGGTTATGAATAACTTGAAAGAGATAGTGATGTTCATATTAGAAAAATTGATAGTTTCTTCATTTTCACTCTTATTGTGTTAAAAAAATTGGATACTAGTATTGGGTGGAGTTATCATGGATGTTGGGAATTGTGGGTTGCAAAACGCATTGTGTAAGTTGTGAAATTTGATTTGAGGTTATGTTGGTATATTTTTCAATGGTGGAGTTCCTAACACTAGATGATGGTGTTGGTGAGCTAATTTTTATGGTGGGGAGAACTATAGTGTTAAATAGTTTGGTTTATGATTTGAGTAGTGGTATAGGTATGGTGGGATTGGGTGAGTGATGTCTTGGTGTTTTAGTTTTGGTAATGAGTCTTAGATAAGATTTCAGCTGGTTTAGTACATTAAGATTATGGTTATGCTTGGTTTTTTCTTATGATGTTTTTATATGGAATGAGGCTATTGGGCCTTTAGTTATAGGTTGATGTAAGATGGGGAATGTTGTTGGAATATGTATGTAACATAAGTGACATGAATCAAGGGACACTGTTATAAATTTGGAAACTATGTGAGATGGAACTAAGAAATTTTTACCATGAGTTGTTGAAGGGATCATACCTAAGGTGTTCTGATTACATCTCATATGGTTTTGTAGTTCAATTTCAGTGTCCTCTTTTGTGGTGGTTTAGTGATGTTACCTGGATATTGTTTTTGTTTGATGCTGGTAATGTTGTGTCAGATATGCATGAGTCTCTCGAGGGGCATCAGGTTTTTTATTATCTATCATAGTGGGGGATAATTATTCAAGTAAGAATATTTTTTTTTGAGTTTGGTGACAACATGGATATGTTCCAAAGGAAACTTGGGAGTTGATAGTCGGTATGTGTGCCTCATGGCCTGTACATCTGGTCATCAATGCTTAGTAACACTTCAATGTATGGCCTCAGGATAATCTGTTATTAGGTGAGGAGGTTGTAAGATCTTGACCATATATGGAGGTATATCTCTATTAAAATTGTAGTTATAATTTCTTTATTAGGTTAATGAAATTATTATTGGGTGTATGGGATATTTTAGAGGTTGATTTCTGGTAATTACGGAAGTGAAAGGGGAAAAAATGGCCATCTAGTGCATGTTTTATGGTTGGAACGCAATTAGTGGTATCTGTGAGTCATAACCATGTGAGCTTGGAAAGATAGTTGCATGGTTTAGAAATTGTACAAGGGGGTGACTGAAACAATATAGTCTTATATAGATCAAACTTGCACGACTAACACACGGTTTGTCAAATTATGAGGGCTCTTAGGATATCAGACGGTTGAGAACCCCTCATAGATAGGGGTGGAAAACAGTTGGAGCACGGTTTTTCCAACTGTGTGGCCAAACCATGCTACCCATAAAAAGTGGTAATTTAAAATTTTCCCTATATGATAGAAATTATTCTCTCCATATTTTCACCTCTTTAGACCACTACTTTTAAGATGATGAAACAAAATCCTTTTGCCCCTCATGGGCATTTCCCATTTGATTCTTCATAAATTTAAGTGTTTTTTGTTGCGAATTGAAGATCCGAGTAAGTCTTCAACTCATTTCCTTCCATTATTTGGATGATTCATGGTATGTTGTTTCCTATCCTTCCGAAGCTCTAAACTACTATTTTTTTAGTTTACTCTTTGTCTTAGTGGTTGAGGCCATTTTAGTTCGAATCAAGGGTCCATTTTGGATGATATGTCATCCAATATCCTGATTATAGTGATATTAAATATTTTTCTAATAGTCTTAATGCTTAATGTAAATGTGGTTGTTCCATTTCAATACCCTGTGGTGTTTTAATTTAATTGACTAAGGAAAGTGATTTAGACCTTATAATGAGGTACGAGTCCCTCCTCAAACCTTTTTGGGTTTGTTAATGATATGAGATCTAACCTAGGGATACCCTTTGGGAATTCTAAACCATTGAAATGGTTAAATGAGTTGGTAAATGATGAGATAGGGTAATTATGAAATTGGATGAGATCTGAATATTATGTTGGTATATTTATTCATTAAAGATGTAAGAACCCGGTTTTTACTGAGAAACACTTTGGAATATTTTTGATTATATTCCAGGGCAGTGCCTTCAGACGGCATGCGATTCCGAGCCCCGGAGTTGCCGGAATTAAATTTTCAGTGTGTTCACACTGGAAATGCTAAATAAATGCGACAACTCTTAAACGGTGATTCGGATCAGATATCCGAGTGTACGGATGGGTCCATAATGGAGTGTCTACCCTAGGAACGACATAAAACATGTCAGCGCGGGATGTTTGGACCCCTCGCCCGCTTCTGGAACGTTAAAAAGATTAAATAAATTAATTAATTCATTTAATGGAGAAATGGTAGTATCTTTTAAACGGTGGCTCGGATTGGAAAACTGAGGGCACCGTTGAGTTCAGAGCGTGTCGTTTACCCTAGGAGGAGTATAGGTTTTGCGGGGGTGGGTCGTTTGTGAAAAATGGCCCCAGGGGCGTTTTGGTAATTTGGCGGCCTCGGGCGCTAAGTTTAATAACTTTTTAATGGGGTCTCGGAATAAAATTCTGAGACCTCCATTGCACTCAGAGCGTGGTTCTTATCCTGGGGGAGGCTAAATCCTGACTCTGCCGGGAGTTCAGGTACGGGGCCCACAGGCGGTAGTTTAAGTATTTTGTTTTTAAACACTTCTCCCCCCCTCTTGGTTGTTCCCCCTAGCGTGGCAGCCCCTCCTCTCCCTCTTCCACTCCACCTCCAGCAAGACGGTTTGGCAAGGTGACTCTGGCAAGGTGCGGTGATGCCGACGGATCGTCGCGAAGCTTCTGGCGAAGCCCATCTAGCTAGGATCTTGTTGCGTTTTTCCTTCCCGCACCTCCTTTGAACATAAATCTTATGATCGAATTGTTGTTGGATTTTCAAACGAACCACTTGAATGCATAGTAGAGTTTTTACTCTTTCCAATGCATATTTATGAATTAAAATCCGAGCTCGGAGGAGGCTGGGGTTGATCGTCGAAGGTTGCGGGTTTTTGGAGGGGTTCTCGGGTGTTCCAGCGGGTAGGCGCGGCGGCGGAGCGGCTCCAGGCGGTAGGCGCGTCTCGGCAGTGGGGCGGCACAGTGGAGGCGGCTGCGGTCGGCGGGGTCTCGGGCGGCGCCGGCGTAGCGCGAAGAGGGAAGGGGGTCGCGGGGTGCGCGACCTCGCATGCGGCGCGACCGCGACCCGCATGTCGGGGGTCGCTACGGGGAGAGGAGACCGGCCGTCAAGGGCGGTCGGTGTTGGTGGAGATAGGCCGCCGCCAGCTGGCCACGGCAGACCGAACCGGACCCGTGGCCGAGCCGCGGGCCGGCTGTGGGCGGACCGGTCGGACCGGGCCGATCCGGCCCAAGGGAATTTCCCCTTTGGAATTTCCGAGGCCCGTAGCTTTCGCTACGGGCGTCCGTTTTGCGCGCCGTCAGCGGAAGCGCAGACCTTGCGTCGACGGAAATTTTTTGAGATGGTTTCAGGAATTTTTAATTCCCGAAACGTGGGGCCGCAGAGGCGAGACATGTCTTTAATTGGACGAGCGTTTTTCCCGAGTTTCTTGTATTGGACTGCGTGGATGCGTCCGACGTCTGATTTAAGCGCCGTCAGTGGAGTTGGGATCTTGGAATCGAGGTAAATCTTTCCAGGGTGGTTTCAGGCATCGAGGCCGAAGTTGAGGCATGGGCCCTACTATCCGTATTTTGAGATGCGTGTTGCTTTTAGCGACTTTTTCACCGGACGTCGGTTCGGGGCATTGAGCAGTCGATGTTGGGTGTTTTTATGAGGGCATCGCGTTGGCTCAGTCTGCCCGCTGTAATTCCGCACAATGCTGCGGGCCCCATGAGGGCCGTTTCGGGAGTTGACGGTGATTTCCAGCTTTATCACCGGGTGACCGTTTTGGACAAGTGAATAGTCCATCTTGTGTGCTTTTCCGAGAGGATCGCAACGGTGCGATCCATTCATGGAGTTTCGGGACCGGGTTGCGGGTCCCATGAAGCACCTCTCATGTGTGGTGCGCCAGAATGCATCTTTTTCTCCAGATATCCGTTGCACTCATGCGAGTAGTTCTTTTGATGTGTTTTCCCAAGGGGATCACAATGGTGCGATGCGCCCGACTGTTTTCGGGGCCGAGGCTTGGAATCACGGGATGCCGTTTAGGCATGAGGCGGTGTTGGTGACTTTTTTGTCGGATATCCATTGGAGGCGAGTAAGTAGTCAATCTCGCATGTTTTCCGCGAGGATTACAACGGTGCGATCCGTTTGGTTGTGCGGATCCTTATAAGTGATCATATTAAATGTGGAAGCATGAAAGGTGCTCCGGTGGCAGTTTGTCCTACCATGCTTGTATCAGACCATTGGCGTACGATCTCACACTCTTGGGAGAGTAATATGAATGGTTCACAAGATGTGGTTGGTCATGCCTAGGCCTTTGAGTTGGAGATGTTACGTCACGCCTTCACGTTGACGTTGGGTGCTATGTGCATGATTCCCCTTGGGCTGAGACTGTGTAAACTCTGAGAGTATATAGAAATGCTTGGAGGTACATGTGGTTGTTCGTACCTGAGAACGTTGGTGCGTTCAGTTGGGGTTGATATGGGGCCACATGTTGTGTGGGCCCGACGTGCGTGCCGGGTTCTGCTTTGCGTACTTTGACCTCTCGCGACGTAGAGGGTCTCTCTGTGTGTTTGTTTGACCAGAAGGGTTGAGTGGTCTCCCCCTGGTTTCGTTCTCGATGGATTGGCCGGTAGCGGGGCCAGTGGCACCCGGTGATGGAACATACACTGAACTTCTTTTGGATGAGTTGTTCTGGAGTTGGGTGGTTGCACGATACCCACTCCGTGTTTGGTTGGCCAGTGTTGTACCCTCTAGTAGAGATGTCTAGAGCAGTTCTGAGTTCTACCCTCCAGCAGGGCTGGGCAGTGGGTTACTCATATACTTCTTTGGGCTTACCCTCCAGCAGGGCTGGGCAGTGGGTTGCTCACTGACTTTTAGGGTCTACCCTCCAGCAGAGACTGGGAAGTGGGTCACCCGATGCTCTTAGGGTCTACCCTACAGCATAGACTGGGCAGTGGGTCACCCAACGACCTCTTAGGGCCTACCCTCCAACAGGGCTGGGCAGCGGGTCACCCGTCGTCTAGTTCCAGGTCTACCCTCCAGCAAGGCTGGGCAGTGGGTCACCTGTCGACTTATGTTAAGGTCTACCCTCCAACAGGGTTGGGAAGTTGGTCTCCTGATGATGTGTTAAGGTAAACCCTCCAGCGGGGCTGGGCAGTGGGTTGCCTGATGATGTGTTAAGGTATACCCTCCAGCGGGGCTGGGCAGTGGGTCGTCAGATGATGTGTAATGGTTTACCCTCCAGCAGGGCTGGGCAGTGGGTCACCCGATATCATATTATAAATTACCCTGTAGCATGGCTGGGTAGTGGGGAACCTGGTTGGCATTCCAGACTCAGTCCTTTCTATTAGGCTAGTCTGTGGCATTCCTCTGCAACCACCGGAGCAGGACCCTTGGTTGTACGGGTCGGTGATGGAACAACTTTGACTTTGAGGAGACCTCTCGACTACAGGGCAGTGACGAGGTGTGGTTTGACTTTCCCAGGAACTCTCAAGTTTGAGGGGCGCTTTCCCCACCGAGACGTGTCCTTGTGACGTGGTCTAAAACGGTGAAGGCGAGTAAGTGCTGCCCAAAGAAGATAGTGTCAAGGTGTGGTGATTGAGCCCCTTGGCTTGCGGTTCAGGGTAGACGTGCGGGATGCTGGGCATCGATGATGGTGTTTGCTTTTGGGACTGTTGGCTACTCTTTTCTTGGGCTGAGTTATGGGATGGAGATCCCTTTATGTTCTTCTTCGGGCTTCTTGTAGAGCATATATATATGTATATACCTTGTTCGAGTACCCACTCCTTGGTCCTAGTTACTCTCCCTCCAGGAGAGGCGAAGACGCACGGGGTATGCCACGTGCTTTCCGTGTCTATATTCTCGTGGTTGGATGAGTCTACTCTCCTGCTATATGTAGCGAAGACTCGATGGGAAGTTCATCTTCTCACCATTTCTAGCTCCTTGTGCCTGGACGAGTCTGCCTCTTTTCTCTTGTTGGGTTGAGCTGGACTCTTTACTATTACTCCACTGCACCCCTTGTTGTATTCCTTTACTTTTCCTGTTCGCTCTACTGCTCACCCTTCGGTACCTCATTTGTTTCTCCCTCGAGCCTTCGGGGTATCCTACTGAGTATTTTTATACTCACCACTGCTTGGGCTTTGCCCGCACTTGGTGTGCCCTTTCAAACGACGGACAGGTGGAGCGTGACTTCAGTGGAGCGTAGGAGCTTGGGAGCTTTGACTGCGTGCAGTGGTCATGGCCGGGTTCCAGGTGGGAGACCTGTTAGCTGGTTTTTTTTGTTTACCTGTTGTTGGGTTGTGGCACTTTTTGGTTTGGCGCGTGTTTTGACCCTTTTCTTTTCAGTTTGTACTTTATACTTGTAGAGGTCGATGCACTATGTGGTTTATATATATCTATTTCCCTTTTCTTTTATTTTTACTCTACACTTCTGCATTGAGTGTACTGTGTGTGTGTGTGTATAGGTGCTTAGGAAAAGGCCTCCCCGAGTTATTGTGCCTTCGGCGCTGGTCGCCAGCCCCTGGCCTATGGAGGCGGGCTTGGGGTAGTTGCGGCTCGAGCTCAGGTATGGTCGGGTCGTGACAAAGTGGTATCAGAGGTGGTTCGTTCCTTGGGACGTTGTTCGTACGTCCCTAAAAAGGAATTTTTTGGGATCTCAGGCAACATTGTCAACGTGTCTCGAGAGCGGCTCTCAGGCCAGGGAGTCCAGTGACGGTGCGGTGGCCGACGTATCCATTCACCAGGACCCTGATAACCCGCTTGTCAACTCGGCATGCTGAGACACTTTTTTGAAGGGAAAAAAATTGGTTTGTGCATCACATAGGATCGAGTCTTTGATTGTCCATCTTGAGTAAACTCCCCATAATTGTTATTATTGGTATATACACATATGCTCATCTAACCGCGACACTCGTTGATAATATTCAGGATTTCTCTGCAAAGATATCCAGCCAGAATAGTAGCTTTGGTTCATGACGACGACCCTATGAGCTACGAGGCCACAGTCCAGGACCCATCATGTGAGCCCCTTTCTCTGGGTGGGCCGGTAGCAGCACCCCCACCTGTTGAGCAGTAGGCAGTTTCAGCCGATCGGGCTAAGCTTGAGCGCAGGTTGAGCGTGCTCCGTGAGTTCCAGCGGCAGGGACTGCTGAGGTTCACTGGTGAGACAGATCCTTAGGCAGCAGAGGTTTGGCTAGAGACAGTGGTTTGCCTTTTTAGTCTTGTGCAGACGCCGACAGATAAGAGAGTGGCTTTGGCAGCCAGCCTTTTTCGTGGAGCAGCGTAGCGTTGGTGGAGTCTGGTGACTCAGTTTCTTGAGGATTCATCACTTTCATTAGACGACTTTCCGTTGTTGCTCCGTGAGGAGTTTTTCCCCTCCTGCTTGCACTCCGTTCAAATTCAGAAGCACCTGCAGTTTCAGCAGGGAGGGATTACGGTGGCCGAGTACGCGGCTAGTTTTGCAGACCGTGCATGCTTTTACCCGAACTTGGTCCGTGACGACGACATCTGAGCATGGAAGTTTGAGTAGGGTCTCCGACAAGAGATTCGTGCTGTCATAGTACCCTGGGGAATTTCCACATATGCTGGGGTGCTAGAGCAGGCACTGGTGATAGAGGGCTTCCTGTCATGTTTTGTGGTTGGTAGTGGAAGAGGGTGCGATGGAGCTAGGACGTCTGCCATAGCTAGTAGGCGCCGGAGGACAGGACCTCGATGCAGGTGGCCTTTCCATTTCCGGTTTCAGAGACATGGTCGTGTACCACTGTGGCGAAAAGGCGTAGGACCTCAGCCGATGATGCCCTTCTGTGAGTAGATCCTGAGCTGTGGTCGTACAACATAGTGGTGCCGGAGGGCACCAGGTCATCCCAGAAAGCACCGGTGCTATGCTTGTGATGGGAGAGGCCACTTGGCACGAGACTTCCCGACCCGAGTTGCTGAGATCTTCAGGCAGGCAGCAGGTGCACCACCACGGCCGAGGCAGCGCCATGATCGGAGTAGTGGCCAGAGAGGTGGTGCTAGCAGAGGAGCGGGAGGAGCTAGAGGTGGGGGACGACGTTACGAGATCTCTCCATCACCACTAGACGGTCCATGTTAGGCTCCGGGAGTTGACGGTTGGGACCGCGGGTAGCCGCGAGCTTTGGATGTCTACGATCCGGCAGAGCATGGGATGGTGAGAGGTACCCCTTGCGAATCTTCTACTTTTTGTAGTAGAATTGTTCGACTCTACATGTGAAAGGATTTTCTCCCTACTCATTGTTTGAGGTGTTACTAGGGTGACGAAGGGCGTCGGGTGTAACCCTGTGTTGGTAAAGAAAAAGGTGTGAGACCGTTTTCTTTCGTCGATGGTGTCGACTCCATCGCTCACCGAGCGTGTAAGAGAGCATAGACTTTGGAATCTTGCATGACCAGATATCCTTGGGTGTTTCACCATATGGATATTCTGAAGTAGGGAATCACCGGGCCTTGTTTCAGGTGCAGGCAGTGATTCCAGTCGTGGCGTGTGACGTAGAGTTTTGACCGGGGAGGTGAGCTACCCCCGAGGGCCTTCGGGCCATTTGAGATCGTGCAGAGGGGTGGCGAGGCTCTTTACCGCCTTTCCCTAACCCCAAAGTCTGGAGTGGGTACACGACATTTTCAAGGGCTGACCTAGCGTGAACAGATCAATCCTTTGGTCTATGTGTGGTGATGCAGAGCTGTGCGTGGGTTCTTCTGGGTATGGGAATGCCAGGTGTGGGCTTAGTACCCTGTGTTGCTCCCTAGTTTTTCTTTTTGGGGATGGAAATATTGAAGGAGGGAATGATCTAAGAACCCGGTTTTTGCTGATAAAGACTTTGGAATATTCTTGATGATATTCTAGGGCAGTGCCTTCAGACAACGTGCGATTCCGAGCCCCGGAGTGGCCGGAATTAATTTTTCAGTGTTTTCACACTAGAAATGCTAAATAAATGAGATAACTCTTAAACGGTGATTCGGATTAGATATCCGAGTGTACGGATGGGTCCAAAATGGAGTGTCTACCCTAGGAACGACATAATACTTGTCTGCGCGGGATGTTTGGACCCCTCGCCCGCTTCTAGAACATTAATGGATTAAATAAATTAATTAATTCGTTTAATGGATAAACGCTAGTATCGTTTAAATGGTTGCTCGGATTGGAAAACCGAGGGCACCGTTGAGTTCAAAGCATGCCGTTTACCCTAGGAGGAGTATATGTTTCGCGGGCGCGGGCCGTTTGTGAAAAATGGCCCCAGGGGCATTTTGGTAATTTAGCGGCCTCGGGTGCTATGTTTAATAACTTTTGAACGGGGTCTAGGAATAAAATTCTGAGACTGACGTTGTGCTCAAAGCGCGGTTCTTAGCCCAGGGGAGGCTAAATCCCGACTCCGTCGGGAGTTCGGGTATGGGGCCCACGGGCGGGAGTTTAAGTGTTTTGTTTTTAAACACTTCTCCCCCTCTTGGTTGTTCCCCCTGGCATGGAAGCCCCTCCTCTCCCTCTCCCCCTCCACCTCTGGCAAGATGGTCCGGTGAGGCGACTCCGGCAAGGTGCGGTGATGCCGGTGGATCGGTGAGAAGCCTCGGGCGAAGCACATCGAGGTAGGTTCTTCTTGCGTTTTCCTTCCTGCACCTCCTTTGAACATAAATCTTATGCTCGAATTGTTGTTGGATTTTCGAACGAACCACTTGAATACATAGTATTGTTTTTACTCATAATATTGTTATATCATGTTCTACTTGGTTACTTATTGGCCTTTGTTGTATGTTTTCCATTATTGGTTCAGATTGGTTCTTTTATATAGGGACATTATATATTCTCAAGTATCACTATGATAAATGGTTAAAGTATCCCCAATGTATATCTACAAACTAGAGCTACTAGTCAGAATCCTCTAGGATATGGTGAGGCATGCCTAAGGCCATATGGTGACCCCGCTCAAAGAACTAGTTTGCAGTGGCTATCCGGGTGGGGATGTTACACCGTAGTACAGAGAATCAACTGTTTCTTTTTCCCATTTTATGGTAATGAAGATGTTTGTAGGTTATGAAATTAACATAATAATATATAGGTATTTGGTGGATATTAATGTTTTTATATTAGTATATTTTAATTAGGGTTGAAGAAGTTATAAGAATAAATAAAACAAAAATTTATCGTTAAGAACTATACCTTTTCTTCGGAGAGCCTGTTTAGGTTTAAACATGAGAAATTATTTATACAATTTTTTCATAAAAATAAGGGATTTAATATTTGGATAGGGAATTATGAATTTAATTTTTTTAGTTTTTCCCAAAAAATGATATGGATTTATTAGTAGGAGAGGTTAAAATGTTTCCTCTTATATGGGAGGGAAATGACCCATATTGAAACCATATGGAAATTTCACAAAAAAATATAAATTTATAGCCAAGAATACATATTCCAAATGAAAATATATTATAATTTTTTATAGAATGAGGTTTTAATATCGACATCCAATATTATTATTAAATTTTTAATTTGAAAACAAACCCTTATCTTTTGGTCTAACCCATCGATAATCCCCTTCAACTTTAACAAATGTAAATAATATTTTTATTGTTTTAGTATTATTTAGGACCATAAATTAAGTGGAGATTGTTATATAATATAAATTATTATGATTCAAAATATTTAATCTATTTTTTAAAATACAATTCATATTAGTGGAAAATTTAAATTTAAATTTAAACCTGCAAGAGCGATGAAAATGAGGTTTTGTGAAGAATTTTTTTTCACAAATATAAATTTTTTTTATATTAAAATTAAAGATAATGTTTATTCAAATGACCTCAATTGGATTATTCATTATATAATTGAACTAATTTTACTTTCAGAATATTTTAAATAATTGATTCTTTGTAAATGTTTTAAATGAAATGGATGTTTTAAGAAAAAAACAATACTTTTTACTATTCAATTAAAAAGTAATATTTTTAAATAGTTCAAAACCAATCACCTCATGATATTTATAACATGAAGACTTAAAATTGAAGATAATTTTTTTGAATGAATTTTTTAATTGTGGGAAATTTTTAATTTTATTATTTTTTCCTGAAAATTAATGAAATTTTTTTTGTGAAGAAATAAATTTTTGAATTCTATAAAGAATTTATGAGAAATATGGAACATGTTTATTAAATTATGTTATTTATCTGTAACCATTATACTTAATATATAAAATGTGTTTATTACTATTCATACTTCCATGTTTAGCAGTTAAGTTATAACTGTCATGTTTAAATAATAATAATAATAATATATTATTGTTCATTAAAACTCAGTGTTGCATATAACATAAGTTATTGATGAAAAATTGTTTTTAAAAATATCGAGTTGTTATATTTGAAACCCATTTAAATTAATATCAATCTCAACATTCAAAAAATTTGATACAAGTAAGTGAGGATAATTTTGCCTCATCATATCCTTAGGTTCCCACCAAGCTTCTTCAAGTTGAGGCCTTTCCAAAAAAACATTGAATTAGTGAGTGGTATTGTTTCATAGACATTATATATATGATCCATAATCTCCATATGTTATTATTAATTTTAAATTTCATGATCCATATTTATGACTTCTATGTTCAGTTAATATGATGTATTAGGTATGCACTTCATTGGGAGAGATAGAGGGAACATATCGTGGACCTGACAGACGTTTAGTTGAAGCGATAAGAGATAAAAATCCATCCATACTTGATCAATAATATCAAATGGGTAACATATAACTAGGTCTCAAATTTCATCTCATTATAATTATCATTACCTTATTCCATTTAAAAAATCATATAAAAACTTTGTCACCATCTTTAAATTCCATATCACTCCACTAATTATGATTATTTGTTTTCTATAGACCCTGAGCTGCATTGATATTATACTAAATGGATTTAAATTTCTCTACCATTTTATTATCTAGATCTGGTATCAATAATTTTTTTATCCATCTTTATCCCAATATTTTGGAGTTTTAAAATTCTTCTTCATAGATGTCTTCATAAAGAGCTTCATTAATTTTTGAGTGAAATATACAGTCTTATGAAAACTCTACTAGAGAGAGGTGATGATACTAAAAATCATTAATATCCATAGGACAAGACCTCAATTATCCTCTAGGTTTTGAATTGTTATTTCATACTAACCATCTATCTTGGGATGATAATTTGTGATGAAACATAACTTCATATATAGATCCTATGGAATAATTCTCTAGAAATTTGTGGCAATCCTTAGATTCTAATTAGAAAAATTTAAAATGTGGAACTACATGAAACCTTACCAATTAATCAATAAATATCCTAGAAATCTAATCCAAATAGAAATATTCTTTAATAAAAATGATGTGTTCATACTCTTCAAGGTGATCATGTAAGATCCCATGATTGGACAAGTTGAAAATTTCATAGAGATTTTGAATTTTCATTTACTGGATGTGTCAAATATTGGAATAAGACATAGAATAGTATTATGAGATTTTTAATGCTTTGATGTAATTTTATGAGATGAGGAATGTGCGATTAAAGGTAGATCAAGTGTTCAGATGTGATATATATGCTTCAAGTTATGTTTTTTGAGTTTTGAAAAATTCAAGACTAGGTGCATCATTTAGTGAACACAGTTTAAGAGAAACTATGTGACACCTTGCTGGATAGGAGGTTATCCATTAATTTTGAACTAATAATTGATATGTTTCATGGTTTGAGAATTTTTTGGGTAAATGTTTAAGACAATAGGGAAACTATGTGATGTAATGGAGTTCCTGAGACATGGTTCATGATCTACAAATGGTTTCAGACAAACTGTGTTCATCATTATAGAAGTTGTCCAGTGGGGTGGAAATGATTGGTAAATGTTTTTAAAAATCTGTAGAAAAAATATTCATAGGCTATAGCTTGGATAGTTTCAGCAACACAGTTGGTGCACAGTTTGGAAAACTATGAAAGCAAACTATGAATATACCTGTATTTCATTAAAAATGAGGAAAATGACCAATGTAACCCCTTGGGATTCCATCCCATGAACCCTCTTTCCCCCATTTGGTGTGTACGGGTTATGAGATGCCTAAACCCTCTTGATCCTACTTCCACCCGTCACTTTAGGGAATTTTCACGGTGTTTCTTCACCATTTAAGGTGATATTTATCTTCTTAATCCTTTCATTTTCCTTCTCATTAGTTACATATAGTCTTGGATGTGATGTATTTGAGATTTTATTATGATTACACTATAGGAATATAGAATAGGCCATTAATTGTAGAGATTTTTTGGTTTTAGTAGTGAAGATCCTCATATGAATTTCCCAAATAATTATGTTGTGTTCCACAAAGATATTGTTCATGTTGAATTTTCATAGGTTTTTTCTGAGTAATTGAATTTGTTAGGTAATTAAATGGTATCACCTCTTTTATATTTTCCTAGAAATGTTGTTGGGGGTCTTTTGTGGAACATTCATAGAGTTATATAAGATATTTGATAAGATGTGATAAACATTTTGATTTTTTTTGACAACAAGCAATGTTTATTTTTTATTTATTAATTGATTTGAATTTTTAGAATAATTTAATTTTTCTCTCTTTACATGATATCAGATATGGGTGGTTGTGGTGATCTTGTTTCAATTTTGATGAGTTTTAATGGGAGTCAGATTAGATGTGGAAATGTTGTTATGTTTGGGAAACATTTTAGAAATATTCATTGATAGGATTGGTGTTCTAAAAGCTTCACACTTTGCCTCATTAATTGAATATCACGTGTATGCATTTTTTTCATTAAGACAATGTGTGGTGTGTTACATCCATAAAATTAATTAATTGGATTGGTATTTAAATTGATACCTTGGACATTCAATGAATTCTATCAGATTCATTGATAGTTAAAATACCACAATCATGACCACCTTTTGAGTACACGATTTCTTGAAAACGGTATTCATGTTATAAAAGTAAATTTGGTTAAAATATTGACCAGAATTTTCTCTATAGTTGGTTTAGTTGTGTGGATAAAAGATTTAAGGTGTGGAACATAGGAATAAAATTTAATTAATAATAAGATAATAAAATGGATTTTTTCATGGGTTAAACATTGTTAAATTTCAATGAGGTAATTAAAAAAGTTTTTCTCAAGTTTCATCGGTTTTTAACCAGTTTTGGGTATTAATTGGGGGAAATAATGTTTGAAATGGTTATTGTTTTTAATTATGTTTTTATCCTCAAAGTGTTTTTTAAAATGGGTGTTTTTTTATTTTGTTTTAGATATTTTGAAAAGTAATGATTTTGATCCTATGTATTTTGGAATTTGATGATATGGTATAAGGTGTTAGTCATGGTAATCATGACCTCTCGTTTAGGGTGTCGGTTATGGATATCCTTGCCCATGGTTTATGGTGTTTGTCTTTGAGGTACTAACATATTTATTATGGTGTTTGTTATGGTATTCCTCAATAATGGTTTAAGGTATTTGTCATATAGGTCCTTGCTGATGTTTTAGGATGTTGTTCATGGTGGTCACATCATTGGTTTAAGCTGTTGATCATGGAAGTCCTCACATGTGGTTTCAGTTGATGGTCATGGTGGTACTCGCCCATGTTTTTGGAGGTTCTAAATGACACTCTATGTCAGTACTGATAGTTTTTTTTATTTCAGTGATAGACTAATGGTCCATACACATTGAAATATATGGTTAGGATTATGTAACATGGAATTCTATGTATGTGGTTTATGCAAGACTGATTGTTTTTGAAATGAATGTCTATGTACATGTGATTGGTACATTTGATAGATTTTTTGTACTTCTATGAGTTAGAAGATTAATGAAAATTAGCCTTTTTGATAAAGTAAGTTTCTCCCTATGTTTATGACTTAGATGACCGAATAGTGCTAATATATGGATGGATGGCCTGGGTATCCCCTTAGTAGATGAGGTCTAATGGGTTACTAGAAAAAATATTGTCTCTTTTCATTTTTATTCCTTACTATACTATTTATTTATCACTGGTTTATATATACACATAGTTTTATGCATGAGTATTTTCTTTAGACACCATTGATTGTGGCTTCTTATTTTCACTCACACCCTTATCAGGAGTCCAATATAAATGGTTTCTCAGATAGCACTCACACATTATTGCATTCATAGGATTGAGTTAAGACCAATGTTGGGTTATCCATGGATGACTGATACAGCTTGAATATCAGCATGTGACAAGATGGGGTTCAAATCAGTTTTGTTGTTGGGCCTATTATATTTACATTAAAACTTTTATTTTTTTGGTTAGCTCAATGGGATTCCAGTTATATATATATAATAATGTTTTATTTCTTAATTATATTTTATATAATTACAACATGCTTGTATTCTAAATTCTATATACTTTTATGTGTATGTTTTTTGGTTATTTACTTATGGTTTTGAACTCTGATATAGATGTATAGTCCCCTATTAGTTCCAACATTGACCCCTCACTACTAGTCAGTAGTGTCTAGTGTATGTGGAGAAGCGCTTGAGGAATTGTGGAGAACTAGATAGGGGAATCATGTTCATGATGCTACAAAATTGTATCATTGATTTTACATTACTCTTTATTTAATATTTGAATTTTGGTAGACAAGAGATATAAGGTTTTTTGGGGGATCGTCCTGGATACCAGGATGGTGAATCACGAACAACAGTTATTGTAGGAATTCTATGTTACCAAGGGATGTGATTTATATTATGGTTTGTGATGTTTTTTATCTGATTTTCACTTTGATTGTCACACATGTTGTTGGGATGTGATGAATTATAATGTATTTATATCTCTTGGACTATTAGAACGAACCCCATGGTTGAGTTTTGAGTCATAGTCTATAGAGGCAAGAGGTATCTCATGCATTATAATAGACATGTAGGATCCACATGTACAACACTTATAATTTTTGATTTTATGGGTTTCATGTTATGATAGGTTTTGATGGATCTATAGTTATATTGTTGACAATGAGAAAAATCATGTGGTCCTAATAAATGATAGGTTCAGTTACCTCGGTGGATTATAATGGTTTAAGTATATGACCATTGGAACCCTTGTCGATGGTTTTTTCAAGAGTAAATACATGTCTAGGTCTTACAGGGAGCTTTTTATGAGCATATTATTAGAGAGTATGGGCATCGTATTTGTTGGATGTTGGTTGGTCTATGATGCCTTTATGGTGTGAGAAACTTGATAAGAGTGTTTTGATTTATTGAGGTTGTATAATGGAGAGGTTACAACATGTTTTATTTCCCATGTTTTATGAACTTTTTTGAGTTAGAGTAGACCTCAGGTATATAGACCTCTAAACTTTTTTACATGAACCTAGTTTTGGGATTTGGGGTTTTGTGGATTTAAGGATGACTTGTGAGTCGATTCAGGTAGTTTATGTTTGGTTCTAGGTGCATGAAGTAAATAAAAATGTTTTTTAATTTTGACAATATTTCATGAAGTGTGAAACCATGTATTTAGTTTTGGAACATATAATGCCTTTGATTTTGAGAAAGATTATTTTAGTTCTAGTGTTTGAGCCTTGTTGTTTGTTTATAGAGGGGAGTATTCATTTAGGTTCCTATCCCATGTAATGGATGTGCATATGGGTATGCATGATGGTTATGATATTGATTGGGAGCATAAATGGTACTTGAGGGTATGTTGTTTTATGTTTGAATTTTATCTTTTGGTGATGACTGTACATGTGAGGTTTACCTAGAATATTCACAGTGAGAGGAACATGGGAATTCCTAGTTTATTTGAGATTAAAATTAGTTGGAGTGATGATATTATTATGGGACATGTGGTTTCTAGGGGAATGATAAGTTAGGTTCTGATCCTGGTAAACTCTTGATACATTTATGGGATTGCGGTGTGAGTTTACATGAGATTAGTGGAACATTGGAATAATGACGAGGTAATGAGTGGTCATGCAAGTGGTTTTGGCTCAATTAGTTGCCTTTTGTTTTGGGAGGCACCGAGGGTGCTCTAAATTGGATGAGATAAGAATACAGGGTAGGCATGGCCAACGGATAGGTCTTGTGAGATGAGATTTCATGATACAAAACATGATATAGTTGGGGAACTATTTTATGGTTATGCAACACATGATTATGTTATAGTTATCTGTTAGTGGAATATTGGAGACAAAATTACTTGTTACACTACAACAGAATCACTGTTTAGCGGCGGTTTAATTACGTTTAGCGGCGGTTTAAACCACCGCTACATTGTTTGGCGGCGGTTTACAGAAACCGCCCTCTAATAGGGCATCAACAATCTATTAGCAGCGATTATTTACGTTTAGAAGAGGTTTTAGGAAATCTTCGTCGCTTCCTCATTTCGCTGTGGTTTCCCTGACTTTAGTGGTGTTTTTACAAGCCCTGGATATCATTTTATTCATGGCGATTATAACCGCTGCGAAGAAAATCAAATTCCAGCGGCCGAAAAACCGTCGCGGAATGAGGCAGCCATGATGCTCTTATTTAGCGGTGGTTATAACCACCACTAAAAGTAAATTTTATTTTACGTTTAGCGGCGGTTTAAACCACTTCCAGTATACATTTCGCGATGGTTAAAACCGCCGCAAAATGCTTCCCAGAATAAAAAATATAATTCTTTGATTTTGCTGTCCCACTACCCTAAAAAACAAATAAAACAAAAAAAACTATCCCTAGCCTCCCACCAATGATCAAAATCTGAATATCTAGAATAAATCACAACATCCAAAAAAACATGTTTTTCTCTCAATGAGAAATAATATAAAACATTAATATTTAAAAATAGAACAAAAATCTGAAACTCTCGAAAATAAGACTTCCAATTAGAGAAGGTATTATTAACACAGCAGTCAGATATCCATCAAAGGTTCCAACACATTCCTCATACACATGTATAATATATCATAAATGGTAAATACTAGGAAGATAAAACTCAATTGATACAACATTGTAACATCCCAAACTGGATTCCACTAAATCTTATAACTTCACTTTCTTAGGATATATCATCCATAGCAATTCCACTCTACTTATAAAAATTGATAATTGATGAATTAGTAGTTATATTAGTACCAACCCATTTATATAATGATTTTTTTTGGTTTTGTGGCCTAGAAACCATCCCTAATACTTATAATAAATTTGAACTGATGAAATAGCTTAAATAACACATTTGAAATATATTGTTATAAAAAATCCTATTGTGGGAATAGTTTTAGAGTTACATTGGGATATAGCTTTTATAAGAATGTGGATATTTCCAGTGAGTCTTAGTTGACATCTTTTTATGTTGGAATATAGGTTAGGTGGGATATTTTAGTGACATTTTAGGAATAAACCTAGAATTAGAGTTGATTCCTCATGTTATGTGAGGGATTAACCTAGTTTTTCTAGCATTATTGGAGATATTAAGCATCATTGGATGCATCTTTTTAGTTTTTGGTCACAGAATGTGTTTTTTATGTATTTTGGGATTGAGTAAGACTCTAGTTGTGGAATGATTACCCTTGTTGGTAGGCGGTCATGAGATAAGTAAAACTTCTAGGTGTTATGAGCATCTTTAGTGCTTGAGATTAGTGGGAATGACATGCCAATATAATATTATTTAGTTAAGTTAGTTGTGTGAGTTTAATTTCAAAGGTGTATGACTCAAGAAGTCATCATCCATGTTAAATGGTTATGTAGGATAACGTGACCCTTGGGTTTGATTTTTTGAGTAGGCTAGAAAATACCAAGAATGCACAGTTTCATTGGTCCTATGAATTATATGAAATGGGTGTTCCCATTTCATTGATGTAACATCAATTTAGTATTTATTATCATATAAATTACATATTTAACTAATGTTTGGTGGAGATAGTTGTGTGGTGTTTTGTGAAAAAATTTCTAGTCTCTGAGAGTTTGAGGGATGAAATCACAGGTAACACCTTGAGGGGTATTATCACATAACTACTGGGTTTAGGGTTGTGGGATCTAAAAAGGTTGTGTTAACCAATCACTCCCGGAGTAAGGTTACCTAGGTATTAACTATGTTGTGGTGAGTGATGTAGACCAAATTTTTTAGTAGAAAATCTAAGTTATCATAGTTCTATGGATGAGTATGTAAGAGAATCGAGTTTTATAACATCATCAATCTAGGTTAGAGTTCAAGATGTAGTTATTGATATTGATTGAATGTGTGCACATGGAATGAGGATTGCATAATGCATGTGATAATGAATAGACCATTTGTATTTATTATTAAGTGGATGATGTAAATCTATGTGGTAGGAAGTGACCCACAGGTATTTAAAGGATGGAATATTAGTTCCAGATGAGGCTTTAATGTATGCCAAGGATGGATTGTCGTGATGGAACATGGTATAATTATGTTGAATCGCATACAGAAACCATGTTTAGTGGTGGACATAGTGTTTTTCATGGGAATTAGATTCCTATTTTTATTAAAATGTTTAATATTAAAATCATATGGTGGGGAGAATCACACAGGTCATGGAAAATGTAACCTTTGGGAGAGTGGTTATAGAAAGAATAGTCATGAATAGTAAAGAAGAATGTTCTGGAATTCTATTAATTAAAGTTTCATGACCGGATAGCTTGTACTGAATCCAAAAATGGAATTAAGAATCATAATATAAATAATTCAGGGATATAATGATAGGTAATAATTACCAGACAGACCATGATTAAGTGGAAATTGTGTTGGGAATGCAGTTCAAGTCATGGAGTAATAGTTCAGTGATCCCATGGATCATATAAACAATCTCATGGATATTTACAGTATGTTTAATTTCATTGTTCATTTACCAATCTATATATATACTTTAAGGGAATTTATCCTTGAAAAAAATTCTGTGATATATATAGCGATATAAGAGAGGAATAAAAATATGATAAGGATGTAGATCATGACACACATATGCATATATCCTTAGGGGATGACTCAAATATTTTATGGTCATGGTTCTCAGACCTGTTGCTGTTAACAATTATATATATAAAAACAAAGAATAAATGATTGGTTAGTTTTCATAGATATTCTAAAACACAACCTGATGTGAATTAAGGATTATTAGTATCATATAATACCTTAGAGGGGGACATTAATTTTATGGTCATGATGTTTAGACCATTGTGTCACAAAGTTTAATATCCTATGAAAAGGACCATGGTTTTGATAATACATTACAAAAGGAGAATCTATTATTATGTATTTGGGGTATCCAAAAGAGATTCATACCCAAATTGGATGGTGCAGAAGAATATAATTTCATAATTTATTTAACTGTTAAAATGATTCTCAAATGTTTAAACTTCAGGGTATAACAATCACATTTAATAGAATGATTTTGGAAGGTTTAAAACATACATTATGAATGCCTGAGCCAATAATAAATAGAGACCAATGGGTGAATAATAACCATTACAAATAGTGGAATACTAATACCATTATCATTCAATATAATCTAATGGTAGTAGGTTGGATATTTTCTCAATCAGTCCATTGATTGATTATGTGGTTTAGGTAGAACTATCTTCCATGACTGAAATATCCCATATGGATAACATTATATGCTTCGAGGAAAGGTGTGGTATTCAGTATCAAATCCTAATAGGTTAGCTCCAAATAAATCAATATCCACAACCAATTTTTATATTAATTTAGAAAAAATAATGATTAAATCAAGTTTAAGGGATCTTAAGAGTAGTATTTCAACTTGGGAAATTTATCAGTGTTGAATCACACATCAGAGTTATGAACTGGATTCATAGAGAAAAATATATTCAAAAAGAATTTTAAAACATTATAGGTTATTCCACCGTGTACTGAAATTGTTTCTTGTGTGATGTAATGAAACATGAGACTCTTGTATATTAAATCACTTAATATAGTGATATATTCGATTTGAAGAGGTAATATTTTAATTGAGGAGAATGTACTATTAAAATTTCCTAAGTCTTGTTGAAAATGGGATGGGATATCCAATATAACTTTTTCAAAGATGAATCTTTTATGGGGAATAGGAATAAATTATCAAGGATCACATAGTGAACCCCATGAGATTTTTATGACAGTATTCTTATAAGACATATTTTTCCTAATCCATAAAAGGTAACAGATTAATGGGAGTGAAACATTACACCTCTAATGATTTCTTTAAGAGGGTTTAGACCTAACAAATAGTTGTGACTATTTTGATTTTTATTTTATGTAATTTTAATTAGGAAAAAGGGTTAATATTTAAGGTCATACAGATTTGAAAAAATGTTTATGAGCTTCAACGTCACTTAACTTAGACATGGAAGGTAGAACAACTAGTACATCAATGGGGAGGACATATCCAACTTCAGTTGGGATCCCAATTGATGTATATTTGTTCCCATGGGTAAATTCACAATGTTTTTGTTTGTAGTACATGTACTATGTATTTTTGGTCATGCCTATGAAAATAAATACCATTATCACCATGTATTTCATTAGAATGAGAATAAATCGACACATAGTTCCTGAAAAGAAAATCCCTCTGTCAAAGATACGAATCATATAAACGGAAATGGAAATTTTATTCTTATCATGGGTCTATATATAAGATAACCCATTTAAAAATCTATTACATAGATTCACCACATATGTAGGTGATAGTAATTATAATATTTTGACAAGGTATATGGAAGTTGTTTCTATGTTAGGGTACCTAGATATCACTACATATCCTAATGAGATGGGAGTCAATCCAACTTGTAGTTATATTTATAGATGATTCATTGCATAGATTTATATCACATGCGAGGAATATGTGCATTAATTCTCTAATATACTTGTCAACCATGTGGAAAAGACTTCTATATTGATCAAGATCTCATTTAGTGGGGTTTGGATTTTAATATCTCATCCTTGTATGGGATTGTAAAAAGGTGATGATCTATATCTAAAGCCCAATAGATAAGATACATTACCATAGAAATAAAATATTAAACTATACAATTAGTATATAGTTTGTAATAATATACATTATACCATTACATGGATGAAGATCTCATATTGGTAATGGGTCACATAGAAAAGAAAAATTCTCTTCCATTTTATTTTAGTAAAACAAGTACTCATGTGATGAGGGACGATTTTTATGATGTTTAATTGAATGAAATTAGGGAAAATGTCATACAGTTTACAATCATGAGACTAGGAGGTTGTAAACTAATATGGAGATTATACCAAACTATATACTAAAAACCTACCTACTGGAAATCCAAAAAATCTAAATAATGAGAAACAAAACGCTACCTAGAGGGGAAGATAGTGAAACTTCTGGGGTCGCGGGGGAATGGGGGTCACGGGGGGACAGGGGTCGGAGGGTCACCGGGGCCGTCGGGGTCGCCGGGGTCGGGGTCGCGGGGTCGTCGGGGTCGCGGGAGGTCAGGGTCTCGGGGGAAGTGAGGGGTAGGGGTCGCGGGGGAAGGAGGTTTGGGGTCGGGGAAGGGTTGGGTGTTAAAAAAATAATTGTTTCACTGTTGTTTATTATAAACCGCCTCTAAGAAACCACCGCTAAACAAAAGTTTTGTTGTAGTTTTATGTAACGCCCTGACCCCAGCTTCCCAGAGTCGGTGCATTACTTCGTAACATAGGCATGATCACAAAAGATCATGTATCGAAAGACCGATTAGTTTAGTAGCCTTGGAAACACTAGATACATTCATAAGTCTTACATTACATCATAAAGTGAAAAACTAATAACAAAGTCTTCATAGTCCACACTCATATCCTCTTCTGACTATCCCTGCAGGTCATTCCTAAAATACTTATTCACATCCTGGAAAATATTAAAACATTGAAAGGGGTGAGCTCAGATGCTCAGTAAGGATAACAATATAGCAGAAGCTTTCATCAATAAACATAAACATTTAAGGCAATGTATAACTAAAACAAAAGCCTTCTAAACATGAACTTCAACATAATATGGCATAAGTAAAATGAGATAATTCCATTCACTTCTTCAAATGGATATTCTACTGGTTGAATAATCACATGCAATATCAATAACCACTTTCATAATGATGGAATGCATAATGCCAGACTATCATAACCACGTAGCCAAGGCCTCGTGCCAAGACCACAAATAAGATTTTGTCAAGGCCTCGTACCAAGACACTAGTTTGTCTCATGAGACCTACCGATGCAATTTTTTTAGAAGATACTTATGTTCAAAATTGCTCAAATATACTCCAGTGTTTTTCTAAAATCATTATGCAAGCTTCTGAAAACAAAATAACTAATTCTGAGACTGCTCGACTAATTACAGGCCATGATGGGTCCACGCCCAATCCCTTCCTATCTACCACACTCGAGAGTCAGGTTTTCTGAAAACATTTTTAAACTTGCGTTAAATACTTATACATTTGTACTAGATTTTCATATATTTTAGAGAAATATATATTTTTTGAATTCATTTAAAAATAACATAAATATAAAAGAAAACCTTTTGAATAAATGTAATAGTCAAAGGGGTTTATACACCGTATAAAATAAAGTTGTGTATAAAACGAAATATGCCTCAATGAAAGGAGATTGAGATAAAGTCCTTACAAAGAACATTTTTAAAATAAAATAGATCTATTATGTGTATTCACTATAAGTACACATAAATAAAGTACAAATAAAAGATAGGACATAATAATATCATGACAGAATTTGAAAGTAGGAGATTAACCCAAAGAATGGAAATTGGGTTAAGAAATTCCCTTACTTTGCATCTTGTCCTGACTCGACCATTCTTTAACCTCCTGAATAATAAACTAGAGTTAATTTCTATTTACTTAAGAACCTTTTTCATGTTCATTATTCCTTTTATATCCCTTACTACCATGTTATGAACATTATGTAATTATTAATGTTTATAACGGTCATTTTGTCGATCATAGGTACTTGAGTCAGAAATAATATTCTTATAATTACAAGTTGTTCATGTGGTGATATATCCATTATATCCAGAATTATATTCATGATATAGATATTATATATCTCATATATATCCAGTATATACATGCATTTATAATATTCCATAACGTTTAGAGGTAAGAAATGAAATGCACCATTCATGGAGACGGTAAGCCGTACGTATGCATGAACGCTACATTCATTTCAATTTCGTATTTAATGAAATAATAATGATATAAAGGTATATTATAATTCCAGTATAACATCATATATAATATCTTTTACTCCATCCTTTATACATTCCACATATGGTATTAACGATTCAAATCATTTTGAGGGGGCGGTAGTCCGCACTTCCTAAAATGAAAATATCACGTTTACCCATAATGGAAATAATAAAGGTATTTAATAAATGAAAAATAAAAAACCTCAAGTAAAACATAAACATATTATATATCATTTATAAATAGTGTGACATCTTAATGGCCACCTTTGAAGGTGTTTTATGAGTGTTGAACAATCATCGTTTCGTGAGGCAGAAATTCGCCATCCACAGAAACTGTATGTTATTTAACCATTAGATGTAGGTGTGTGTAAGTGTAGCTCGAATACTTCTTATAAAAACATCCTAGTATATTGAGGATACTGGTTTTGTTACAAAAGAAATGAATAAAAAGTGTTTAGGGGGTTGGAGAAGAAAAATAAAACAAAACAACATTAGAGAAGACATTACCTTAAAATCGGGTAACTCTTTTTGATTTGAGCCAAAGGCTTCCTTGGGAAGAGTTCTGCCCAAAGTGAGGCTTTTAGGAGTAAGAGGGGGATGTTGGGAGAGTATTTGGGCAGAGTTTGGCCGAGCCAAATGGTTTGAAAGTGTGAATGATGTGGTAGAGGTGGGGGCCTTTTATAAGAGGAGAGGAGGGGCACTCTTGGAAAGTAAGGAAATTTTACATTATTATACAATGATTTTCGGATTCTAAAGTTCCAAAACTTATATAATTCGTGGATAAGGTGATAAGGGTTCTAGATATACACTTACAATAGTCTTTCGACAAGTGTAAGCCTTGGATTGTAAATTATCTTTTCATTTTATTAAAATCATTAAATAATGAGGTCATCGCTGCATCATAATGATGTCATAAATAATTTAATTTATTTATTGTCTAAAAATAATAAAACAAATACTATGATGTAGGAAGTATTTTTAGCTTTCCAATTAATATTTATAGTCAAAAATATGACTTGTATAACCCCATGTAAAAAATTTTTTAGTAAAACATTTCATGTTTGTGTCATTTTTTACTTTAACATTAAATAAAAGGTATTTATGTCATTTTCTAACTAAAGTGGCTCCATGGGGTCCCCAAGTTGACCCATGGATTGTCTTGGTCGGCCATGGCACATCCAATGAGGGTAGGACATGTGTCAAGCTCATCTCATATTATTAAAACATTATTTCTACCTTAAACTACACTAATTACCTCTAATCGCGATTAAGAACTTAAAAGTTACTATTCACCAAAAATTATTTTAATCTCATTGAACCACATTTTACTTCTTAATGACAACCATGTATGTTGGATTTTTGAAAATTAAATCACAGAAGGGGTAATATTTCATTTAAACAAAAAATCAGTTATTTAACTACCACTTAGTGGTTTCACTATTCATCAAAAAATGAAGTTTTTCAGAACAATGCCAAAATTTCACCCTAAGCTATAATTGATATTCCGAATTCAAAAATTATTTCTATTTTACGAAATTCCAAACATATAAGTTTCATTAATTAATTTTATAATTAATTCACGCTGTCACAACAAATAGCGTGTTTTTAAGAAACAATTTATATCAAAAGATTGGCAATTGTTTATGTCCAATTTCAATGTTAAATTAATTATAATGACCACCATTGGATAAAATGGTAAAAATATATTCTAATTATACTTTAAAACCACTAAATATTATAGTTTATCACTATAAATTATTTTGATTAAAAAAAGTTGTTTTTAAGTATTTTTCACTATTCATAAAAAATTAGAAGTTCTCAGAAAAATACCAAAAATTCCACATAGGCTAATTTCGATATTCCGAATCCAAATATGAAGTCCATTTTGAAATATAAAATTTCTATAATTTTAAAAAGTGGTTATTACTATTCATAACGGCTACTTTGATTAGTCGCGGTGTTTTAGAACTCGAAGTTGCGTACAATGCAAGCTATTGCATTATTGAATGTGAAGCGTATTGTGGAAGCTCGGGGTGTTACATTCTCCCCTCCTTCCATAAATTTCATCCTCGCAATTTGAAATTTTTCTAGGAAAATAAAAGGTTGAAAATAGAAAATACCTTTGTGGAAAACCCACATCGGAAATAAGATTAATAAAATTTAGCCTTAATAAGAGGGAAAGGGAAATGAAATAGTCACCACCCAATTATGATCTCGATTAGGAGAACATTGGTGGAAATTAGAGACATATAACTGGAGGAAAAACGTAAATATTTGTAGGGACTGATTGAGGTCATCAATCACAATCAACTGTCAAATTGAGGGCCTCAAAGCCTTCAATCTATGTTGATTTAAAATATCATCAGTTCAACAAGACATAAGGTATTAGGATAACACATTTTTTTGTTTTAATATCTATTTACTAAAGTTTAAGAATTAATTTATTCATTGAATAAGAGATAGGTATATATATATATTTATGCTTGACAATTAGATTTTCAACCTTTAACTCATCTTTCACTCAAAAAGATAATAAAACTCAAAAATATTATACTTATCCTAATTGTATAAGGTTCCAAATTTTAACACATACCATTTAGATTAGAAAAACTATTTTCTAAAATCCAGGGACTTCACGTAGTTCAGTGGTAGGCAATTAATCCCAATCACACTATGGTTGTGGGTTCGATTCCCACAGCTTTGTCCGACGCGATGGGTTGTCACTCGGTCTGCGTGTTGTCCTTTTTATAAATATCCAAAAATAACCTTAACAATCGTATCCAATGTAAAATATAATCCATTCCAACCATTATAGTTATCCAAAATACTTCTGTCCAACTCACATTCCAGATTTTATGAGGAAGGTAAACATAATGAAGCTCCTTTTTTTTCTGCGTAACAACATGTGAACACCTTCATCATGTATTCTTTTAAAACACTGCAACATACTGTATTACCATAAATCCTTATTGATTACATTCATGATCCCTTATTCCTTATAGAAAACTAGATATACTCCTTCTATCCAAAAATGTATACAAATCATTAATCAGTTTCAAGGATGTTAAGAATATCCAACATAATATATCCAAATCAATCATGTCTTATTCCAAAATCACTATCTCGGTATCAGAACCATATTATGGTTTATCTTTCTCTCAACCATATATTTTCCAAAAATTTAACCTACCGTGGAGTCACTTTTCTTGGTTCCACACAATCTCAAGTCCTAGATGATATAGTACTGCAGTACAATCCTTATATACTCCATAATTATTATAACCAGTACATCATTGATGCAACACTCAAATTACAAAATTCTTTAATAACAACATAAGAACTCTAATCATTCCTCCTCATCTGTGGTAGTATCATAACTTGATTATTATCCAATAACATCATTTGGGGCATACTCTGATGATTTGACCATTGGTTTGCGTAGTGTCCCCACTTCTTGCAGATGAAGCATTGTACATTTGAAACCTTTTTCTTACCCTTGCAGTCATGCACTTGGTGTCCTTTTTCTCCACACTTATAACAAACTCCCATTCCCTTCAGGCAAATTCCAAGGTTTTTCTTCCCACAGTTATCACTTATTGGAAAATTCTTCTTTTCCCTTGTCCCTTTATCCATCATTCTCTCTTACATCCTTTTCTTGTCTTTCATCCCTTCAAATCCATAAGACTCAGAGAATTCTCTACTTATCTTATTAACACATGATACTATTTCTTCATATGTTGATAACACATGGGAGAATATTTCCCTTCTAAATGTTGGCTTAATACCATGAAAGATATGATCCTTTTTACTCTTTGGATCATACGTATTGATGGAGTTCACATTCATTCTACTGGGCGCCATTTCTATACAATGCCATTAACTAGATTAGTTTATGAATCAAAATACATAATTCCATACTTATAAAATACTTAACATAAATTGAACTATTTATGGATATAATCCATAATCATAAAAAGGTTTTCTTTGAGGAAGTATATACTCATAACCGTTCATAGTGGTTTGTATAGAAAACGAGAATTATCCTAAGCATATCCCCTGGGAGTGTCATAACCAAGAGTGCAGCAAGGCCCATTGTCGTGCACCAGTTCCCGTTTGAGTCTAGCTCAAAGCAGTGTTTTCGGGTTTTACCCCTAGGTACATCTGTGCCCGAGCCGCCTCTACCTGCTCGTATCCAGACAGGGATGTATTGCTCAGAAAACTCACAAAATCTCTATAATACCAAAATTTTAGGAAGTTCTTATATACTAATCCTTAAAGTCTATCTTTAGGATATGTGCTCTAATCAGAGTTTATCTAAATCTAGCTTCCAAGGTTAGTACTAAACTGCCTCTGATACCAACTGTAACGCCCCTACCCCAGCTACCCAGAGTCGGTGCATTACTTCGTAACATTGGCATGATCACAAAAGATCATGTCTCGAAAGACCGATTAGTTTAGTAGCCTTGGAAACAGTAGATACATTCATAAGTCTTACATTACATCATAAAGTGAAAAACTAACAACAAAGTCTTCATAGTCCACACTCATATCCTCTTCTGACTATCCCTGCAGGTCATTCCTAAAATACTTCTTCACATCCTGGAAAATATTAAAACATTGAAAGGGGTGAGCTCAGATGCTCAGTAAGGATAACAATATAGCAGAAGATTTCATCAATAAACATAAACATTTAAGGCAATATATAACTAAAACAAAATCCTTTTAAACCTGAACTTCAACATAATATGGCAAAAGTAAAATGAGATAATACCATTCACGTATTCACATGGATATTCTACTGGTCAAATAATCACATGAAATATCAATAACCACTTTCATAATGATGGAATGAATAATGCCAGACTATCATAACCATGTAGCCAAGGCCTCGTGCCAAGACCACAAATAAGATTTTGTCAAGGCCTTGTTCCAAGACACTAGTTTGTCTCATGAGACCTACCGATGCAATTTTCTTAGAAGATACTTATGTTCAAAATTGCTCAAATATACTCCAGTGTTTTTCTGGAATAATTATGCAAGCTCTTGAAAACAAAATAAATAATTCTGAGACTACTCGACTAATTACAGGCCATGATTGGTCCACGCCCAATCCCTTATTGTCTACCACACTCGAGAGTTAGGTTTTCTGAAAACATTTTTAAGCTTGCGTTAAATACGTATACATTTGCACTGGATTTTCATATATTTTAGAGAAATATATCTTTTTTTAAATTATTTAAAAATCACATAATTATAAAAGAAAACCTTTTGAATAAAAGTAATATTCAAAGGGGTTTATACACCATATAAAATAAAGTTGTGTATAAAATGAAATATGCCTCAATGAGAGGAGATTGAGATGAAGTCCTTACAAAGATCATTTTTAAAATAAAATAGATCTATTATGTGTATTCACTATATGTAAACATAAAGAAAGTACAAATACAAGATAGGACATAATAATATCATGACATAATTTGAAAGTAAGAGATTATCCCAAAGAATGGAAATTGGGTTAAGAAATTCCCTTACTTTGCGTCTTGTCCTGACTCGACCGTTCTTTAACCTCATGAATAATAAACTAGAGTTAATTTCTATTTACTTAAGAACTTTTTCATGTTCATTATTCCTTTTATATCCCTTATTAACATGTTATGAACATTATGTAATTATTAATGTTTATAATGGTCATTTTGTCGATCTTAGGTACTTGAGTCAAAAATAAAATTCTTATAATTACAAGTTGTTCATGTGGTGATGTATACATTATATCCAGAATTATATTCATGATATAGATATCATATATCTCATATATATCCAGTATATACATGCATTTATAATATTCCATAATGTTTAGAGGTAAGAAATGAAATGCACCATTCATGGAGACGTTAAGCCGTACGTACGCATGAACGCTACTTTCATTTATATTTAATATTTAATGAAATCATAATGATATAAAGGTATATTATAATTCCAGTATAACATCATATATAATATCATTTACTCCATCCTTTATACATCCCACATATGGTATTAATGATTCAAATCACTTTGAGGGGGCGGTAGTCCGCACTTCCTAAAATGAAAATATCACGTTTACCCATAATGGAAATAATAAAGGTATAAAATAAATGAAAAATACAGAACGTCAAGTAAAACATAAACATATAATATATCATTTATAAATATAGTGACATCTTAATGGCCACCTTTGAAGGTGTTTTATGAGTTATGAACAATCATCGTTTCGTGAGGCAGAAATTCGCCATCCACAGAAACCGTATGTTCTTTAACCATTAGATGTAGGTGTGTGTAAGTGTAGCTCGAATCCTTCTTATAAAAACATCCTAGTATATTGAGTATACTGGTGTTGTTACAAAATAAATGAATAAAAAGTGTTTAGGGGGTTGGAGAAGAAAAATAAAACAAAACAACATTAGAGAAGACATTACCTTAAAATCGGGTAACTCTTTTTGATTTGAGCCAAAGGCTTCCTTGGGAAGTGTTCTTCCCAAAGTGAGGATTTTAGGAGTAATAGGGGGATGTTGGAAGAGTATTGTGGCCGAGTTTGGACGAGAAAAATGGTTTGAAAGTGTGAATGACGTGGTAGAGGTGGGGGCCTTTTAAAAGAGGAGAGGAGGGGCACTCTTGGAAAGTAAGGAAATTTTACATTATTATACAATGATTTTAGGATTCTAAAGGTCCCACACTTATATAATTCGTGGCTAAGGTGATAAGGTTTCGAAATATACCCTTCCAATAGTCTTTGGACCAGTGTAAGCCTTGGATTGTACATTATCTTTTCATTTTATTAAAATCGTTAAATAATGAGGTCATCGCTGCATCATAACGATGTCATAAATAATTTAATTTATTTAATGTCTAAAAATTATAAAAAAACTACTATGATGTATGAAATATTTTTAACTTTCCAATTAATATTTATAGTCAAAAATATGACTTGTATAACCCCATGTAATAATTGTATTAGTAAAACATTTCATGTTTGTGTCATTTTTTACTTTAACATTAAATAAAAGGTATTTATGTAATTTTCTAACTAAAGTGGATCCATGGGGTCCCCAAGTTGACCCATGGATTTTCTTGGTCGGACATGGAACATCCAATTAGGTTAGGACATGTGTCAAGCTCATCTCATATAATTAAAACATTATTTTTACCTTAAACTACACTAATTACCTCTAATCGTGATTAAGAACTGAAAAGTTACTATTCAACAAAAATTATTTTAATCACATTGAACCACATTTTACTTCTTAATTACAACCATGTATGTAGGATTTTTGAAAATTAAATCACAAAAGTGGTAATATTTCATTTAAAAGAAAAATCAGTTATTTAACTACCACTTAGTGGTTTCACTATTCATAAAAAATTGAAGTTTTTCAGAACAATGCCAAAATTTCACCCTAAGCTATAATCGATATTCCAAATTCAAAAATGATGTCTATTTTAAAAAATTCCAAACACATATGTTTCATTAATTAATTTTATAATTAATTCCCGCTGTCACAACAAATAGCGTGTTTTTAAGAAACAATTTATATCAAAAGATTGGCAATTGTTTATGTCCAATTTCAAAGTTAAATTAATTCTAATGACCACCATTGGATAAAATGGTAAAAATATATTCTAATTATACTTTAAAACCACTAAATAGTATAGTTTATCACTATAAATTATTTTTATTAAAAATGTTGCTTTAAGTGTTTTTCACTATTCATAAAAAATTAGAAGTTCTCAGAAAAATTCCAAAAATTCAACATAGGCTAATTTCGATATTCCGAATCAAAAAATGAAGTCCATTTTGAAATATAAAATTTCTATAATTTTAAAAAGTGGTTATTACTATTCATAACGGATACTTTGATTAGTCGTGGTGTTTTAGAACTCGAAATTGCATACAATGAAAGCTATTGCATTATTGAATGAGAAGCGTATTGTGGAAGCTCGGGGTGTTACATGTTACATGAAATGTAATTTTCTTTCTGTAATAGATGATATGGGAGAATAATTCCAATGTTATTAGGTTAGGGATACAACCATGAGTAGGATGAGAATAGTTGTGGTTGTGATTAGAGGCTTATGGGAATATCGAATTAGGGCCCTCTGAGTGGAACTGAGGTGATCCCAAAATTTATGAGTTTTTATGGTAGTTTTCAATGACATCATAGAGTACTCAGAGTAATTGAGGATCATTCCCAATATCATGACTTCATTTCATGTACACTGAGAGAGTTTTGGATTTATTCCAAACTATATAAATGACTTTTTGGTTTGATAAATGGCCTCTAAAGAGGTGGTTCTCATGGATTGGTGTAAGTGGAGTTTTTAGGTGGGAAGTGAACCATAAACTATCTATGATAAATTTGTTATGTTGTCTTGGATGTTAGTGAGCATTGAGGGTACCATTCTCATGAATTGAGTATGGATGATAGTTGACGGTTGTTTTTTTACTTTACTGAGAGAGAGATAACCATTTCCAATTCTTGGGTTGAAAGTTAATGGGTCATGGAACCATGGTGGTTAGAGTTTATTGAGAGTGGTTATGATTTAAATACCTCTATGGTGGGGAGTGATGTGTTGGTTATAGGTGTGAGACCCTCATACTAGAAGGGTCATAACTATGTGGAATGGGTAATGGATTGGTTATAGTAGAATTTTAATTCATATGAAAAATCATTGATGAGTGTTCTAAGATTACATAGTCAGTTTTAATGGGAAATTAGTTTTAGTGGATGATCAAGCTAAGCATTGTATTTAGTCTCGAAGTGGTTCTAAGGAGTAGTTCATGTTGCTTGTGTCAAAGGTGCATTAATAGAATGGTAGGGTACAATGATAGTTATGGATTAGTGGGTAATGTGACAGTGGAAATGCATTGGTATTAAGGTATAGACTATAGTGCGTGTGTTAAAATATTATGGGAATGCATTTAGGAGTGGAGAAATGGTAATCATGTGAGGTATTCATGTGCCAATGGTTTAGGGTGAATGGTTTTGGGGAGAGTTGGTTAAGGATATTCTTACCCATATTAATCTATAATATGAGTGTGAGAAGTTGAAAATCACACCCATCATGTCGTTTTGGGAATGATGGGATCATTTTAAAAATTGGAATAGGAATTTGAGTAAAATTAATTTTTTCATAGTTTTGTATGGATGGTAGGGGTGTGTATATTGTTGTTGGTTTTTGATGTGGAGGAAGTGTGCCGATGATGATCTATGTTTGTCTGTTGGGGCATGGTAAGTTGAGAACTACATTGGGAACTTAGTTGGAGTAGGAGTCTATGTTTTTTAGGTATTTCATGATTAAAAGGGTGTTAGGTAGCTAATTTACAGGTTATAAGCTAAATCATATGGTCGGGAGAACCATAAATCAATGATTAATCATGTGATGTTGTAACAATGTTTTCATTGTATGTTCTTCAGTAATCACCATCACGGGGTTTAAATTTATTCAATCAGTGATATCTTGAGGGGTTTTCTAGTATTAGGCCTTCAGATAGAGGGTTTTTTGTAGTAGTGTTTCTTGATATTGGAATCTGAATGAGGTTATTGGATAAAATCATGTGACTAATGTTTGTGGGGTAGAAAAGATAGATGCCCCCAGGGCCTCAAGAGGATGATAAGGGTTATGATGGGGATGCTTTAGTATCCCACATATAGTCTTGTGAAATATTACAAAAGAACTTTGAATTTTCATTTATTAGACGTTTCAAATATTGGATCAAGAATCAGAATGAGGTTTTGAGAATTAGAAGGCATAAAAGTGATTCTTGTGATAAGAGAGAATTATTAAGAGGTAGATCAAGTATTCAAATGATATTCAAAGGTCTCAGTTTATGATTAGGGGGTTTGATAATTCTAGATATTGTTACTAGTGTTTTGTGAATAATTTAATAGAAACCATGTGTAACCTTGACACTTAAGTGATCTTTAGTTCATTTTTAACTCATCACAATTATTTTTCATGGTTCTATAATGGGTTGGGGTAAACCGTGTGAGAAAAAGGGGACACAATGTGAGTTAAAGGAGGTTCTGATACTTTGTTAATGACATATTCATGGTTTTATACAAACCATGCACCTCATTATAGATGTTATCAAGTGGGGTGTTCAAGGTTAGGACACTTTGGGAGAACTATGTGGTCAAACAATCTAAGGAGGGGGAGGTTCGGTTGGACTATGTCAAACACATGATTGGTACATGGATTGGATAACCATGTAGCTAAATCATGAGGCTACATAGATTTAATTAAAATGGGGGGAATTTACAAAATTTTCCATTGGGGTTTTCCTCCCATCACCCATCTTCCTCCCCCATTTAGTCAATTCAGAATCAGGGATACCGAATCCCTTTTCCTCCTAAAAACACCCTTCAATTTAGGTTGCTTTTGATAGTGTTTCATTGGAATTTGAGGACTGATTACCCTTCATCCACCTTAACATTCCACCATTCCTTGGTCATTATAACAACAGATGTAAGGGTATATGGATTTGATTCTAGTTCCTCCGGATTAAGGTGGAATTGAATAAGGATGACGGGTTTTTTGTTGGATTTTATAGTAGAGAAACCAAAATGAATTCCACATGTTTTAAATGGATTTTTATTAAGGTATGTGTTTGTATTTAACCATATTATATTATTCCCAATTAATTATATTATTTATGTTTTTAAATGGTATTACCTCTTAGGGTTTTTTCAGAATGGTGTCAAGAGTTTGTTGTGGACCTTCATTGGGGGTTTCTTGGAGTTTCAATAAGAGGTGATCAACCTTGTGAATTTTCCAGCATTATGTTGACTTATATTTAGATTAATAAATTGATTTTAATTATTCTAATTAATTAATTTATGTTTCTTAGAGTGAATTTAGTGTCAGGTTTTGGAAGAGATATTTTTATTATTTGGATGAGTTTGGAAAAGACTTAGTTGGGCCTTGGAAGGGATTTCATTTTTTGGAATAGTTTTTGGAATGATTTTTTTGTCAAGGAAGGTGTTCTAGAATTGTTACCATTAGTCTTGTCAATTCAATTTCATGTGTATGTGGTATACATATTTAAGATGATGTGTGGTGTGTTTCCCCCTAATCTTAAGTAATTATCTTCGGATTTAAATTGATACCCTATAGTTGCTATAGATCCCATTAGATATGTAGATAGTTATAAGACCTAAATATTGACCACCCATGGGGTGTTTCATTTATTAGAAATTGAATTAGGGTTGTGAAGGTATGTAATGTCACTATTTCGACCAAGAATAATTTTTTGGTTGGTTTGATTGGTTGGTTAATAGATCTAATCGGCAGAAAATGGAAACAAATAGTCAATGACTCGTAAAAGGATAAAATGGGTAATTTCATTTGTTAATATTTTTAAAATTTTAATATGTCCATTTCATTAGTTTTGATCATGTGTGTTGTGTTTTGAAACAGTTTTGGGTACCAAAGGGGGAATCAATGTTTTAAATGGTCCTTGGTTTTAAGTGAGGTATTAAACACATAGTGGTTTTATAAAAAAAACTTTTTGTTTTATTTTAGATATTTTGAAATATTACAATGTTGACCCTTGGTATTTATTAATATGAGGATATGATTTAAGGCTTTTTATATGGTGGTCCTCACATATGGTTTAGGGTGTTGGTTATGGTGGTCCTCACCCATGAATTAAGGTGTTGGTCATGGAGGTCCTCAACTATGGTTAAAGGTGTTTGTTTTGGTGTTCCTGACCCATGGTTTTTGGTGTTTGTTATAATGGTCCTCACCTATGTTTTTAGATGTTGGTCATGGTGGTCCTCATGTATTGTTTAAGGTGTCATACATGGAGGCCCTCACCTATGGTTTAGGTTGTTAGTCATAGTGTTCCTCACCACCTATTTATGTGGTTAAATATGATTATCCATGTCAGTACCAAATGTTTTCTTAATGTTTTATAGATGGAATAAGGTTCTATATGCATTTACATATATGGTTCGGATTATAGAACATGGAATTATGCATATCTGGTTAGATGTTAGAATTATGCTACATTCACTAGTAGTACATGCACACGAGATAGGTTTGATAGATATATTTTTATGCTTCAAAGAGTTAGATGATTGATGAAAAGATTTTATCCTTTTCTAAATGTATGTATCTTACTATACTTATGACTTAGTCAACTAGATTGGGCTGATGTTCAGTTCAATTTCCCTTGTGTCACCATAAAACATTAGGATGAATGGGTTACTAGATAAAATATTATCACTTTTAATTTTTATTACTTCCCATAATGTTTATATATATAACTATTTGTCTGCACACACTAGTTTACTGACTATTATTTTCATTAGAAACCATTGGTGGGGGTGTGATGAGTTTTAATCACAACCTGCTTGGGCCACCACCACACATGGGTACCCATGAAAATCTCACATGATGTTTTATGTATATTATTGGGCTGAGAAATATGTTCATGTTTTTATAGGTGGGTGGGATAACTCATAAATTATCAGGTGATTGGATAGTTTTTTCATCTGATTTATTATTAGAACCACTGTAATTATTTTAAATCGTTAATTTTTCATATTATGTTTTCCAAATGGATGACTTGTGTTTCATGTGTGTAATTACCATTCTGGTATTCACTATATTTTATTTTATTTTATCATGTTTTTGTTTTAGTTTCATCATACTATTATGTGTATGATGTTTGTTTATTGACTTATTATTGTGGAATCTGATATTGGGTGTATAGTCTCCTCATTGATCTACCTTAGACCCCATGTTTCTAGTCAAGATCCTCTAATGTATGAGGAAGAAAACTTGATGTCTTGTGAAAACTGATCTCACTAAATCTATTCTGTAGCATCATGTCTAAGACATTAATAATTAAAAACATCCCAAATAGTATTATATCATTTAGATGATTTGGGTAGTCCCATTACAAAATCCATGGTGATGGTTTCCCTTTTTAATTACGGTATGGGTAATTGTTCCAACACCCCATTATAATTTTTCCCTCATCCCTAACATTATTACATATCAAACATCTAGAAACATGATATGAAATATCTATCTTAATTTCAACTCACTAGAAAAATACATTAACATATTTATAATACTCTATAATTACAATATGAATAAAGAATGATGAACTATGAACCCCTCTAACATTTCATTCTTTAAATATGGTATAGATAGAACCCATATAATATTTGAGAACCATATTATTACATCACAATCATGGTTAAAATCAAGAATACCTATCACCTTCTTCAGTAGCTCTACATATTACTTCTGTACCTCTTTAATCTTCACATGGATAAATGGTTGAATAGTCATTTTACAAAGATAAAATATCTCCCATTACATAAATATTTCACGGTCCACTAATTTCAAATGATATAATATTAGATACTTTGTGATAATAATAATAGACAATCTTGCATGGCATTTTCAACTTAAAGAATCATCAACATTTTTCATTTTCCCAAGGTGGAAGTGTATTAAGAATTAATACTATTTAATCTCTACCAACCATATTTTCTTGAAAATATTAAAATCATTTTATGTGAATATATATTTTAAAAATTTATGATCAATATATATATATATATATATATAAATTTATCAATAATAATAATTCCTCCATATATTCAATGAAAAATTTACCCCGTATGACTCTAAATCTGGAGTTGTGTAATTCTTTTCATGAACCCTCAATTTTCATGAGGCATAATCGATAAAGATATCATTCAACAATAAATATAATCACATTACCGTATTTGATGCATCAATTTAGATTAAAATCCCTTATCCACTATAGGGTAATGTATGAATAGGTCTAATGTCTCCCTTTCTCTTAATTTCTTTAAAATTTTCATCGCATTCATTTGTTCAAAGGAACTTGGATCCATTTAAATTCAACTGGGTTTGTGGATTAGTAATTAATGAGAATTCATCCATAAATAATCAATAACATCCAATTAAACAAAGATTAAATTGAATGTCGTTCACAGGGGTTGGTCAGGGGCAATGTTCAATAATTTCGGTCGTTGATGGATTCATGGATACACCCTCTTTCAAGATTATACAACACAAAAAATGATAACTTTTGTTTCCAAAATTAATTCTTAGTAAAATTTTCATACAAATTATCTTTTTTAGGGTATTAATTAAAATTATCAATTGAACTTGATTATATTCCTTTATCATTGAATAAATAAAAATTTCATCTATAAATACAGAAAAACAGGTCAAGTAAATCTCTAAAGACTCTATTTATTAAATCCATGAAGATAGTGTAGAAATTATTAAAACCAAACAAAAGAAAAATATATTCATTGTTTCCATACCCAAATAGTAATTTTATCTTGGGTATATACTTATCCTTTACCATCATGTTATAATATCCAAATGAATTTTAATATTGTAAGAATATTTTTTCCTTATAGTTGATTAAACACATCACCAATATGGGGTAGATGATACTTGTTTTGGATTATGATCATGTCCAGTTCCATATAATAAAAGAAGGGTCACATTAATAAAAATTACTTGTTAAAAAAATAATATAATCCCACCAAGTTGACACACTTGGATAAATAAATACCTTCTAAGTATTCTCTAGGAGTCGATTCGTTAATTCTTATAACTCAATCGAGGTTATTCTATAGTGATTCCTCGAATGAGGTGCATCACCAGGTATCACTTATATTGATAAATGAACTTCGAAATTCAACGTGTGACTATGAAATCTTCTCGATAGACATAAATAAACTCCCACACAATTTTATTATCATAAATTTTGAGTTTTTCTCCAACAATATATGATAAACACCCCATTTTAATAGGAATCACGACCCTTAAAATGGAAGTAATTTTCATTGGAATTTCATACATATCATCACATTGATAGATGATCATATGTGGGTCTAGAATATAAAACATGACTCCCCTTATTTATTAATTAATGTGGGACTTTTTAGAGGAATCCAATCAATGCCAAAGATGAAAACAAATTCAAAGAGAGAGAGAATAATAATATTAGTAGGGAGGTAATTCCCACAAGCATCAACCAAATAAGATTCACAAACTATATAAGAAATTATTATACACTTAATGGTTTTCAAGGATAATGAAACATATTATTATTGAATATATTAATAATAATTAAATGATAAATTTAGTTATATATAATTATTAATATAACTAATCTCAAAAGGATTCTTAAATATTTGAAAATACATATTACCACCTCAACTTCATCATTATATCTCAAATCCCTCATAAATATGAAATGTTTATAATAACATAACGTATCATTATTCAAAGTGTTTAATCATGAAAAATCATTCATAGGATGTTTAAATAGTGAAACATTATTTTAAATATATAACACATTAACCTAAGTCATCAATGGACATCATCTAGTAAAATATTTCAAGATGGTACATAATGATTTTGTGGACATCCAAAAGATATTCCTAGAGAGTCTCAAATCAAGTGTATATAAAGTAATGTTTTCATGATGTTGGTTATAAATGAGTCAAATCCCAATGGGCCCTTTTCAGAATTACTAACCCTAGGTAAAAATATTCCAATGAAATATCCACTTATAGTGTCTATGTAGGGATTTAATTTCATGGAATCCACTTTCTCTATACATCACTAAAATTATATGATGTTTTCATATAATTTGAATTATACTTATGTTTCCCACTTATGTTTTCTCATCCTAGTCTCAAAAGTATAACTAAAACTTTCTCATATACAAACTAAAATGTTCCAAACTATCATACAAAGATATTATATCTAATTAGATTTATATTAATTTCACAATAGAATGGTCCATGATAGAATACCATTGGTATAATATCTTTAGAAACGTGGATATATAAAAAAATTCATTATATGTCTATATTCTCTGCCACTTATTTCTTCATCAATATAATCTTATACGTATAATGATAAATTCTAATATTCATAACCTATTGAAAGGAAACATTAGACATAGTGATCCTATATTCTAAATAAGGGTAATCTAGGGAGATGTTATCATAAAATGTGTATTAAATTTTAAAAACCATACCATATATATCATAGCTCATAATCTTGAATCATGGAATAAATTTTGATAGTTTATAAGACATTAACTATAATGGAGTCAAATAACAAGAGTCATTAGAGAATAACATTAGCATAAGGAATAAATATGTTTACCACACATAATCATTGATAATAACTACCATAGTAGACCGAGATCATTTTCGAGACTATCATAGTGGACTGGGATCACTCCCTAAACCATTATTATAAAAAAATTTAACTCTAAAAAATATCATAGTAAAAAAATTCCCTTACTGAAATTGGTTTACTCCCTATTATATCTTTGTTTATCTCATGAGATATCAATCCTCATCCAATGGCCCAAATACCTTAATGTTTAATGGATTTTTGATAATCCACCTTTCAAGGGGTGAGGTGGAACCCTTACAAGGACCGTATGCATAAATATTACCTGGAATGTAGGCCTTAGATGAATTCATTGCCTGTAGGCTTCAAAAAATACCTAGAAATCAGACTAACTACTTGGAACTACTCCTCACCAGCATCTTCATCATGAAATCAGCTCTCCACCTTCGCATGGCTGTTCGACTAGGCTTTCCCATGCATGTACAGGCTTGTCCCAATGGTTGGTACAATACCATTTCTTTGGTGCAATTTATTTAGATTCTACTATGGTGAAAGATCCTTACTCATCCTCATTTTTAAGCTTTTTCATTGTAGGTTATCTAGTTTTTATCTCCACTTATGGTGGCCCGAAGGCCTCGAGGTGGCTCGATGGCCTTATGAACCCGAAGGACTGGGTGGCCCGAAGGCCTTAATGGACTTAGGGACCAAATCGGTGGCCCGAAGGCCCAAACTGGGGAATATTCCCTACTGCTATAGTGCCAAACAGTTCCTACTACAGCTCCCACTACAGTAACTACTACAGTACTACACAGTTCATGCTATAGTACTCCAGGGTCTCTGCTACAATACTTATACAGTACCAAGAAATTATCCTCCGCATGGATGTAATTAAGGAGACCTCACCAACTGGGCTGAGGCTCATGTGACTTATGAGATATTAATCATTACCCAATGCATTGTAGGTAGATATAATTCACACCCATCATATTCTCTATACATTGGTATTCCAAAAAAACATAAGACATTCATTTTATTATAACCTATTAAAAGGAAATATGTTTCTTATATATTTCATCATGGTATAACTCATGGAAAAGATACATGTTTAATGAATATTACATCAATTCATCATATTATAACCCCTGGAAAAGGAATGAGTTTCATAAATATTTAGTTTCATAATCATAATAAATTTATATAAAGCATAAGGATGGTATTATTTGGAAATATACCTTCAGAATAAAAAGAAACATCAATGTTTGTTTCCATTAATGGAAAGGGATTTGATAAAAACTCATTAAAACATTCTTTAGGGAAATATCATTTTGATTTTGAAATAACTTATCGAAAATTAAATATCTCACCATATATTGAAGAAAAATTTTAAATGAAAATAATATAGGTAAAATTTAATATTATTTATAAATAATTTAGTGGTCATGAAAGTGGGAAATACTTTTCATGACGTATACGTTAAAACAATGATTCCTTTCATTTTTTAGTAAAATATCAAAAAGTTACTTATTAAGAAAATGAAAAAAAATATTCCTCTTAAGTCATTTTAAAAATTTATAACATGGGTAAAAATGAGTATAAAGATTCATAAGATACTTATAAAAAACAATTTAGTACATTTTTAAAAAAAATTATATGGATGAAAAAGAATTTTTGATCGACAAGGGAAATTATGTTCATTTTCCATGAAACTTTATTATTAAAATCATGATTACATAAAGAGAGGAAAATGAAAGGAAAAAAGTATTCTCAAGAAATAAATAGAGAGGAATCCAATTTATGATTTCATGAGAGATAGTTTATGAGATATCATCATTAATAACATAATCATTAAAATTCCATATAAATAATGAGATTGCAACACAAAACCATTACTACTTTGGAATCTTTGGAATCATAAGACCCATAAAAGAAATAACCTAATATTGATATGTACATAACAATATGATTCATAATAATAATCATAATATACATTTTGGGTAAGTATATACACTACACAATATAAATAAGTGGTGAATATGGTATGTGCCTCCCATAGATAAATGTGAGACACAAATCTGTTACCAACTTTTTTAACTTTTGAATTGTAGGCCCCATGAAAGAATAAAACTAAATGATTCCTTAAATATAAAGAAAATAAATTAATTAAATATATAAAATTTCAAATGTAATGTATATGTACCTCATAAAATAATATAGGTGCATAACATAACATATTTCCCAAACAAGACAATTTGAGACAAGAATCCCTTTCCTCAAGTCTAAATTTGCTTAATAAATATTAAAACATCATATATTATAAATATATATTTATTATAAATATATTATATAACTATAATAATATATATCATACCTTATATGATTTACATATAACCTTTTATCACCCTTTAATTAACAATATTTTATTAAAATCACTATTCTGGGTGATAACTGGATCATTTTTTCATGTATGTTTTGGTTCAGTAGTTCTTTTATTATAAATTTGATCATAGTTCCATTATATATAGTATGTTAATAATGATACCAATATTAAATATATTAATTATATATTAATTTATAGTAATCCATTAATTCTTGAAAAATAAAATGAATTACATCATTCATTGAGATGGTAGGCCGTACGTATGCAAGAATGTTGTTTTCATTTTATTAATAGATGGAATTAAAGAATGGTAAATAATGTATCACCATTTAAGAATAAATTCTAGGTCATATAGAAAATATATAATCATTAAATATAAAATTATTACCATCCATTTTATAATAAAATGAAAATTTTATCACATCGCTTCATAGAGGCGGCAGTCCACACACACACACGAGCGACATTATCATTTCTGTACATAATAGAAGGAAATAATTTAAATGAGATATTATAATTATAGTATAATATTTATGTAAAAAGTAACATATATATTTTTTAAATTCAGCATTATATATATCTATTATAGGCATTAGTGGAAAATGAGTTACATCAGTTTGTGATACGTAGCCCACCGTACACACCATCGACGAGTTCATTTCCCATTTTGTGGAAGAGGAGTTGTATATCAGTTATGAAATTAACTTAATAAGTTATTATTATATGGGATATACTGATTTTATTATATCATTATTTTTTATGAATATTTTATGGAGTTATAATAAGAAATTAAACAAAACCCCAAGGTTAAGAACTATAACTCTTCATTGGAGAGCCTCTTTAGGTTTACACCTAATGAAATATTATGAGGGTTTATTAAAAAAACAAGGCCTCTAGAATATGGTTAGGTAAATATATAATGAATATTCTATGTCTTTAATAAACCAAAAGACTTTACAAGTGTGAAGAAAAGAGTATTGGTGATGTCCTTTTAAATGTGGGGGAATGGACCTGCTTGGAAACAACTTGGAAATTTCCTAAAAGAATAAAAATAATATAAATACCCCCATCGGTTTTTTCCAGAGTCAATGGTTACATTATGGTTTCATAATGAAAATTTTATTTCATCCCCATGTACCAAATATATTATTAGTCTTGGTAAACTATATATATATATATATATAATTGTTTCATTACATTTGGTTATGTGAAATACAAAATAGTGAGAGTAAAAATTTTGCATCCTCGAACTAATTAAAATATTCACTCTTCATATCATGTGGAAAGAAAAAAACAAATGTGGTATTAGATGGTCAATAAGAGTAAAAGAAAGTATAAATTATCATGAATAAATGAATAATAATCCATAGGTATAAATAATAATGAATGTTATATCTGAACCCATATTCCATTTATTTAATAAAATCAGAATAAAATGCATCCATAGGAAATATCAATGAAAAAATTTGATGGTAAATAATAAAAATTTATTCCCAATGATGTTAATTATTAATTATTGAATATTACAATATCATGCATGATGATACCAATACTGTTGAGTGCTTTCACAAGATTTTTTTTCTAACTGATGGGTAGGTATACACTAGAAACCCTTGTAAACAAGGATTTCCAAATGATTTGTTTAATGATATTATTGATTTATTAAGGTTATATGTATAAACAAGTCATGTCTATTATTTCATGTCTAACATATTTCTCGTATATTTAATTATCGATTAAATTCATGAATAATGTGCCTTATCTATAAATGAATATATTGAAGAATAAAATAATAAAATAAATATTTACCAAGTCAATCAAACAAGTTTAAAAGGAAAAAACCATATTTAAAAATGATATTTGGTTTAATAAATAAGTATATCCTTGATAAATAATATGGATATTTATGGAAAATGTATGTCTAATGATCATAATAAAGTGAATAGTTCAAGGGGAATGTTAATTATTACAAAAAGTAACCAAGAAAGAGAACATCAATACATTCCATAGTAAAACTAATAATAAACCATCCATATAAAGAATAAGGTTGGTATAATTAAAACATATCTCTAACGGAGTATATAGAAAATAAATTTTTTTGTCAATGATAATTATAAATATTATAACAATAAATTTTAAAAAAATCTTGAGGAATAAAACCACTTTGAAAATAACTTTTAGAAACAAAAAAATTCATGAATATTTGAGAAAATAATTTCTTTAAAAATAATCTTTAAATATATTAACTAATATTTAAATAAATTAGTGTTCATAATGGTGGGAGGTTCTATTCATGTTTAGTATGTTAAAAATTAACATTTCATTCACATTTTTGTAACAGAAGTCAAAAATTTCCTTGTTTAGAAAATGTTAGGAATATTCCTTTAATTTTTTACTTCTAAAATTCCTGTTATGGGAAAAATAAAATTTAAAAATGAATTTAAACGTTTTTTATATAACATGGAATTTCAGGAAAATGTATTTTATACTGAAGTGAGAAATGTTGTTATATTTTATTATAATCATTTTCTCAATAATTTTAAGTAAAAAATAGATGAAATGGTATAATTTTTCAAAGAAATTGGTGAATAAAAATAGTAAAAGAAAATTATACGGTATTAATATGAAATGATCATATAATTTCGTTCAATATTAATTCAATTCTAGAAAATCTATATTAAGATGAGATATAAATAGGAATCTGTAACCAATTTGGTAACTTTTGAATCTTAATCTCCGTAAAAGGTATACGATCTAGGACCTTTCACTAAGGTATGTTTTTGTTTATGTTTCAGTTTAATTCTTTTCTATAGGTCAAATAATTTTTTTTCCAAGGTTCATGTGATGGAACGAGGGTTTTTTAGGGGTGTGGGACATGAAAATGGGGGGAAAGAAGTTTTCAGGCATGTTGCATGGTTTGCGCAGAATTAGTAGAAACCTTGTAGATCATCTCAGGTAACTGTGAAACCATGGATAGAGTCTTCCGTAGGGTTATCACATGGTTAAAAAAATCATGTATAAATTATAAGTAAACGTGTGAAGGGGGCTATTTTTCGGTAGTAGTGTCCTTAAGGTTTTCACATGGGTTTTCAAACTGTGTGGGTAAACTATACTGCCTAGTTACATTGAGAAAATTAAAAAAAATCTATTACAGGATTATACATTCCAAGTGGGGATTTCTCCCCCTTATTTTACCTTCAACCCTAGTGATGATCCAATATTTCAAGATCTTTCTAGAGGTTATAACCCTTTAATCTTATGCCTTTAGAGTGCTGTCTATTTCAGATTGATGATCTAGGTATGTCTAATCTCTTCCTTGCTTCTCTTTGTTGGGATAGGGTTCAAAACGTTTCATCATATCCTTACTAAGATCTAAAACCATTTTGTTATGGTGAGATTTAGGTTGGTGCTTCAATGGTGTGTTGAATCTGGATCTAAGGGCTCGATTAGGTGTGTGTTCCCCAACAGATTCAAGGTAGGTGGTCTATAAATTATATCCCATGGTTATTCATAGATTTTTTCATATAGAGTTTCATTCTTTTTCCCTTCATTATGTGTTATTGAGTCCATCAAAATGATGCGTTGTATTGTTTTTCTAAATCATTAATTCAAAACCCTATTGATCCCCATGAGATGCAAAGAGGATGACTTGACCTAATTAGGGTCACCCATGGGGTGTGTCGGCCCTCCTAATGGGGCAATCAAAAATATAATGTGTGAAATAGATATATGATGTTGTAAGACTTAGTAAATATGTTAATTGGTTTATGTAATTAGTTATAATAGATTGTGGCTAGTTTTGTCTAATGTGGTCAAAGGCTAAGGGATTGTTGGGTTGACATGTAATTGGGTTAAATGGTATTATTGGGAATATGATTAGGAATTATGTTTAAACATTAATATGCATAGCGAGATAGGCATGGGAATAATAATTGTGGTTAAATGGTGATGTGATATAAGGAATGTATTAATTAATTGAGGAATAATATTATATTCCCATTTATTGATATTTTTTGTGATGATGAAAATGATATTGGTTATGATTTTTTTGAAGGGGTTAATTTTGGTGATGAAAAATAAGCATATTCACATTCCTAGGTAGAGTGGGGTAGAGACTTTATATTCTATTCCCACTGGTCGAGTTTGACTATGGTTCTATATCCACCCCTAAATGTATGGGTTAGGGAAGGGGATGGAGTTCTATTCCCCTAATGGTTGCATTCCACCCAGACTGAGGCTTTAAGGTGAGGATTATAAGGTTGTTACAATGTGATACAAAGTGAGATAAGTCTTTATTTTATACCCATATTCTTGAGAAATTTCAACATGAATAATCCATTGAACACATAAAGAAGGTAGAAAACCTTGTGATGCCTATGTAGTAAACTTGGATTCAATGGTAACATAATTTAAAGGAACATAGTCTAGAATGAATTATTGAAATATTTACCATTATGTTCCACTGTTTTTCACTTTCATGCACTATCTTATTTTACTGGATATTTTTTAGACACCATTGATGGTGACTTAATATGTTATAATCACACCCTACTTGGGCTGTCGTTGGGTACCCAAGCAGATTTTATGGTTGCAGTTCAAGAAAAGGGTAAAGGCCTCGTGCTTGGGAAGTGATTTGGGTTTATTATGTGCATAGATGAGGTCTGGGACATGGATCTAGGACCTTTTGGGCGGATCTCACTGTTTGTATTTTATTTCATTTTTTTTACTTGCCACTGTAATAGGGCATGACATTGTTACTATGGGATATGGTTTGTACATAGTTAAAGAGTGGGTTATTTAGGCATGTTACTATTTACTATTGTTTCTTCTATTTAAATTGTTTTCTAATGTGGATTACTTTGGTAGAGAGGGTATTTTATCCCCTCATATCCTATTAGACATTATATATTTGTTATAATCCTCTACCCTATGGGGAGGCACGTTCGAGGACATGTGTTGACTCGACTCGGGGAACTGGTTTAGTTGCTTTCGGGTCAAGGACATTTCTAAGTGGTATCAGAAGAGTTATTTTTTATTTCTTACTATTTGGGGATGGTAGATTGAAGGTTAGGAAAGTGTCAGGGAAAGTGTCGGGTATTGGTAATGAGCTTGTGGTTGGGAGTAGCTAACCCATGTACAAGGTAAACCTGATGTCACATTAGGAGGGGATTGTTGTTCTTATTGTGTGATGTTGTATTTGATAATATTTCACTCTAAGGGATTCACTTGTTGTGCGATTTGATGATTTTGTTGAATTTATCTCATAGCTGGAGAGGTACGTGGTTTTTCATTCATGCTTCATTCTAGGAACCTATGTTGATAAGTGACATGCATCATTTTATTCTCACACTTGGGATGAGTGTGCATGATATAAAAGTTTGGATTCATTTTTTTATTAAATGTAACAAAATTTTTCCTAATGGGATGGTTTGAATGTGTAAAAAATTGAAAAGGGTAAGTTGTAATCCTAAAATGGTTCTTAATAAAGAAGTAAAAATGGATAAACATGTTTTAAGTGTAAATAGGGATGTGGAATTGTTTTAAATTGGTGTAAAAGATAAGGCTTGTAACCATGTGAATTAGTTACCCCTGTTAGCCATAGACTTAGGAGAGAAGGAGGAGGGTAGTGATTCAGTTTTTAGTGGGATAATTTGGGTAGTTTATGTGAACTGGGTTGGTTGTGGCAAGTGAAAAGCCTACCTATATCGTTTTCTTTTCATAAAAGTTTTTTTGGTTGCGTTCTAATGATCATGTTTGACAATGTAGAGAAATTAAACCTCCAAGACATGTGCTGATTGGGTGATAGGAGGATGTTTCCAAGTATGCTTTTCTAGACGTAGATTAAGAGAACATAGTGGTCCAAGAAGATTTTGAAGTTCAGTTTCATGAGAAATTTTATCATATTATGTATGTGATGGAACAAGACCTAGGGAGGGTTGCACTGAGTATGTTTTAGATGACCAGGTAGTTTCAACTCCATCACCCTCTGACCATTATTGGAGAGGGTGTTCTAGAGGCAGTGTAGTTCTCTATTGTTCCCAAAGAAAATATTCTTGAACATCTAGAGACTCTTCTCAAAAAGAGAGTCATGTAAGCAGCCTATATATTGAGAGGTCAAGAAAAGCGTTTGTGGGACATCATGGTTTAAATGGAGAAAGTTGAAGGAATGATGTGGAAAGATTTATAGGATAAGATTCTTGAACAATTTTTCCCAGAAACCCTGATCAAGGAGAATGTTGTAGATTTTATGAGGTTGACCCAGGGGACAACATTGGAAATAGACAATGCTAGCTATTTTACAATTTTGTGATGATTCATTCCGACGTTGATTGGTGATGAGGTAGCCTTATAGAAATGCTTCCAAGAGAGGTTGAGACACGAGATCATGTCTTAGGTGAATATATTCCATCTAGAAAGGATTATTGAAGTGGTGGACCAATCCCTTATTTTCGAGGGGAACATGAAGGGAGATTTAGGTAGTTAACTTGTGGTGCCTTCTTGGCCGTTAAGTGGTTTGGATTCCGAGAGTAGGAAGCATCGTTTTTGAAATTTACAATACGATGGAAGTGCATAGAGCAATCAGAAGAGGGGTTAGCTTATCAGATTGGTGACCAAGTATTCTATTATCAGTGGGGCAGGCTTGGGAATAAGCATGACCAGTGTCCCCACCCACTAGTCATGTACCGATCATGCGAAAGATTAGGACACATGTAGTGGTTTTTTTGGAACTCGCAATAGTCAGTGAATGATGGATGTCAGAGGAAAATTCCGAGTGTGGGATTGTGGTTGGTTACCCCATATCAGATAGGAAGTTGGAGCTCTACAGGTCCTACTGTTTGGGGAAATAGACATGGACCTCTGGAGTGAGATCATCTTTATCAATAGGGAAGTGTGGTGTAGGGTACTCAGGTTGGAGCCCAGGGTACAGGGACATGTCATCTCCATGCAGTTCAGGCAACACATAATGGTGGTGAGGAGGGACTATCTACTGTTTGATATACAATTCTTATAGCTTTGAAGCTTTCTAGTGCTTTATTTGACATAGGTTATACTCATTATTTTATTTCTACCTAGTTCTTAGTCATGTTTGGCTTAACCATGGAGAGAGATTGTAGAGTAATGTCACTTGATAATTCGATAGGGGTACAAGTTGAAGACATTAGGCAGTGTATAGGTAATTCTCTAGAAGATGGTGGATATCAATTTTTGTGTGATTTGTTTATCCTAGAGATTTCAGGTTTTGCCATAATATTGGGTATGGATTGGTTGGTGTTATATAAATCCCATATCGACTATTATCGATGTCAGGTAACATTCACACCCCTCTATGGAAGCACTTATGTCCTTCGTGGTGAGTGGGATACTCGAGCGGGCTACACAGGGCCACTATGCTAGCAGTTGGGAGAACTCACAGCCTAATTATCATGCCTTATGTTAGATAATGGGAAGAAGGAGAAGCCAGTATTCTCTCTTGTTGTGGAAAATTTTTAGGATGTGTTTCCTTGAGTACATCTCAGTGTTACCACCTGAGAGAGATATTGATTTTATGTTTCAAGTGATTCCCAAGGTGATGCCAGTTTCCATTCCTCTTTATCAAATTTCACCAACAGAGCTCCAATTACTGAAGGTTCTGATATAGGTGTTATAGAATAAAGGTTTTATCCGTCCTAGTATATCACCTTGGGGATATCCTGTGCTATATAATATGAATACTGATAGACCACTGAGGCTATGTTTCGATTATAGTAAACTGAACCAGATTAAGGTTAATAACTAATACCTGCTTCCTATATTCGATGAACGTTTGATCATATCATAGGTTCATTGGTGTTTTCCAAGATCGATTTGAGATCAGGATACCATGAGTTTAGGGTGATACCTTCTGACAAACCTTAGACAGCTTTCCAAAGCAGGTACAGGTTGTATGAATTCTTGGTAATGCCATTCAGATTGACCAATGTACCGACTGTGTTCATGGACATGATGAATCAGATATTCCAACTATACCTAGATCGGTTTAAAGTTGTCTTCGTGAATGATATCTTGTAGTAATTTAAAAATCATGATGATCATGCCAAACACCATGACATCATCTTGAGTACACAAAGAGAGAATAGATTTTATTCCACGATATCAAAATGCTAGTTTTTGATTGATGAGGTGTACTTTCTAGGACACATCATTTCTGAGTTAGGTGTGCTAGTGGTTTTGTAAAATATGAAGTTTGTGGTGTCTTGGGAGCATCTAATGAATTTCTATGATATTCAGAGTTTTTTGGATTTTTTTTTGAATTATTACAGATAGTTTATTAAAGATTTATCTCTTTTAGAAATTCCCACCACAAGCACAACCAATAGGAGAATTAAATTTGAATGGTGAGAGGTTTGCCAGAATATTTTTCAAGTGATGAAGAAGTGGTTGACTACCCCACCAATTTTGGTCTAACTCGAACCATGTATGAGGAAAAACTTGTTATGTGATGTGTCTGGTGTTGGACTTGGGGAAGTGTTGATGTGGGATGATTGGGTTGTAGCTTATGGTTCGAGTTAGTTGAGACCACATGAATGAATTTACCCTACTCATGACCTTGATCTATCTATTTTGATGAATTCCATGAAATGATAAAGGCATTACATGTTAGGAGAACCCTTTATAGTGTTTACTGACCACAAAAGACTCAAATAAGTATTCTCTCCACAGTATATGAACCCTGAACAATAATGGTTGGTTTTGAACCTAAAATCCTTTGATTTTGAGTTGGCCTACACACAAGGGAATGTGAATAGTGTCACTGATGCTATGATTTGGAAGTCTCAGAATTAGGTGGTTCAGGAATCCAGTTCAGAATGGAAGATTATGGCCTTGTTTGTTGAGATGCATTTGGTAGTTTATTATTGGAATGTGTAGATGACCTTCACATCTATACTAGTTGAATCCAGAGAATTTAGTTTAGTTAAGGATAGTTAGTTGGTGGATATAGAGTGTTTGGCTATGAAGGGAAGTCTTAAAGGTATGGAGTCACCTTTTGGTTGGAATTTCAGGGATGATGGAGTTTCTTATGTTCATAGTCATGTAATGGTGAAAGAAAATATACGAGAGGATTTGATGCATGATTTTCATGCATAAAAATGGGAAGTGCCTCCTGGATTGAATAAGATGTACTGTGATATTCGTAGGAAGTTTTGGTGGATAGGTATAAAGAAGAATTAGCAATTTTTATGGAAAAATTATTTATCTGTCAGCAGGTGAAGGCTGACCATCAGCGTCCAGTTGGGTTGTTGTTGTTATTTACTATTCTATAGTGGATGTATAATTACATAATTATGGATTTCATATTGGGTCTTATGAGGACTACTTAGAGGAATGATGCAATTTTGGTGGTAGTAGATCACCTAACCAAAGTGGCTCATTTCTTGCCGATCCAGGAGGCCAATACTGTAGAACAGTTTGGAAAATTGAATGTTTATGAAATAGTATAGTTTCATGGTGATTCTAGGATAATAGTTTCTAATCAGTATCTATATTTCAAATCACACTTCTGGCAGGGATTACAGAAGGTTATTGATACCCACGTTTTGTTGAGTACGACTTATCACCTGCAAATAGATAAGGAGTCTGAGCATACAATTCATGTATTAGAATACGTGTTAAGAGAATGTGTACTGGATTTTGGTGGTTCATGGGATAATTACTTATCACTCATTTTGTATTATTATAATAACATTTTCAATGCAACTCTTTTGATGGTTCCTTTTAAATAACTTTATGGGAGACTGTGAAAATATTTGTTGTGTTTTTTAGAGGCTGGGGAGTCTGAGTTTTTGGGACCTAGTCTTATGAAGGAGATGGAAGAGAAGTTTTTTTATTTAGATTCATATGGTAATAACTAAGAGTATGAAAAAATCATCTGTTGATCAGCATTGTAGACCCCTCGAGTTTAGCGTCGGTGATAGTGTCTTTCTTTGGGTGTCACCAGGGCTGGGTCACCACTGTATTTGGAAATAATGAAAGTTTTCACTTATGCATGTGGGGAAATTTGAGATTGTGGATAGGATCATAAATATGGTATACTGATCCTATGATATAGATATTAGCTCTCCTATAGAAGTATAGTAGAATTCATGATGTTTTCTATGTTTCACAACTTCGACAGTATCACCCAGATCCATCTCGTGTGATAAAAACTGATGATGTCGAGCTTGAAGCTGATTCGTCCTTTGAGGATCACCTGGTTCGTATGGTGGATCATACTGAGATGGTTTTGCGTTGAAAGGCTGTTCCATTGCTTCATGTTCTATGGAATCATGGAAATTTTTAGGAAGAAACATGGGGGTGAGAATATGATACGCGGGCCTAGTGGCCTGACCTCTTTGCTTCAAAAAATCAATGAAGCTCAGGAAGAGAGGCTTGAGGATAATCCATCCTATGGTGGGGATTTTGTATGACCTGGTACCGTTCATAAGGTATTTTTTTGTTTATGTTTCAGTTTAAGTCATTTATTTCGGTCAAATAATCATTTTTCAAGGTTTATGTGAAGGGATAAGGGTGTTCTAGGTTTTAGTACATGAAAAGGGGGGAAAGGTTTCTAGGCATGTTTCATAGTTTTCACATGGTTAGTGCAAACAGTATAGACCATCGCATGTAACAATGAATCCTTATATAGAGGATTTCGCATTTTTATCGCACGGTTAAGCAAACCATGTGTAAATCCTTGGTAACCATGCGAGGGGCGATTTTCGAAGAGTAGCATCCACATAGTTTGCGTACGTTTTGTCCAACCGGATGGGAAAACTGTGTGGACCAGTAACTTTGAGAAAATTACAAAACATACATTACGGGATTTTAGGATCCAACTCATGATTTCTCCCCATTCTCCCTCATTCAACCCTAGTGATGAGCCAAGATTCCAAGATCTTCTAATAGGTGATTATCCTTAAATATTATGCCATTGAGAGTGTCTTCATTTGGTTATTGATGATCTGCGTAACTGTAATCTCTTACTTGCTTCACTTTTTGGGTTAGGGTTTAAAATTTTATCCATCTCCTTTAAAAGATATAGAACTCTTTTTTTCTGATGGGTTTTTGGTTAAGGCTTCAAGGGTGTGTTGAATCCGGATCTAAGGCCTTGACTAGGTGTGTGTTCTCTAATGAATTCAAGGTAGGTAGTCTACAATATATATCCATTGGTTTATTTATAGATTTTTTCATATATGGTTTCATTATTCTTCCCTTATTGATATGTTCTTGATTCCATAAGAAATATGTGTTGTATTGGGTGTCTAAATGAATAATTGAAACCCACCTTATCCCCATGGGTTGCAAGAAGGATGTCTTGAACAAATCAGAGCCACCTATGGGTTGTCCTGATCCTTTTGATGGGGATAACAAATATTTAAGGTGTGAAATTATCACATGATGATGTTGAGACTTAGTGAAGAGATTAATTAGATTAAGTAATGAGTTAGAATGGATTGTGGATAGTGTTGTCTAATGTCGTCAAAGGATAAGTGGTTTTTGGGTTGACATGTAATTAGGTTAAATGGTATTATTCAGAATATGATAAAGAATTATGTTTATGCTTTAATATGATTAGTGAGATAGGCATGGGTAATGGGGATTGAGGTTAAATGGTGAAGTGATATAAGTAAGGAATGTGTTCATGGATTGAGTCATAATGTTAATTTCCTATTTATTGATATTTTTGGGATTATGCAAATGATATTGGATAAGATTTTTTATGATCTGGTTAATTGTGGTGATGAAAAATAAGAATGTTCACATGGATTGGTAGAGTGGGGTATAGAATTGAGGTTCTACACTCATGGGTCGAGTTGGATCGTGGTTCTAGATTCACCTCTAAATGCATGGGTTAAGTAAGGGGATAAATTTATATTCCCATAATAGTTGAATTCCACCTAGATTGAGGCATATAGGTGAGTATTATATGGTGGTTACAATGTGATTCATAGTGAGATATGACTTGATTTTATTCACATATGCTTGAGAACATTAAACATGCCAAATACATTGAACACATGAAAAAGGTAGATCAAACCATGGGATGCCTAAGTAATGAACCTAGATTCAATGGTATCATAGTTTAATGTAATATTGTCTAGAATGGCCTACTGAGATGTTTACGTTTACCTTCCATTATTTATCACTTTCTTGAACAATCTTGTATTACTGGAAATTTTGTAGACACCGTTAGTGGTGTCCTACAGAGTTATACTCACACCATGCTTGGGCTACCATTGGGTACCTGAGTAGATTTTATGTTTACAAGTTAAGAAAAGAGAAATGGCCCCTAGCTTGGGATGTTAGTCTAGTTTGGTATGTGCATAGATGAGGTTCGATAAATGCATCCATGACCATTTTTTTGAGATTTCACTATTTTTATTTTACTTGTGTTTGGTTTACATGGAAATATTACATGGCATGAAATGGTTACTATTGGATATGGTACATACCCAGTTTGGGAGTGGGTTATTTAAGCATGTTACTATTTTTTCTCTATTCTTTACACTATTTAATTTTTTTGTGTCATACTTTGGTAGAGAGGGTATAGTATCCGCAGTTATCCTATTAGAAATTCTCGACTAGTTGGCATCCTCTGGCATACGAGGAGGCACACTTGTAGTCATGTGGTGACTCAGGTTGGAGAAATAGTTTGGTGGATTCCAGATTAGGGACGTTAAAAAAGGAAGAACATAATGTGAAACAAAGAATAACATGAATAAAATGAGATTCATGATATAAAATATCATTGGTTAAGTAGATACAACTCAAAAGAAAATAATTTTTTATAATATAATATGTTTCCCAAAGAACATAATTTTAGATGAGAAACCCTTATATTGATTTTAATATTGGAGTGAGAGTTGATAAATGAATCGATTCTGTGTATCAAATTTAAACCTATATAAAAAAATTTAAAACAATAATTAAGATAATTAGATTTCATTAGAAACATAATATTATAATATAAAAGGCAGTGGAGAAATAATATGACCCACTAAAAATAAATTGTGTTATGATATTTATTACAGATTAGTAATTTTAAAGTCAAATTCCTTGGATAAGATCATTAAAATTAATAAATTTAAATTACGTGAATTATTTTGGACTAATTATATTACATGAAAATGTTTCGCTATATACACCATATAAAATAAATTATGTGCGTAGGACTACAATATGTCTTAATGAAAATAAATTGAGACAAAATCGCTTACATCACACTTCCCCTTAAAGGAACATGATGTAAACTCATTTATAATGGTTTTATGAATTTTATTAATTTAAAACATAACCATATTAACAATTATAAAAAATATAAAATTCTTTTATAACATCTTATCACCTGTTCATTAATAATATTTTATTTTTTACCCTGGTGTTTGGTGTTAATTAGCATGTTTCTCAATCATGTTTTAAGGATACAATTCGTTTTCTTTAGAATATTATATAGTTAAATAATCTACATAATTAAATTAATTTTTTACTTTTTTTCATTAGATACAGTTTTATAACCATTCATGATTGTTAGACAATGGAAATCTGTCACATTGATTTGTGGAGATGGTATGTTGTACATATGCATGAGTAACAATATCACTGCCTTAACAAGTTAAAGGTTAAAGAATATTATGGTTTATTAATATTTCATAATCAATTTAATTTAATATGTATCACATATATTAATTAAATATATAATTTGTTACCTTCCATTTAATGTTTTAGTGAAAGACTAATCATATGGCTTCATAAGGTTTTAGTCCACCATACACATGAGCAACATTATGTTATTTGAAATAGAATGTAATGTAAGAATATATATATGATATAATATTTTAATAAGTATAATTATATAAAAAATACTACATATATACATTAAATACATAATTATGTCCAATAGTGAGAAGTGTTGATGGAAAAAGGGTATTATGATTTCTCAACGTTGTAGTCTACAATACACATGATCGGAAATTTTTTCCCCATTTGATGGAAGTGGAGATGGATATTGGTTATTACATTAACATAATAACTTATTAGTATGTTGTAAATACTATTGTTATTATATTTTTAGTTTTAATGCATAATTTATGGTTGTAAAAGGGGAAACAATAATAAAGATATTTGTAGGGATTATTAACCTTTCTCAGAAGAACCTCCTTCGAATCTCTTACAAAGATTATTATGGATTGTATTTTGGTAATGAAAGAACCTATATAATGTGGATATGGATTTTGTAGAAGGATTTATTCATGTTTTGGTTAAGAAAAATGGATTTAGAAGTGTTATTATGTGAGGGGAGAGAGTTCCCATTAATATTTGAGGAGGTGTGATATTTCTGTAAATACCCAAAACTATTCAATTATTGGAAGTCACATTCACCCCAAGTGCCTACGAAATTATTAATTAAATAATTTTATGAATTATATTTTTTATCCCAACCTCTAACATACAATGTAAAATATATTTTAAACATAGTTTCCCTTAACTTATATTTTTCATTACTTATACCATTTTATTATTAACCATAGTAACTACTCTCTTTTTATTTAACTAGGTAATTCATATTTTAAGACTAAAATTAAAATGATAATTTTTAGAGAATTTGGAATCAGCTATTTTAGACATTAAATAAAAAGTATATAAAAAAATTCTACACATGTGAATGATTAATTTTATCACAAGTGCATGTAACATGCAAAACTGCATTTTAGCATTAACCGGCATAATGAATTTATAATGTCTCTAATAATGATTGTGGTCAAAATTTAAGATGAAATTATTATAAAATAGTATTTTATTGGATAAAAAATATCCAGTCCATTTTATAAAATTCAATTCATAGAAGTATTTTTGTTAAATTTTAAAATAAACACACAATTTTTATTAAAAAATATTTTTTTCAGGAAATACATTTTTCAAACATAAGATGATATTATATTAACTATATGAATTTATTTATAATTAGATGGATTTAAAATAATATATTTATATATTTATATATTTATTATAAACATTTAATTAAAATATTCCTTTATGAGTGGTCATTTTAATTTAATAAAATGGAAGAACTTTGTTGATTTAAAAATAGTTATCAGAAAAAAATGCATTTGAAGCCTAAAAATAAACTTATGACAAAATTTAGTAAAATTATGATTCAAATAAAATTAATTTTTTTATATATAACTAAATAAAAAATCTATTACTTTTAAGTCAAATTCCATTAATAATGTAATATTTTAATTAAATAAATTATTTTAAAATAAATGAGAGCCTTACAAAAAGAGGTGTTTTTAAGAAAAATACCAAAATTTATCAACAATATAATTTTGATTTTTATTATTTGAAGAATTACTTAAATTTTGTTAAATTAATTTTCTAATAGTGGTAAAAATTAATTCCATTATTTTCTCACAGAATTAGAAAAACCCATTTTTTAATAAAATGTATTTGGGAAGAATAAAATGACTTTACCAAAAATCATGTCATTATAATAATTTTTTTTATTAGGACCTATATATATATTTCAAAATTATATTAATCTTATTCATACCTTCAGAATCTACATCAAGGTTATAAGTTTTATATTTAAATAATAAATTTGATGGTTCATTTGTGCTCATTTATGCATGTTGTATTTGATATTGAACACAATGTGGTTTTTTAAAATCAAAAGGATGTACGTGAAAAATATATCTAAGAGAAATATTTGATTTAAAATATATGTAATTTAAAATTTTGGGGTGTTACATTCTTCCTAGCTATAATAAATTATGTCCTTCCAATTACAACTTGTTCTTGGGAAAAATCAATGGTTTTACATTTGAAAATTTATTTGAGGAAAACCCACATCATAGGTGGGTTAATACAAATTCCTCTTAAAATAGGTAAAGGGATATATGAATGTTATATATAATGACACATATTATGTTTTCCCAATTTTAAAACATTAGAGGGAAGTGAAAATGTGGATGTCAATGAATGGCGTAAATAATTATAGATATTGATAAATATCATTAATCACAAGAAATTGAATGATCAAGATAATGTGAACAACCACAAAACCATATATATGTGAAGAGTTAAATAAACATTGATTCATACAATATGAATGTAATATGATATAATTTTTGTTTCAATATACTTTTCCTAAATTTTTGGAATTCATTTACTATTTAATAATATAAATAATTTAAAAAAATGATATATTTTACATTTCATTTCATCATTTTTGTCCTTCGATCAATTTGATTTCTTTTCTTAATCCTAGAAATGAATATACAAAAATATTTCTTATTCCCAAATAAAAAAACAAAATAAATTTAATGGTTCATAATATCTATAAAATAATAATAATAAGTTCCAATTATTTTTAATATTAACCAAAACTAAAATCATTACTATAAGGAAATATAATTAAAATATATATATAAACCGTCATATAGATAAATAAATAAATTATTTAAAAAATTATACCAATGGTTAAACATAGATTAATTCAAAAATAAATAAACTTACAATCCAATTGACCTCAATATTCTCTAAATTAATGAATGTTTTCTCCTCAATGTTTATCTCAGAACCTTTTACAAACATTCCCACAAATTTAATATCATTATTTACAAATACCCCTTCATAATAATCCTAAAGGTTATATATTCCTCAAATATATATTTTTTGAAATATCATTAAGTATCTTAGGATGAAAAATATTTGTCCATATAATATGGATCCCAAAATCATCATAATATTTTATCATAAAATCATTTATGTAAAAATAATGTTATATTAACCAGTACATCACATAGTCCATTTGTAGAAACAACACCATTGTTACCCTTTAGTTGTGGGTTCATACCCTTTGGACTATCCGGATATGATAGGTTGTCACTAAAAATATGGGTTGCCTTTTTTCTAAATTCGTATTAATATATTTCCTATAATGTTCCCAATAATATGATGAATATAATCAAAAATAACAATGGAAATGAAAATTATTTTTTAACAACAATGTTTTCCTATATAATTTTTTTCATAAACATAAATAATCATAATTAAATAATATAATCCTAACATAAATTATCATATTCACTCTAAATGTTATCAACACCTTTAAGCTTACGCTCATAAATTTTCAATGAATTATTCCTTAAAATTATCATTTAAATATAAATTTATACTAAATCAAAGGGGTTAACTCCCGAATATGATACCACAAATTATCCACAATAATATTAAAATCCCATCATGTAAAACATCAAAATTGGTAATTATTCCATTAAAACTTTGATCAATATGACACTTATCAACCCAAGAAAAAATTGTTTTATCCAAGTTTATTCATTGTCTTTAAATAATCAAAACCTTTATAATGGTTTATAAGGAAAAATTGAATTACCTAATCATATCCATTAGGAGTGTATAAATAGGGGTAATGTAAAGGCCATTTACATGCATTGGGTGATGATGGAGTAAAATCCAAATAAAAAATTTTAGGGTCTTTACTCTAGGGTTAAACTATGTCAGAACCACTTCCACTTATTGTTTCCATAAAGAGATGTATTTATAGAGAGATATATTTATAGGAAAAAGAAACTTAATTTCTTACTTAAAAAAGCATTATGATTTTAAATTAAACTTATCCTTAAAATGTATCATATGGTTATGATATCTAAACTCTTTATGTCTTAAATCTAGTCCCAAAGGATTCTACTATACTTTCTATGATGCCAACTCTAAAGTTTCCAACTATATTAACCCTAAGTAGGTAGAAAATTTATTAGATTTTTATAAGATACATGAGATATCATGTCAAAGGATGAAATAGATTAGTAGTATTGATAAAATGGTTAAATAATTAATTCTTGAATTACATTTAAAAAAATAAATACAACTTAATGGGAGGAAGAAATTTGACATCCTTGAATTAATTAAAATATTATTTCTTCATATCTGAGTGAAAGTGAAAAAATTAAGGGTGATATTATTTAATTAGTATAAGTTATGTAAAGAGGAATATATCATGAATAAATAAATAATAATGAATCACTACTCGAAAACTAACATATACCAACGGTTTGGAGAACCGTCGCCAAGTAAGCCATTGGGATAGGTTTATACCAACAGTTTTGCGAAAACCGTTGGTATAGACCTACACCAATGTTTTTGGAAACCTTTGGTATAAATAATATGAAAATCTATACCAACGGTTATGGAACCGTTGGAATATGTATTTCAAAATAAACATTCGTTGGGATTTGATCCCAGGACCCCTAGTTTGTCATTGAACGACTTAACCACTAACCTAACATGACTTTTGTGAACATAATTACATAAATATATATATTTATTGTCATAATTATTTTAAATTTTGAATTATATAATGTTATTAGAAAGAAGATATGATAAAAATTCTCAAGACATATACCAACAGTTTTGACAACAGTTGGTGTAGTTATTGATTCAGAAATTTATTCTGGGTTGAAGGTTGATTTCTGGGGGAACTGACCCACCTGTTTGGCCAAACCATTGGGAAAGGTGGCTACAAAGTGGTCTTTTCCCAATCTTTTGGCCAAACCATTGGGAAAGGTGGCCACAAAGTGGGATTTCCCAACGGTTTGTCCAAACCGTTGGGAACAAGGACATATAACAACGGTTCTTACAAACCATTGGAAAAAAAATCTGATTTCTAGTAGTGAATAATGAATGAAAAATATGTAAAGTTAAATATATTTAAACACATTAAAACTAATCAATAACATGAAAAATATGATTAGATAAAAAATAATTCACATTAAAAGGTAAATAACTGAAAAAACATGTTATTTAATAAATAATATTAGAATTAAATGCATCAAGAGATAATGTTGATGAAAAAATGTCATGGTTAACAAGAATAACTAAATTATCAAAAATGAAATTCTTAATTATTGTATTTTATGATCTCAAGCATCATGATTCCTATACCGTAAATACCTTTCAAAAAATAGTTTGAAACTGATCCATAGGGATACACTAGAAACTGATGTAATTGAGACTATCAAACTATCTATTATCATTAGGATAATCATGCATTGAGAGGATATTTTTAACTAGGGAAAAAATATCATTATTTTTAACAAATTCCTCATATATTGAATGATTGACACAATTGGTGAACAATATTCTTTATCAATAAATGTCTATATTTAACAAAGAATAAAAAATAAAAAAAATTCCCAATCAATGAAATAACATTAAAAGTAAAACACCATATGTATAAATGATATAATATTTATGGAATAATAATATTCATGATTTATAATATTAATATTTATTGGAAATTTATCTCCAATAATCACAAAAAAAGTGAGTACTTCAAGGGAAAAGTTAATGATTACCATAATTAATCATGAAATAGAACATCAATGATTTCCTAGGTCAAGATAATTTTGAACAATATATAGATAAAATAAGGATGGTAAAATAAAAAAATATATTCAATATATTATATATAAAATAAAGGGGGTTTTCATTGATGAATAGAAATACCATAGAATCAATTTTAAAAACATTTTCGAGGAAATTAAACTTCTTACTTTAAAAGTAACTTTAAAAAACTGCAAATTGATAAAATATTATAATAAAATATATGTTTTTAAAATAATATTTAGAATTTTACAAGTAATATTAAATGAAATTAGTGGTCATGATATTTAATGGTTCCATTATAGACTTGTATGTTAAATAGAAAGATTACTGTTACATTTTTGTAATAAAATTAAAAAAGATCATTTTTTAGGAAAAGGAAATGGAGATTAATTTTTTTTAAATCAAATTTTGGGTAAAAATAAAAATTAATATTAATATGAAAAAAATTAACACTTTTTTAAAAAACATGAATTTTTAAGATAAATAATTTTTGAATGAAGAGAGAAATAAAATCAAATTTTATTAGAATCAATTTGTCAATCCTTTTATGTAAAATAGATGAGAAATGTTACTATTACATGAAAACATAATGAATGAATAAATGAGAATAAAATTAGATGAGTTTATTAGATAATGATAAAATAATTTTACTAAATGGTAATTCTAGTATAAAGAATCTGGATTAAAATGATATTAAAACAAAAATATCTTAATATATTGGTAACTTTTGAATCACAAAACCAATTAAGGGAATAACATAAAATGAAAAACTAAATACCATGAATATAAAGTGATTCATAATATAAAATATTAATTGGTAATTAGATAAAACTCATAAAATAAGATAGGTTTATAAGATAATTTTTTCCCAAAGAAGAGAATTAGAGATGAGAAACCATTATAATGATTATAGTAATGAAGTGGGAATTAATAAATGAATAGATTATGTGTATCATATATAAATCCACATAAATAAGTTTCAATTAAAAATAAGATTATAAAATTATATTGAAAACATAATCTAATAATATCAAAGACAATAAAGAAGTAATATAACCCAATGAGAATAAACTGAGTTATAATTTTTTTACTACTTAGTAATTTTGAAGTCAAATACCCTTTGATGAAATAATACTAATTTCAAAATTAATATAACAAGAATCATGAAATAATCATGTTATTACAATTAAAAGGCATATTATATATAACATTTTAATGAAATTGGGTTCATGAAATTGAAATATTCCTCAATAAATGGATATTGAGACAAAATCCATTATATTGCAAATCAAATTAATTAAAATAAAAGTAAGGTCATAAATAATGGTTTTAATCATGTTATTAGTTTATAAGAAACATATTAATATTTATAGTTTCATATATTATTCTTTTATAACATCCTACCACCATTTCTTTAATAATAACTCATTTTACCCTCATTTTCTGGTGTTAAGTTCTTTGATTCATCATGTATGTTTTAATGTGAATGATTTGGTTCATGATAATAGTATATAGATACATTATATTAATAATTATATTAATTTTATGGATTTAATTTTTTATTTATATAAAATCTTTAGAACCATTCTTATTGTTGGACTTGGAAAATGAGTCACATCGATTCATGGAGACCGTAAGCCCCACCTACAGAAAAATGATGATATGATTCCTCTAACTTGTTAGAGGTAAAGGAGTTATATGGTATATGAATGTTTTAGAATCAATATAGTTTTATATTATTTCATATATTATTTAAAATTATCATTTTTTACCTACCATGTAATGCGTTACTAAAAATTAAATCACATCACTCCACTTGGCGATAGTTCGATGAAGCCATGAGCGACATTAACATATTTATAAGGAATAAAAATTAAGAAGGTATATGTGATATTATAATTTTAAATGTATAATTTTATAATAAATATTATATAAATACATTAAATTTATTCTTATTTCCAACCATGAGAGGTATTGATCGAAAATGAGTTATAGTGGTTCACAAGGATGTAGTGTAGTGTACACACAACCAATGATTATATTTCCTATTTGATGGAAGTGGAGATGAATAAAGAAAATTAAATTAATTTATTAAAATATCCATATATATGAGATACTTCATTTATTTTATATGATGTTTTGTGACAAAATTTTTGGCAGTAAAAGAATAAATAATATAAAAGTGCTTCGTTAAGATGATAAGCTTCTCTTAGAAGAACCTATTTTAGATATCTTACTAGGGACCCCAGGGTTTCCCTTTTAAGAAGAAAAAATATGGAATTTTTATGAAGACTTTGGGATGGTTTTTTATAGGTTTTTTTCAGAACAAATGTCTTAAGAGGTTTGAGGAAGTAAGGATAGAGAGTTCCCATTTATAATTGAGGAGTTAATGTTTTGTAAATATCCAAAACTAATCAATATTGAGTAGTCACTCTCCCCCAAAGTTTCTATATAATTTTTAATTAACATATTTTTTGGTGGATATGTTTGATAAACACCTAAAACACACACACACACAAAATGTTTTAACCATGTTGAGCCTTAACATTTATGTTTTTTTAGTGTTACCATTATAGTTTTCACCATGTAAACTTGTATTTTTTATTGACGTTCATAATTTAAACAATAATTATAAAAATTATAATAATCCATATTAAATAAATTTACCCACTTTTTATAAATATTAAATTTAGTTCATAAAATAAAAATTTTATATGTGTGAAAGATTAATTTTAAAACAGGCGCATCCGAGGCACAAAACCCCATTTTAATCTTCACCATGGGTGATTTTTTTAATGTCTTTTTTATTAATTATAATCAAAATTTAATTTGTAAATATTATATAATAATAATAATTTTCAATAAAAATGTGTAATTAATTTTATGAAATTCAAATGTCTTAATTGGTGTAATCTAATTTCAAAATAAAAACACAATTTCTGTCAAATGTTTCATGAAATTAAATTTTCAAGCCTAAGATTATGTTACATTAACAGTATGAATAGTATTCATCATTATGTGGATTTAAATTAATATATTTAGTAATAATATATATAAATTTCATTTAAATATTTTCTAATTAGTGGTTAGTTTAATTAGTTAAAATGGAGGAACATTATACATTTAAAAACATTTTTTAGAAAAATACATTTTAAGACTAAAAAATTTTTCACACAAAAATTGTATATAAATATTATTATAATGCATCAAATTAATTTAAAATCTAACTAAAAAATAATTTATTTACTTTGAAATAAAATTAAATGAATTATAGGAATTTACGATTTCATAATTTATTGAAAGTAAATAAAAATTTTACAAAAAGAAGTATTTTTTATTATTTACTAAAAAATAACACTTTTCAGAAAAATACTAAAATTTTATTTGAAGAAAATATTAGAATGATTATTTAAAAAATAAATTTAATTTTATTAAATAATTTTTATATAGGTGGTAAAACATAATTATATTATTTTCTCACAGAGTAGGTAAAAAAAATTTCTAATAAAATCTTATTTTTTGAGAATAAATTAACATTAATAAAAAATCATTCATTATTTTCAATAATTTTGTATTTATTCTGAATTATATATATTTCATAATTTTTCTAATTCTATTCATAACCTCTTATTTTATCACTAGATTAGGAAAATCATATTTAAATAAAATATTTCATTAGTCAATAACATTTTGTATTGCTTGTTGTATAGGACATCGAACATAATGCTCTCGGTTTAAAATCTAGAGATTTAGTGGAGCAAAATATATTTAAGAGATTAAATTAATAAAAATAAATATACTTTTAAATGATGATGTGTTGTAAAAATGATAAATTCATTCCCATGGTGAATTATTAGAAATAATAAGAGATTTGAATTTGTGATATGATAAGGTTTAAATATAACCTTTCAATAGGATTTGGTCATGTTTAATTAAAAGATATACCCTTATATTTTAGTTCAACCCATTAGTAAACCTATTTAATGTTAACCACGCTAATTTTTTTTTAACTATTTTCATTATTCATTATGATCATAAAATAATTTAATCTTATTACCAAATGTTAATTTTTCTAATTGAAACTATGAATTTTTTTTAACAAATTGAATTCATAGACGTACTATAAACTAATTTAATATCAAAATTGCAAGCTCAATGAAAATACTATTGTCAAAAGAAAATGTTTCTCAAATAAAAAAATTAAAATCCATTCAAAACATAAAATAGATTAAAATTAACTAAATTATAATAATCCTAATATAATTGATCTAATTTTACTCTAAAAACATTTTTATTAAATGGAACATTGTATATGTTTTAAATGAACAAGAAAATTTCAATAAAAATCATTATTTTTTCACAATTTTTAAAAATAATATTTTTCAAAATTTCTAAAAAACCAACCCAAATATAATTTTGACATTCTAATTTCAAAAATAGTATATATTTTTTATAATTAATTTTCTAAGAGTGGAAACGAATAATATTATATTTGCAAAAAGAAATGGAAATCATGTTTTGAGAAGAAATGTATTTACAATGTAATTAAATTATTAACCAAAAATAAGTTCTTATTTATCAGTATATTTTCTTTATCTAAAATAACAATAAAAAATATAGAAAAATATAGATATTACTCTTCATAATTCCATGTTTAGAGACTAAGTTATAACATTAATGTTTAAATAATTATTCTAATTTCTTATAATAGTTTGTTTTCACCTGGTGTTGCGTGTAACAAAAGAAATCGATGAAATTATAAAAATGTTTCATAAAATTTCAAGGTGTTATAGATTTATAGTTTCAAGTAATATCCCACACATTCCCCACTTTTATTCGAGATAATGGGGTTATATAAATTGCGACCATATTTTTTTGAAGGGGTTGACGTTATTATGGAAAATATACATTTTTAGAAACAAATCATATCAAGAGAATGGAATAGATTAAATAGAAGATGAATTGGGTAAAATAAATAGATCACTATTGTTTGATTATCATATGATGAATTATCGGTATATACAAGTTGTAAAGTACAGAAGTTCTGAGGATTTAAGAGTTGTGAGTAGAAACTATTTTTCTATTCTGATGTATCAAAAGAAGATTTGAATTACAATTAGTGGGAAGCAGTACAATCATATTGTTAAGAATAATATGTGTGGGATGAAATTATTATAGAATTATGGAACCTTCTAAAACCATTGTAATAGATAATTCACTATATTGGAAAATAATTGGTTTAATAATCTCGAAAGAAATAAGGGGTGGATACCCTTATTAGGATCAAACCATTTAAAAATTTATATAGCTTACTCTCTTGTTTACATTCATAAATATAATTGGAAGTGAGTATTTTACTTGAGTTATATGAGAGATAAACAGTCATATAGTTTAACATAAAGTTAATGTATGTTATAAAATGGTAAAAATAATTTATAAGATCCTTTATTTTTTAAGGTATGTTTCTCTCTGAGTTTTTATTTTGAGCCATGGTGGTCAATTATTGTTTGTAGATAGGGATCCTTATTGGGTTAAATGACCTAATGTTCAGGGATGTATGTTTTTTAAATTTATATTGATGGAGTATAAACTAGATTAAGATTTAAAATTGGTTTTGGGTAATTTGAGAATTCTAAAATACATTTCAAGATGTTTAAATGGGGAAAGAGTTGAAAAATAAACTCTAGAACATTTACACATCATGTAAAGGTATTACACATCTTGTAATTATTCATGTGTTTTAATAAAATAAATCTGAGGTGATGGATTTTTGGTAGAATTACATTAAAAATATTCACACAATGTGTAATCACATTACAATACAATGTAAATGCCTGAACTTCTATTTTAAACATCTTGTGTGGATTATTTTCATTCTAATACACTACAGATACTAACTTATCAACCCTAAGGAAATCTCCTGATAATTTTGGGGTGCCAAATTCCCTTCTATACATCATTTTATGTGTGAAATACCTAGTATGTGGTTTTGGAATAATTCTTCATTCTCTACAGACTTCTCAAAAAGTTATGGTGAAATAATTTTTTTCCAAAAGTGTTGTTTGTTTTGATTATGATCAATCATGATCTCAGAATATCTTGAAATAATATGCACCTTCTTCTCCATGGGTGGTGTCCATTGTAAGAGTTTTTTAATCTTCTTTTAAAGATAATAGTTCTAAATGTTAACTCATTGGTTATATTATTGTCGTGTTTTTGAAATATCATGATTGCCCTATCGAATTGTGCACCCAAAATCAAACGAATAGAAAAAATTATTTTTATTTGAATTCCCTTGTTCTCAATTAAAATCTATCCATGATTATTTCTACCCATTGGGTATGTTTTTTTGAATATAATTTATTTGTATAAATTCAAAAGTATGTTTTAACATGACATGAGACCTAGGCTGATTTCTTTTGATATAATCCTTAAATTATGGGTTAATTCTTATTGATATAATTGTAAATAAAATTGAAAATTAAATTGGAAAGTGTAATATTAATGAATCATGGTAATTTTCATAATTATCCCTTGAGATAGATGATGGTATATTGAGATATACATGTTGTATGAAAGGTATTTTTTCTATGATGAGATGCTTATATAACGGGCTAGGCCCATGAAATTTCACACATATTTGCTTTAATGATGATAGATTGCATGCTCGGACTCGTCCATGATGTAATTATTATGGAGAGAGGACTATTTACAGTCTAATGTTGTAATTATTATAGGGATTTGAAAACATTATTTCATGTGACTATACCATGGTTATAGGGATGTGGTTCAAATATTTTTAATACATTGTTAGAGATATTCTAGAATGGTGTTACGGTAGATTTTTTACCCCGATTATATTATTGTGGTCGGCATGGTTGTAAGACATGCTCAGTGAAAATATATCATGGCACCAGGCAAGGTTATTTACCTTGGTTATATGGTTGTGGTTGTTATAGTTGTATGAAATTCTTAGTGATATTCCAAAATCTAGCCGAAGTAAGTAATTCTATTTATTTAATTATTGAATTAATTAATATGCATGTTTATCACTTTATTGTATACACTTCTTCTCAAAACTTTTATAGTTTAAACACGGTGGTTTCGACCTACTATGTTTTTCTCACAACCTATTCTGCGCATTATTTAAAAATCGAGAAATTTTCATGGATGCAGGTTTGGGTAATCGAAAAGGACCTTGCTGTTGATTTAATTTTTACTACTGGTATAGGGTTTAGAGATGTGTCCAACATGGTGATAAAGACTTAGGACATGGAGTTTTTTATTTGAAACTTCTAGTATTTTTATTTTATTTTTCTATCTTGATACTTAGTTACATTCCATCATACTCTTACATGTTCATTATTATCCATTTGATTATTTATCTAGCCCTTATTTTCATCTTTTGCATTGTTTTACGCTAATTATTTTAGTTTTTTGTGGAATGTTTCTTTTTTCTATGAAACGCCATTCCAAGAGAGTATAGGCTTTCCACTATACTATCCACAAACCCGCTATTTGTTAGAAGCCTCTTTTGTATGAGGAGGAAAACTCTAGTCCTATAACCAAGCCTTTTTTACTATGTGAGAGAGAGACATACTAGGGGATGTTTCAAAGTGGTATCAATGGCTAATGTTTCCTTCTATTATTCTTTACTTTTTAGGGAAATGTATAAAGGAGACTAGGATTTTTTGGAACTTGGTAATGATCCTGTGTATGGTAGTATCTAACCCATGTACATGGGAAAATACGAGTACCCAGGAATGGGATTTCTCTTGGTACTATTTGCGTGTTACAATTGACGTTATTTCAACTTGGGTGATTCACATGTTATGTGAGGATTATTTATTTATGATGTTATTATTTATTTATTTTTTTTACTCTTGGCTATGGTTTGAGATAAGAATGCATGCATTATAATTGACACATTGATATATATATTCACATGTATTATTTATAATAGAGAAATGTCAATTTTTTCATGTGACATAATCTTTCATGTAAAACTGTAATATTAGATATATTTTTTAATGGATAAATAAAATAAATTTTCATTTCATTCTAAAATATTTGTAAGTTATGTCTAGAGATACCAAGAGTAAGTGGTTCTGTGTTGTAGTCACCTATTGTGGTTTACCTTGTTTCTACCTAGATTTATAAGGTGCAAGATTGTCTTTTATAGAAAATTCCACCATGTCGTCTTCTAATTAAGTGTCAGGAGGGTGGAAATAAGCAATCTTCTAAGACAAATGAACAAGAGATTTCTATAGTTCCAATGGAGAAAATGGTTTTTCAACTTCATGACAACTTCATAAGGTTTATGTGATCCATAGAAAGAGATACTATTCCTAACATTATTTTGAGGTATGATCTTACAAGAGAGTTTCAACTTAAATGTCCAACATTGTCTACTAGGGATGGGGGACCCCAAGCAGTTGAGTTCTTGATCGATTTAGTCCAAATAATATTCAAATAGCTTAAGACACCCATGGATTGGAGGGTGATTATTTCTGGGTAAATTCATTTTTGACCTTCTAAGTGTTAGTGGGATATTCTGTAAGAAGCTAAGCAGTTGGATGAGTTATCTTGGAAGTACTTCGGGGAAAAGATCCTAATCCATTTATCTCCAATAACATTGATAGATGAAAAATCTCTCATGTTCATGCATATTACATACGATGTTTTTTTAGTGATCGACTATGTTGGATGTTTTTTCAACCTCCAGTGCTTCATTCCATCTTTGGTAGCTAATGTGATATCTATGGAGAGATGTTCCTTGGATTATCTTCATTATGAGATCATGTAAGAGGTAAACGTTTTCTACTTAAGCATGTTTGAATATGTCGTGATTCTATCTCTCACCATGGGAGGGAATCAGAGAGAGTATCCAAGGATCAGATTGCCTATTTTAGTAGAGAAATGCAGGATTTATTCTTTGAGTGTTAAGAAGTTTCATTATGATAGTGTCCACAAATGTAGTAGTGCGGAGAGAAGTTAGTGTAGTGGAAAACCTTTTGAAGATCGTGTTTCATTCTAGTGCAATTAATATGGAATGTTTGGTCATAATCCCTCATGGATTCATTACCTTGGTGTTGAATGTCACAACTATGATAGACTGGGTAATCTTAAAAGTTTCTATTGAAGATTTCCACAATAGTCCAGTGGAAGAGGATCAGGAGAAGAACTCGAATCAGGAGGGAATTAGATATACCTCAACAAGATTTTAGTTGGAGTTCCACAGTTCATTTAGTCTGAAGCAGTGGACATGATACCCCAAAGCAAGAGAAACCATACCAATTAAGGGAAATAACTCATTGTAACCATACTAGAGCCTATGATAAAGGGAAATATTAGTTGCACATTAGGTATGTGACTCCATATTTTATGGATGTATGACCATCTACCGTTATATGTATATTCTTGTATCATCTACCTTATCTTGTGTTTTGTTTGAGATAGGATCATCACATTATTTTCAATATTCTATTTTATTAAATAGTTCTAGATTGAATATGAAACTATTAGATGGAATTTTAACCATTTACACACCATTGGGAGTGTATTTAGATATTATGAAATGTTTCAAGGCATGTTCTCTATATATTTTTGGTTACTATTTTTGTTCGGAACAATTCGTGCTAGAAATTAATGGTTTTAACTTAATTTTTCATATGGATTATTAATTTATATACTAGTCTCATATATAATGTTATAGTTGGAGATATACCTTCTTATATCAATAAGAATGTATCTATTCTCACTAAGGTGAGTGGGATCTTCGTGCTGGTCGTGCATGACTAGTTTAGTGTATATTGGATTGTCTCATGCCTCAAATTATGAATCCTACTATAGATAATGGTTGAAACTAACATGATTATTTTCTTGTATAGGTGGACCCGTTTTGGGATTTTTTCCCTGAAAATATTTATATCATGAAACCTAAATAAGATGTCAAGTTCACAATCAAGTTTGTGACTAGAGTAGAGCCAATTTCTATCATTCCAAACAGAATGGAAATAGTAGATATTTGGGAGTTTAACGTTCAGTTGTAAAATCAGCATGATTTACGTATTTGAGTATATCGTAATGTATTTCTCTATTTATCTTCACCAAAAAGGATGATTGATCATTGCGATTATGTGTGTACTATCAGTGGTTGAACTAGATGATGATCATGAACTGATATCCTCTTCCATGCATTGAGGATATTTTTGATAATTTTAATGTTTCCAAGATATTCTCTAAGATTGAATTGAAATCAGGACATAATAAATTAAATTTGAAACAATCAAACATACCTTAGACTAATTTTTGGAGTACATATATCTAGTATGAAATTTTAGTGATGCTTGTGGGTTCTCCAATGACCCTGTGGTATTCATGGCCTTAATGAATAGGATCCTTGATCCCTTACTAGATTAGTTTATGGTGGGTTTTAAAAATTATATATTACTCTACTCTCAGTTAGTATTAGATCATGAAAAACATATTTACACTGTCTTTAGTACATTTAAAGAGCATTAATTTTATTCTATGCAAACTTAATTCAGTTTCTATATAAATAAAGTTCACTTCTTATGCCATGTAATCTCATAAGAAGGGGTATCAATGGACCCAAAAAAATCACCACCATTTATATCTTGGGAATAACCTAAATATGTATTTGGAATACATAGATTTTTTTTACTAGGTTATTATAGGTGTTTTATCTAAGATTTCTCCCGATTGGTGGCACCAATTTTTTACCTGGCTAAGAAAGGGGTGATGTTTGATTGGTATGATGTTAGAGAAAAGAGATTTCCAAGAGGTGAAAGTCAGGATAGCCTCATCACCTATCCAAATTTTACATGCACTAGGTAAATCATATACTATGTACTAGGACACATTAGGAGTTTCATTCTGAGTAGTTCTAATGTCGTAGGATCATGTGGTTTCTTATGGCTCCAGGAAGATAAGACCAAATGAGAGGAATTACCCTAATTGCGATCTGGAGTTAGTGAGTGTGGTACATTGCTTCATATTTTGGAGACACTGCCTCATTGTTGAGAGGTTCTTGGAATACATTGATCACAAAATACCTAGGTACATCTTTTCTCAGTATGATCATGACCTTTAGTAGAGGAGATAGGTCGAGTATCTGCAGTCTTTTGACATTGAATTTATTTATATACTAGTAAAGGGAAATCTCATTATTGAATCTTTGATATAGAATTCATAGATATTGGAATTATATTATTTATGTAAAGAGTGGTGGGTAATGGCCTTTTTAAAGACATGGATTTGGGTGTTCAAGAATCTCATGGGTGAGTAGCCCTGAACATGATATTAGTTATACCCGTGCTTCTAGACAAGATTATGACTGAGATGTTTTCTATTCCATAAGGCACTATTCTGAGACATAAATTATATAGTGTGGATACACCATTAGGATGGTCTCTTGGTAGTTGGAATTAACTTTTTTCCATGGATGAGTATGTGTTCCTATTGGCTTACATGTAGAGCTGATGAAGGGGGTTCATACTTTTAAATGGGAGGCGCTCCTAGTTTATCAATGATCTTTCATGATATCTATAGAAAATATGTGTGGTCAGGACTGAATAAGTATGTGGAGAGTTTCATGGATAGATTATTCAATTGGCATTAGGTAAAATCCATGCATTAGAGTCCAACTGAGATTTTAGAGCCTTTACCCATCCCAAAGTGGAAAAGGGATGATATCACGATGTATTTTGTGATGGGATTACCCATGATGACCACTAAGAATTTATTTATATAGCATTTTTTCGGATCAACTGAATAAGGTGAACCAATTCATACCTATTAGGTGAACCATTATATTTGAAGAAGTGTAAAATATTTATGTGAATGTGGTTGTACAATTGCATGGTGTTCCGAGGAGTATCATTTTAGACAAAGATCCTTTTTTTAAATCATGTTCTATGAAGGTTCTTCTAAAAACCCTGAAACTACATGTTATTTTATGTAAAACCTATAATCCATAGGCTGATGGTCAATCAAAGTGGATTAATCATGTTTTGGAGGATATTATTCGAATTTATGTTGTGTAATTTGGTTGTTCAAGGGAGAAACTTATGGAACTCATGGATTTTACATATAGTAATAGCTTCTAGGCATCGATCCAAATGGAAATTTTTGATACTTTGTATAGAAAGTAGTTTTGATCACCTCTTTGATGGCTATAAGAAAGTGAGTCAGCACTTGTTGGGCCTAGTCTCATGCAAGAGACATCAGAATATGTTCAGTTGATCAGACAATGGTTCATAACCGCACAAGAGAATGCATAAATCATATGATGGCGACAAGAGATGACATATGGAATCTGAGGTTAGTCAACATGTTTTTATTTGCGTGTCACCAAGGATAGAGAAAAATAATATCAGGAAATAAGGAAATCTAGTGCCCTGGTTCTTTGGTTCATTTAAAATAGTGGCGAGGTTTGATCAAGTGGTGTACCATCTAGCCCTTCCCATGAGATATAGTTCCATGAACTATGTTTCCATGTGTCTTCACTAAAATTATATCATCCAAAAAAATACCATTTGAAAGAAATAACAGACCTAGTGATTTTTTTCTAACGAATCCTTTAGGATCATCAAATATGGGTTGTGGATTGTAGTGAGAAATATCTTAACGGTTGGACCATACTACTGGTTCATGTGAAGTGGAAGAATGGAGAAGCATAGGAGGATACATGGGAAAGGGATTATCATATGAGAATACAGTGGCCATAAGTTTTTACGGGTACCTCACTGTGATGCTTGGAGAAGTTCAAGGATGAACTATTATAAGGTGCGGAAGTTATAAGATCCCTTTTTCTCAAGTACGTTTCTCTCTATGTATTTCATTTGAGCATTGGTAGTTGAGTCTTATTCAGAGAGGGAGAGTATTGTTGGAAAAATGACCTAAATTTCATGGATGTTTTCTTGTTTAAATCAAACGAGTCTAGGTATCAAAGGGACTATGTGTTTAAATGTGTTATAAGTAATTTGATAAGTTTAAAAGGGTTTTCAGGTGGTCTAAAAAGGAAATGGTCTGAAAATAGACTACAAAACATTTACATGTCATGTTAATGGATTTCATATAATGTAATTGTTCGTGTAATTTAATTAAATAAATCTTAGGAGACAGTTTTTTTTAGAATTCGATTGAAAATTGTTACATGAAGTGTAACCACATTACAACGAGTTTAAATTCTGGTCCTTCTGTTTTAAAAAAGTATTGTAGTTGATTATAATTCTGATCCAATGCAGCTCATCTCTTCGTGAGACAAGGGAAATCTCTAGCTGATTTTTGGGGGCCAAATTCTTTTATGGATGTCCCATTTTTTCAATCAACCCTAGGTATGTGGTTTTGGTCCTTTTCTTCCTCATATCCATCTTCTCAAACCATTATAGTGATATACTTTTGGTGAATTTAACTATTGCTTTTGATCTTGACCAGTCTTGATCACAGAATCTCTTATAATCATCTATACCTTATTTCACAGAGGAGTTGGACATTGGGAGCATTACTGAATCTTAAATTAAAGGTAGGGGATGTAAATATAGACCCTGTGGTTTGATTATTTTCATGTTTATAAAATTTCATGTTCATGCCAATGAAATGTGAGCCCAAACATAAATGAATAACAAATGGGATTATTCATTAAAATATATTTTCTCAATTAGAATATGATGTGGCTTATTGATTCCAATTCATTGGGAAATCATTTTGAATATAATTGATTTCCCTAATGACGTAAATTATATTTTAGCATGACCTGATTCCTAGGGTGATTTATTTATATAGATTCCCAGAATTGTGACCTAATTCTTATTGATATAATTGTTAATAAAATTGTGAATTAAAATGGAAAGTGTCATATATAGAAATCATGGTAATTATCATAAATAACCATTGAGATATATGAAGTGATATTGTGATATTCATGCTATATGATAGGAATTGGGTTCTACGTAGAGAATCATATATAATGATTTAGGTCTAGTAATTTTCACACCTATATGTCGTAATGATGATATTGAGTGGGCTCAGACCTGCCCATGTGGTAATTCATGTAGAGTGTAGGCTATGCTAAGTCCCAAGATATAACACTTGTATGGGTTTGACTGAAATTCTTTTTTGTAACTAAACCATGTATAAATGTATGTGGTTGGCATGGTTATAAGACATGCTCAGGGATATTCCATCCTAGCACCGAATCATGTTATTTACCATGGTTATATGGGTGTGGTTGGTATGGTTATAAGACAGGATTAGAGATATTATAACAAGGCAGAAAAGTAGGTTATTTCCCTTGGTTATATGGTTGTGGTTTTCATTGTTGTAATTAATGGTAAAAGATATTCCAAAATAAAGATGAAGCAGGTTATTTTATTTATTTAATTATTGAATATATTAAAATAAAATTTTATCCCTTTATTACATACACTTATTATAGGATAGGTTTAGTTTAGACATGGTGGGGTTGTCCTACTAAGTTTTACTGACACCCTATTCGGTCTGCTATTTGGCACTCGATAAGATTTTGGGGATGTGTGTTTGGACAAGGGAAAAATACATCGTTATTGATTTCTTATTATCTATTGGGATAAAGTTTGAAGATGGGACCAGAAGGAAAATAAGGACCCCAGACATTGATTCTTTTATTTTAGTCTTATAGATTTTATCTTAAATTGTTCTAGCTAAACACTTAGTTGCGTTCCAACATTTCATTACATTTTCATTTTTAATAATTTTATTATTTAGTGGTCATTTATTTTCATCTTCCAAATTGTTTTAATTTTGATTATTTATGTTTTATTATTATTTTTTTATTTTAAAATGACACTTCATACCAATGGGGTATAGTCTCTCAACTATACTATCCATAACCTCATTGCTAGTCGGCATCTTCTTGAAAAAGAAGAGGAATAATTGTGGCCCCATAAACAACCCTTTTTGGCCATGCAAGAGAGCTCTAAATTGGGGGAAATTATATAATTCAACCCCAAATTCTCAGTTGTTCACCCACTATTGGGTATCATATATTTAAACATTAAACAACCATGTAGAGTGAGCTTGAATTTTAGAGAAAAAATGGAAATGAAACGTAGTGAACCATGGGGTTGTCTAAATTAATTGATGATCTAACAAATAAATGTAAATACCAATTATATGTGGTAAATTAAATTAATAAGGAAAAATAATTCTATATCGATTCCTAAGATAAGATTTAATAACTAGTTGTTATGATTGGTGATACAAGGATTCTTAAGATGTGTCCTAAGACCGAACAATTGTATTTGCAGATAGGTCGATTCTTAGGACATGTTTTATAAGATACAGATAATTCTTATTGATATATGGATATCAAGGATACATTTGAGGATCTAATGGTTAATCATAATGATATATGGATTCCTAGGATATATTCTATGATACAAAGGATTTCTCAAATGATATATGGATTCATAGGATATTTTTTTGGATCTAATGTTAATGCCTAATGACTTATATAATTCCATATATTATTCACTACATTTAATGATTATTAGTAATTAATTATGGGATTCATATGATACTTTCTAGTATCTAACATTTATTCCTAGTGACATTATGCATTCAGAGACACCCGACACTAATAGAAATATGCTTTGTGATTTTCATTTGAAACCTCAAAACCTAAGGATCAACAATTTTTATTCTTCTGGTTTCCCTTATTTTATCGTACACATCAATATGAAGCCTTACTCATACTTGATATGTTTATGGATGTTGATGGTGATGGCCCATAGAGTATTACTCACACACTGATAATGGAACCTTGGGCACATAAATATATTTTATGGTTGAATGTAAGCATAATAAAAAGGGATTTATAGTTTATGATTCAACTAGATAGATATGATAGTGAATGATAAATTGGTCTGGTCTAGTACTCGAGACCAGTTTTTTATTTTTTTTTCTTATTTTTTGGGTATTATTGGGATGTTGATGTATGATACACACACAATAGATGTAATATTTTTATAGGTATTTAATAACCTACACATAATTAATTTTATTATTGAATGTTATGTCTATATCATTATTAAATCTTTCAATGATGTTTTTTCTACATTTTCCCAAATGTATGTTATTTATATTATCACAATTATTTTTTCTTACTGTAATATAAGGGTATAGTCTCCCCATGGAAACAAAATAGAACCCATATTCTAGGTGAAATATTCTAGAATACATAGAGGTATGATTAAGGTCAAGTGAAGCATTGGTACAATTAGTATAGATTGATCTGGGGTTGGGCATTATAAGTAAAAATTTCTCCTGTAAAGTATGATGTACTCTCACACATGATCAAGATACATATTCAATGAAAACAAATAATCTTACATCACTAAAAAATATCCAAATTCTATATAAATAGATTATTGTATATTCTTCTTTAATTTTATTATTTACACTCTAAAATTCATTAATTATACACTTCCCAGAGACCATGAAAAATAATATTTTTTCCCCAATTGAGATTCCTTGAATTTGAGATGAATTTTTAATCATTAAATAATAAAAATAAACATATAAACACTATATACAACCACTATAGTAAATAATATTCAGATAAACACATCAATATTTATAATTCAAGAATTATTTCTATATGAATATTTGATAACCAGAGGTAAGAATTAATCAAAAGTGTCACTTATTCATCGATATTCTTTGTTTTCATCTTAGTTATACCATAATATTGTGTCTAATAGAACATGAACATAATTCCTCTTCATTAAATTTTATATTTCAAATTTGAAATAAAGACATTAATTCAAATTCCAACCTCTCCCAAATCAATATAATCAATTTGATCAATACATAACTCTTTTAAACCTTTGATATAATTTATGGACATAAATGTTTCGGTTGGAGTATCCAATTATACAACCAAAAAAATCATAAAAAACACTCAAATTTGGTCTTCTTATTCTACCATGATTTGGTTAGGTGTATCCATTCTATTTTTTTCTTCAAATATTCTTAACATGTTTTAACTGATTCCAAATAAATTTTCAAGCTAACCCACCTCAATGTGATCATATCCTTTTTATATTTCAGGTGAATCCATGATGACCATAATCACATGATTTAAAAACCATGATAAATCTAGTTTTTACCCACGATGATAGTGACTTAAATAAACTGTGTAACTTACCATTTTTTCTTCCCAACAAATATTTTGACTAGAAATCAATTTTTCATTAAATTGGAACAAATACATAGATCATTCCTACCTTTAAAAATGGGAACCCTCTTCAATATATGATGTAACTTAATCATTATTTCTCTTATATTGCCAAATAATAAGATTATACCTAACATTAAAATAATTTTTTGATCCTTCCTTGTGGGATGCATGGATCATTATACAGACCACGATCATCACCACACTAATTTTTTATCTACACTCTTCATGTTATTTTTTAACGAAAAATTAATTATATAACTCTTATTATATAGTATCTACTCACTGTTATCATTTAATTCATGGAATTACAACATGGTTTTGGAAAAACTATTACATAATTTACTTCTCTTAACTCCAAGAGTATATAAACATAAATCTGTAATTTTAATTTGTTTTGAAACATTTATAAAAATTCAAATAAACCTATCTCATCTAAAATACATTAATTAATATTATTTTGAACATGATTAATTTACTGATTACAAATTAGAAAACCAATTTCTAAAATCAAACCACTTAACATTAATTTAAAATGAATAATTTCACCTTTTATGAAATAAACATCTATTGACGTAATTTTCACTCTTAAACATCTTTTCATAAAAAAAATATACATGTTTGTATTTCATTCATCCATTGAACAAAAACCATTCTAAAATAAATCAATGAATAATTATTCAACTATTATTATCAAATTTCAGAAATCATGTAATATGATACAAGAATAATGGGCTATAATTTCAGTGATGTGAATAATAGTTATTCAAATTCCCTTAAAAATATTACATCGAGATTATTTTCATTATTTTAAATTATAAAAAAGTATTTATTTACACATAACCAACAAGATTCATATTGAAATATCCAATAAACAATTTAGAATAGTTCATACATCCTTAAATTTAAATATACATAGAAAAGTCATAACATTACACACAAAGACATCACATGAATATCCATAATAAACAACCTTCCCAATTTGAAAAAAACCCCTTAACATATACCCATATTAGTAAGATATTTCATCCCATATAAGAAATATATATATATATATATCATAGACAACAAGTTCCAAATAAAAAAGTGATATAGGGGAAATAAAAACATTCCTTATTTTTAAGAATGTTGAGGTTGAAGAACCATCATCAACCTCAATTATTTAAAATCATTAATAGGTAAAAGTTTCAAAAAAAATAATCAACGCATTATAATTTTGAGTAATATACTTTATATTGAGGAATAATATTTCTATATTCACTAATATAAAATGGTATTTTTTATTAATGCAATTTGATTTAGAATTATAAAACGTTTATGTAAAAATGATTATTGAACAATGATAATCAAAGCCCATTAACAATGATAAATTCACTTCAACTTTTAAATATTTTTGTTAAGCCTTCACCAACATAAATTGATTTATTTCTTGGTTAGAAAAAATTTATTTCATGACCTTTGGGATTAGATTAAAATAATTATACTTCCTTGTATGATGAGTAATATAATTTTCCCACAAAAAATACTTCATCGGGTTTACGCACTATATTATCAATACATCCATCTTTATCTAAATTGACATATAAAAGAATATAGATATTTCATTTTCTTTTTAATTTGAAACTAAATTATGCATTTAATTTGGTTTAATTTAAAATATTTATCACTACTATGAATATTTATATTTTAAGTGCACATTTTATACCATTCACATAATTTATGATCTTAAAAGATATTTGGTCTTCAAGACATAAAATAGAGAAAACTCTCAATAAGTTTTATGAACTCCTTTTGATCAAACACCTTCCTATATTTATATTTTTAAAATACTAGTTCCCAAAAATATTTTTATAGAAACTAAATTATCTTCCTTCATTATGAACACCCGTAGATATTATCAGGCATTTATCTTTGAGAAATAAAAATGTTGTCCTTATCTTAAGAAATTTGAAGTCTAAAGATGTAATTTATCTTCCCCAACATAAATACTGCAAACATAACTTTAAATTTCAGTGGAGAATTAAAATTTTAATTATTCAAATAAAAGATAATATAATTGACATGGATGATTCTTATGAGATATACATTAATGATTTTTTTGACATAGAGGTTGTTATTTACCCTTTTATTCTTGAATTCCATTGACTTTAGGCATGTGTGTAGATCTAAATACCATGTTATCTGATATTTTTGTAACCCATACAATTTTTTATTAAATATAAAAATAATTCTATTATCTTTAAGAAAAAATAATTTGGGTTACTCAATATACACCTCCTCTTTAGGTTTACCACTGGGTAGGGCCAACTAATATTCTTTTCAAAAATCATATATATTATTTGAGAAGTTATTGGGATAAAAAAATTATTTTCTGATCCTTGAAACTAGAAAAAATATGATCAATGACAATTATTTTAAATTTATAATACAAAATGAAAATAATAATTTCTTCTTACTTATCACATGTCCATTCTCATTCAACTTGTTATGAAACACAAACATTGTTCTAATAACATTATTTTTCCTCAGTTTTAGAACCAAATACAAATTATTTCTCTTATTATTGTAATATAATTATTTATTCACTGTATCAATCTTGTTTAGATGATTCGATCCGTCATCTGAACTCATTAGATCAATAGGAGAAGTCAATGAGGTGTAAGTTACTAGGAAAAAAGACTTCATAGATTATACCAATTTTCAAGGACAATTGTTGATCTTCGAGGCCACCAATTTCTTCCTCAAAATTATATTAAAAGAATTTTTTTAATATTTATCACTATAACTAGTTGAATCTATATCTTATTCATTCCTATTACTCATATATCTTATAATTATATAACTTTTTTCATATAGTGTAGTAAATTATTTATCTTATCTGTTGACATAAAAAATCATTTTTCCTATTTATACCCATAAAATTATTGATCAAACATCGTTACATTAGTATAATAAATAATATTTATTCATTTCTAACTATAGTTGAAATATCCTCTCTAATGTTTTGGATATATAAAGAAATTTCATTGAAAACATATTTTCTCAAACATGAATAAATTTTAACCCTTAACAATATTTGTACAAGGTCAAAATAGTGCCATTGTATACTTCTAGTTTAAGTAATTCATGTAGAACATATATTAAGGATTAATATCAGTGTTTACAAAATTTATACATTGTTTATATTTTCTTCCACTATCCCAGTAAAATTATTTTAAAAGAAATGAGAAGTATCATGTTCAACTAACATGAATCATGGTGTCTTAACCAAAAAATATAACATTTCTCTCAGAACACCATTTTTATGGAATATATAATTCATTTTACTCCTCAAAAAATATATAAATCTTCATATAATTCATATTTTTTGAATTTAAATTTATGTACACTATTTAATCAGATCCTCTATATGGAATGAACTCATTCATTTTGTGAAATTATCTGGTAAAACTGAGACATATTTAATTAATCATAAATTATTATCATAAATAAGGTGTATTTGATATGAAAAAATAAATATATGTTGTAGAAAAAATATTCATCACATTTAATTTATTTCATCCCCATCAATTTATAAATATATGAATGGACAAGTTCATAGGGAAAATTTGTATGAATCTATAATATTTTATGTGATAAGTTCAAAAATATCCATTTTTGAAATGTGGTGAATTTAAATTTCCTTATATATTTAGAAATGAAACATCATTAAAATTTTCCACAAGATTCAACTTATTTATTCTACTTTAAACAACATGGTATTTCCAAAAACTCTATAAATCATCTTCACCATTCATACTCCATTAATAAATTTTTTACCTTATCCTACAAGAAAAATTTTACATTTTGTATTATATCCTTGAGTTCAAATAAATTAATAAATTAATATATATATATATATATATAATATTTCTAGATTATCACATCATTACATTCACTATACATTTGAGAAATATAGATATTTTTGTAATTAAAAAAATTAACAAAGAGTGTACTTTATGACATCAACTTATTTTTCCACTATCTATTGATCTGAATCTGTCACAACAACCATTTTTAAATTATTTATATTATTAATTTTCTTGGCATCAGGTAGATTAGGTTGAATATCGGCTTAAAATTTTTCTATTCTTTTTTAAAAACTCATGTTTTGACCTTGAATACATTCAACACACCACGATCGAAGTCGCACGACTTCGCCTGGGTCACCGCGCAACCTCACCCAATTCACTGCACGAGATGCCCAATGATCAGGGAAGATAAAAAACTATAATGAATAAAAAATGGAAATAAAAGTAATATAATATGTTTAATTAAATTTAACGAATTATTTTAAGGATAATAATAATAATATTGTTTGATAATAATAATAATAATATTATTAATAGTGTTTATAATATAAATTTTTTATATCATCATTATTATTATTAATATTGGTAAAAATTTATTAAGTCATTATTTTTATTATTGTTGTTATTATAAATTATCAATATCATTAATGTTATTAATATTATTACAATAATTATTTTATATTATTTATTATAAAGATTATTACTATATAGTTTATAAATTTTTGAGTAGGTCTTCTAATTTTATTATTATTATTATTATTATTATTATTAGTTTTAGTTTTTTTAGGTAGGGATTATTCTCTACCACATGGCGTTGAGCGCACCTCCCCCATGCCTGAATATTTGTCGCGCCACACCTCCCTATGGATAGCTGCCGGACCACCCTACTCTTCCCTTCTAGCTTTCTCGCATCGCCTCCCCCTCATGACAAGCCTGCTCTCATCACCGCCCCTCCCGTCTATCCTATTAGAACCACCCTTAACTCTTCTCATGCCTCTCTCACACAGGCCGACCCACTTCGGAACAACTAACCGCTGGTCCCCCTTCGGTGTGACCCACCTCCTGTACCTCACTCTCCTCTAGAACACACACCTTTTATTGGGTAGACCATTCTTACACCTTACTAGGTTTTTGTTCCTAATTATTTGGGTTTTTTGGTTTCTAGCAATAACAATATCATATTCGGGTCATAATATTTTGTGTTTTTTTGGATTAGGATTCTTTTTTCTTCACTTTTCATGCAATTGGCATGCAATTAAATATTCCACACCAATTTTGGGGTTTTAGATACAATGGTAGGTGGTTCCATGCCTTGAAATTGTTTGATAAATTTATTATGCTTATTTAAATTTATAAAAGTATTCTATAGTTTTATTTCTTAGTGAGAATTTTATATTCAAGGTGTTGACATGTTTATGTTTTGATAATAGACTTTATAACAGAAAGCAGCTACGTTTTGTGCGTGAAAACCGTTGGACTATTTTATAAAAAACATTTAGGGGTTGGTTGTTAGTTGAGAATCATGTTTTTGTATGGTAAGGTTGTGCATTTAGTTTTAAAGTTGTTTTTTATATGAAACTGGGTGCATCTTAGTGTAAAATCATGTTGAACCTTTTGTGTATGTTTAATAAATTATTCAATTGGTTTATTATGTTAACTATGTGGTGTGTATGGTGTTTTGGAAGTGGTTTTTGTGTTTAAAGGTTGGGATTGGATTTCTAATATAGATATTGGTTGTGTTTTGGTTTGTTAATTTGTGTATGTTACAAGAGTATGTTCTATGGGTTGTTCGGATGATGAGAAATAAATTTTTTTAGGACTTTGATGTGTGTGTATATTTAAATGGAGATTTTCAAATGAAAATGAGTCACTTTGGGTGTGTTTGTCTTGTTGGCAACTTTTAAAATTGAACTGCAAATTTTTTGAACAATGGAAAACAAGTTTGGATATGATTACCTTTTGTATTTGGTTTTAAAGTGTCATCTCTAATATGGAATCAAGTGGTTTTTGTTGTAACATATTCTTGGTTTTCCTTGAAATGATTTCATAAATAGTTAAAATGATTTATGGATTTGTTTAGATGGATAGAAAGAAGTATTTTGGAAGAGTTGAATATGTTTTTTTAAATTAGAATGTTTATATAAAATGAGAATTTTTTTTGGTTTAAACCCTCTCTGAGTCACTAGTTGGTGTTTTATAAGTGGTGCAAATAGTTCATTTATTTGTGAAAGGGGTGCAGAACCAGTTTTAATGACAATTCATTAAGACATTTGTTTGAAAATGGATTTCCTAATTGGAATTGGGTATATTTATTATGTAATACCTTATTTTATTATTTAATAATGTTTTATAAGTTATTAAAATTGATTATGTTCTTCATTGAGTGCTTCCAAATAAGGATTTGTGAAATAATTATGCAATGGAAATGTATTCTGGAAAGGTACATTGGTGTGAATGTTTTTTTAAAATGGCGTTTGGGTGTGTAATTTATGGATTTGGTGTATAATGACTTGTTGGGTTTGTGATATGTGAAAGTGACATATTATGTGAATGTGGAACATTATTGAGAATAAGGGAAAATCCAGAGTACCTAGGTGTGCAAATTAGGACTAGTACTCTAGATGATACATAAGGGGTTCGTCCCAGTCCTGTCTAGAAGAATTGATGTTACAACACTAACTAAACATTTGTGATGATTGGAGAACACTAGGTTATGGATGTGTTTCCCTACTAGTGGATCGTGCATGAGAAGATAGATCTTTTTTGTTATTAGGCCATGTTTACACTGAATAAGTATGTCTCTAGCGTCCCACACACACTATCTATGTTAGGTTATTTAACCACTATGATCTACTATTCATGATGTGGTGCCTTTTGTCAACATACAGAGGACCACTTCAGTATGTGTGTGTTCATTGTAAACATTCTCTTCCATTTTAATGTAGTATTTATGAAATGGATTTTCTTCAACTGTTATTTTCCTTTTTTACATTAGTCTTGTAAATGTTTTTATTAAAAGCATTTTAATAGTATTATTTTAAATAATCAGGTTTAATTATATCATTGATGTTGTAGAATGAAACCTTTTTACTGGGTGGTATCCTACTGGAATTTTGGCTCAAACCCTACATATACCATTGAGTGTGTATAGACCTGTGTATTTTAGGTTGAGGTATCAGGCTTAGTGATAGTTGTTCTTGTTGTTAGTGGCCTTATTCTCTATGTTGGGTGAAGGTGACTTGATGAGGTGTCTCCTCATGTTTCACGAAGGTTTGGATTGATGTTTTAGTTTTATTTCTATTACAGTATCCTTTGAGTTTGGGGTTGAGCTGTAAACATTAAATCTAGTCAAATTTTAAGGGAATTTTTTTATGTCCTTTTATATTTTATTTATTTATTCTTTGGTTGTTTTTATATCACATGTTTTAGGTAAATTATTCCCACGTATTATTTATGCTACCTGGGCACTTGTGTCAGCTAGTGGGGATTGGGAATTTCCCTCGGGCCATACTGCAGACCGGGTTGGGCGCCAGGTCATATGGCGACCTGGATTTGTTTGTGAAAAAATGGTATCAAATGAGGTTAGCTATCATGGGTTGTGTCCCTTTGAGAAAGAGTTTGGTAATACTGAATCTATGAATTTCAAGACTTGACATTTCTGTTATGGGTTCGGTCCTTGGCTAGCACACCTCATGATAAAATGTGAGTCACCAGGGGGAAGTTGAGGTTTTTCTGAGTCTTTGGTCCTTATGGTTAATCTTGTTTAGGGTAAATGAAAATGGAGTAGGGTAAGTGGTCCCAGTGAGCTAGAAGGGCCTAGAAATCCATGTTGATCAGGGGAAATTGTCCTAGAATACTCTCTGTGACAGTGTTGGGATTAGCATATGGTGGACGACCATATTTCCCAGTCACCCAATGACACTAGTTTCCTTTGCATCATTCCTCATCTTTTTTATTTTGGAATAATGGAAATATGTATTTTAAGTAAAAATGATTTGGTATTGGAAAATGTTTTTGAAATGATGCGCTTTGAAATGAAAATGATGTGTGGGGTTTGATAAGTGTGGGTTGAATGATTTGGCTTTGAAAAATAGAAGGGTCTGGTTTTGATCCTTAGTGATCTCCTGGGAAACCACATGAATGGGTGTATATGAATATAGAAATGGTCAATTGTGTGAGAGGATGAGATCTTGGATGAACATAAGGTTGGTTCCCATGGTTATATGATAACATGCAAGTGTGAGGCCCACGTGACACTATTGGTGTATGTACAACCCACCAGCTTCATTTATTTTAAAAAAAGTTATATTAAATGAAAATTTTCTTTTTTAATAATAGTTGATTGTGTGGTGTGCCCTTGTACATTAGAAATGTTGTATATCAGGCATTCGGAACTGAGAATCTTTTTTTGATGATTTGGGTCTTGAGTTTGAATTCTTATTATTATGTTAATGTTAAAGTGTGTGGTCAGTGGAGTCTTTTGAAAATTACATTGGGTATCTCTTATAGTGTCCCCCCTACACATTTTTTGTTCGATTTCATTATGTATTAGCTATTGGACTAGTTTTATTGGGTACATGTGTTCCTTTCTTGACTAGTGTATTCCCCAAAAGTATTAACATGCAATTGAATTATAGCCACATGCAATTTTCCATTGTCCATCCCTCGAGTTGATTAATGTAAGGACTCTATATTTTGATTGGTAGTGCTAGGTCTATTCCTTTTAATTTTTGGTTAAAAGGATCCTCTCGTACAGGGATGACAGATTCAAGGGGAATTGAAAGTTGTTTTTGACTCTTTGATTTTTCTTAGTTTTCAGGTATGAAGTTTGACACTATTTTGTATGATGTTCTACCTTAAAATAGTGAAAGGAATTCCAGTGGGGAAGGGTGAAGGCGGTGTAGATTTATCGGTGTGACCAATGTCTTGAAAGGAATGCAGTTCTTTCATAGGTTGCAATGGTCATGAATAGTGACATCTTGTAGTGTGAGTTCTCTTTGAAGATCATGGATGGATGTTGTAGAATCCTTCGGGAATTGCTATTTTCATAGGAGTGTGTCCTGCTCCGAATGAGTTCTAATTTTTCAGTTCAAAGAGGAGTGTTTGTTGTGTGTCTTTATTTCTTATGTTTCTTGGTTATGGTGAAAAGGTAATGCATGTGCATAATCTATACTCTCATTTTGGTGGATGTGTCGTGAGGGATTAGATTGATGACATGGTGTGTTGTGTTTGTTAGTGTTGTCTCGACTACGTTGTACATGCGTGTGAAACCAAAAGGAAAAGATCCATTCGGGGGGTCTTCAATTCCAAACTGTGAGGCAGGAGATGCTTCAAACATTAGGGATCCCTCCATAGGACTCATAGTGAAGCTGGTGCGGGGTCAGGAACCGTAGAAGTGTATGGGACCATTGCCTTATATATGTCATCAGTGTTTAAGGTGTAAGAAATTTAAATCATTTCCTATTGCTGCTCCATTCCAAATGACCATGTTGGGTGCCTGTGATTTCCTGTGGCTATGGGGAGGCACAGTCATCTCGTACCTTAACATCCTAGTGGATGCATCCCACCACATGTAATCTCTTTTATTAGTCCATATGATGTCTGTTTAGGGAACTCGGTCTCAATTTTGATTAGTGGTCATCTAGGGATGTGAAAAAGTTGGTATGTCTTTGATTGGGGTTTTGATGCCCCAATGTTGGGCCCTTCCCTCCCTTCCCCTTGTCATTGGGAGTTTGGTCACTGATAGGAAATTTCAATGTTTGTGTATCTTTTGGGTGTTCTAATGGTGGGGAAACCCATGATGGGTCTGACTCTGATGTTTCCGAAATGAATCAATATTTGATTTTTTTATAATGGCAAGATGTCTATTTAGGCCTCCCAGTGTCAGTCAAGTGGTATATATCTCGGTGTTTAGTTGGATTCTAATGGTGGGGAGTCTGTTCGGGCCACCCTATGTCGATCTTTTGGTTTTTATTCTATAAATGATTGGTTTTACTTGTTTACATTGTACAAGTGGTAAAATATACGTTTAGAAGTGCTTAGTGTGTTTTAGTTTGAAGGATTGGATTATGTGAGTGTGAAAACATCGATCCTTGATTGATCGACTGGATGTTTTATTGCTCATTATAGTGGGTTACACTTAGTGGAAATTCATTTAATGGGTTTCTAAAGGTAGTCATTTATGTCAGTTTCTCTGAGCACGGTGTATTTGCCTCTTTTGGATTTCTTTTCGCAGGAATTCAAATTGAACCTCAAGGGGGTATCAGGTGATTCTTTGGGGTTTAGTTTTACTCGTGGATTTCTGGGGATGGAAAGTGCTATGGTGGGTATAATTTTCATTCCCTCCATTATTAAAATATATATTATATTAATATTCTTGGCATCAGGTAGATCATGTTGACCCTTAGCTTAAAATATTTTTGTTCTTATTTAAAAATTCATGCTTTGGCCTTGACTGCATTCAAAGCACCATGGTCGAATCCACACATCTTCTCCTGGGTCACTGCATGACCTCACCTAGTTCACCACAAAGCTTTCCTAATGTTCAAGGTAGATAAATAAAATATAATTGTTGACCTCACCTGTTTGGATAATCCCAATTATGCTTTCACATACTCCGATAATCCCAATTAATGTGTATCTATATATTAATTCTTTTCATCTATGATCAAGTTGATAATTATATTAAAATAATCCTTGAAATATGTTAATCACTGTCTATCTATGTTTATATGAGTTTTGAATTAATTCTTACTCAATAGGATGTGTTGTACATAAAACAGATAAGTGTTAGTCATTGTTATGCCTATATCTACCGATAGACTTAGTCTACCAATAGACATAGTCACCGATAGACATCGTAACTGATGCATAGAGCTATCGGTATGAATACGTCCACTAGTAAGAACATCTCTGATAGATCAAGTCCACCAATATAGACAGCTGCCAATAGAAACAAGGTACCGATAAAATAAGTTTGCCGGTCTGCGCAAGTCTATCGATCTGGGTTTGTATACCGATATATATACTTCACTAGAACCAAACAGAGCTACCAATATACATAGACTAAATGTCTACTGATACAAGCTACTGTTACACCGAAGTTACTGATAGAGTACGTCTGTCGATTTGAACAAGTCTACCTCTATGAAGCTACCGATACAAAACGAGCTATCGATAGAAGCGAAGTCTACTGATAGATGAAGTCATCTGTATATAGAGCTACTGATACACAGAGTAATAGCTACCACTACCAAGAGCTATCGATAGACCAATAGCTATCGATAGACCAAGAGCTACCGACAGAAGGTTACTGCTACACAAACTCCACCGTGACACATCTACCAACAGAAGGCTACTACCAAAAGCTTGACCAGTCAAACACTATACTCAATATTATTTATTTATTATGAACTGGTTATATATGATGTTTTTAATGAAATTTATTTTATTTAATGATAGTTGTTGGCATGTCAGGGAACTGTACCTAGTACCCATGAAAAAGGTAGTCCTTATTTTTACCAAAGCTGAAAGCTATAAAAGGAAGGACAAAGATCGAACAGCGAGAGATACAAAAAGAGAGAACTAAGAAGACACGTAAAGCGTGTAAAAGGAAAGGGCTGAACAACATTTGAACGTGGTGCATTCACACAAAAGGAATCTACATTAATACTGGAAGAGAAATGGTCATACACGAATCCACTCATTCTAGAAGGGAACACAAGCTGCATCTTGGGTGAAGAACCACAACGAACTCTTCATGTACTCAAGCTGATCAAACCGAGCTTGAAGAAAATGACACTCTGTTTTTCAGATAAAAACAAGAGAAGGAGTCATAAGAATTTCTGATTAATCAAAAGAGTCCAGAGCTGCACTTCACATCACTAGAGCATTCTATACTCTTATCTACTACCTCCATGATTCTTTTATTTATATTTTGAGCAGTGTGTATACTCTGTATAGTTCTTACACACACTATCTCCTATGCTAAGCTAGAGTATTTCTAAATACACATTCAAACTCAATAACTCTCTTGATTCCCACTTTGGGCAGTGGTAGAGGTCAAGTAAGACATGGACAGCCAGTGAGCTGTTGTTTTTTTTCCTACATAGAACTGTGGTAGAGGTCTTTGTACCTGGACAGTGTTTTCATAGTTTTTTACCCTAATCCAGGGTGTGGATCAAATTTATATAAATTTTTTTGAGAGGAATAGGTCTCTGTTTGAGACTGAACCTCTGGGTTACATCTGTTGTGCATTTAGTGTAACACCCCGAGATTTTATGAAAAATATTCATTTTAATATCATTAATGTCTTGTGTCGTAAGCTACACCAAAAGGAGCATGAACAAAACACATCCTTGACTTACCTTGCATTACACGCAATTGCGACCTTCCTCGATAGCGCGTGTAGTATGCAATAACGAGTTTCACTAAACAACAATATGCTATTAATATATTATTAAAACTAGAAGTTATGAATAGTAATAACCACTTTTTGAAATTTTTGAAATTTTATTTTTCAAAATGGACTTCATTTTTGGATTCGGAATATCGAAATTTGCTTAGGGTAAAATTTTGGTACTTTTCGGATAACTTTCATATTCTGATGAATAGTGAAAATTAGTAAACTTTAATTAAAAAAAACCTTTTTAATCGAAATAATTTATAGTGATAAATTATTATTTTGTTGGTTTTAAATTATATTTAGAATATATTTTTACAATTTAATACAATGTTGTTCATTGGATTTAATTTCACATTTAAACCAGACATAAACAAGTGTCAATCTTTTGATAGTTATTATCTCTTAAGAACACGTTATTTGTTTTGACGATGGGAATTAATTTTTAAATTAATTAATGCAACTGATATGTTTTGAATTTGGTAAAATAGACATCATTTTTGAGTTCATAATATCAAATATAGCTTAGGCCTAATTTTTGGTATTTTCCTGGAAACTTTCATTTTTTGATGAATAGTGAAACCACTAAGTGGTAGTTAAGAAAAATGAATTTTTCATAAAACTTAATTTTATTGCTTCTGTAAGTGGAATTTAAAAAATCCGAGAGACACGGTTGATTTCAGTAAGTAAAATGTGGTTCAATGAGATGAAAATAATTTTTGGTGAATAGTATCTTTTTATTTTTTTTACCACGTTTAAAAGTAAATAGGGTAATTAAGGGTAAAAATGATATTATTATTACCCTAAAACATGTAATAATTCTATTGGATAAGTTTAATTCGACCAAAAACAAAGTTAGGAATAAAATATGACCATTTATGCCCACTTGGATTAGATTAGGACATTTATTATTAATTTATTTAAAGAAGGGTTAAAATAGTTAAAATCAAAGGTTAATAAGTAAATAATTTTTAATATAAGGTTATACATAAGATAAATTCGACTATAAATACTCATTAGAAATATAAAAAGATTTCCTACATAATGGTATTTTATTTTTAATTTTTAGACATTAAATAATTTAATTTATTTATGACACAAAGATGATGCAGTAATTATCTTATTAATGAAATATTGACATAATTGATGTTATAAATACCCAAATAAATGTAATTTGTGACTTTTTATGAATTCCACTAATTTTATAGGTTAATATGACATGTTATTACTGATTTAATTAACGTTTTTTGAACTAATAATTCTGTTATGATTTTCTCAAAAATCAATTACTAAATAGTGTCAAATTTGACATAAAATAGTTTTTAAAACAAATATTATATTATTAATTGTTATTTTTTTCCTAAAAATCTATGGTTCGGCCAAATGACTTAGATATGATTATATATATTAATAATAAACAACTTGGGGTTCGTTTGGCTAGATATAGTATGTTTATTAACCTTATAGTGTAAGAAAATGAGAAGACACGGTAAAAGTAAAATTGTCTAACTTAAAGTTAAATATATATTATAAGGTTTAAATAGGAACCTAAACATGTCTAAATTCTATTGGATGAGAGGATTTATAACCATACCCACCTTACCTTCGAAATAAATCAATTTGGAGCTATTTAAAACCGAATTTGGCATTATAATAAAATAATATTTTTAGTTATTCCAAAGGTGCCCCTCTAATCCCTTATAAAAGGGAACCCCCTCCCTCTCTTCCTCAAACCACTTTGAGCCTTCAAGCTCGGCCAACCCCTGAAAAATTCCTCTATAAACTTCCCTAGAAAAATACTAGAGGTTCTGGTCTTCCTCAAAGTCCAATTTTAGTGCCCTAAAAGGAGATCTCAAAGAGGCGCTTCAAAGAAGAGGTAATGTCTGTTATCGATTCTTTCATCTTTATTTCTTCTTCCACTTATTATTATTAGGGTGTTTCATTATGAAGTAATAACTTAAGTATCACTTATATACTGATATGTTATTATAAATATGAAACAAACTTATTTCTCCATCTATCCATCCTACGGAAAACGAAATCACCGCGTGTGCGTACGTACGGAATACCGTCTCCACGCCGTGGTGTAATCTATTTTCCGCCACCACCTTACTTGGATGGGTATAATGGTGTACATAATAAATATATATGATTATTTTAAAGTGATATTGATTCTAAAATAGTATACATATACTCCAATAAAATTCCACGATCATGAGAACGATATCATCGCTCGTGCGTACGTACGGACTACCGTCTCCACGATGCGATGATATTCATTCTCCACGTTAACCATTCATGAATGATTATAAAGTATATATAATAATTAATAATGAAACATATGACATAATAATGATTCTGTATTTATGTGTATTTATATGTATGTCATCTACTTAATTCCATTCAACTCAATAAGGAAAAGAAAACAGCGTTCATGCGTACGTACGGTCTACCGTCTCCATGAACGGTGTATTTCTTTCCATTTACTGATCTACTATATATATATTATGAATATATATTATATATAAATCATATTTTATATTCTGGAATTAAGTAATCATGATCTAAGTAATCATATGAATAATTACAAGTCAAAACACAGACGACAAATGAAACGATTTTACCCAAAACGCTCTTTAACATGGAATTTACAAAGGAACGGGTAATATAAAGCCTTAAGTGAACCATATATGATATCATAACAATGAGTATGATTCTGGAATAAGTCAATGACATTATTTAAATCATTATACAGGAGGATCGGACACATACGAAGCAAATCAGACCTAAGATAAGGGAAATATCACAATCTCATTTTTATCCGAGATTGTTTCTACTTTAGTATTTACTGTGGTATATTTTATCATCCACATCCATGTTTCCTCAATATGTAATTGTATTTCCATACACCTACAATATTTTAAATCCAATTTTACCCTTTGGTGAGTTTTTAGTAAAGGATACAAAAGGAATCTTTTGTCGTTTTTTTCGTACGAGGTACTTTTTGACTTTTTCGATAAAAGTACAAAGAATTTTTTTTTAACTTATATGGCATGAATGGATTTTTAAAACATTATTTCCAAGAAGCTTTCTTTAAAAGTTTTCAAGTCTATTTTTAATCAACTTCTTTTAGTTTAGAATTGTATGACATGTTATGAAAGGAAAAGAGTTTTTGAAGTAGAAAGGATATTTTCCTTAAGAATTGAGTTTAAGTGTTTTATCAAAATTATTTTCCATCTAAGATAATATAGGGTTCTGTTTATATCCCTATATTTACATTGATTTTATTATGTTATTCTGGAATTATTTTTATGATGTACTTTTATCTTATATGGATTATGATGGCATGATGTTTAAGATTCCCATATTTATTACATGGGTTATGCAATGATGTATGATTTATGATTTTGTGGCACACATAATAATGGTATCATTATGAGATGGGTGGGACCTATATCTCCCTCCAATGCATTGGGTAAAGATTTTATATCTCACGAGATAGACATGGATGGAACGGTAGGTTATACCGGTTCAGTGAAACAGGACTGAAACGAGGGGTGAACTCAGTTCAGAAAGGGACTTTGTCCACTAAGATAGTCTTGGAAATGAGTCTTGACTAATAAGAAATGGTTATCTATGATTATGTGTGTATGACACAAAGTTTCATGTTTTAAGTTATGATTATTGGGATTACATTTCACTACTATGATTTATCCCATGTTATGAAATTTTGATCTCTTTTGCAGGTTAAGATTTACAAAAGATATGTTCTTATGAATATGATGTGATTGATATTTCTTTTGTTTACCCTTACTGAGCATTTGAGCTCACTCTTTTATGTTTTATTTTCCCCAGTATATAAAGAAATGTTTTAGGTATAAAAAATGGAAGATCTTAATGGGAGACGTTGAAGATCATTCACCACGATTAGAAGATTATATTCCGAGTTTCCAAAGACACTAAACTATTATGGTCCTTGTGTGTGTGTTTTTGTTATGTACTAAGTATTCCGCAAAAGTAATGTAATGTCTATGTACGTCAGTCTTCGGGTCTCTACAGTTGGTATCAGAGGAAAGGTTTATTCAACCTTTGGAAACTAGGATGTGAAAACATTTTTGAGATCCCTATAGATATTTCTAAGGTATGTCTAAGGACGTCCCATAGGATATGTATACGTATAGGATATAGTCCTAGAACTATGGTAACGATCGTAGAATTTAACCTAAGATGTTAGTTATTCATGGTGCTTCCCCTTTACTATGTTATTTTCCCTAGCATGATTTTTTCCTCTCACACTATTCTTTTTGGGTTTTAGAAAATGGATGGAAACATGAAGATTCACGATAATGGAGGATATAACAGACAATGGAATGATATTCTTCATGAGAAACCAAATGAAACTAGATTTGGAAGTCCAAACATCATTATTATGCCGAATCAGCAATCTCATAATATGATCAATAAACTCAAATTTGGTAAGTTTCCTGACTTTGCTAATAAGAGAAAGATGGAGTTTCATGATGATCCTAGAGGAAATAAAGTTCAATTTCCCCTCTGTAAATCATGTGGGAAGAGGCATCAAGGAGAATGTTTCAAAGGAACCGGATGACGCTTTGGGTGTGGAAAAGAAGGACATAAAGCCAGTAAGTGCAAAGGAAAACGTTCAGTTAACACCATGGATGCAGATAATGGTATTGCTACGACATAAACAATGGTTAAATGCTTTAAATGTGGAATTTACGGGCATTATGCAAACCAATTCCCTAAGGTAAAGTCTCATAAAGAGAATCAATATGGTCCTATGGGTAATATTTATGTTGATGATGATGAAGAGACTACAAATGATATGTGAGATGAAAGAATTGTTGAAGTTTAGTCAATGGTTTAAGAAGGTAGTGGAATGATTACATGTTTATCAAGTGTAATGTTGTATAAGTAATCTCATGGTACTATGGAATAAAGAGACATCTAAGGATTGTTACACTGTTGTCTTTCCTTATGTTTTGAAAGTGTATGATTAATGGTACCAGTAACCATGAAAGGATATTCAGATATTTTTGGAAAGCAGATGATATGCGCATATTGAAGGGATAAGAAGAAAATGAAATGTTTGACAGTATTCATGAGCTCATGATTGATATAAGGACTAAGTGATATCATGGTTTGAGTATAAAGAATTTTGAGGATTTTGGTATGTGAAAAGTGTTAACTTTTAACTGCATTCATGTTTTCACTAAGGATCAATGGATATTCATTATTCAAGAGAATACATGATTAAGGTATTCACATATTTGTAATTTGACCAACAAGATATATCTTATGATATATGGGGGATAAATGATGGCATTCACATGATCATTTTTTTTTATACTATGAGCTTGGACCGAAGTATTTTAGATAAGCCTAAAGATTGGAATGGATTATGTTGGAAATAAGTTAGTATGGTTTAAGGATAAAACTTTTTTGATATTGTTCATGGGATGTTATAGTAATATAGCTTTAGAAAAAGGACAACCTGCAGGACGGGCGACAGCCCATCGCGTCAGACAAGGCTGTGGGAATCGAACAGACAACCGAAGTGCGACTTGCCTAGATCTCCTACCACTGGCCTACAGGAAGTCCCTGTTTAGTAGAAACTAGTTTTATTATATTAATCAGTATGATATATGATGTATAAGTCCATTTTAGGAACCATATATGATTAATCTCACTATAGATGGACTTATGTATTTTTTGATAACTTTTCTAACCTTTTGTTTGAGACAGATGGAATGACCCATCATTCTATCACATGATCTGCTATCACATCACGAATGAAAAATTCAACTTCATTTCTTTAAGAGACGAAGTGGAAATTGTCCAAAGAACGACAAAGGGTGAGACTATACCAAAATCACGAAATTATTTCTTCTAATTCCAATTTCATCAACTTTATAGAAATGATCTTGAAAACTAAAAATGTTTTCCTAGTGCTCTTATATCTGATGAATCAGATGGTACCTTATATTGTCACAAATTTATGGCTTTGTGATTACTGGATTTTCTATAGCCATGTTCTCTACCACTCTCCATCAGAACATGATGGTTAGATTTCTCTTCCATATCTATATTTTCACCTATGTGGAAACCCAGTGATTAGTTTATTTGGGTAACTGTTACGTTTCATACTTTTGTTTTTAAAGATTGGTTTTGGTATTCCTTTTTACTATGTGAGTTTCTATTAAAGAAACTTTCGAGTAGTAAACCATTTATAACCCCGATGAATTTCGAGGGCAAAATTCATTTTAAGGGGGGTAGAATGTAACACCCCGAGATTTTAGGAAAAATATTCTTTTTAATTTCATTAATGTATTGTGTTGTAAACAACACCAAAAGGAGCTTGAACAACACACATCCTTGACTTGCCTTGCATTACACGCAATCGCGACCTTCCTCGATAGTGTGTGTAGTATGCAATAACGAGTTTTACTAAACAACAATATGCTATTAATATATTATTAAAACTACCCGTTATGAATAGTAATAACCAACTTTTGAAATTTGGTAAATTTTATTTTTCAAAATTGACTTCAATTTTGGATTCTTAATATCGAAATTAGCTTAGGGTGAAATTTTGGTACTTTTCGGATAACTTTCATATTCTGATGAATAGTGAAAATTACTAAATTTAAATTAAAAAAAACCTTTTTAATCGAAATAATTAATAGTGATAAATTATTAATTTTATTGGTTTTAAAGTATATTTAGAATATATTTTTACAATTTAATACAATGTTGTTCATTGGATGTAATTTCACATTTAAACCAGACATAAACAAGTGTCAATCTTTTGATAGTTATTATCTCTTAAGAACACGCTATTTGTTTTGACGACGGAAATTAATTTTTAAATTAATTAATGCAACTGATATGTTTTGAATTTTGTAAAATAGACATCATTTTTGAGTTCATAATATCAAATATATCTTAGGCCTAATTATTGGTATTTTTCTGGAAACTTTCATTTTTTGATGAATAGTGAAACCACTAAGTGGTAGTTAAGAAAAATGAACTTTTCATAAAACATAATTTTACCGCTTCTGTGAGTGAAATTTCAAAAATCCGAGAGACACGGTTGATGTCAGTAAGTAAAATGTGTTTCAATGAGATGAAAATAATTTTTGGTGAATAGTAACTTTTTACTTTTTTTACCACGGTTAAAAGTAAATAGGGTAATTAAGGGTAAAAATGATATTATTATTACCCTAACACATGTCCTAATTCTGTTAGATAAGTGTAAAAAGGAATATCTTTATGGGAGATGTTGAAGATCTTTCACCACGATTAGAAGATTATATTCCAAGTTTCCAAAGACACTAAACTATTACGGTCCTTGTGTGCGTGTTTTTGTTATGTACTAAGTATTCCGAAAAAGTAATGTAATGTCTATGTACGTGTAAAGACCCGAAGCCTGACGTACATTGACATTACATTACTTTTTCGGAATACTTAGTACATAAAAAAAACACACACACAAGGATCGTAATAGTTTAGTGTCTTTGGAAACTCGGAACGTAATCTTCTAATCGTGGTGAAAGATCTTCAATATCTCCCATAAAGATCTTCCCTTTTTTTACCTAAAACCTTTATTTATATCCTGGGGAAAAGAAAACATAAAAGGTGAGCTCAAATGCTAAGTAAGGGTAAACAAAAGAAAAATCAATCACATCATATTCATAAGAACATAACTTTTGGAAATCTTAACCTGCAAAAGAGAGCATAATTTCATAACATGGGATAAATCATAGTAGTGAAATGAAATCCCAATAATCATAACATAAAACATGAAACTTTGTGGCATACACACATAATCATAGAAAATCATTTCTTGTTATTCAAGACTCATTGCCATGACTATCTTAGTGGACAAAGTCCCTTTCTGAATCGAGTAACCCTCGTTTCAGTCCTGTTTCACTGAACCGGTATAACCTAACATTTCAGCCATGTCTATCTCATGAGATATAAAATCATTACCCAATGAATTGGAGGGAGATATAGGTCCCACCCATCTTATAATGAATTCTTTCTTATGTGTGCCACATAATCATAAATCATACATCATCGCATAACACATGTAACAAAAATGAGATTCTTGAAACATCATGGCATCATAAAACAAATCATATAAGATAAAGGAATTCATAAAAATATTTCCATCACAATATAATCAAACCATTGTAATAATAGGGATAAAAACAGAACCCTTTTATTATCTTAGATGGAAAATAATTTTGATAAAATACTTGAACTCCATTCTTGAGGAAAATATCCTTTCTACTTCAAAAACATTTTTCCTTTCATAACATGTCATACGACTTTAAAATAAAAGAAGTTGATTAAAAATAAACTTGAAAACTTGTAAAGTAAGTTTCTTGTAAATAATGTTTTAAAAATCCATTCATGCAGTATAATTTAAAAAACATTCATCGTCCTTTTTTCAGAAAAGTCAAAAAGTACCTCGTACGAAAAACGACAAAAGATTCCTTTCATATCCTTTACTAAAAACTTATCGAAGGGTAAAATTGGATTTAAACAATTGTAGGTGGATAGAAATAATATTACATATTGAGGAAACATGGATGTGGATAATAAAATACACCCCAGTAAATTTCAAAGTACAAACAATCTCGGATAAAAATGAGATTGTGATATTTCCCTTACCTTAGGTCCGATTTGCTTCGTATGTGTCCGAACCTCCTGTATAATGATTTAAATAATGTAATTGACTTATTACAGAATCATATTCATTGTTATGATATCATATATGGTTCACTTATGACAGTATATTACCCGTTCTTTTGTAAATTCCATGTTAAAGAAGCGTTTTGGGTAAAATCGTTTCATTTATCGTAGGTGTTTTGACTTGTTGTTCTTGACATTATTATTACTTATATCATTATTTACTTACTTAAAGAATATAAAATATGATTTATATATCATATATATTCAGTATATATATATATAATATATAGATAAATAAAATGAAAAACACCGTTCATGGAGACGGTAGTCCGTACGTACGCATGAACGCTGTTTTCCGTTCCTTATTGTCTTGAAATGGAAGTAAGTAGATGACATACATATATATACATATACATAAATCCAGTAGATTTATAATGTCATATATTTCATTATTATTTCTTATATGTACTTTATAATCATTCTTAACTGGTTAACATGGAGAATGAATCTCATCGCGTTGTGGAGACGGTAGTCCGTACGTACGCACGAGCGATGATATCATTTCCATAAATATTGAATTGAATCAGAGTGGATTATAAAATATATCAGAATCAATATGATGTTGTAATAACAATGTATAGTTATTCTTTACACCATTATACCCATCCATGTAAGGTGGTGGTGGAAAATAGATTACACCACGACGTGGAGACGGTATTCCGTACGTACGCACGCGCGGTGATTTCTTTTTCCGTAGGATGGATAGATGGTGAAATAGGGTTGTTTCATACTTATAATAAAATATCAGTATATGAGTGATACTGATGTTATTACTTCATAATGAAACAACCTAAGAAGAAGAAATGGAAGAAGAAATAAAGATGAAAGAATTGGTAACGGTAATTACCTCTTCTTTGAAGCGCCTCTTTGAGACCTCCTCTTAGGGCACTAAAATTGGTCTTTGAGGAAGACCAGAACCTCTAGGATGTTTCTAGGGAAGTGGAGAAGAGATTTTTTCAGGGGTTTGGTGAGCTTTAGTGCTCAAATTGGTGTGAGGAGGAGGGGGAGGAGGTGTCCTTTTATAAGGGAGGAGAGGGGCACCTTAGGAATATCTCAAAATATTATTTTATATTAAAGTCAAAATCGGTTTATAATGGTTCCAAAGGGTCTTATTTCGAAGCTAAAGTGGGGATGGGTCGAAATCCTATCAACCAATACGATTTAGACAAGTTTAGGTTATTATTTTAACCTTATCAATTAGATTTAACTCTAAGTTAAATAATTTAACTTTTACCGTGTCTTTTTGTTTTCTTTCACTATATGGTTAATACACTTACTATAACATGCCAAACGAATCCCAAAATGTATATTATTAATAAATATATCCTAATATAAGTCATTTGGATGAACTTTAGATTTTTAGGAATAAAATAACAGTTAATAATATAATATTTGTTTTAAAAACTATTTTGTGTCAATTTTGACACTATTTGATATATGATTTTTGTGAAAGTCATAACAGAATTATATGTTCGAACCAAGTTGATTAAATCAACACTAATATATCATAGTAACCTAGAAAATTAGTTTAAGTCATAAAAAGTCTCAAATTACATTCATTTGAGCATTTATAACATCAATTATGTTAATATTTCCTTAAAAGAGTAATTACTGCATCATCGTTGTGTCATAAATAAATTAATTTATTTAAAGTCTAAAAATTATAAATAAAATATCATTATGTAGGAAATCTCTTTATATTTCTAATTAATATTTATAGTCTAATTTATCTTATGTATAACCGCATATTAAAAATGTTTTAGTTATTAAACTTTGATTTTAACTATTTTAACTATTCATTAAATAAAATAATATTAAATGTCATAATCTAATCCAAGTGGACCTAAATGGTCATATTATATTCATAATGTTTTTTTTGGTCGAATTACACTTATCCAATAGAATTAGGACATGTGTTAGGGTAATAGTAATATCATATTTACCCTTAGTTATCCTATTTACTATTAACCGTGGTAAAAAAAAGTAAAAAGTTACTATTCACCAAAAATTATTTTTCATCTCATTGAACCACATTTTACTTACTGACATCAATCGTGTCTCTCAGATTTTTGAAATTCCATTCACAGAAGCGGTAAAATTAAGTTTTATGAAAAATTCTGTTTTTTTTACTACCACTTAGTAGTTTCACTATTCATCAAAAATTGATGTTTTTCAGAAAAATGCCAAAATTTCATCCTAAGCTATATTTCATATTCCGAATTCTAAAATGAAGTCTATTTTACCAAATTCATAACATAGAAATTGCATTAATTAATTTTATAATTAAATCCTGCTGTTAAAACAAATAGCGTGTTTTTAAGAAACAATATCTATCAAAAGATTGACACTTGATTATGTCTGGTTTAAATGTGAAATTACATCCAATGACCAACATTGTATTAAATTGTAAAAATATATTCTAAATATACTTTAAAACCACTCAAATTAATAATTTATCACTATTAATTATTTCGATTAAAAAAGTTTTTTTTAATTAAAATTTAGTAATTTTCACTATTCATCAGAATATGAAAGTTATCCGAAATGTACCAAAATTTCACCTTAGGCTAAATTCGATACTCCGAATCCAAAAATGAAATCCATTTTGAAAAATAAAATTTACAAAATTTCAAAAAGTGGTTATTACTATTCATAACGGCTAGTTTTAATAACATTTTAATAGCATATTGCTGTTTAGTGAAACTCGTTATTGCGTAATACACACGCTATCGAGGAAGGTCGCGATTGCGTGTAATGCAAGGCAAGTCAAGGATGCGTGTTGTGCAAGCTCCTTTTGGTGTAGCGTACAACACAAGACATTAGTGAAATAAAAAGAATATTTTTCATAAAATCTCGGGCTGTTACATTCTTCCCCCCTTAAAATGAATTTCGCCCTCGAAATTCGTTGGGGTTATAAATGGTTTACTATTCGAATGTTTCTTTAATAGAAACCCACATCGTAAAAAGGAATACCAAAACTTGGATTTAAAAACTAAAGTATGAAATGTAACGATTACCCAAATAAACTAATCGCTGGGTTTCCACATAGGTAAAAATATGGATATGGAAGAGAAATCTAACCATCATGTTCTGATAGAGAGTGGTAGAGAACATGGCTATGGAAAAGCCAGTAATCAAAAACCCATAGATTTGTGATGATATAAGGTACCATCTGATTCATCAGGTATAAGATCACTAGGACAACATTTTTGGTTTTCAAGATCATTTCCCTAAAGTTAAAAATTTGAATTAGAATAAATACTTACTTTATTTTGGGTACAATCTCACTATTGTTCGTGCCTTGAACAATTTCCACTTCATCTCTTAAATAAATGAAGTTGAATTTGTTATCCGTGAAGTGTTAGCAGATTATGTGATAGAATGACGGGTCATTCCATCTGTCTCAAACAAAAGGTTAGCAAAAATTATATAGATAAGTCGGTTTATAGTGAGATTAATCATATATGGTTCCTAAAATGGACTTATACTTCATATATCATACTGCTTAATATAATAAAACTAGTTTCTACTAAACAGGGACTTCCTGTAGGCCCGTGGTAGGCGATAAAGGCCAGTCGCACTTCGGTTGTGGGTTCGATTCCCACAGCCTTGTCCGACGCGATGGGCTGTCGCCCGTCTTGCAGGTTGTCCTTTTTCTAAAACTATATTACTATAACATCCCATCAATAATATCGAAAAACAAACAATACTAACTTATGTCCAACATAATCCATTCCAATCTTTAGGCTTATCCATAATACTGTAGTCCACTCTCAGAGATTAAATACCATCGTTGATCCCATATATCATAAGATATATCTTGTTGGTCACATTCCAAACATTTAAAGGCCTTAATCTTGTACTCTCTTGAATACCCATTGAACCTTATTGAAAACATGAGTGCTGTTAAAAGTTAACTCTTTCCACATACCAAAATCCTCAAAATTCTATATACTCAAACCATGATATCACTTAGTCCTTATATCAATCATGAGCTCAGGAATACTGTCAAACATTTCATTTTCTCCTTATCCCTTCATTATGCACATATCATCTACTTTCCAAAATATTTGAATCACTTTTCAGGGTTACCGGTACCTTAAAATTATTGAAAACCACAATAGACCAATACATAAATATTTCAATACACCATAAAAGTACCTCAACAAAATTATTCTTGAATACCAATACATGAACACTTCAGTCCATCCACTTCAATGATTGTCCTAGAATAAGTCCTTCCTTGATTTAGAAGTAACTTTTTAGGTCAGGGCATTGAGTAGGGTAATTCCAATGTTCTCCACAAATAAGACATTGAACTCCATAACAGTCTTTCACTCTATGACCCTTTTCTCCACACAGATAACATCGGTCCCTCCATTTGAGGTATTCCTCAAGGTTCTTCTTCCCTTCTTTAGAAATCTCAATCTTTCTTTCTTTATGCTCCTCAACATGAAAACATGCATAATAGTTTATCTTCCTATTCTTTGATGAATTAGGCATACCACTAAATTCAACCTTGTTAATCATATAAAGTGATGACTGATTCGGCATAATTGCAATATCTTTCTCTCTAGGAATTATACAATTTTGTTGCTCGTAGTCCCCAATTTTTCCATTGGATTCAATGTTAACCGAATTCCTTCTGGTTCCCTCCATTAACTAAAACACAAAAAGAATCTTGTGAGAGGAAAAAATCATGCTAGAGAAAACAACATTATAAATGGGTAGTATCATCAATATCTAACATCTTAGGTTTAATTCTATGATCGTTAGCGTAGTTCTAGTATTATAACCTATACGTATACTTAACCTTAGGGACATCCCTAGACATACCGTAGAAATATCTCTAGGGATCTCACTAACGTTTTCGCATCCTAGTTTCCAAAGGTTGACTAAACCTTTCCTTTGATACCAACTGTAAAGACCTGAAGCCTGACGTACATTGACATTACATTACTTTTGTGGAATACTTAGTACATAACAAAAACACACACACAAGGATCGTAATAGTTTAGTGTCTTTGGAAACTCGGAACGTAATCCTCTAATCGTGGTGAAAGATCTTCAATATCTCCCATAAAGATCTTCCCTTATTTTTACCTAAAACCTTTATTTATATTCTGGGGAAAAGAAAACATAAAAGGGTGAGCTCAAATGCTCAGTAAGGGTAAACAAAAGAAAAATAAATCACATCATATTCATAAGAACATAACTTTTGGAAATCTTAACCTGCAAAAGAGAGCATAATTTCATAACATGGGATAAATCATAGTAGTGAAATGAAATCCCAATAATCACAACTTAAAACATGAAACTTTGTGGCATACACACATAATCATAGAAAATCATTTCTTGTTAGTCAAGACTCATTTCCAAGATTATCTTAGTGGACAAAGTCCCTTTCTGAATCGAGTAACCCTCGTTTCAGTCCTGTTTCACTGAACCGGTATAACCTACCATTTCAGCCATGTCTATCTCATGAGATATAAAATCTTTACCCAATGCATTGGAGGGAGATATAGGTCCCAACCATCTTATAATGAATCCTTTATTATGTGTGCCACATAATCATAAATCATACATCATCGCATAACACATGTAACAAAAATGAGATTCTTGAAACATCATGGCATCATAAAACGAATCATATAAGATAAAGGAATTCATAAAAATATTTCCATCACAACATAATCAAACCAATGTAATAATAGGGATAAAAATAGGACCCTTTTATTATCTTAGATGGAAAATAATTTTGATAAAATACTTGAACTCCATTCTTGAGGAAAATATCCTTTCTACTTCAAAAACATTTTTCCTTTCATAACATGTCATACGACTTTAAAATAAAAGAAGTTGATTAAAAATAAACTTGAAAACTTTTAAAGGAAGTTTCTTGTAAATAATGTTTTAAAAATACATTCATGCCATATAAGTTAAAAAACATTCTTCGTACTTTTTTCAGAAAAGTCAAAAAGTACCTCGTACGAAAAACGACAAAAGATTCCTTTCATATCCTTTACTAAAAACTCATCGAAGGGTAAAATTGGATTTTAAAAATTGTAGGTGGATGGAAATAATATTACATATTGAGGAAACATGGATGTGGATAATAAAATACACCCCAGTAAATTTCAAAGTACAAACAATCTCGGATAAAAATGAGATTGTGATATTTCCCTGACCTTAGGTCCGATTTGCTTCGTATGTGTCCGAACCTCCTGTATAATGATTTAAATAACTTAATTGACTTATTACAGAATCATATTCATTGTTATGATATCATATATGGTTCACTTATGACATTATATTACATGTTCTTTTGTAAATTCCATGTTAAAGAAGCGTATTTGGTAAAATTGTTTCATTTATCATAGGTGTTTTGACTTGTTGTTATTGACATTATTATTACTTATATCATGATTTACTTACTTAAAGAATATAAAATATGATTTATATATCATATATATTCAGTATATATATATAATAGATAGATAAATAAAATGAAAAACACCGTTCATGGAGACGGTAGTCCGTACGTACGCATGAACGCTGTTTTCCGTTCCTTATTGTCTTGAAATGGAAGTAAGTAGATGACATACATATATATACATATACATAAATCCAGTAGCTTTATAATGTCATATATTTCATTATTATTTCTTATATATACTTTATAATCATTCTTAAATGGTTAACATGGAGAATGAATCTCATCGCGTCGTGGAGACGGTAGTCCGTACGTACGCACGAGCGATGATATCATTTCCATAAATATTGAATTGAATTGGAGTGGATTATACAATATATCAGAATCAATATGATGTTGTAATAACAATTTATAGTTATTCTTTACACCATTATACCCATCCATGTAAGGTGGTGGTGGGAAATAGATTACACCACGGCGTGGAGACGGTATTCCGTACGTACGCACGCGCAGTGATTTCTTTTTCCGTAGGATGGATAGATGGTGAAATAGGGTTGTTTCAAACTTATAATAACATATCAGTATATGAGTGATACTGATGTTATTACTTCATAATGAAAAACCTAAGATGAAGAATTGGAAGAAGAAATAAAGATGAAAGAATTGGTAACAGTAATTACCTCTTCTTTGAAGCGCCTCTTTGAGACCTCCTCTTAGGGCACTAAAATTGGTCTTTGAGGAAGACCAGAACCTCTAGGATGTTTCTAGGGAAGTGGAGAAGAGATTTTGTCAGGGGTTTTCTGAGCTTGAGTGCTCAAATTGGTGTGAGGAGGAGGGGGAGGAGGTGTCCTTTTATAATGGAGGAGAGGGGCACCTTAGGAATATCTCAAAATATTATTTTATATTAAAGTCAAAATCTGTTTATAATGGTTCCAAAGGGACTTATTTCGAAGCTAAAGTGGGGATGGGTCAAAATCCAATCAACCAATAGGATTTAGACAAGTTTAGGTTATTATTTTAACCTTATCAATTAGATTTAACTCTAAGTTAAATAATTTAACTTTTATCGTGTCTTTTTGTTTTCTTTCACTATATGGTTAATACACTTACTATAACATGCCAAACGAATCCCAAAATATATATTATTAATAAATATATCCTTATATAAGTCATTTGGATGAGCCTTAGATTTTTAGGAATAAAATAACAATTAATAATATAATATTTGATTTAAAAACTATTTTGTGTCAATTTTGAAACTATTTGATATATGATTTTTGTGAAAGTCATAAAAGAATTATATGTTCGAACCAAGTTGATTAAATCAACAATAATATATCATAGTAACCTATAAAATTAGTTTAAGTCATAAAAAGTCTCAAATTACATTCATTTGAGCATTTATAACATCAATTATGTTAATATTTCCTTAAAAGTGTAATTACTGCATCATCGTTGTGTCATAAATAAATTAATTTATTTAAAGTCTAAAAATTATAAATAAAATATCATTATTTAGTAAATCTTTTTAGATTTCTAGTTAATATTTATAGTCGAATTTATCTTATGTATAACCCCTTATTAAAAATGTTTTAGTTATTAAACTTTGATTTTAACTATTTTAACTATTCATTAAATAAAATAATATTAAATGTCATAATCTAATCCAAGTGGACCTAAATGGTCATATTATATTCATAAGGTTGTTTTTGGTCGAATTACACTTATCCAATAGAATTAGGACATGTGTTAGGGTAATAGTAATATCATATTTACCCTTAGTTACCCTATTTATTATTAACCGTGGTAAAAAAAAGTAAAAAGTTACTATTCACCAAAAATTATTTTCATCTCATTGAACCACATTTTACTTACTGACATCAATCGTGTCTCTCGGATTTTTGAAATTCCATTCACAGAAGCGGTAAAATTAAGTTTTATGAAAAATTCTGTTTTTTTACTACCACTTAGTAGTTTCACTATTCATCAAAAATTGAAGTTTTTCAGAAAAATGAAAAAATTTCATCCTAAGCTATATTTCATATTAATAATTCTAAAATGAAGTCTATTTTACCAAATTCATAACATAGAAATTGCATTAATTAATTTTATAATTAAATCCCGCTGTTAAAACAAATAGCTTATTTTTAAGAAACAATATCTATCAAAATATTGACACTTGATTATGTCTGGTTTAAATGTGAAATTACATCCAATGACCAACATTGTATTAAATTGTAAAAATATATTCTAAATATACTTTAAAACCACTCAAATTAATAATTTATCACTTTTAATTATTTTGATTAAAAAAGTTGTTTTTAATTAAAATTTAGTAATTTTCACTATTCATCAGAATATGAAAGTTATCCGAAATGTACCAAAATTTCACCATAGGCTAAATTCGATACTCCGAATCCAAAAATGAAATCCATTTTGAAAAATAAAATTTTAAAAATTTCGAAAAGTGGTTATTACTATTCATAACGGCTAGTTTTAATAACATTTTAATAGCATATCGCTGTTTAGTGAAACTCGTTATTGCGTACTACACACGCTATCGAGGAAGGTCGCGATTGCGTGTAATGCAAGGCAAGTCAAGGATGCGTGTTGTGCAAGATCCTTTTGGTGTAGCGTACAATACAAGACATTAGTGAAATAAAAAGAATATTTTTCATAAAATCTCGGGCTGTTACAGTACGTCAGGCTTTGGGTCTCTACATTTAGTTTAAGTCTAAATTATTCTATATATTTTATATTCTTCTGCGAGTTACTTTTAAAAACAATTTGTTTTAAAGTTACATTGATAGTTTAATTATCAAGTGTTTATACTTATTAATAACTAGTAAGTTAGTTTCAAAAGATTATTTAATATTCTGATTAAATTAACTGATACCTAATCAATCTTTGAGAAACTAATTGAACTTTTACAATCTGTATAAATTCACTACAATTTAACTTGTTTTTAAAATAGGGGGATTTTAAGAGATATAATTTTAACAGAAATTTTTTATTGGAACTCAATTCACCCCCTCTTTAGTATACACTCCAACCAACATTTGGTATCAGAGGAAAGTTTTAAAATTAAATCATCAAAGTTTTCAAAACAATCTATTTTTTAATTGTGATTTTAGTTCCTTATTTAAAGATCTTAAATTTATGTTAGTTCTAAATTTTACTCTTTAAATACATTTTCTAAAATCTAGTTAAGGACAATAGACTCTATGGTGCTGCTACTAATAGGCCACCATTCTTTAATGGTACAAATTATGCTCAGTGGAAACTTAAAATGAAAATTCACTTAGAGAGTATGTGATTTGAAATCTGTACTGCAATAGAGACTCAATATAAAATTCCAGAAACTGATAGAACTTCTGGATATGAACCAACTGAAACATGTTACAATAATAATTATAAAGCTATGAATGTCATGTATTGTTCCATAGGAGACAAGGAGATTAATTGAATATCTTCTTGTAAAACTACCTATGAAATTTGGGACACTTTGGTTATTTTCCATGAGGGAACAACCAATGTTAAATAAATGAGGTTGAATACCTATACTATTAAATATGATAACTTTAAAATGAAGCCTGATGAACCCATTTCAGACATGTATCAGGTTCAATGAGATTTTCAACACTATGAGCTCCCTTGAAAAGGCTGTTCTAGAAAAGGAATAATTTATGAGGATATTAATATGTCTACCAAAAAGATGGAGAGGCACATCTATTTCCATTAGAGAATATTGTGACATCAGCAAACTGTCTGTTAAAGAATTTATAGGTAAGCTTATGTTGTATGAGGAAGAACTCAAGGTGAATAAAGAAGATGATGATGAACCTAAAAGGAATTCAGTGACTTTTAAGTATACTACCTCAAATAGAATGGATAACGATAAAGTTCACATAAAAAATGAAATCTCAATAAGTAAAAGTTCAGAATCTAATAGTGATGCTGAGATGGCACAAATATTTAGAAGATTAAATAAGTTCTATAGGAAGAATAAATTCTTTAGAAAATCAAACTACAAAGGTACATATGACACCAAAATTGTAGACCCTTTATCAAACCCTAACAAAATTGTATTTCGAAAACCCATTCAAATTTTAAAATACCATCTCAAAACCAATTCTCCTAATATTTATTTCTTCATTAAAATTACATTTGTGTAAAATTCATTTTTAAGGAACGTATCAAAAAGGAAAACATATTTCACATTGAAAACCACTCACAATAGCAAGAAATTAATATATATGTCCACATAAACTCATTTAACTTTCACTAAATTGTCAAACTATCTAGCAATTTATTTATATCATATTGAACTATTAGATAACATGTGGCCATCACAATATATGTTAGAAGCCCATAATTCATGTATGATATAGATATTAACAATAATGATGAATCATGAACCTTAAATCTTCCATAAATACATATAATCAAATAAAGATAAGTGCACCTACCATAATTGAAAAATAATAAATACATTCTGAACACCTACTAACTTCCTTAAATTCCTTGATCGCCTTTCGGAATAATAAAAGAACAAAAATAAAACAAATTCAAACCAATATCAAAATTTTGAATAATAGACACCAAACTCAATGAGCATCCATATGAAATATAAAAAATAATAATTATGGTGTGGTAAATTCCCTACAAACACCCAATCCTATTTGGAATAAAATCTTTAAATTATCAACTAGAAATAATTATCATTTTAACGCAAAATAACTAAAAACTATAATTATATTCATAGGGAAAAATTACTCAATGAGAAGGATAACTGTAAACATAAATACATCCTCTAAATTTAGCCTTTATAGGAAACACATGAAACCCCTGACCATATAGATGAAATCACCATCATATGGTGAAATTACTTCCTCAAATACCTCAATGGAGAAAATCAATTAAAGGAAATAAAATAGAAAAGATTTGTGGAGAATATATGAGAGACCTATGTCAAATACATATAATGAAACTGACTAGAATGATTTGGATAAAATGCAATCATATAAGAAAATGTGGTGAGAAGGTTTAGCCTCCCATATTCTCACATTATTGAGAATTATAAATCCGTATAGTTTTATAAAATTGAAACCCTTGAAAAATTAAACCCATACCGTAAAAAACCATATATAGTTAGGTAATGGTGTAGATAGAGGGGATATAGTGCGACCAACCCTAGGTATGTAATCCATGATCCTAACCTAATTTATATAACCCACCTGTTCACAGTGAGACTTCCTACTGTTATAACTTAATAACACCCTGGTCATCTGAAACCTACCTTAGCATCAACCTAAGAAGTCGAGCTATTGATTAGGCCTCATTCCACATCTAAAAGAAAATTTTAAATCATTTGAAAAAACTGAAATCTTGATATAAGTCTTCATTCTCAAATAAAACCATTCAAAAAAATCAAAAAATAATAGTCATCAAGATTCTTACCGATCATTAATACAGAGTATTACAATATCCCCACCATATCACATCTTATCCATGAGAATATATGGTTTTATGTAAACTTGGAATATTAACTAATCACGGTCATTAATTCACTAACAAGGTGTTATGTTCCACCACTGAACACCTATTGATATTACATCTAATTATTTTACCCTTCATAATGAAAGAAACTACACATTGATACACTATCTTTTCCCAAAGATAGTTAGTTTAACCCACAAAAACAAAAAATTCCATATCTTTTCCTCAATTCAATCTAATAAATAGTTTTATCATGTAGTTAAAAGACATCAGACAAGACTCCCTTTATTTCAATGGATTCGAGCTAGTTGTGTGGGTTTAGGATGTGATTTTTGATAGACTATAAACTCAATTAAAACTGATAATAGCTATGTTTAATTTATAATATAATTGAGATTATAAAAAAGGAAAAAAATAGAGGCATTCTATAAAACATAAAATATGGTACTTTATCCTAATCTCCAAATCCCATTGAACTGCCCTAGTAGGATCATATAACCTCAAGCCTCTATACTAACTAAACTAGTGAATAGTGAGGTCTTCATGGTCACTCAATTGGCATGATCTATTGATAATGATATGAGTATAACTTAGTAAGAACCCAGTATAATATTCTTATACATAATAAGTAAATATATTTCATGAAAATATGATATACTCAATAAATTTTAAATATGATGGTAAAAAATCAATATCAATCATGAGGTTCTAACATTGCTCCTGGGATAGAGAAATCCTACTTTGTCCATTGTTAGTGTGTCTCTATGACATTTAGACATCCTTGAAGGGATATAAGTCCTACCCTAGGATCTTTTGGACATTCCTTTATAATATATTTCACTATATCTTAGTGATTATTGTATTCTTCCTAGATAATATCAAAGTCAATTTGAATCCTAGGGAGCATCATATATATCCTTTGAAATCTCCACACCTAGTAACCAAATACTAGTCATTATTAGGATTCTAAAAAACAATTATTATGATTCCCTTGAAATAATAAGAATCACTAGGAATGTCATAATACCCAATAAATTGTACGATGCTAGGAATCACTAACCATCCCTTATCATAATACATCATGGTTACTTAGAAAACGTATAATTTCCATATCCAAGGAATCACTAATAATATCTCCCAAAAACATAATGAAATTTATGGATCCTGGGAATCACTAAGAATCCCTATTTTCATGATACATACAACAATCATATTCTAGTGAGTAATCCCTATTATCCCTTGATCACCATGCATCACTAGAACCTATGTTTGTAATCCCTAGAATCCTTACCCCCTTCATGAATCTCTACATCCTACCGTTGTTGTCCCTAGAATATTTCATCATCAATATATATTGGATCCAATGGAGATAATCCTTAGTATACATCTTCATTTCTCTATGGTCCTTCATCCACCCAGAAACATCTAAAGATAAAATGAATAATAATAATAATAATAATAACAATGAGAACAACATGGGATAACCACTTTCCTAACCCATCTCATATAACCAAGGTGATCCTATCAATTGAAATACATATCCCTATCACTATATACTTAATATAACCGTATCGGTAAATTATGTTCTAATTTTAGAACCATAATCATCACTACTTATTCCCACAATAATCGTCATAGAGTTAAACATAACACTAGGGTTCCCGAATTGGTCCCATAGGTCAATTCACGGCATATAAAATCTACTTCACTATTTATCTCATTCCCAAATATGGGGTCAAAATCCATCACTAATAGGTTTGGGAGTACTGGGGTATCATCATATTCTCCTCTGGTCCTCATTTACATCCTGGGAATGGCCATTCCCACATCTCTCTAAAGAGATGGAATAAATCCCATCTCACTTCCAATGTCTTCCCAAGTGAGTCCATTCACCGAACCTATCATCTAACTACTCAGGACATATCCAACTGGGGCAAAATTATTATTTTGAGATGAATAATTTCCCCATGCTCACCTCAAATATCCTAGGGGATTTAAACCATATCCAATTTCTAACACAATATCCTCTGGAACATGACTTCAAATTCATCACACACCCCTATGTGAGGGATCTAAGAACAGAAATAGTAAGTGTCACTATGTTTTCATAATTCATTAAATTTAAACCCCTCACTATAGATATATATCAAGTCACGTTTTTTAATTATCCCATGACCATTTTCAATTTAGGCATCAGGTCAACGTACAATTGTCCCTTAAGCCCCCAATCACTTTTATCATTTCATTCAATAGCACTTAATTTCTAAATAAAAAAAAAATGAATAAACTTTTGACCACATTTGGTAGGGTGACTATGTACCACATTCATAAACATTAAACAAATACAAAAAATATTTACTCCCATGGGACCACCTACCTCATACACAGTTATACCATTTAAGTCGCATATTAGAAACACTTGCTCAAACCCATCCAAATCCAACTAGCCAATGAAATTCCAAAAGAGTAACTAACTCATCTAAATTATCAAATGTAACTAATAATAATAAACCATAATTAATTAAATAATTTATAATTTATTATATAATTTAACAATAATATGTATAATTCCAAAAAAACACACTATGGTACCTTATCATAGGAAAACATGTGTGTACTCTCATCACCACCATTCTAGGAAAACGTTCTTTCAATCAGCCTCATTCAATAGAAACTTTATTTTAATTTTGAAAACAACATTAGGAAAATTTATCTGGTGGGGTACCCTTGTGGATATTGAATGCAACCACATTAGACATCCTTATGTGATTTTCATTATCGATATCAAGAAAATTTCACATCTTATCATGATGATACCACCATTATTTAGTGGAATAATTTTAATAAATATAGACCAAATTACACCAAAATCAAACAAAATTTAATGGAAAAAATATAATGAATTTGGGGGAGAATCATACCTGTAATAATTAGAAAAATGTACAACAAACCACCCCTTTTCAAAGTGATAAATGATGGATTATAGGGGTAGGTAACATGTTAAAATTTCCCTCGAGTAACACCTCTCCCCCATTAAAATATATATAGTAAAACTAAGAAATTATCTATCATCACCCACAAAAAAATCCCAGGGGAACCATTGTAGCATGAATAGTTAGTGTCATTGTGTAACACCACACCCATAAGTCCAACTATTTTTATCTCTCTCCCAACTACAATTTAGTTATCCACTAATGGTGCATGAAGACTCAGACACCCCCCAGGGGAATTTCCCCTCATAGTTATGTTTTAAACTTCCTTAACTGAGGACACACTACACTATGAACATTGTGTTTCTTAATCACCCAACACTAATAGAAGGCTTCCCACACTTCCTCTTAAACTACCTTTATGGTGTACCCCACCTGTTATAACATGATCCCTTGACTAGATCATTAAATAGTATGGGGAGGTACCACATAAAAGGTAAATTTTTAGACCCTTACACATGACACATACAAATCACCCACAATGGAATGGCTAAAATGACTATGGTGTGATCCTTACCCTATAGACACTATAACAAATATTGCCTTCATCAGCGGCTTTGTAGCAGCGGTTTACAAATCCTCCGTGAAACCTTTCATTAAAAAGATTTAGCGGTGGTTTATTAAAAGCCACCATGAAACCTATTTAGGTTTTTACATCGGCGACACTCCCCCCCCCCACCTGAGCCAACCCCGACCCCGTGAGCTTCTCACCCCGACGATCATGAACCTTACCGCTGGTCCCCTCTGTTGCCCTCCTGTGTTGCCGGTGACTTCGCCGCCAGTCTCTGCTGATCCCACTTCTCCCTTCGACACCCGCGATGTCGGCTTCTCCCTCGACCCCGTCGAGTTCGTACTGCAGGAATGATCCCCTCCCCTATCGTCAGTGGAATCATCCTGTTACGGTGGACTTATTGTGTGTAATGGTTAGAGGAATCTTGTGGAGTAAAAATCCATAAGGTTTTATGTAGTTTAATTATGGTTGACTCGTTGCCATAATTTATTTTGGTTTATCATCAAATTTTGATGAATTCATTTAATGGATTGACTTCATATATTTGGGTTTTGTTTAGAAATGAGCTCAGAGGAGTTCCAAGAGTGATCCATACCCCATTGCTTGAAGATACAATGAGGATACATAATTGATGAGATATCCCTAAAGTATGAATAATTTGATTAATATGGATTAATTCCCTTAATTAATTATAATTTCATTATAATATATGTTGCAATTTTATGAGTTAGGGGATTGAGATGGTGTTGGTTCCTAGAGATGGATTTGATGAGGATGGAATGATATTGTTAAGGGGATAACTCTATGGTCAAGGTAGTTTATGACTAATATTACCATAGGATATGGTTATGCATTTATTGTGTGGATTGAAATTTCATGTAGGTGGGTATGTGACATTAATGGGATCTATGAGTCATTTACCTTATGATACATGAGGATAGAGATTCATTTTGGGTTCATAGAATTCCCTTTAGTATGATGCATTGATTATACAACCATTGATGGCTATGTTATATATGTGAGAGGCTTAACTATAAGGAAATTAAAACCACAATAGGATGTCCATTATGTATTTATGGGTCAAGTTATCTATAAAAGGTCTTGTTTTAGGTAATTGATTCTCTCCTAACGGAATGTCTTGGGGTGAGGCTATGGCATGGTGTGGTAATGGTCATCTATGGTATGATAATATATTAGAACAGATGAATAACCCAGTATGGAACCAAGTTAGGTTCCTTTTCTCGATGAACAATAAATATGGACTATATGGATAATGATAGGTTCTCATACCTTATGATTTGGGAATGTGGCACTTGATAGACATTTATCCCTTAGGTAGGACAGGGCTGATTACTTGTGTATTAGGTTCTTGAGAACAACACCTTCTTAAATAGAGTTATTTTCATTGAAGGCGACAAGGATTAAACTATTTTCTAGGTAGGTTTGTATTTTTAAGATCATTTTCCATAGATAACCTTTGATTCCTTTATAACCTTTGGATTTTTTATTAAATATACATTCAATTGATTTATGGTTGGTGTTTAATCCTTGTTTTTTATGATTCATGATTTTTTATTGAAAATTTTATGTGTAAAGTGGTGTTTGAAAAGGGGGTTGGTTTTAATTTACCCTATGTATTTGATAAAATTGATCAAAGATGTTTTTGTGTTTAAAATGGGGTTTTAAAGAGGTTTTAGAAATGGTTTTACAATGAGGAAGGTTTTTTATTTAAATGCACATGTTTTTTTATAAAATTATATTTTTAAATGTTTTTATATATGTAACATATTATTTTTATTTGTATGGAATTGAGTAAAAAATGGGATTCCAATAGTGAAAGTGTTTTCTTTTTCCAAGGGAGATGGAGACTCTGGGGAGTAAGATTGAGAGAGACTCCAATTTGTCACTAAGATAATGAGAGATATATTGGGAGTTGGTCTTGGGGAAGATCGTGTGAGATTCTAAACTTGTTTTATTTTTTATCAAACTAGAATACTATGATTGGCCTATTGCACATTTGATCCCTATAATTATATCCAATGATTCACATTACTTATGATTAGTTTATTTATATTCTTTCAAGAATTTTGTTAGTGAACCATTTGATTGTAATACCTAGTGTAATTCCCATTTATTATTATTTTATTATATGATAATGTTTATGATTAAACCAATGTTATGAATTATTTTGGTAGGTTGTGTATGTTTATGTTGAGTGGATTTGATTTCATTACATGATCCATATTTATAATGTTTTAGAAACATGTTTTATTTAAATAAAAACTAAAAGAATTTAAAATAAATGATTTCAAGTTAAATGTTTTAAATGGGAAATAGTTTTGGAGAAATGAGTTTTTGAACTAGTTAATAGGTTTCCATGATTTCAAATCCTTAAATAGATTCTTGGTGGTATCCTACTATAAATTTTTCCTCACACAAAATATATTCCTTTAGGAATATAGGGAAATTATTTTGGAGTACACGGGTATAGAAATGGGAAACATGTACATAGGTGTCTCTTTCTACATACATTTATCTGAGGCCTTTGATATATGATAAACAGTATATAGGGTTAGATCATGAGGATCTGTTTTTGAGTTTTTGAATCATTGAGATACATGTATTTTCATCCACATTAATGATAGTTAGGGAATAACTACTTCCTCTAAATTTTTCTTCTTATTAGTGGTCTAATTTTACTAAATTCAGTTCTTGATATCCCTTTTTATAAACCAGATTCAATATGACATCATCGATTCTCTTAGTTAAGAATTGGAAACTGCTTTTTATTCTAGAAAAATCCATTTTATTATGTATTTCCAGATCCAACAAGTGACTTTACTTCAGCATGAAACTTCTTGATCAAGTTTTGAAGAAAAAAAGTGGTTTCTTAACACCACTTGCTGATTCATGATCATCCATGACACGTTTTGAGCATATTTTATACCAAATGATACTTGAAATAATTATTACATCACTTATTTCATGCATTTTTTGGATTTAATCAGTTCTTCCATTAGTTGAATAACATGTACTTTATTAGAACATCCACCCCATGGATCATATCTCCCCATAACTATTAGGCCACTTCAAGGAATAACAAAAATGTTCAATTCCCACATAGAAGTTTGAATCTGACTATTAGTTCAACTCCATGGTCAGATCCTCGATCGTCCCATTTAACCATAATTCTCCACTCATGAGCACTAACACATATATGATCCAAATCACCCAAAAGTCACACCACCACTCTTTTCTATGTGAATACACCAAAGAGTGGTCTAGGAATTCAATCTACACAAGGTTCGTAGAACCTCAAAACCTAATCTCCCAAGTTATTTCATCTTGAATTTCTATGAACACCACCAATTATCATGCCTCAAGACTACCATCCCTCATGTGGTTCTTGCCACTCCAAATTAACAATGTGTTGATTTTTGTAAGCATAATAAGGTTTTCCCTGAACATTATTTATAATAGATTTATTCAATATTAGATTTTTATATAAAGACTCTATAGAGAACTTATGTTGGGGTTATTCCAAATTAACAATGTGCTTTGGTTTTCATGGTAAAGTAGCTACCACATTGTTAGCACACTATTTCTCCTTAGCAAAGATACTTCCCCTATCCCAAACACTAGAGGGTTCATATCTAACACAGGGGCACAGCTTTATTATATTATATTCCTATAATCTTATACTATCATATATATGGATCTCTTTCTCTATTTAGTAGTTACTATGTGATTTAATTTTTTTATTATTGTGTAGGCACATTGTGATATACATCGATAAAAGTCGGATCACATTAAAGAGGAACACACCTCAGTATGTTAATGGATTGAATGAATTTTTAGATTTTTCAATTTCTAATCGATCTGTTGAAGGGAGAATAAAATTTCCATGCCCTAAATGTAATTTTAGAACATGGTTGAAGAGTGATGAAGTTTATTAACATTTAATACTGAAGCAATTCCTTGGTCAATATTTGTGTTGGATTTGGCATGGAGAATGGAATGTTGCAGAAATATTGAGAATTGATGTTAATCCACAGAATGAGGTCCCAAGTTCGTCGAAAATGGAAAATGAAAGGAAAAACCTCATAAATGATGCATTTGGCACTGCAAGATACCACTATCCGCATCAAAACATATCAGAACAACCAGAAGATGGTGCAACAAATTGCAATGTGCAAGTGGCATTTTTGAGACTGTAACACAAGAAGATCAAGATTGTAACATATCATTGAATCCTCCTCTAGATTATGTGGAGCCAAATGTAAGATAAAACATCACTGAGGAAAATGTGTTTTAGGATTTAGTTGATGATGGAAATATAGAGTTGTATAGTGGGTGTTTGAAATATTCAAAGCTTTCATTTCTGCTGAAGTTTCACCATATAAAATGTCTATGTGGAATTACAAATAAGTCAATGATATTGGATATGATTTATGATTAATTTCCTAAAGAAAAAATCCCAGAATATTTTTATGATATGAAAAAAGTTGTTAACAAGCTTGGTCCGAATTTTACAAAAATACATGCATGTCTCGATGATTGTAAGATTTATTGGGGAGAGGATTCATGTAGATAGAATTGCAAGAAATTTTATTCTTCTAGATGTCAGGAAAATGGTGATATTAGAAGTCTGAATGAACATAATTTCATGGAGAAGAAGAAAAGGAACACACCTGCAATGGTTTTATGTTACTTTACTTTGAAGCCTCGATTGCAGAGATTATTCATGTCATCGAAAATCGCTGAACACATGAAGTGGCATTCTGTAGATAATAACAATGATGGGTTAATGAGACATCCAAGATATTCTCAATCTTGGAAGACATTTGATTCATTACAACTATATTTCTCATCGGATCCTAGGAATGTTCAATTGGGATTGAATGCCGATGGATTCAACCCATTTGGGACTTTGAGTACCAGTTATAGCATTTGGCCAGTTGTTTTGATCCCTTATAATATGCATTTGTGGATGTGTATGAAACAAACATCTGCTATCCATTTGATGATTATTCCTAGGAAACAAATTCCTAGAAATGATATTGATTTATACTTGCAGCCTTTTTTTGACGAATTGCAGGAGTTATGGAGAAACGGTGTTAAGAAATTTGATGTTTCTTATAAAACAATGTTCAAAATGCATGCTGCTTTAATGTGGACCATTAGTGACTTCCCTGGGCTTGAGAATTTATTAGGTTGGAACACTTACATGGGTTTGGCTTGTCCTGTTTGTAACTTTGATTTTGAGCCCAAATTGATACCACACATTAGAAAATGGTTCTTCTTGGGTTATAAAAGATTTCTCGATGCATCTCATAGATTTCAGCTGAACAGATCAAAATTTAATGGTTCCATTGATCGTAGACCACCTCCAATTTTTTTAACTGGTTCTGAAATATTGACACAGATTGAAAATGTTGAAACAGAATTTGGGAAGGTTCATCATTTGAATTATAGCGGAAAATAGGTCGGAAGTGCATCATCAAGAAAAATTGGAACGCAACAGTGGAAGAAAAAAGTATTTCCTTCAAACTACTGTATTGGGAATTTAATTTATTGCGACATAATCTTGATGTGATGCATATTGAGAAAAATTTCAATGACTATTTGATTTTCATATTGATTAATGAGCATGGAAAGTCGAAGGATCATCTTAATTCTCATAAATACTTACAAGCAATGAAAATAAAATGCGATCTCTGGCCAGATGAGAATGAAAAGTATCATCCGACAAATTTTGCAATGAAAAATAGGGATAAAGATAAATTCCTTCTAATTTAAAAGAATGTTAAGGTATCTGATGGGTATTAAAGTAACGTCTTTAGGTGTGTTGACTTGAAGAATCATAATTTACATTGATTGAAAAGTCATGCTTCACATATTTTGTTACAACAGTTACTACCATTGGCATTGCATATATCATAGTATTGCAAGCAAAAATGGTATATATATGTATGTCATCTACTTAATTCCATTCAACTCAATAAGGAAAATAAAACAGCGTTCATGCGTACGTACGGTCTACCGTCTCCATGAACGGTGTATTTCATTCCATTTACTGATCTATTATATATATATATTATGAATATATATTATAGATAAATCGTGTTTTATATTCTAGAATTATGTAATCATGATCTAAGTAATCATATGAATAATTACAAGTCAAAACACGGACGACAAATTAAACGATTTTACCCAAAACACTCTTTAACATGGAATTTACAAAAGAACAGGTAATATAAACCCATAAGTGAACCATATATGATATCATAACAATGAGTCTGATTCTGGAATAAGTAAATGACATTATTTAAATCATTATATAGGAGGTTCAGACACATATGAAGAAAATTGGACCTAAGGTAAGGGAAATATCACAATCTCATTTTTATCTGAGATTGATTATACTTTAGTATTTACTGGGGTATATGTTATCATCCACATCCATGTTTCCTCAATATGTAATAGTATTTCCATCCACCTACAATTGTTTAAATCCAATTTTACCCTTTGGTGAGTTTTTAGTAAAGGATACGAAAGGAATCTTTTGTCGTTTTTTCATACGAGGTACTTTTTGACTTTTTTGACAAAAGTATGAAGAATGTTTTTTAACATATACGACATGAATGGATTTTTAAAACACTATTTCCAACAACCCTTCTTTACAAGTTTTAAAGTCTATTTTTAATCAAATTCTTTTACTTTAGAATTGTATGACATGTTAAGAATGGAAAAGTGTTTTTGAAGTAGAAATGATATTTTCCTCAAGAATGGAGTTTAAGTGTTTTTTCAAAATTATTTTCCATTTACGATAATATAGGGTTATATTTCTATCCCTATTTTTACATTGATTTGATTATGTTATGATGGAATTATTTTTATGATGTACTTTTATCTTATATGGATTATGATGGCATGATGTTTAAGATTCCCATTTCTATTAAATGGGTTATGCAATGATGTATGATTTATGATTTTGTGGCACACATAAGAATGGTATCATTATGAGATGGGTGGGACCTATATATCCCTCCAATTAATTGGGTAAAGATTTTATATCTCATGAGATAGACATGTTTGTAATGGTAGGTTATACCGGTTCAGTGAAACAGGACTAAAACGAGGGGTGAACTCGGTTCAGAAAGGGACTTTGTCCACTAAGATAGTCTTGGCAATGAGTCTTGACTAATAAGAAATTATTATCTATGATTATGTGTGTATGCCACAAATTTTCATGTTTTATGTTATGATTATTGGGATTACATTTCACTACTATGATTTATCCCATGTTATCAAATTATGATCTCTTTTGCAGGTTAAGATTTCCAAAAGATATGTTCTTGTGAATATGACGTGATGGATATTTCTTTTGTTTACCCTTATTGAGCATTTGAACTCACCCTTTTATGTTTTCTTTTCCCCAGGATATAAAGAAATGTTTTAGGTATAAAAAAGGAATATCTTTATGGGAGATGTTGAAGATCTTTCACCACGATTAGAAGATTATATTCCGAGTTTCCAAAGACACTAAACTATTACGGTCCTTGTGTGCGTGTTTTTGTTATGTACTAAGTATTACGAAAAAGTAATGTAATGTCTATGTACATGTAAAGACCCGAAGCCTGACGTACATTGACATTACATTACTTTTTCGGAATACTTAGTATATAAAAAAAACACACACACAAGGATCGTAATAGTTTAGTGTCTTTGGAAACTCGGAACGTAATCTTCTAATCGTGGTGAAAGATCTTCAATATCTCCCATAAAGATCTTCCCTTTTTTTACCTAAAACCTTTATTTATATCCTGGGGAAAAGAAAACATAAAAGGGTGAGCTCAAATGCTCAGTAAGGGTAAACAAAAGAAAAATCAATCACATCATATTCATAAGAACATAACTTTTGGAAATCTTAACCTGCAAAAGAGAGCATAATTTCATAACATGGGATAAATCATAGTAGTGAAATGAAATCCCAATAATCATAACATAAAACATGAAACTTTGTGGCATACACACATAATCATAGAAAATCATTTCTTGTTAGTCAAGACTCATTGCCAAGACTATCTTAGTGGACACAGTCCCTTTCTGAATCGAGTAACCCTCGTTTCAGTCCTGTTTCACTGAACCGGTATAACCTACCATTTCAGCCATGTCTATCTCATGAGATATAAAATCAGTACCCAATGCATTGGAGGGAGATATAGGTCCCACCCATCTTATAATGAATTCTTTCTTATGTGTGCCACATAATCATAAATCATACATCATCGCATAACACATGTAACAAAAATGAGATTCTTGAAACATCATGGCATCATAAAACAAATCATATAAGATAAAGGAATTCATAAAAATATTTCCATCACAACATAATCAAACCATTGTAATAATAGGGATAAAAACAGAACCCTTTTATTATCTTAGATGGAAAATAATTTTGATAAAATACTTGAACTCCATTTTTGAGGAAAATATCCTTTCTACTTCAAAAACATTTTTCCTTTCATAACATGTCATACGACTTTAAAATAAAAGAAGTTGATTAAAAATAAACTTGAAAACTTGTAAAGGAAGTTTCTTGTAAATAATGTTTTAAATATCCATTCATGCAGTATAATTTAAAAAACATTCATCGTACTTTTTTCAGAAAAGTCAAAAAGTACCTCGTACGAAAAACGACAAAAGATTCCTTTCATATCCTTTACTAAAAACTTATCGAAGGGTAAAATTGGATTTAAACAATTGTAGGTGGATAGAAATAATATTACATATTGAGGAAACATGGATGTGGATTATAAAATACACCCCAGTAAATTTCAAAGTACAAACAATCTCGGATAAAAATGAGATTGTGATATTTCCCTTACCTTAGGTCCGATTTGCTTCGTATGTGTCCGAACCTCCTGTATAATGATTTAAATAATGTCATTTACTTATTACAGAATCATATTCATTGTTATGATATCATATATGGTTCACTTTTGACATTATATTACCCGTTCTTTTGTAAATTCCATTTTAAAGAAGTGTTTTGGGTAAAATCGTTTCATTTATCGTAGGTGTTTTTACTTGTTGTTCTTGACATTATTATTACTTATATCATTATTTACTTACTTACAGAATATAAAATATGATTTATATATCATATATATTCAGTATATATATATATATAATAGATAGATAAATAAAATTAAAAACACCGTTCATGGAGACGGTAGTCCGTACGTACGCATGAACGCTGTTTTCCGTTCCTTATTGTCTTGAAATGGAAGTAAGTAGATGAAATACATATATATACATATACATAAATCCAGTAGCTTTATAATGTCATATATTTCATTATTATTTCTCATATATACTTTATAATCATTCTTAACTGGTTAACATGGAGAATGAATCTCATCGCGTCGTGGAGACGGTAGTCCGTACGTACGCACGATCGATGATATCATTTCCATAAATATTGAATTGAATTGGAGTGGATTATACAATATATCAGAATCAATATGTTGTTTTAATAACAATGTATAGTTATTCTTTACACCATTATACCCATCCATGTAAGGTGGTGGTGGAAAATAGATTACACCACGACGTTGAGACGGTATTCCGTACGTACGCACGCGCGGTGATTTATTTTTCCGTAGGATGGATAGATGGTGAAATAGGGTTGTTTCATACTTATAATAACATATCAGTATATGAGTGATACTGATGTTATTACTTCATAATGAAACAACCTAAGAAGAAGAATTGGAAGAAGAAATAAAGATGAAAGAATTGGTAACGGTAATTACCTCTTCTTTGAAGCGCCTCTTTGAGACCTCAACTTAGGGCACTAAAATTGGTCTTTGAGGAAGACCAGAACCTCTAGGATGTTTCTAGGGAAGTGGAGAAGAGATTTTGTCAGGGGTTTGCCGAGCTTGAGTGCTCAAATTGGTGTGAGGAGGAGGGGGAGGCGGTGTCCTTTTATAAGGGAGGAGAGGGGCACCTTAGGAATATCTCAAAATATTATTTTATATTAAAGTCAAAATCGGTTTATAATGGTTCCAAAGGGTCTTATTTCGAAGCTAAAGTGGGTATGGGTCGAAATCCTATCAACCAATACGATTTAGACAAGTTTAGGTTATTATTTTAACCTTATCAATTAGATTTAACTCTAAGTTAAATAATTTAACTTTTACCGTGTCTTTTTGTTTTCTTTCACTATATGGTTAATACACTTACTATAACCAGCCAAACGAATCCCAAAATGTATATTATTAATAAATATATCCTAATATAAGTCATTTGGAAGAACCTTAGATTTTTAGGAAAAAAATAACAGTTAATAATATAATATTTGATTTAAAAACTATTTTGTGTCAATTTTGACACTATTTGATATATGATTTTTGTGAAAGTCATAAAAGAATTATATGTTCAAACCAAGTTGATTAAATCAACACTAATATATCATAGTAACCTAGAAAATTAGTTTAAGTCATAAAAAGTCTCAAATTACATTCATTTGAGCATTTATAACATCAATTATGTTAATATTTCCTTAAAAGAGTAATTACTGCATCATCGTTGTGTCATAAATAAAGTAATTTATTTAAAGTCTAAAAATTATAAATAAAATATCATTATGTATGAAATATTTTTAGATTTATAATTAAAATTTATAGTCGAATTTATCTTATGTATAACCCCATATTAAAAATGTTTTAGTTATTAAACTTTGATTTTAACTATTTTAACTATTCATTAAATAAAATAATATTAAATGTCATAATCTAATCCAAGTGGACCTAAATGGTCATATTATATTCATAATGTTTTTTTGGTCGAATTACACTTATCCAATAGAATTAGGACATGTGTTAGGGTAATAGTAATATCATATTTACCCTTAGTTATCCTATTTACTATTAACCGTGGTAAAAAAAAGTAAAAAGTTACTATTCACCAAAAATTATTTTTCATCTCATTGAACCACATTTTACTTACTGACATCAATCGTGTCTCTCGGATTTTTGAAATTCCATTCACAGAAGCGGTAAAATTAAGTTTTATGAAAAATTCTGTTTTTTTAACTACCACTTAGTAGTTTCACTATTCATCAAAAATTGAAGTTTTTCAGAAAAATGCCAAAATTTCATCCTAAGCTATATTTCATATTCCGAATTCTAAAATGAAGTCTATTTTACCAAATTCATAACATATAAATTGCATTAATTAATTTTATAATTAAATCCCGCTGTTAAAACAAATAGCGTGTTTTTAAGAAACAATATCTATCAAAAGATTGACACTTGATTATGTCTGGTTTAAATGTGAAATTACATCCAATGACCAACATTGTATTAAATTGTAAAAATATATTCTAAATATACTTTAAAACCACTCAAATTAATAATTTATCACTATTAATTATTTCGATTAAAAAAGTTGTTTTTAATTAAAATTTAGTAATTTTCACTATTCATCAGAATATGAAAGTTATCCGAAATGTACCAAAATTTCACCTTAGGCTAAATTCGATACTCCGAATCCAAAAATGAAATCCATTTTGAAAAATAAAATTTACAAAATTTCAAAAAGTGGTTATTACTATTCATAACGGCTAGTTTTAATAACATTTTAATAGCATATCGCTGTTTAGTGAAACTCGTTATTGCGTAATACACACGCTATCGAGGAAGGTCGCGATTGCGTGTAATTCAAGGCAAGTCAAGGATGCGTGTTGTGAAAGCTCCTTTTGGTGTAGCGTACAACACAAGACATTAGTGAAATAAAAAGATTATTTTTCATAAAATCTCGGGCTGTTACATTCTACCCCCCTTAAAATGAATTTCGCCCTCGAAATTCGTCGGGGTTATAAATGGTTTACTATTCGAATGTTTCTTTAATAGAAACCCACATCGTAAAAAGGAATACCAAAACTTGGCTTTAAAAACTAAAGTATTAAATGTAACGATTACCCAAATAAACTAATCGCTGGGTTTCCACATAGGTAAAAATATGGATATGGAAGAGAAATCTAACCATCATGTTCTGATAGAGAGTGGTAGAGAACATGGCTATGGAAAAGCCAGTAATCAAAAATCCATAGATTTGTGATGATATAAGGTACCATCTGATTCATCAGGTATAAGATCACTAGGACAACATTTTTGGTTTTCAAGATCATTTCCCTAAAGTTAAAAATTTGAATTAGAATAAATACTTACTTTATTTTGGGTACAATCTCACTGTTGTTCGTGCCTTGAACAATTTCCACTTCATCTCTAAAATAAATGAAGTTGAATTTGTTATCCGTGAAGTGTTAGCAGATTATGTGATAGAATGACGGGTCATTCCATCTGTCTCAAACAAAAGGTTAGCAAAAATTATATACATAAGTCGGTTTATAGTGAGATTAATCATATATGGTTCCTAAAATGGACTTATACTTCATATATCATACTGCTTAATATAATAAAACTAGTTTCTACTAAACAGGGACTTCCTGTAGGCCAGTGGTAGGCGATAAAGGCCAGTCGCACTTCGGTTGTGGGTTCGATTCCCACAGCCTTGTCCGACACGATGGGCTGTCGCCCGTCCTGCAGGTTGTCCTTTTTCTAAAACTATATTACTATAACATCCCATCAATAATATCGAAAAACAAACAATACTAACTTATGTCCAACATAATCCATTCCAATCTTTAGGCTTATCCATAATACTGTAGTCCACTCTCAGAGATTAAATACCATCGTTGATCCCATATATCATAAGATATATCTTGTTGGTCACATTCCAAACATTTAAAGGCCTTAATCTTGTACTCTCTTGAATACCCATTGAACCTTATTGAAAACATGAGTGCTGTTAAAAGTTAACTCTTTCCACATACCAAAATCCTCAAAATTCTATATACTCAAACCATGATATCACTTATTCCTTATATCAATCATGAGCTCATGAATACTGTCAAACATTTCATTTTCTCCTTATCCCTTCATTATGCACATATCATCTACTTTCCAAAATATTTGAATCACTTTTCAGGGTTACCGGTACCTTAAAATTATTGAAAACCACAATAGACCAATACATAAATATTTCAATACACCATAAAAGTACCTCAACAACATTATTCTTGAATACCAATACATGAACACTTCAGTCCATCCACTTCAATGATTGTCCTGGAATAAGTCCTTCCTTGATTTAGAAGTAACTTTTTAGGTCAGGGCATTGAGTTGGGTAATTCCCATGTTCTCCACAAATAAGACATTGAACTCCATAACAGTCTTTCACTCTATGACCCTTTTCTCCACACAGATAACATCGGTCCCTCCATTTGAGGTATTCCTCAAGGTTCTTCATCCCTTCTTTAGAAATCTCAATCTTTCTTTCTTTATGCTCCTCAACATGAAAACATGCATAATAGTTTATATTCCTATTCTTTTATGAATTAGGCATACCACTAAATTTCACCTTGTTAATCATATAACGTGATGACTGATTCAGCATAATTGCAATATCTTTCTGTCTAGGAATTACACAATTTTGTTGCTCGTAGTCACCAATTTTTCCATTGGATTCAATGTTAACCGAATTCCTTCTGGTTCCCTCCATTAACTAAAACACAAAAAGAATCTTGTGAGAGGAAAAAATCATGCTAGAGAAAACAACATTATAAATGGGTAGTATCATCAATATCTAACATCTTAGGTTTAATTCTATGATCGTTAGCGTAGTTCTAGTATTATAACCTATACGTATACTTAACCTTAGGGACATCCCTAGACATACTGTAGAAATATCTCTAGGGATCTCACTAACGTTTTCGCATCCTAGTTTCCAAAGGTTGACTAAACCTTTCCTTTGATACCAACTGTAAAGACCCGAAGCCTGACGTACATTGACATTACATTACTTTTGTGGAATACTTAGTACATAACAAAAACACACACACAAGGATCGTAATAGTTTAGTGTCTTTGGAAACTCGGAACGTAATCTTCTAATCGTGGTGAATGATCTTCAATATCTCCCATAAAGATCTTCCCTTTTTTTACCTAAAACCTTTATTTATATCCTGGGGAAAAGAAAACATAAAAGGGTGATCTCAAATGCTCAGTAAGGGTAAACAAAAGAAAAATCAATCACATCATATTCATAAGAACATAACTTTTGGAAATCTTAACCTGCAAAAGAGAGCATAATTTCATAACATGGGATAAATCATAGTAGTGAAATGAAATCCCAATAATCATAACATAAAACATGAAACTTTGTGGCATACACACATAATCATAGAAAATCATTTCTTTTTAGTCAAGACTCATTTCCAAGACTATCTTAGTGGACAAAGTCCCTTTCTGAATCGAGTAACCCTCGTTTCAGTCCTGTTTCACTGAACCGGTATAACCTACCATTTCAGCCATGTCTATCTCATGAGATATAAAATCTTTACCCAATGCATTGGAGGGAGATATAGGTCCCAACCATCTTATAATGAATCCTTTATTATGTGTGCCACATAATCATAAATCATACATCATCGCATAACACATGTAACAAAAATGAGATTCTTGAAACATCATGGCATCATAAAACGAATCATATAAGATAAAGGAATTCATAAAAATATTTCCATCACAACATAATGAAACCAATGTAATAATAGGGATAAAAATAGGACCCTTTTATTATCTTAGATGGAAAATAATTTTGATAAAATACTTGAACTCCATTCTTGAGGAAAATATCCTTTCTACTTCAAAAACATTTTTCCTTTCATAACATGTCATACGACTTTAAAATAAAAGAAGTTGATTAAAAATAAACTTGAAAACTTGTAAAGGAAGTTTCTTGTAAATAATGTTTTAAAAATACATTCATGCCGTATAAGTTAAAAAACATTCTTCGTTCTTTTTTCGGAAAAGTCAAAAAGTACCTCGTACGAAAAACGACAAAAGATTCCTTTCATATCCTTTACTAAAAACTCATCGAAGGGTAAAATTGGATTTAAAAAATTGTAGGTGGATGGAAATAATATTACATATTGAGGAAACATGTATGTGGATAATAAAATACACCCCAGTAAATTTCAAAGTACAAACAATCTCGGATAAAAATGAGATTGTGATATTTCCCTGACCTTAGGTCCGATTTGCTTCGTATGTGTCCGAACCTCCTGTATAATGATTTAAATAATTTCATTGACTTATTACAGAATCATATTCATTGTTATGATATCATATATGGTTCACTTATGACATTATATTACCTGTTCTTTTGTAAATTCCATGTTAAAGAAGCATATTTGGTAAAATCGTTTCATTTATCGTAGGTGTTTTGACTTGTTGTTATTGACATTATTATTACTTATATCATGATTTACTTACTTAAAGAATATAAAATATGATTTATATATCATATATATTCAGTATATATATATATAATAGATAGATAAATAAAATGAAAAACACCGTTCATGGAGACGGTAGTCCGTACGTACGCATGAACGCTGTTTTCCGTTCCTTATTGTCTTGAAATGGAAGTAAGTAGATGACATACATATATATACATATACATAAATCCAGTAGCTTTATAATGTCATATATTTCATTATTATTTCTTATATATACTTTATAATCATTCTTAAATGGTTAACATGGAGAATGAATCTCATCGCGTCGTGGAGACGGTAGTCCGTACGTACGCACGAGCGATGATATAATTTCCATAAATATTGAATTGAATTGGAGTGGATTATAAAATATATCAGAATCAATATTATGTTGTAATAACAATGTATAGTTATTCTTTAAACCATTATACCCATCCATGTAAGGTGGTGGTGGGAAATAGATTACACCACGGCATGGAGACGGTATTCCGTACGTACGCACGCGCAGTGATTTCTTTTTCCGTAGGATGGATAGATGGTGAAATAGGGTTGTTTCATACTTATAATAACATATCAGTATATGAGTGATACTGATGTTATTACTTCATAATGAAAAACCTAAGGTGAAGAATTGGAAGAAGAAATAAAGATGAATGAATTGGTTACAGTAATTACCTCTTCTTTGAAGCGCCTCTTTGAGACCTCCTCTTAGGGCACTAAAATTGGTCTTTGAGGAAGACCAGAACCTCTAGGATGTTTCTAGGGAAGTGGAGAAGAGATTTTGTCAGGGGTTTGCCGAGCTTGAGTGCTCAAATTGGTGTGAGGAGGAGGGGGAGGAGGTGTCCTTTTATAAGGGAGGAGAGGGGCACCTTAGGAATATCTCAAAATATTATTTTATATTAAAGTCAAAATCGGTTTATAATGGTTCCAAAGGGACTTATTTCGAAGCTAAAGTGGGGATGGGTCGAAATCCAATCAACCAATAGGATTTAGACAAGTTTAGGTTATTATTTTAACCTTATCAATTAGATTTAACTCTAAGTTAAATAATTTAACTTTTACCGTGTCTTTTTGTTTTCTTTCACTATATGGTTAATACACTTACTATAACATGCCAAACGAATCCCAAAATGTATATTATTAATAAATATATCCTTATATAAGTCATTTGGATGAGCCTTAGATTTTTAGGAATAAAATAACAATTAATAATATAATATTTGATTTAAAAACTATTTTGTGTCAATTTTGACACTATTTGATATATGATTTTTGTGAAAGTCATAACAGAATTATATGTTCGAACCAAGTTGATTAAATCAACACTAATATATCATAGTAACCTATAAAATTAGTTTAAGTCATAAAAAGTCTCAAATTACATTCATTTGAGCATTTATAACATCAATTATGTTAATATTTCCTTAAAAGTGTAATTACTGCATCATCGTTGTGTCATAAATAAATTAATTTATTTAAAGTCTAAAAATTATAAATAAAATATCATTATTTAGTGAATCTTTTTAGATTTCTAGTTAATATTTATAGTCGAATTTATCTTATGTATAACCCCTTATTAAATATGTTTTAGTTATTAAACTTTGATTTTAACTATTTTAACTATTCATTAAATAAAATAATATTAAATGTCATAATCTAATCCAAGTGGACCTAAATGGTCATATTATATTCATAAGGTTGTTTTTGGTCGAATTACACTTATCCAATAGAATTAGGACATGTGTTAGGGTAATAGTAATATCATATTTACCCTTAGTTACCCTATTTACTATTAACCGTGGTAAAAAAAAGTAAAAAGTTACTATTCACCAAAAATTATTTTCATCTTATTGAACCACATTTTACTTACTGACATCAATCGTGTCTCTAGGATTTTTGAAATTCCATTCACAGAAGCGGTAAAATTATGTTTTATGAAAAATTCTGTTTTTTTTACTACCACTTAGTAGTTTCACTATTCATCAAAAATTGAAGTTTTTCAGAAAAATGCCAAAATTTCATCCTAAGCTATATTTCATATTCCGAATTCTAAAATGAAGTCTATTTTACCAAATTCATAACATAGAAATTGCATTAATTAATTTTATAATTAAATCCCGCTGTTAAAACAAATAGCATATTTTTAAGAAACAATATCTATCAAAAGATTGACACTTGATTATGTCTGGTTTAAATGTGAAATTACATCCAATGACCAACATTGTATTAAATTGTAAAAATATATTCTAAATATACTTTAAAACCACTCAAATTAATAATTTATCACTTTTAATTATTTTGATTAAAAAAGTTGTTTTTAATTAAAATTTAGTAATTTTCACTATTCATCAGAATATGAAAGTTATCCGAAATGTACCAAAATTTCACCTTAGGCTAAATTCGATACTCCGAATCCAAAAATGAAATCCATTTTGAAAAATAAAATTTAAAAAATTTCGAAAAGTGGTTATTACTATTCATAACGGCTAGTTTTAATAACATTTTAATAGCATATCGCTGTTTAGTGAAACTCGTTATTGCGTACTACACACGCTATCGAGGAAGGTCGCGATTGCGTGTAATGCAAGGCAAGTCAAGGATGCGTGTTTTGCAAGATCCTTTTGGTGTAGCATACAATACAAGACATTAGTGAAATAAAAAAGAATATTTTTCATAAAATCTCGGGCTGTTACAGTACGTCAGGCTTTGGGTCTCTACATTTAGTTTAAGTCTAAATTATTCTATATATTTTATATTCTTCTGCGAATTACTTTGAAAAACAATTTGTTTTAAAGTTACATTGATAGTTTAATTATCAAGTGTTTATACTTATTAATAACTAGTAAGTTAGTTTCAAAAGATAATTTAATATTCTGATTAAATTAACTGATACCTAATCAATCATTGAGAAACTAATTGAACTTTTACAATCTGTATAAATTCACTACAATTTAACTTGTTTTTAAAATAGGGGGATTTTAAGAGAAATAATTTTAACAGAAATTTTTTATTGGAACTCAATTCACCCCCTCTTTAGTATACACTCCAACCAACATTTGGTATTGGAGGAAAGTTTTAAAATTAGATCATCAAAGTTTTCAAAACAATCTATTTTTTTATTGTGATTTTAGTTCCTTATTTAGAGATCTTAAATTTCTGTTAGTTCTAAATTTTACTCTTTAAATATATTTTCTAAAATCTAGTTAAGGACAATCGACTCTAAGGTGCTGCTACTAATAGGCCACCATTCTTTAATGGTACAAATTATGCTCAGTGGAAACTTAAAATGAAAATTCACTTAGAGAGTATGTGATTTGAAATCTGTACTGCAATAGAGACTCAATATAAAATTCCAGAAACTGATAGAACTTCTGGGTATGAACCAACTGAAACATGTTACAATAATAATTGTAAAGCTATGAATGTCATGTATTGTTCCATAGGAGACAAGGAGATTAATTGAATATCTTCTTGTAAAACTACCTATGAAATTTGGGACACTTTGGTTATTTTCCATGCGGGAACAACCAATGTTAAAGAAATGAGGTTGAATACCTATACTATTAAATATGATAACTTTAAAATGAAGCCTGATGAACCCATTTCAGACATGTATCAGGTTCAATGATATTTTCAACACTATGAGCTCCCTTGAAAAGGATGTTCTAGAAAAGGAATAATTTATGAGGATATTAATATGTCTACCAAAAAGATGGAGAGGCACATCTATTTCCATTAGAGAATATTGTGACATCAGCAAACAGCCTGTTAAAGAATTTATAGGTAAGCTTATGTTGTATGAGGAAGAACTCAAGGTGAATAAAGAAGATGATGATGAACCTAAAAGGAATTTAGTGAATTTTAAGTATACTACCTCAAATAGAATGGATAACGATAAAGTTCACATAAAAAATTAAAGCTCAATAAGTAAAAGTTCAGAATCTAATAGTGATGCTGAGATGGCACAGATATTTAGAAGATTAAATAAGTTCTATAGGAAGAATAAATTCTTTAGAAAATCAAACTACAAAGGTACATATGACACCAAAAGTCATTGGATGAAGGACTGTTAGAAGCCTGATAAAGGTGATGAGATTATCTGCTATGAGTGGAAAAGAAAAGGACATGTGAAAGCAGACTATCCAAAATTGAAGTTCAAGAAGAAACATTACCACACGGATAAAAAGTATAAGAAAGCAATGAAAGAAACTTTGAGTGCTTCATAAGACACTTCAAGTGATTCTGATTCTGCTAAGGATGAAGATTCTCATAATGCTAACATGTGTTTTATGACAAACACATCTGAGGTAACACTGGACACTCCTTTTTTAAATTCATACTATTCTGGAGTTGATTCTAATTATGAATCTAAAAATATGTCTAGTGAAGAATTATTTGAATATTTTTATATTCTAGAAGAGACCTGTAATGAACTTAAGGACAAGTACAAAGCCTTAAAGAAACAACATCCTTTATCTAGCACTGTTAAATCTTCCCTTGATATTGAAAAAGAAAAGAATGCTCAACTGTTGAAAGAAAATACTGAATTGAAAATGTCTAATGAGAAATTAAGAAAGGACTTAGAAAAATTCACAAATGGAAAAGATACACTTACAAAAATTCTCGGTAAACAAGTGGTACCGAAGTACACTACTGGTATGTGATACCAACCTGGACAGAGAAAGTTTACTAAAAATAGATTTATTCCTAAATCTGGAAAAAATTATGCTAGTTCCAGTTCTGGAAATTTTTATGCCTCAACTAGTTATTCACATTTTTATAGATCAAAAAAGTTTATATTTCAAAATCAATTGATTATGTGAATTATTTGAGACCCATGAGATAGATCTAGGTACCTAAAACTTTACTTTCTAACCTTTTTGGACCAAAGAAGATCTGGGTACCAAAATTATTTTCTGTCTAAATCTGTTTTGTAGGATACTTTCTTGAATATCTCTCACAAGAAGGTATGGTACTTGGAATGTGGATGTTCAAGACACATGTCTAGAGATTACTCCTGCTTCAAAAACATAATCAAGTTTGATGGAGGTCATGTCACATTTGGTGATAATTCTAAAGGAAAAATCATCGGCCTAATCCAAAATGTTAACATTAACTCAGTTTTAATTTCTAAAATTTTATTTGTTGATGGACTTAAATATAATCTGTTGAGTATTTCTCAGTTATGTGATTATTGTTTCAATGTAAAATTTGAACATGATTCTTGTAATGTTTTTAACTCTAAAAATGCTTTAGTATTTTCTGCCTTGAGAAATTAAAATGTTTATTCTATTGATTTGAATTCTTTAGCCAAGAAAAATGTTAATTGTTTAAATGATTTTCATACATAATATTTTCTTTGGCATAGAAGATTAGGAAAATGAAACATTTATTCACATAGAAAACTGACTAGGAAGAACATAGTTGGAGACCTACCTAAACATGAATTCCCAACTGAAAAAGTTTGTAATCCCTATCAAAAGGGAAATCAACATAAAGTTTATTTTAAATCAAAGAATGAAGTCTCAACTTCTCAAGATCTCAAGTTGGTTCACATGGATTTGTTTGGACCTTCAAGATTTTCTAGTTTAAATGGGAAGCACTATATCTATGTCTTAGTAGATGAGTTTTCGAGATATACATGGGTATACTTCTTAGCTCACAAAATTAAAGGTTGTTCTTATTTTATCAAATACTCCAAGACTATAGGGAACCTTAGTGGTCTTAAGATTAAAACCCAAAGAAGTGATCATGGTCGTGAGTTTGAAAATCATGAGTTTGAATCTTACTGGTCAGATAATGGCTATAGTCATAACTTTTCTGCCCCTAGAACACCTCAGCAGAATGGTGTAGTAGAAAGAAGAAATAGAACCCTTCAAGAAATTTCATGAACCATGCTTAATGAGTATGAACTACCTATTGTTTTGGGCTGAAGTTATAAATACAGCTTGTTATATAATCACTAGAGTCTTGATAAGATCTGTTCTTAAGAAGACCCCTTATGAACTGTGGAACAATAGGAATCCTAAAGTTAGTTACTTTATAGTCTTTGGTTGCAAAGTCTTTATTCTAAATACCAAGGATAATCTTGACAAATTTTCATCTAAAAGTGATGAAGGAATATTCGTAGGATATTCTTTAACTAGCAAAGCCTATAATGTATTTAACAAAAGAAACAAATGTTTTAGAGAATATGTCCACATCATGTCTGATGAAACTTATCCACATGAACCTAAGTCTTCTCTTGAAAATCTTGAAGAAGACTTTACTGTTTTGGACATTAATGATAAAACTAAAGAACCTGTTATAAAAACATCCAATTTTGGACATATTCTAGAATCTTCTTCTATTGAACCCAAACCTATAGATGAACCTGAAATTTCTAGTCCTACCTTTACTAGATCAACTTGGATTCTAAAGAATCATCCTTTGGATGATACTATTGGTAATCTTGATACAGGGACATAGATTAGAGCTTCTCTAAGAATCCAGGTTGAACATCAAGCATTTCATTCAAAGATAGAACCTAAAAATGTCAATGATTCGATAAATTATGAATTATGGGTAATGGCTATGCAAGAAGAGAAAAATCAATTTGAAAGAAAAAAGTATGGAAATTAGTTGACAGACCCAAGGACACATTGACTATAGACACTAAATGGGATTATAGAAACAAAGTTGATGAATCAGGAAACATAGTTAGAAAAAAGCTAGGTTAGTTGCACAAGGATATAGTCAAGAGGAAGGTATAGACTATGAGGAAACCTTTGCACCTGTAGCAATATTAGAAGCCATTAGGATCTTACTTGCCTTTGCTGCTCATCTAAATTTCAAGTTATATAAAATGGATGTCAAAAGTGATTTTCTAAATGGTTTTATAATTGAAGATGTTTTTGTCGAACAACCACCTGGATTTACAAATCCTCATTTTCCAAATAGTGTTTTCAAACTTTCTAAAGCTTTATATGCTTTTAAACAATCTCCAAGATCTTTTTATGATAGACTTAATAATTTTCTTATTTCAAAAGGTTTTTCAAAAGGTATTGCTGATCCAACTCTTTTTATTAAAATAATTACTAAAGATGCTTTAATATTACAAATCTATGTTGATGATATTATTTTTGGATCTTCTAAACAGTCTTTATGTACTGAATTTTCAATGAGTATGCAAAATGAATTTGAAATGATTTTAATGGGAGAACTCAAATAGTTTCTGGGATTTCATGTTTTTCAAAATGAAAATGGTATTATTTTGAATCAAAGTAAATATACAATGGATCTTTTAAAACGTTTTGGTTTGAATAGTATTAAGTAAAATGATACTCCGATGAGTACATTCTGTAAATTGGATGCAGATGAAACTGGGAAACCAGTGGATCAAACCAATTATAGAGGTATGATTTGATGTTTACTTTACCTTACTGATAGTCGACCAAATATTATGTTTAGTGTGTGTATGTGTTCAAGATTTCATGCTAATCTAAAAGGATCTCATTTACTTGCTCTAAAAAGAATTTTTAAGTATCTTAAACACACTATAAATTTAGGTTTATTTTACCCAAAAGGAAAATCTTTTGAGCTAATGATTTATTCATATGATGACTTTAATGGTTCCAAGTTGGATATAAAAAGAACATTTGGAACATGTCATTTTCTAGGTAAGTCCTTAATATCTTAGTGTAGTAAAATTCAGAATTTTGTAGCTTTGTATACTGCCGAAGCAGAGTATATAGCTGCTGGTAGTTGCTGTACACACATTCTGTGGATGAAACACACTCTTTTAGACTATGGATTTGATTTTAAGCATGTTTCCATCAATTGTGATAGAACTAGTTCAATAAAAATTTCAATGAACTCTATATCTCACTCCAAGACCAAACACATTGATGTATGTCACCACTTTTTTAGAGATCATTACCAAAAAAGGTGATATTACTCTTGAATTTATAGGTACTGAACATCAATTCACTGACATCTTCACCAAACCTTTAAGTTTGGATATGTTATGTTACATTAGACATGAGTTAGGAATGATTAACATTGATTGGTAGGTACCTCACCGATGTGAAAACCTCACCGATGTGAAAACCTCACCGATGTGAATACCTCAAAGATGTGAAAACCTCACCAAAGTGAATACCTCACCGATGTGAAAACCACAACGATGTGAAACCATAACCGATGTGAAAACCTCACCGGTGTGAAAACCTCACCGATGGACCTCACTGATACGAATTCTCACCGATAAACCCTACCGATGAGTACACGCTGTTTTAAACTTCTTTCTGCCGCCAGAATCTAAATCATTTATACTTATGATATTTTAATTATTTATTTTATGATTACTATATGATAAAACTAAATCCTAGTTACTTCCCAATCCACTGAGCCTCAAACCCTTTACCCTCAATCCTTAGATCCCGAATTTATCGAAAAACACTAAGTACCTCAAACCAGAGTTGGAAAAAACCAAACTCCCTTCCATAATATATGCCTTTGATGTGCCGAATGCGAAGAAACAGAAGACCGATCCAAAAGATAGTGGTATTATTTGTAGAACCAGGTCGGGGAGGCGACTGGTGAATCCTCATTTGAAAAAGTAGAGTTATTGTGATCGAGAAGGAGTTGTGCGTGGAATGGTTGTTGGCTAGAAAATCGTTAGTGCTCGAGGTTCTGGAAGATTAAAAGTGGGTAGAATGATTTTCGAACAACAATGGCCCCTACTAAACGAAGTTGGTGAAACAATTTAATGAGTTTGTGAGCTTTGAGAAGTCATAATATGAGAACCAAGTGATTTCTTTTGTGAATGGAAATGAGATATCTTTTGCACTTGTTGAGTGGGATGAATTCTTGAAGGTTCCACAAAAGGGGTTTCTAGATACGTCTCAAATGAAATACCACTTATAAGTGATATATTTGATTATGAAACTGCCCTAGAGGAGCTCACAGGTAGTGGAAGTCAAAGACAAGTGGAGGATGCTGAAATGGATTGAGAGAACAGATTGCTATTCAAATTTGTTTCTCATGTCTTAATACCAAGGAGAGGGGACTTTGCGAATTTAAGATGTTAACATATCTATCTCCTACATCTCTTGAGAAATTGTGTGAAAGTGAATCTGTACAGATTGCTAATGTTTCAAATGGAGGACATGACCAGACCAAAATCAAAAACCAATACCCTATTCCTTGCCAAGTTGATCTCAGTGATGATCAAAGTGAAAGGCGTAGCCGAGTCTCAGATGAGACAGTGGTAGTAAATAATAATTTGTGTATCACAAGCACAGTTTGAAAATATATGAAGATAAACTGGAACCCATGGAGAGGAGAATGGGTTAATGATGACAAAAAGGTGTATGATAAATTCAATCCTGCGAATCATCCTTCAAGTCCTAAGGATGTGAGGGATCCAGGTCTAGGACCTGATGGAGAAGAACCTAAGTACTGTGATGAGACTGATGAAGAGGAGACTTCTTTGGCTAATGGAAGGGAGCAAGACTTTCCCCCAAGTCCTGCTGTGGAAATTGTGTCTTCAGAAAAAGAAATTTTAGAATAATTAGAAGAAACTCATACTAATAAAGAAGACTAGCAAGTCCCTGATAATGAAGAATAAAGGGGAAATGAATCTGAAGCCTCTGATTCTACTTTCTTAAGTTTGAGTCCATTGATTGGAAGCTCAGCCGTGCATGTTGAGGAAGTAGTAGGTGAGATGGAAGGACATGTGCCTAATCTAGAGGAGCCTCCTACTGTTGCAGCTATTGCAGAGATGGAGTTGATTGTAGAAGATTCTTTTGAGGAAGAAAGACCTGCTGAGAATTCTCTTTCTATACAAGAGAATGCACCAGTTAAGGGGGCCATCAAACCAGATTTGGTAGTGTGTTAGTGGCCGTTGAAATTGAGGATTGGGCAGAAGACCTAGGTTTTTGTGGTTTGTGGATTAGATTATCTGAATTCTGATAATGAGGAATCCATCAGTAGACCAAAAACAAATTATGATATTCAGACTGAGTTGTTACCTAAAGATGTGCATAGAATGCATGATCTGGACAAGCTCAAGTATGATCTCAAAATCAGTTATGTGGAAGAAATAAGGAAAATGGAAGCTTCACTGGTGTCATCCATTCAATCAATTGTGAATGACTCAGTGGCCATTATAGCATCTGAGTGAGCACCTGTTGTGGTTGCACCTAGTGATATGATCACTAGGGGTGATCTTGAATCCTTGAAGAATGAGCTGAAAGAGTCTTTTAGTGATTCTGTTGCCGAGTTAAAACACTACTTTGTTGTAGAGATGAGAAACTTGGAAAAGTCCTTTGAACTCTCTCTCGGCTATTATGTCTCTACCATTGTGACAGAAATAGTGGATGAAGTTACATCTTGCCAAAATCAGTTGTCTACACTAGAAGAGAATGTTGAAGCTCTTAAGAAATTTGTTATCACTTTAGAATCTTATATGAAGTCTAAATCCCATGTAGATAAAGATTTAGCCTATGTCAAAGGTGTTGTGAGCCAGATGGTATCAGTATTTGAAGGTTTAAAAACCTCCATGAAAGATCATGTCAGAACCCAGGATTCCCAAGTGAAAAATATTATCAGTGGGTTGACTAGAAACATCAAGGAAATTGTAACTTTCTTTGTTGGTTCTCTTTCCTCGAGACCTTCAATAAAACTAAACCAAATTTGAGCTTTGATGAAGGAGGATCTTGGTTCAGCATCAACCAGTGGCTCTGTGGACTCATCCTAACTGAGCAATGTGGTTATTTCTACTAGAGATTCAGTTAGATAAATAATGAAGATATTCCAAGACTATATGAGAGAAGCTTATTCCTCTTAGAAAGAAGTGAAAGAAAAAGTAGACTGCTATTTTCAAAGGATTTATATCAAGCATCCGCTCAACAATCACTTCAAGCTCCTGTTAGAAATCCTGAAGTTACCTCCTGTTACTCAAGCTTTCAAAGAGAAAGTCAGCAAGCTAAGAGAAGTGACTCGAGCATTGGAAAAATTCAAGGAGAACATGGATGATTTCATATCTTCTATGGAGAGAGAGGAGGAGGAATAATTATGGATTTCAGAAATATTTTTTTTCCTTTCTTGCATGTCGATGCTAGACCAATAATTATACCTCCATCTTTGCCTGCCTCTTCCTCCACTGCTTCTCCTGTTCAGATGACTCCAGTCCAATCTTTTAGAACCCTCACTCCTATGATCACTAAGAGGGCTACTCAGTACAGTCCAGAAACAGTTTCAGCGGCTCATCCTCCTGTGATCAGTTCTAGAATTCCAAATCCTTCACCTGTATCCACATAGTCTGAATCATCTTCTGATCCAAAGGGAAAATCTCACATTGAGGATGTGGATTGAATAGGTGGCTAAGATATTTTATAGGTATCCCTTGTATTTTGTTTTATTTCGTTGTACCTTTTTTCAACATGAAATACAATTGGGTTTCTTTTCATTGTAATTTTGTTCCTTTTCTCTTTGTTGTTTCCCACTTTTTGATTATCAAAAAGGAGGAGAAATATTATAAGGAATCTGGGAATAATAAATTTTATGCTAAAGGGGGAGAAATATTTTCTAAGGGAGAGCTAATATGCTTTGTAACTCGCACCATTGATACCATTTCATTTATTTCTATCTCTGGTACATTGCATATTTCACATCTTATATTTCTTTCTCTGATACAATTGGATTTAATGATATATCCTCTGATACAATTACATTGTATTTTGAGACTGTAATAACGTAAGTTGTGATTATCAAAAAGGGAGAGATTGTTGACCTCACCTGTTTTGATAATCCCAATTATGTTTTCACATAATCTGATAATCCCAATTAATGTGTATCTATATATTAATTCTTTTCATATATGATCAAGTTGATAATTATATTAAAATAATCCTTGAAATATGTTAATTAATTTCTATCTATGTTTATATGTGTTTTGAATTAATTCTAACTCAATCAGATGTGTTCTTCATAAAACAGATAAGTGTTAGTCACTGTTATGCCTATAACTATCGATAGAATTAGTCTACAGATAGACATAGTCACCGATAGACATGGTCACCGATACACAGAGATACCGGTCTAAATAATTCCCCCAGCAAGCACTTCTTTGATATATAAAGTCCACCGATACAGACAACTACCGACAGAAACAAGCTACCAATTGAATAAGTCTACCAATCTGCGCAAGTCTAGAGGTCTGTGTAAGTCTACAGATATATATACATCACTGGAACAAAACAAAACTACTGATACGCAGAGACTAAAAGTCTACTGATACAAGATACTTTTACACCAGAGTTACTGATAGAGTACATCTGCTGATATGAACATGTCTACCGCTATGAAGCTACAGATACAAAACGAGCTACCGATAGAAGAAAAGTCTACAGATAGATGAAGTCACCTGTATATAGAGATACTGATACACAGAGTAACAGCTACCAATACCAAGATCTACTGATATACCAATACCTACTGATAGACCAAGAGATACCGATAGAAGGTTACATCTACACAAAGTCTATCGTGGCACATCTACCAACAGAAGGCTACTTAAAAAAGCTTTACCAGTCAAACTCTATACTCAATATTATTTATTTATTATGCAATGGTTATATTTGATATTTCTAATGTAATTAATGTTATTTAATGATAGTTCTTGTCATGTCAAGGAATCGTACCTAGTACCCATGAAAAAGGTAATCATTCTTTTTACCGGAGCTGAATGCTATAAATGGAAGGACAAAGATCGAACAACAAGAGATACAAAAGGAGATAACTAAGAAGACATGTGAAGGGTGTAAAAGGTAAGGGCTGAACAGCATTGGAACGTGGTGCATTCACAAAAAAGGAAGCTACATTCATACTGGAAGAGAAATGGTCATAGAAGAATCCACTCATTCTAGAGGGGAACAGAAGCTACATCTTGAGTGAAGAACCACAACAAAATCTTAATGCACTCAAGCCAATAAAATTGAGCTTGAAAAAACGACACTCTATTTTTCAGATAAAAACCAGAGAAGGACTAAGAAGCATTTATGATTAGTCAAAAGAGTCCAGTGCTGCACTTCACATCACTAGAGCATTCTAAACTCTTATCTACTGTCCTAGGGATTCTTTTATTTATATTTCAAGTAGTGTGTATACTCTGTATATTTCTTACACACACTGTCTCCTATTCTAAGCTGGAAGATTTCTAAATCCTCATTCAAACTCTATAACTCTCTTGTTTCCCACTGTGGACAGTGGTAGGGGTAATGTAAGACTTGGACAGCCTATGAGCTGTTGTTTGTTTTCCCACATAGAACTGTGGTAGAGGTCTTTGTACCTGGATAGTTTTTTCACTATTGTTTACTCCGATCCAGGGTGTGGATCAAATTTATATAAATTTTTTGAGAGGACTAGGTCTTGGCTTGAGACTGAACCTATTGGTTACATCTGATGTGAATTTTAGTTTAAGTCTAAAGTATTCTATATATTTTATATTCCACTACTAATTACATTGAAAAACAATTTTTTTAAAGTTACATTGATAGTTAAATTAGCATGTTTTTATAGTTATTATGAACTAGTAAGTTAGTTTCAAAAGTTAATTTAATCTATTGATTAAATTAATTGAGAATTATTCTATCTTTGAGAAACTAATTGAACTTTTAAATCTGTATAAATTCACTATAGTTTAACTTATTTTTAAAATAGGGGGATTTTAAGAGAAATAATTTTAATAGAAATTTTTATTGGAACTCAATTCACCCCCCCTATTGAGTATCCACTCTGAACAACAACAATGATTAAAAAATAGGAAATTAAAGAAAAAAATGTTTAATAAAATTTAAGGAATTATTTTAACGATAATAATATTATTATTTTTCGAAAATATTATTATTATTATTAGTGTTAAGAATATTAACTTTTTAAATTTAATATTAGTATTAATATTTTTAACATTTTATTAAGTCATTATTTTTAATATTGTTGTTATTATAAATTACCAATATCATTAATGTTATTATTATTATTTCCATAAGTTATTATTATTATTTATTATAAATGTTATTGCTACCGAGTTTTAACATTTTTTTACTCGGTATAATAAATTTTTTTATTATTATTATCATAATCATAAATAGTTTTATTTTTCTAGGTTGGGCTTCTTCCTCACCCCTTAGTATTGAGATAACCTCCCCCTACCCCCTATATGTTGCGCCGCACCTCCCCATGGCCACCAACCAGACAACCCTCATCTCCCCCTTCCAATCTCCTCGTACTATCGCCCCTCCCATCCAGCCTTGTCGCACTCTCTCCCGATTAGACTAGCTTGCTAGAACCTCCTTGACCTCCGATCGTGCCTCTCCCATACAGGCCATCCCATCACCGAACAAAATACCACTGGTCCCCCTTCTACGTGACCTAACTCTGGTACCCCGCTCTCCACTAGTGCACGCACCTTATTTCAGGAAGACCATTCTTTCTCATTTCTACGTTTTTGGTACTTGTTATTTGGGATTTTTGGTTTCCAAAGCCAACAGTATCATATTAGGGTCATAATATTGTGTGTTTTTGTTTGATCTTGTGGATTAAGATTATTTTTCGTTCAATTTTAGTGCAATTGGCGTGTGATTAAATACTTCACTCCAATTTTTAGGGTTTTGACACCAAGGTAGGTGGTTGCATGCTTGACATTATTTGATAAATCTATTGTGCCTCTTTAAATTTTTTGAATTGTTACATGGTTTCATTTCTTAGTGAGAATTATATTTTCAAATTATTCACATGTTTATGTGTGGATTATAGAATTTATAAAGGAAAGAGGATATTTTTTTGAGTGAAAATTGGACTGTTGTTTTATAAAAATGATTTATGGGTAGGTTTTTAGGTAAAAAAACATGTTTTAATATGCTAATGTTGTGGATTTAGTTATAATGTTTTTTATATGAAACCATGTGAATATTGGTGTAAACATTGGTTGAAACTTTTGTGGTTGTTTTATAATCTATTCAAAAGGTTTTTTACCTTAATAATTTGGTGTTTATGGTGTTTTGAAGTGGATTGTGCGTTTAATAGTCGGGATTGGATTTTTAATATAGGGATTGCCTATGTTTTGGTGTGTTCCTTGGTATAATGTTTCTAGAATTTTTTCTATGGGGTTTTCAGATGATGTGAAACAGGTTTTCCGGGTCTTTGAGGTGTGTATATATTTTAATAGATATTTTTAATGGAAAATGAATCACTTTGGGTGTGTTTGGCTTGTTTTTATCATTTGAAATAGAACTGAAAATTGTTGAACAATAGAAAGCTTTTTTTGATATAGTTACATTGTGTATTTTATTTTAAAGTGACATCTCTATTTTGAATGAAGTGGTTTTTGGTGTGACGTATTCTTGATTTTCTTGAAATTATTTCATAAAGAGGTCAAATTATTTATTGATTTATTTAGATGGCTTAAAATTAGTATTTTGGAAAAGTTGAATTTGTGATTCTTTTTAAAGTTATATGTTAATATAAAATGAGAAATGTTTTTTCTGTAAACCCTCTTTGTGTCACTTGGTGGTGTTTTATAAGTGGTAAAAATAGTTCATTTAATTTTGGAAGTGGTGAAAAACTAATTTTAAGGAAAATTTGTTAAGAAAGTGGTTTAAAAATGAATTCCCTACATGGAATTGGGTAAATTTATTATGGAATCCCTTCTTTTGTTATTTAATAATGTTTTTTATGGTTTGAAAATATATCATGTTATTTTTTGAGTGTTTCCAAATAGGGGTTTTTGAAACGATTATGTAATGAAAAATGTATTTTAGAAAGGTATATTCGTGTGCGTGTGTTTTTAAAACAATGTTTAGGTGTTAAACTGGTGACTTTTTTGTTTAATGTCTTTTTTGTTTTGTGATATCTAAATGTAATGTGTTATGTGAATGTGGAACTTGATTGAGGACAATAGAAAACCCTAGGTACCTGGGTTATAGAATTAGGACTAGTATTCTAGATGATATGTAAGGGGTTTATCCCAGTCTCATCTAGAAGGATTGATGTTACAACAATAACTAACCTTTTGTGTTGATTGGAGACAACTCAGTTATGGATGTGTTTCCCTACTAGTGGCTTGTAAATGAGAACATATATCATTGTGGTTACTATTCAATGTTTACACTAAGGTAAGATGTATCTAGCATCCTATACGTACTGACTAACTTACAGTATTTACCCATAGTGCTCTACTATTCATGATGTGGTGCCTTCTATTGGCATATGGAGGACCACTATAGTATGTGTGTGTTCTTTGTGAAATTTTAATTCCATTTTAAATTAGTATTTGGGAAATGGTTTTTCGTCAAGTGTTATTTTCCTTTTTTACTTTCAGTTTGTAATTGTTTTCCTTAAAATCGTTTTGAATGTATGGTTTTAAATAAGAATGTTAAATTATCTCTTTTATGTTGTGGCATGGAATCTTTTTATTAGGTGGTATCCTAATGGTATTTTGTCTCACACCCTACATATACCTTTGGTTTTATGTAGACTGTGTTCTTTGTGTATTCCAAGTTGAGGAATCATGCTTAGTGATGGGGGGTTTTGGTTGTTAGCTGCCTTCTCCTGTAGGTTGAGTGAAGGCGGATTGAGGAGGTGGATTCTCATGTTGCATGAAGGTTCAGATATATGTTTTAGTTTTCTATTTGTTGCAATCTCATTTGAGTCTTGGGTTGAGTTATAAACCATATATCTGGTCAAATGTTAACATCTTGTTTGGTTCTGTCTTTACAGGTTTTTTATTTATTTATTGGATGTTTTTATGTCACATGTTTTGGGTAAATTGTTCCCATGTATTATTTATGATACCCAGGCCCTTATGCCAACCCATGGTGATTAGGAATGCCCCTTGGGCCTTGCCATGGACTGGGTTGGGAACTAGGTCGAATGGTGTCCCGAATTGGTTCATTATAGAATCTCTTGATGTTATGTGATTTTTATTTAATAAAATTTATTAATCATTATATGTAATTATAAAAGTCATAAAAAACATCATATAACTTAAAATAAATTACAAAAAGCCAATTATCGTGTATTGATGGATGACTCTTTTAAGATTATTTCAAAAGAATCTTCCACCATGGGTGACTTATACATTAAAATTTACATATTCAAGAAAGATATTTGAGAATTATTAATACTCAATTATAATATATTTTTTTCTAGAAATTTCTCAATCAAGATACCTAACTGATCATATAATTCATAGAAAACATTCACACCACTTAACTTATTTATCACATGAACAACATAATTTAAAAATTCTTTTAGAAATTATATTTTTTAAGGGTGTTTTATTTTAATCTATTAAAAACATACAACACATATAAATTTTTTAAATTGTCTCTAATTGAACATATAATTTTTCTCATAAGCTTTTATCCACAAAAAAACAGTAGTATTAAACAATAAAAAATATTTAATCAAAAACTGAACCCTATACAGATTATGAAACATCCATAATTTATCTTCCCAACCACGAATTCTATATCAATTTTATAATTTTTTAGGGAATCCCTAGAATATTCTTTATTATATCAGATATTTCTGTTTGAATCTTTAACCATTGAATTTATAGATTAACTTAGATATTACTCACCATTTTCAGTATTTTAAATATCTAATATTCACATTTTGAGGAAAATTATTCATATTATTTCTTTTTTCTTTAACTTATGTATTATTAAATTTATTTTTATGAATTAATTAATATATAGAATTATATTTTTAAGGATTTGGATTATCACCCACACAATTGGATCTTTGACTAATCTTTTCATCACTTATGAAACATTCGTCAAATGCATATATTTTTTTAAAGTATAACAAAATATTCTTAAGTAGGTATTTATTATTAATCCACCTTTTCTAATAATCAAAAAGTTTATTTTATTTTTCTTTAATGTATCCCTTAAATGAATCATTCAAATTCTTTTTTGCGCAATGTGAGTGTCATAGTCTATCAACTTTTTCCACCAAATAACCTCTTTATCCTTTATATTTATCAAAATCTTTTGGAAAATGATATATCGTACCCAATTTCTTGTCATATATCTAAATTTTAGATATTTTAAAAAGGAAAACCTTAAACTCACTTTTTATCATGAATTTTATTTTTCCTTAATCTTCGTTATTAAATAACTCTTATATGTTAACATTAGAAATAAATAACTTTTCCATGATTACGTTGTGATAAATATTAAACATATTCACTATTTTCACACTTTTCTTCCTATAAAAACAATATTTTGTCAATTTGAGTTTATAAATGTTATTTTCTGCTCCTTATAAAAATTATTATTTATTTAAAATTTATATTCCTTCTTAGATAACAGATTTGATGAGACACTTTTATATTCACTATATTCTTCCTTAACCATAGGACAATTTATATAAACTTTTATAATTTCCATATAGACAAAATGATTATGTCATTTATTCAATGGTGTTTATATTTTCGATTTCCGAAAATATTAAGATTAGAGAGATAATATTATCAAACATTACATTAATATCTCTTATATAATTTGAATCTTTACATTATTCCTTGATATCCATTGAATCATTCGCATTCATTAAGGATTTAAAATATATATCATTTTTATATTCATATAACTAATTAATATATGTAACTTCCTTCATTTTATATGCTACTATCAAACTATGTAATACATAAAATAAAAATGAATTTAAACTATGATCATCAAGAGATGAGACTTTTCACCATACCTATATTATAAGATACATTACAACTTCTTGTCTATCATTTAATACAATAGTTTTTTAAAACATTTAGGGATATCATAATCTCAATGAATTTGGTGAATAAATCACCAATTAATCCTCATGTAATTATGTAAATGTACTCAAATTGGGTATTCTATATTTTATTTTTACCCATTCACTATATCATTCTATTCATGACAATTTCAAATATTATCTCAAATTTCATTGGGAGTATTTATCCCCAGGATGTTTACGAACTATTTCTTTTAAAGTGTGTCTCATATAAAATTTTTATCCCTCCATTAATATATAAAATCTTGGTACCTATTTGATTCATCACTACAACATTCAAAATATGAGTGAAAACATCAACTATAATGATGAGAACAACCATATATCACAAGAGGATATAAGGAAACATTAGTTCCTTCTAAATAATTCTATTTTTACCATTAAATGTGTTGAATAATTCTCTATTGAGTAAATTAATTTGATAAATATTGAATTTTATTCCAAAAATAATACTCTATATGATTTATATATTTATCTTTGAAAATAAAATTATACAATATTAAATACGATGATTTTTTAACATTATATATCCTAATATTTGACATTGTTTTGGTAGAAACATTCAATTATAATTGATACATAAAAAATTTATAATCATATAAATATGAGCATTATATTTTTATGGAAATAAAATTTTCAATCTTTCATAATGATGAATTATAGTTAAATATATTGCCTATGTTTATTCCATCAGACTAATAATGTTTGGATAATTGGACTAACTGAGTTTAGTCCATCAGACAAACCATGTCTGATCTATCAGACCAAGAATGTTTGTTCCATCATATTAACACATTATTTATAAATCATTAAAAAAATTATTAGAATGAAAGAATATTTTTTATAATCTAGTGATAAAAATCATTTCTAATTGATAGAATATTTTCTTTTCAGTATTGTAAGGATGTTAATAAAATGAAATCAGATAAAGACTCACAGAACATGTTGATTTGTCAAAAAGTATCTCACACATGGAAATTTCCACCAACTCAGATATTCATCGAATATGACAGATTTAGCCATTTTTATAAATATTTGTGCATTAGAATAGGTGAGAGGTGATTTTTTGTGACTCAACAACTTTAATGTTACTCTTCTATAACATCCTATTACTTAAACTTTGTAAATCTTAAGAGTGCTTTTTTTTAATATAGAATATGAGTAAGGATTATAAATTCCCAATAATATTTTTCACTTATGTTTATCATGCCCTATATAGGTTTGGCTCGAGGGATTCTAGGGATTTAAAAAATTCTAATTCTGATTAGGCTAATCAAGGGATTTTGGGGAATGAAAGACGTAGTTGATTCAAATATTTTTGATCGAGGGATTTACTTTGGTAGAAATATAGACTATATAGTTAGGATGATAATAAGGGAATCCCAAATCTATAGTTTCTTAATCTATTAACTCTTATTTTTAAATAGTTTATATCTTCTATAATGTTTTTTATAATTCATTTTTTAATTTTATAGGATTGATTTTACTTGTTTTAACATGTTATTATTTTCATCTAAGAATTTATGTAGAAATTTTATTATACTAAAATATATAAAAATTGAATTTATGAATGTACTTTGTGTCTAATATAGAATATCAAAACATCAAATGATATATATTTCCCAGAAATCCTAAATAAGAGGTTTCTGTTTTTTATTAGTTTAAAATTTTAAACTATAATTCACCCCCTCTTGAATACATTATTATGATCTTTAGTCTTATAATTGCTATTAAATAAGATTATACTTATCAGCATGCCTCTTATTAATTTTGTATTAATGTTATTAAATTTTTTTAGCTTTTTTTATAAATGGTTATATATATGTTCTGTACATATAATTATATAGTAACATGTATATAGTAGAAAGATTATCTTTCTTTTTTTACATAGATGGAGGGTTAAAATTTCTAAACTCTTATTATTTATAATCCTAGAATACAACCAATATATGGTGGGGATGATTATGAATATTAACTAAATTTTATGAAACCTATTTTTATTAACACTAGATTAGAAGTCTTTTATGCATACTAGGAATTATAAAATACCATAAAAATAAGGCTTTACTTTTAAAAATAAATATATTTTTTAATATAATCTAAATAATCATGTTATAAATACATTTTATAATCTATGACAAGGAATATTTTTAGTCAAATTTCATCATGTAAAGTCACAAAAAATATTTGGAAGAAGTTGGAGATTACTCATTTAGGTAATTTTAAATTTATAGAAACATGAAGAGAAATTATTGGAGTTAATTATTAGGAATTTTATTTCGTACTTGGAGAATATATTTCTATGATGAATCAATGATTCATGAAAATTGGTAATGTTTTATATGATATTAGTTATAAATATCTTGTTGATGATATTTTAGTTGAAAATATCACTATGATTTTTTTAGGAGAGTACGAGTCTATGAGAAAATAACTTGACGAAACAATATAGATTAATAAGTTTAGTTTTGATTATTAGATTAATATCTTATACAGTATAAGGGTATATTTGAAAAGATATGGTGAAAAAGAAAAAAAAAGAAAAATGGTGTAACCTTTACTTCTACATCAACTATTTCTAATAAAGAGAAATCTACAGAGATTGTTTATATGTTTTCAAAGTAAAATAATTTTCATGTTGAAATAAAGAGAGATTCCTATTAACGGTATGAAATTGAGTTATAAAATATTTAAAATGGAATGAATAATTTTTTTTGGAAGAAATATACGTCATATAAGTATAACAGATATTTTAAGTATATAATATTAAAAAGTATTAATCTGAAATGATATGTTTTGATTGTAAGAATCCTATTCATAAAATACATTATTGAACCAAGATTAACAGAAAAGATAAGAAGGATATTATTCTAAGAAGAATTTTAGGATGTTCAATAGACATAAGGGATAAAAAATTCTAAATGAATCATACACATATAACACTATTGGATGTGATATTTGTTCCATAAATTCATCATATAGTGAATGTGAAGATCATAAGAATTTCAATTTTTAAGAAAAAATTTCATACAATAATTTTTTAATGGTATTGTATCATCTGAAACCTTTACTAATATTACTTTTAATTCTAATTTTTCTAATAGTTAAATTTCGAAAAATTCTATATCTTTGGTTGAGTAATCTACTTCATCTGAAGAGAACAATACTTTACATTGCTATGGGGAATTTTTGGGATATTATAAAATTTTATAAAAACAATATTAAAAAGTTTCAAAATAAATGGATGCTATTGGGTGAATAATTTTTTATAAAATTTTATAATATCATCAAATAATACTAAGATTTTAAATCCTTCAAAAGCGTTTTAGAAATAAAATTCCGAGAAAACAATTTTTTTCAATAGATTTTGAAAAATGTAATTCTAGTAAAACTTTTGGTCATGATAAAAATTTATTAGTGAAAATTATTTATAAAAGTTTATGTCTAAAAAATTACTATAAAAATTTATTACTCATAAATAATTTTAAAAAAATTGTATGGAAATATAAAACATTAAATAGATGTCTCTAGAATGGGTTTTATTAATAAACTTAGTTAAAAAAACTTCTTTTGTTCTAAAGAGTACCCCATTATATAAAAATATTTAAAAGTTGAGAAAATTAGATGTATTGAGGTTATTTAAAAAAATTATAATATTAAGGCTTTCGAAAATATTATTTTTTTTAAAAAAATAAATATTTCAGAACATGGTAAAGATACAAATTTATTGATTTAGAAACTTTTTATTTTCTAATAATGCTCTACCCAAGCAGGTTTGGTGATTAGACACTAAATGAGGCTATTATTCATTGTTAATATATATAATATTCATGTTATTTACTATTCATAAACATCATTTTAGTGAATTTTACACTTTAAACATCATTTCATATTATGATTGTAATTCCATCTTAAAATTAACTATTATGTGGTACATTTTTTAACCTCATTTAAAGTACCGAATGATTCATATGATTTTAAGGAATTTAATTATCAATATTTTAATTTTTTATTTTGGGAAATTGATCTACACTTTAGTATGAACATGTTTCATTCAGTGATCAATGGATAAATAATAGAATAAGATGAGGATATTTTGTGATGAAAGGAAACAATTATGGAGAAGTCATATTGGATACCAGCCCACTGAGGAGAATGTGGGGCCCAACATACAGACCAAATAAAGTCCAAATTACATGGGATTCTAGACGACCTGTATAGGAACAAATAATTCTGTAGGATCCAGCGCTAATTCGTCCTCCATGGTGGCCTTTAAGGCGGCCCAATTTGGAGATAAAATTCTGGCCCAAATTTTTTGTCCCAGAAAAAATCATACCAATATAATCATTCGTGGAATCCACAATTCTAAATGATCCCATATATTACAGGAGGTTAGGATACATCCAAGGAGCCATTTTATTCTTTATGTCCCAATCTAAGTTGGCCATATAGAAGGTCTTCCAAGACCGTCTGTTCATTGGATGAAAGCTGGCTACCACCTCGGGTCAAGGGTTGAAAAATCAACTCTCCCTCATATTTACACCCACCAATGGCCTACCACAATTAATTGAGAAGACTTGGACTATTGGAGGATCGACCCAAGGCTCCAAAAATTCCTATTTAATATAGTGGTGGGGGAGGAGTTGATCATCTTTGAGTTTTCATTCATTGTAATGTTATGATGTGATTTTGTTGTCTCACATTTTCCTTTCACATGTAAGTTGTTCAATTCACTTTTTTTTTCTTAATAAAAGTTCTTCTTCTCATCTTATTCTATTTTTTTCATATCAATTTGATACTGTCAGTTCAAGATGTGAATTTACTCCCACCAAACCTTGTGAAATTATCACACAACGGTGGAGTGATCATTATTTTATTGTGTTTTTTACTTCTCTATTTCCTCCCTCATGAGTCTACTTTCTTCTTCCATTTAAACCATAGAATAAATGGAGGGATAACCCATTTATGGGTTGATCTAAGGGATTAGAAAGGGGATGGATTGGATTTTATTTATCACCCCATTAATTCCTAAACACTTCTTTTAATTGATATTTTTATGTGATGATTTTTAAACTACATAGTCCTTGTTGAATTTAAGGCCACACACTTCAAGTAATAATACAAACCCTTGCCTTGAAGTGATCAAAACGTTGATCCTTCAACTGTATAGGTGATTAGTTTTAACGTGTATAGGTATTAAACCAGTAAGTGAGGATGTTGTTTGGTCTTCTTAAATGAACCCATCTCAAATATAAAAAATTGAAATAGTTGAAAAATAATTTCATCCAATCCACCCCGAGCGATAACCTAGGATCAACTCATTATTTTAAATTGAATTTACTTAAAATTTTTAGTTATCCTTTAAAACTATCTAAAATAAGCCGAAGTTGGCGACTTAATAGCCAAAAATAATCCATATAACATACATGTTGGTAGGTACTTCTTAGGTCTCTCAGGATTCAACAACCCAAGCTAGACTACAAGGACCGTCCTACCTTCTTATTTTGGGAAAATGTGAGTGTCAATAAAATTTTGGAACCATTTCCGGGGACCTAAGTAAGTTATCTTGGACACTAGAATCCGTTTATCACCCCAGCTTTATACTCTCTTCACCTATTTCACTCCAATGGAAATCCCTTTTGAACAAACCCAAACATAGCGAACCTCTCTCTACATTGATCACCCCACACCCAATGTGATTTACAGTTATCTTCCTATTTTCTACTGGTGGGATAACCAAAAACTGATTGAGACACAATGTTTTAACTCTTATTCTTCACAAAACATTCCAACCTATTATGAGTTCCATTACCAACAAGGCCAATCTGTACATCCTCCTATAAAATTACAACATCATAGTTATCCTCCTGGAATAGAAAATATGTCTCAACCCCTTATCCATCTTTTTCCGCATCCATTACATGAAAAAATATGTCAAAAAATGGAGAAAAAGAATTTTGAGGTTTCATCTTTGAGATATGAAATACAAATTATTAAAACTTATGAGGAACACATGCCTACACTAATTTACCCTTTCATAACCTTTTGTAAATTGTCTAGTTTCCCAGAAACCACTGATGAATTTCCTAAAAAGACAACCTTTTCATTTGGGATAGATAAAGAGGATAAATGAATTGTTTATGGGTGTTTAAATCAAGAGGAAACTGATTTTTTATATTCACAAGAGGCAAATTTGACATCATGGATTGAGTCTCATGAATATAACTCCATTGATGATTTTTCAAAAACATAAATCACTGAACCATTAAGAGAAATCACAATCTTTGAGTCTATACCTGTTCTTAACACTAATATTTCCAATTTGATGGTTGAATCTTTTATTCAAAAGGAACCATTTTTTTTGATAATTTCGGAAAAATAAACTGAGTTGGATTTAAAATCACAACCTTTGTTTGAATGTCCTATCAAAACTGAGGTCAAAATTATTATCCTTCCTTACCCGCTAATGAATCCCTTCATAAGGTATAATCATGAACTCTCAATTGGAATTCATTCTTCTCTTGAAACCAAAAAATATGGAATGATCATTGATGTTTTATAAAAGACTACTAAGTTAACTGGATCAACCATTTTTTATATTCCTTGGATTTAACAACTCATTTTAGAACATAGGTTTGTGAATGAAAAAAATTATAAAAATAGAAACAATATAAACCAAGTAGAATTGGTGAAACATATGGTCATTAAAATGTTTAAAGTTGGTATTGGGTAAGTTGTGGGATTCAAGTCGGGCTAACGTCATTAAACAAAGCGCTACATGGGAGGAAACCCATGGTTTTCATGTTTCCAATCATTTTGTTGTTTTAATCAAATTTATATTTTAAATAATATTAATGAATAAATTTGATATTTAATAAAAAATAGATTTTTGACATGTTCTTCTATTATAAGTATGGATTTGTACTAAAGGGGAGCACCATATTCATCTATGTCACGTGGTGTGATCCTTAAGTAAAACCTTACTCAGAAATTTAAAAAGAAGACAATGTATCATAAGTTAATTTTTTTTTATTTTTATGTGTTTTTAGGTTAAAATGAAAATAAATAAAAAATATAATAATAATAATAAAATGTCACATCATAGGTTATGGGGAAAACACCGTCACAACTGGTGGTGCAGTGGGGACTCAATCCCAGGACTGAAGGGAGACAGGGGCGTGCGCTTACCACTGAACTATGGCTTTTTGTGCTTTCTTACTTTATAGTTTTATTATATATACTTATATTTTACATTATTTAATATATATATATATATATATATAGTTTTTTTTTCATTTTTTCCTTTTTTTCTCCACTAGGGAATTCTCAGAATGACATCGATATTAAGGGATTAAAAGGGAGTAGCAAGAATTTCAACTTCAACCACTAGGTGACTTCATTCCATGTTCACCATTTTCAATTTCCTTTTTAACTCTCATTATCTACCTCTACCCCCTTCTAAATTATCTTTTCTTTAAACACTAGGGACGATGTTATTTTAATTGGGGGGAGATAAAATAAAAAATGATTTAGTGTAAAAAAATGAATGATTTGAAAAAAGGGTGCGCCTTAATAGAAGGAAAAATTTCTTTAACCTTGAACATGGTAATACAAATTGCACACTTTGAAACTGAATATCATATAATTTAGCATGGCCTGATTCTGATTCTAATCCTTGTATAATTTCATGAGCATTTATTTTGAAAAGTGTGGTTGTCCAATGTGATATATCATTATTTATATTTTCATCCTAATAAAAAAAATATCACAATGCACATCCTTTGGATAGCGGGGTATTAGTTTGATTTCATGGGTCCCCTAAATAAATAGAATAGGTTAGGTGATCATTATTGTTTTAATATGAGTATTCAACAAAAAAAATTAAAAAAACAATAAATTTTCACGCAGAACAACGAAATGACCTAATTCATGGCTTTCGGTAATTGAGGATCAGGACTCCATAGTTGTCTGGCCAAGAGTTTGTAATTTTATCACTTTTTTTGGTAATTTGATTTTTTTTTGACTTAGTTAAATCGAGAAAATTCCCATGTATGTGGGCTTCACTTGGTTCCCTATGGTTTTTGAGCCTGGGAGTCATCAGCAAAGTCTCACTACATGGTTTGAATATTTTTAGTGCAATTTCAATTACCATGGAAAAAGTGAAAAAAGAAAAAAAATACAATAAAAAAATATGAATACTAATATTAATATTGAAATGTGATTCCACCTAGAGCTTCCATAATTTCCCTTTTGAATAAAGATGAACCCCCCTTGTCTAATGCGATTCACAACACATCATCACTCTTAATAGATATTCGATGAAATATGGTGATGAATTTGAACAAAAAATGGGCTTGAGAAATAGGTCATCTTATGAAAATATCATATATTAAAATATTTTTATGGGTTTCATGATTGTTTGGTATAAGGGTTTTTAATGATTATTTTCTGTTAAAATGTTTTTAGAAAATGGAATTCGAATTTCATATTGTTGAGAAATATTTTGCTCAGGACTAGCAAAACTCAAGTTGGGGGGTGTGATTAGCCACTAAATGAGGATAATATTCATTGTTAATATATATAATATTCATCTTATTTATTATTCATAAACACCATTTTAGTTCATTTTACACTTTGAAGATCATTTCACATTATGATTGTAATTCCTTCTTAAAATGCACTATTATGTTGTGCATTTTTTAACATCATTTAAAGTACCCAATGATTCATTTGATTTTAAGGAATGTAATTATACATATTTTAATTTGATAGTTTGGTAAATTGATCTAATCTTCAATATGAACATGTTTCATTCAGGGATCAATGGAGAATTCATGGAAGAAGTTGTGAATAATTTGTGATGAAAGGAAACAATTCTGGAGAAGTCGGATTGGACACCAGCCCACTGATGAAAATGTGGGGCCAATCATACATGTCCAATGAAGTAAAAATTTCATGTTATTCTAGAATAAAAGTATAGAAACAAATAATTATTCAGGAGATAGTAGTAATTAGGCCTCCATGGTTCTCATTAAGGTGGCCCAAGTTGGAGATAAAATTCAGGCCCAGATTCTGTGTCCTAAAAAGAATCCTACCCATAGAATCATATGTCGGACTACACAACTCCAGATGGTCCCACATTTTACATGAGGTTAAGTGACATTTTGGGATCCATTTTCTTTATCTATGACCCACTATAATTCTTCCATATAGAAGGTCTTACAAGTGTGTATGTTCGGTTGATGAAATATGGCTTCCACCTCAGGTCAAGGGTGAAAAAATCAACTCTCCCTCTACTTTCAAACAACCTATGGCCTACCAAAATTAATTGCGAAAACATGGAATATTTTAGTATCGACCCAAGACTTCAAAAATGCCTATTTGAGGTAGTTTTGGTGGAGGATTTTATCATCTTCGAGCTTTTTTTCATTATAATGTTATGTTGTGATTTTGTTGTCTCAAGTTTTCCTTTCACATGTATGTTGGTCAATTCACTTTAGTTTCTTAATAAATGTTATTCTTATACTCTTATACTGTTTTTATTAATATTAATTTGATACCATTACTTCAAGGTGTGAATTTATTCACACCGAACCTTGTCAAATTATCACACAACGGTGGAGTGATCGTTATTTTATAGTGTTTTTTTATATCTCTATTTCTTCCCTCCCGAGTTTACTTTCCGCTTCCATTGAAACCATATAATCAATGGAGGGATAACCCACTTATGGGTTGATCCAAGGGAGTATCAAGGGTATGTATTGGATGTTATTGATCACCCCATTAATTTCTAAACACTTATTTTCATTGAGACTTTTATTTGATGATTTTTAAACTCCAGCGTACTTGTTGAATTTAAGGCCACATACTTCAAGTGCTAATACAAACCATTAACTTGATGTGATAAAAACATTGATCCTTAAAGTGTATAGGTGATTAGTATTAAAGTTTTTAGGTATTAAACCAGTAATTGAGGATGTTTTTTGGTCTTATTAAATAAACCCATCTCAAATATAAGAAATTGAAATAATTGAAAAAGAATTTCATCCAACACACCCCGATCGATAACCTAGGGTCAACTCGTTATTTTAAATTGAATTCACTTAAATCTATTAGTTATCCTTTAAACCCATATAAAATCAACCCATGTTGTCCACTTCATAGACAAAAACAATCCATATAATGTACATGTAGGTAGGTACTTCTTAGGTCTCTGAGGATTCGACAACCCAAGCTAGACTACAAGGACTGTCCTACCTTATTCTTTTGGGTAAATTTGTGGGTGAATCATTTGGGTTCCAAAATTACAATCCTTTAAATTTTAATAGAATTATAATTTAACCTAAAAATATATATCATGCATGTATAGTGGGTTTTCCTAACATTTGATTGAGAATAAGGATTTTTTCATAAATATTATTAAAATAAATGGATGAAAATATACCTTAGGTAGAACTTATCAAGGAGAAATAATTATAATAGGTAACATATTTATTATTGGAAAATATTTAATTTCAAATTATTTATTTATTGTAACTATTTTTCATAACATCATTAGCATAGTTCTATTATGTGAGGAGGTATATCTTGCGAAAATTAGGAATGATAGATGAACTACTCACAGTTTAAAAGATGAATTTATTCTTTCTACAAATAGGAATGAGAATGTATACTCACTTAACATATAAGAACATAAGAGACAAGATCTACCTTTATTCTGTGTAATGGAAGATCCATCATGTTTAGGGAATAAAATATTAGGAAACTTTAATATTAGAATAGTGGCTAATCTCACTTATGAAGGACTAGTTAATGATCTACTAAAGATTATGTTTTATTATTTTAGGATTTTTGATACCTGTCAGTTTGGGAAGATATAGAAGTCATTTATTAAATCTATTAGTGAATTTTTAGATTTTGATTCATTATAGTTAGTGTGGATTGATCTATTTTTTCTTAAACACGCTTAAGGTATTGATGGTAAATACTATGTATATGTTTTAGTTGATGACTAAACTTGATATACATTGTATATTTTTCTTGAAAAAAAGAAAAAAACTTTCTATATTTTAATCCTTTTTATCCCATGTTAAAATGGGAAAAATATACCATTTATAACTATTTTTAGTGATCATGGTGGAGAGTTTTTAAATTACAAATTTGAATATTTTTGAAGAAAAAATGTATACTTCATAAATTCATAGCACCTAGAACTCTACAAAAAAAATAATATAGTTGAAAAATGAAACAATATGTTTCTAGAAATTACAAGAACCATGTTGAGTGAATACTCAATTTCGAAACATTTTTAGGGTGGTGCAATTTGTACTATTTTTATACTACAAATCACATTTTAATAAAACTATTTGTTAATAAAAATCATTATGATTTGTGGACTTGAATAAAGATAAAAATTTATTAGCTTGTTTTTTTGGATGAAAAGTATTTATTCATAATTATAAAGATAATATTTTTAATTTATCTACAAAATACAATGAAAAATTATTTATAAGAAATTTTATAACTAGTAAAGTTTATAATCTATTAAATAAAAATAAAAATTATTTTATTGAAAGAGTGAATGTTAAATTTGGTGAAATTTATCATTTTGTTTCGAAATAACCTGAATTCACGTATTCATTTGTTATTTTAAAAATTAAATTTCATGAAATGTTGGAATGATATTATTTTTAGAGAACAACTAAATAATTTATTCTATGTTCTATCTAATGAATTATTTCAAAATCTTGTTGAAGAATAATTTTTTTTCAAAATAAAGTAATAAGTTGGTATTTAGGAATCCTCCTAGTGATAATATCATTGGTTATGTATATCAACATTTTAGAACTATAAGTACCTTATGAAAGAAAATTTAACAATGTGTGTTTTTATAAAAATTGGAAAAAATATTCTTGATGAGGATTTAGGTGATGATTATAGGAAAAAATTTATGTTAGATGAAGCTAATGAATTCAAAAAGTGTCTAGTCTGGGCTTTAGTTCAATGACCTAAATATTCATCTTTTGTTTGTGTAAAATGTGTTTTTAAATAAATTTCATGAAAATGGAATTATAGTTAGAAATTATGGTTTAATTTTTGTAAAGGGTGATAATCAACAAGAGGGAATATACAATGAATGAACATATGCTCTAGTACATTGACCTTAATCTATCCATATTATTTTAGCATACAAAACTTTTATTTATATCAAACACTTTTATGATGGATGTGAAGTTTTATTTTCTTGATGGATATGTATAAAAAGATTTTTATATTTAACAAACCCATTATTTTGATAGTATAACATCTCTATACCATTTACATGGACTTGTTGAGGAACTTATGGAATTACGCAAGACCCCAGTGCATGATATGATAGATTAATTTTATGCTTGTAATTAATTTTGTTGTGAAGAGAGATATGGAACAAATTTTTTATTAAAATATTATCTAATAATCCCATAATTGTCCAAATTTATGTGGATAAATTATATTTAGATCACTCATTAATCTATTATGGATTCCTTTGTAGATCTTATGAAATCAAGAACATGTGGCATGTTAATGGTTTTGGTGCGGTGATTTGGGATCCTTTTTAATATTTTTGAATGTTTATTTCTATCAATGTGTTATGTTTATGTTATCCATAATGCTGGTATCTATGTTTTTATTATAGATTCCCACATTCCCTCAAAAAACATTTCAATAATATAAAAAAATGGTTTGGAGGATTGTATTATTATGTTTGAGGAATGAAGCTAATATAAATGAACCCCACTTAAAATAAATAAAACAATTTTTTATTTAATTTAAGGGGAATATGGATCAGGGATTATTTTATTATTCAATAAATTATTTTAAACATAATTTTTTTTTCATATGTTGATTTTGGAGGTTGTAACATGCGTATAAAATTATATCTGAAACTTTTCCATTCATAGGAGAAACCTTATTTTTTTGATCTTGCAAGAAATGAAATTCATTAGTAGATTCCACTATTAAATACATATATATGGTATCTATAAGTTCTTGTTCTCAAGTGTTGTGGATACAACACTCACTCAGTAACTTTGGATTTTTTTAGTAAAACTCTAATTTTTTTGTATAACAAAAGTGTCATATATTTATGCCAAAAACCATCACATGACACTTAAGAAAATCACAAATATATAAAACAACATTTCTTCCATGACCACAACCATAAAAGAGATAAATTTATATAATTCATTGGAATGAAATTTGAACTTGATTATAGATTTACTAAACCCCATAATTTAGACAGAGTTTAATATCTTAAATAGAATCAAGGAATGGTAAATTGTAATGTATAATTCATATCTACTTATTTTTAATCCACCTTCTTATAATAATGGACTCATTTTCAACAGGGGAGTGCATATTTCATTTTCTTTTTAAATTTCACAAAACATTTATTTTTAGAAATGTTTTATTTTTCTAAATTTTTTATTTTCATACAAACATTTTTAAATAATATTGTTGGGAAAAAATAATTTTAGGAAAATAATAAAAAAAATAAAAAAAGTTCCCAATGATCATTTTAATATTATTCTGAGTGATAAATTCTAGTACATAGCTTTTACTATCTTTTACTATTGTCCACACAATCTGTATTTTTTATTATAAAAGGAGAAATCCCAAAACAAACAAGGTTTTGGGCAGGAAACAAACAATTTATGGTGGTCTGAAATAATGGAGACCAAGTTTATCTCCCATAACCAGACCCACTCCTTCTGGTTCAACTTGATGAATACTATGGAAAAACACAATATTGTTACCTTGGTCCGCCACCTTCAAGGAAGTAAAGTAATCAGCAACTTTATTACCTTCACACCATGTATGAGACATCCGAATCTTGTTGCTATCGACCTAATTTATGTATTTTATGACAATGTAAGTAATCGTCCAGGGTGTCGAAATCCTTCCATTCATCGATTCATAAATCATCTTTTAATCTGTTTCAATTTGAGAAATAGAAATGTTATTCTGAACACACAATATATTCCCTATATTCATATCCTTAGCTTCATCTTGCATGGAGCTACCATTCCCATAGTAAGTAGAAAACGCAATTAAAATACTCCCACTCCCATCAAGAACTACACCACCACCCTGAATAAACCCTTCAATATTGGAGCCATCAAAATTCAGCTTAAAATCCATGTTAGGGGGACACCAAATGACCCAGTTTCCTCTCCTCATAATATCTGGACAAGTCAATATTGGACAAATATATCTCAAGGAAGGAGAATCGATTGGAATTTTAGAATACCAAACTATGTCATGTAAAAGAAGTTTAGTCATGATAACAACCCATCTTTTTGAAGCGTGAATATCTACAAAACGAGCTTTGTTCCATGCCTTTCAAATACACCAACACCCCACACTAAGGATTACAGATCTAGCTGTTTTTTCAGAACCAACATTATTCAGACCATGAAACCACCTATCCGAAAAAGGAATTACCGCAAAAGGGGATCTGAAACTTTAATTAATTGTCCAAAAAAAATCCACACAGCCAAACCCCAATCACTTTCAAAAAACAGATGGTTGGCATCTTCCTCCTTATATGTGCTATAGTAGTGACATTTAGAAGCCAAATGAATACTCTTTCTTTACACATTATCATCTGTAGGGATAGACTGATTTCTAATTGTCCATACAAGAAAATTAAATTTAATTGGAATGCTATTACACCATTTCATATTATTCCAATAATCCTGCTGATCCTGGGAATTAGAAATACTTCTAAAATGTTTAGAAGAGAACCTACCCAATTTTTAAGCAGTAAAAACACTTCTGTCCGGATCCATATTAAAATTGATACGATCAAAGGTCTTCTTTTGTTCCTCATCAAGAAAAAAATTAATGAAAGCAGGGTAACTAAAATCTTCTTTAAAAAATATCCTTGGAGGAGGGAAACCAGGAAATCCAATAACCGAACCCGTCCAGTTGTGATTTGAAAAAGAAACATCACTCTTCCCTATATTCCAGTGAGAATGTTGTCAAATAATAGGAAAAAAACTTTGAATTAACGCCCAGAAAGGTAAAACATGTCTACTGTCTACCAAGTGTTCTCCACCCGGCAAGGACATAATTTTCCCCCAAAGAGTACATCCCTCCATAATTTCCTTGGAAAGCTTCGCAGGCAAGCAGTGAATAGTATCCCCAAGACTTCTGATATTGGTACAACCTTCTTGGATTGGTCTAGCCACTTTCTCCCATGAAGTCTAGTGAAATTTCCCCTCAAACTGAGCATCCCAAATAAAATCATCCATGACTTTATTAATAGACGAAATCACTCCCTTCATCACTTTGTAGGCCGACAGAACAAAGATCAGAATAGTAATTAACATGCCATTGATTAAAAAAATCCTCCCTCCAAAAGATAAAAAATAGTTTTTCCAGTCAAGCACACAACTCAAAATTTGATTCACAATAATAGAAAAGTCTATAATAAGAATACACTTAGGATCTAAAGGAGATACCAGATAAGTCATAGGAAATGAACCTCTCTGCATATTCAGTAGTATTGAGATGGAGATTACCTGATTGTCCCCACATCTATTGGAAATGAAAAAACTGCTCTTCTCCCAACTAATCAATTTCCCACTCCACAAGCACTACTCATCCAATAATCTAATCAGACCACCAACCGATCTTACACTAGCATTTATGAATAAAAGAGAGTCATCTGCAAACATCAAGTGAGAAATTGAAGTTTGTCTCATTCTTCTCCGAAATGGTAAAATATTTCCCATGGATATGTTCATATTAATAAGACGACTCAATGAATCCTATATGAGAATAAAAAGGGATGGATAGATAGGATCTCCTTGTCTAAGACATCGAGCTATCTTGAAGAAACCATTAGATTTTCCCATAGAAGATACTGACATCCAGGAAAAACTAAAACAAATAAAAATGAGATCAACAACCCACGAAGGGAAACACATACCTCTTAGAACTCTAATAATGAACCCCCACTCCATCCTATCATAGGATTTATTCATATCCAGCTTCAAATCCATATTTGACCCTTGGAATTTGATGTTAATGACCCGAATCATCTCATGAGACAACGTAATTTCACCCTGAATCGATCGACCTATAATAAAACCATGTTGCTCAAGAGATACACATCGAGAGACATGACCAGCTAGGTGTAAGTTAATGATTCTAGAAAGTATTTTATATGAAATATTACACATACTCAGTGGTCTACAATCACAAATTGAAGAAGGATTTTTAACTTTGGGAATCATAACCAGAGTAGTAGCACCAGCCACATTAGGAATAGGACCTCCCTGGAAAAAATCATGAATGATGAAAATCAAGTCAGCCTTGATCACCTCCCAAGCCCCTCTATAAACGCCCCTGGAAATCCATCCGGACCCAGGGCATTGTCCAGGTTAAGCTTCATCATTGAATAATGAATCTTCTTTTCATTAAGAACAGCTTCCAGCATTTCATTATCCAAACTAGAAAACAAATTCGGAATTTCTTCAAAAATATATGCATTCCCACTAGGATAGCCATTAACCATTGACGGGTTAGGGTTAGCCAAGAGATCATTATATAAGGAGTACTAAGGAACCAATCATGTCCCTATCACTTGAGAGGGAAATATATTCCATTAGAATACTTAGATTAACCCACCACTTTTTTTCTTTAATACACACATGAAAATAGGTAGTATTTTTATCACCTTCAGTAATCCATTTAACTATTTCTCTATCTTGAGAAACACTCTCCTGATTCAGAATAATCTCTTTCAAATCATTTTATTACCCATAAGGTCTTAAAAGACCCTATCATCCATCTGACTTCCAAATAATTTTCCAAATTTTCAATCTCCTGTTTAAGAAACTCCAAATCCTGATTCTCAGGAGTAATGGTTTTCACCCAGGCATGAAGTTTCTGCTTTATCTATCTCAATTTATTATAGAAGGCAACCCAAACATGCCCCTGAACCTTCTCCTCCCAAAAAAACTTTAACAAGCTGATGATATTCAGGTTTTTCTCCCCAATAATTATAGAAAAAAAAATGTTCCACACAACTCTGTCTGGGAGATAAATACACAAGAAGAAGAGAATGATCAGAGATCCCACAAACAAGGTGGTAAACTTTTGTATTAGGGAAACTAGAAATAGCATGAAAATTCGCCAGACACCTATCAGGATGACTCCAGGAATGAGAATTTCCTTTCTGATTATTACACCACGTAATGAAATCACCATATATTCCCATATCACTAAGACCTTCCTAGCCATAAATTGTACAAATCTTCTGCTAGCCGCCCGAGGAAATACACCTCGACCGTTCTTCTCACCAGGTTCAGAAAAGATATTGAATTCTCCACCCACAATCCAAGGAAGATTCTCCATGTCAAAACCTTCCATATTTTTCCACAAAATCTTCCCCCTTTGAGAATCACAACTCCCATACAAAAAGGACATCAGAATAAGATCAATACCATTGTCATTTTCTTATATAAAAATTATATTTAGTTTTATAAAAATTAATTTTTTTTTCAAATCATGATTTTTTTTATTTTCATATAATAATCATTTCCAATTATATTTTTTAAACCCCATTAATGGTTTAAAATTAATATTAAAAGTTTCAATCATGAATTCAAGATATTAGATTAGAAATTAGTTTTATTTCAAGACATAAAATTTATGGAAGTTAATGGGTCACCTCTGATCCTATAAATATGAGTGTGGGACACCACTTACAACATCAATCTTTCTGATTGATCTCAACTCTAAGTATTCAAATCCCTTTTACATCCATTTAATTTACTTTTATTAGATCAGTTCTCATTATCTGATCAGTTATCCTATTTAGTTTTTTGTAAAATTTTTATTCCTGAAAATATTAAAAACATAGAAGATGTAAAGGAATGTTTGATAGAAAAATATTGGTTTGATAAGAATTTTTTTTGATGAAATACTTTATTATATTTCAGGTTTGGGAAATGTTATGTATTGCAAAAGAAGATTTTGATCTTCACTGTCCAGTGAAAGTGAATGTTTTTTATACTTCTATGTATTTTAGTACTAAAGATAATATGGATGTTATTTCTTTCTATGTATTAAATTAATAATATATGTTTAATATTAAAAAAGTATAAGACTTACTAGAGTTTCTTTAAAAAGGATAAGTTTATCTAGTAACCAACAAGATTTTGATAAATCTTGTTAGTTTTGAGAAGTATAAGGATGAGACTTCTTTATTTACTTCTTTTTAAATGATAGGGATTGTGTATTATTTTAAACTATGGGAAAGAGTTCTAACCATTTATATGTAAAGGTATATTATCCCAATAAAATAGTGACAAATATACTTTTAATTTTTTTTGATATCTTTGTGTTATATTTTATAGTGAAATTGAGGCTGTTTAATTTAATGAATTTCATTTTTCTGTTGATTGAAGTAGTTAAAAAAATTTATATGAAGTTGATTTTTTTATTATGTGTTTCATGAACAAGATGATAGTAAATTTCATGGATGTGAAGTAAATTACGAATTTATCATTTGCAGTTATGGAGAATGTTTATTTAATTAATAAGGAAACTATTTATATAATGATGTTGGTTTTTTTGACATATCTAAATTTTTTTTTTGGAAAATAATACAAATATTCTTCAGTGTAAATGTTATTCAGTTAAATAATAATGTTTAATAAAAGAGATAATCTAATTATTCTCCCCCATGGAAGAAAAAATAAGTAAAGGCAATATAGTATGAAGTGTATAAGGAGTGGATGGAGAGAAAAGATAAAAATAATCATAGTGATCCATTGTTTAGTCTGGATAGGGTAGATGAATTAGTTTTGAAGTATAAGAAACATGATGTTTTAATGAATGAATATAATAAGAAGAAAAAGAATATATTTGATGTATATAATATCATGTAGATTTTGATCCTTTATCTGTTTTTCAACCTATTCCTTTTTCTATTACTGATCAGTCCATTATGGATCAATCTATCCTATCATAAGCCAAGAAATATGTAACATATAGTTTTTCTACATTTTTATATAAAGGTAAAATTAATTTTATGGAAGTTAAAATATCATTATACAAATATTTATAAGAACAATTTCATGAATGTGTGAAGAAATCAATGAAATTATTTTCTAGAAGTGGTGATAAGTGGGAAACATATTTCAAAAAATAGATTGAAGAAGAGTCCAATGAATCTTTAGAATAAGAAGAAAATGAATAAGAAGAATAAGAAGAAGATATTTCCTTAGAGAACTCAGTCTTCTATCTGTCTAAAATCACACAGACTTGGAAATTTATAATAAATGAAAATGTTCTGATATGGAAGGGAAAAAATATACAATCTTTTACAAAGTAACCGATCTAGGTTTTTCTAATAAAATATTTGATATAATTGTGATATTATATGTTTTGAAAGTAAACGAGGATGTTAATGAGAAATATAAAGTAGATGATGAAACATATCTTTGACAGGTGTAACGCCCCAACCTTAGTTACCCAGAGTCAGTGCATTATTACATAACATTGGCATGATACAAGAAATCATGTCCCAAAAGACAAATCAGTTTATTTTCCTTGGAAGTATGAGATACATTCATAATTGTTACATTACATCATGAAATAAAAACATAAAAAATATATTGTCCCCGTTTGAACACACTTATATCCATAGCCTATCCCTGCAGGTCAACCATAAAATACTTCTTCACATCCTAGGAAAAATAAAACATATAAAGGGGTGATCTCAGATTCTCAGTAAGGATAACAATATAGCGGAAACTTTTATAAATAATTATAAAAATTTAATTCAATTTATAAGACTTAAACAAAATACTTTTAAACATAACTTTAGAATAATATGGCAAAGATAAAATCAAATAATACCATTTACTTTTTCACATAGATATTCTACTGGTCGAATAATCACAAGAAATATCAATAGCCACTTTAATAAAGATGAAATGCATAATGCCAGACTTCGTAACCACATAGTCAAGGCCTTGTGACAAGACTACAAATAAGATTTTGTTAAGGCCATGATCCAAGACACTAGTTTATCTCATGACACCTATCTATGCATCAAGGAGCTATAGAAGGCTTCACCCATAACATACTAAGTCCAATAGATTCCTCATATAAATTTTTTTAAACATAACATAAACATAAGTTTTAAAACTATCATACAAAATGTCTATACTTCATCCATAATCCATGAATGGTATAAACATAACACGTCCATAGTCAAACATATCACAAAAAATTTAATACAATATGGATGATTTGTATCATAATAAATCATCCTCGATCAAGAATAATATCCTATAAAGGATGTTAACATAGTTGAAAATGATCAGTAAAAATCATTGAGAGAAATATACCTTTTTCTTGAAATCATTTAAAAGACATATGAAGGAAGTCATTTAAATGATAGTTTTGAATCAAAGTGTCCCATAACACATTTAAACTTTTAAATGGAATTACAATTTTAAAACCTTCATGTCCATATATTTAAATCTTTAAAACCATTTTAAAAACATGGACATTAATGAGAATGGTTTAGAAGAATTAATATTTAAAAAATTAAAAATTTCTTTTAAGTAAAAAGTCACTTAAAAACAATCCATTTGAAAAATCTTTTATGATACATGGACATGGATAATAAATATTTCCTAGTAGATATTTAAGTAAAAACAACCTTGAATAATACAATGATTGGAAAATTAACTATTACCTTATACTTTTCCTAAGTTGATGGTATGTTTACCTCTATTATAATAGTTAAAACAATGTTATTAAATTATAAAAGAACTATATATAGAAATATGATATCATATATGATCCTATAATATTACATTGTTAATTATACTTTAATAGTATGATCGTTTCAGGTGTTAACAGATTCGTTTTGCTTTATATACTTGGTTACATAAGCCATGTTTTTTATGGATAGGATGTATTTGATTCATATAAAATATGATATTATGTTCATAAACATTATTTGTAAAAATAAAATGAAAATTATACTTGAATGATTATGACGGGGAATGAATATCATCGTGTTCATGGAGACGGTAATCCGTACGTACACATGAACGACAATATCATTATATTGATGGTGAAATAATTTTTAATTGGATGATATATCAAATATACAGCATCATTGACATTTTATAATTATTATTTACATAATTTATACTCATTATTATACCCATCCATATAATGAAGTATTTGAATAACAAACTCCACCACGACGTGGAGACAGTAAGCTGTACATACCCATGTATGGTGACTTTTCCATTCATATGATGGATAGAATAATTAATATGGTTGTACCATTTTCATAATAAAATCATAGTATATTGAATATTATGGAGTTATTATTTTATAATGGAAACAATAAAGAAAGTTTTAGTGGAAGTGGAAGAAGAAAATAACTTGAAAGAGGTGATGAAATATTTACCTCTTCTTCAGGTTCTTCCTTTTGATTTGATCAAAAGGGCTCCTTAGGATGGCTTTATGACCAAAATAAGGTCTCTGTGATTAATAGAGTAATGTTGGGAGGATATTTATGTAGGGGTTGGCTGAGCCAAATGGATTTGGAGGTGTTAAATTAAGATAATGGGAAGTACTCTTTTATAAAAGAGGTGAGAGTCACTTTAGGAAATTCTTGAAATATTATTTTATAATAAAACCATTTTCTATTTCTAATGGGTCCAAAATGATATTTTTAGATGATAAGAAGGGGATGGGTATACAAAATCTCAATAAATAGGTTTTATATATGTTTATGTCACCATATTAACATTATCTTTTAGATTTAACTCTTAGTTAAATAGTTTGACATTAACTATGTCTCATTGTATTTTTATATTATATGGTTAATAAAATTACTATAACAAGCCAAGAGAACCCCAAGTGGTTAATTTTTAATATTTATAACCTATTCTAAGTCTTTTTACCAAACATTATATTTTTAAAAATATTTTATCAATTAATAATATAGTATTTGTTTTAAAAACTCAATTATGTCAATTTTGACACTATTTAGTATTCGGTTTTTGTGAAAATCATAACAACATGATTACTTAGAAAAAAATTATTTAATAAATCCTAAAATGTTATATTAACCTAGAAAATTAGTTTAATTCATCAAAAGTCTAAAATTACATTTATTTGGATATTTATAATATCAATTATTTTAAACATTCATTAATATGGTAATTATTGTATCATCATTATGTCACTAAAAAATTTAATTATTTAATTTATAAAAACTATAAATAAAATTCCATTATATAGGAAATATTTTTATATTTATAATGAATATTTATAGTCAAATTTATCATATGTTTAACCTTATATTAAAAATGGTTTAGTTATTAAACAGTGAATTCAACACTTTTAACTATTCTTTAAATAAAATAATAATAAATGTCTTAATCGAATCCAAGTGGACCAAAGGGGGTCATATTTTATTCCTAAGGTGGTTTTGGTCTATTTATACTTATCCAATAGAATTAGGACATGTGTTAGGGTAATTATAATACCATTATTACCCTTAATTACCAAATTTACTTTTAACTATGGTAAATAAAAGTCAAAAGTTACTATTCACCAAAAATTATTTTCTTCTTATTGAACCACATTTTACATACTGATATTTACCATGTCTCTATAATTTTTTGAATTAAACTCACAAAATTAGTAAAATTATATTTATGCAAATTTACAAATGCTCTTAGAAGGTGGGTAAATGTGGGTAAAGAGTTCAATAAAAATTAATATATCAAAACATATTATAAAATGAATCCAATGAATTAATTTGAAAAAATATAGGTATTATGAATCTATTTTGACCTAAAATATATTAAAATAAAAAAACTAATTATTTAAATAACAAGTCAGTTTTAAAGTACAATGTAGTGTATTTCATTATTCATTAAAAAAATGAAAGTTTTCAGAAAAATACTAAAACTTCACCCTAAGCTATTTTTGATATTATAAAACCAAAAATGAAGTCCGTTTTGAAAAATAAAATTTATAAAATTTTAAAAAGTTGGTATTACTATTCATAATGGCTACTTTAATTGCCCATGGTGCGTTAAAACTCTATGTTACCTACAACGCAAGCAACTACATTATTAAAAGGGAAGCATACCGTGGAAGCTTGTGGTGTTACATTATCCGCTCTTAAAAATAATTGTGTCCTCAAAATTTCTATAATATTATTTCATAAAAAAATTTGGGTGGTTCTTCATCATAAGTTCATCGGGTTCCCACATTGCATCATCCATCTTATGGTTTCTCCATTGAACTTTTACCAGATGAGTCGTGTGGTTTCTCAGCACTTGTTATATGTTATCACAAATTTTGAAAGGCTGTTCACAATAAGAAAGATCAGGTTCCAATTCAATTTCCTCATAGGTGAGTACATGTGTTAATTTAGGCATGTATTTTCTCAATAGTGATATGTGGAACACATCATGAACTTTGGAGGGACTTGGAGGCATTGCCAAATGATAAGCCACAACTTCAATTCATTCTAGAATTTCGAAAAGTCTGATGTACCAGGGACTCAATTTACCATTTTTACTGAAACATATAACACCCTTCCATGGAGATACTTTCAAGAAAACACAGTCTCCTACATGAAATTCCAAATCCTTCCTTCAGTTATCATGATAGTTCTTTTTCCTACTTTGGGATGCTTTGATATGGGTTTGGATAACCTTTACCTTTTCATTGATTCCTCAACATGTTCTGGGACTACATGTTTTCTTTCATCAACATGGTGTGCTACATCTCTTTCTATATAACGCTTCATATGATGCCATCTGAAAAATTGAATGGAAGATATTATTATTAGAAAATTCTACCAGGGTAAATTTTGATCCCACAAACCTTGATTGACATGTGAAAAAGATCCAACATGTCTTCAAGGGTTTGAATAGTATGTTCTGATTGTCCATCGGTTTGAGGGTGGTAGGAAGCGCTCAAATGAAATTCAATATCTAGGGGCATCTAAAGACTTTTCTAGAATATTGATGTAAAATGGGGATCACAATAAGAAATAATCGATAGGGGTAATCCATAAAGTCTTACAACATCATTAATATATAGTCTAGTCATTCATTCAACTGGTAAATCTTCTCTTATAGAATGAAAATGTGTTTACATGGTAAGACAATCAACAATGACCCATATTGCATCATTTATTCTAGGAGTCTTTTTATAGTCCCCTTTTAAAGTCCATCGTAATATTATCCCATTTCCATTCAGGTATGGGAAGAGGTTTCATGACTCCTCTAGGATGTTGCCTTCTAGCTTTCACTTGTTGACTACCAATACATCTTAACACAAAATCATCAATCTCCCTCTTTATGTTGTCCCACCCAAAATGTTCCATCAAATCACTATACATCTTGGTTCTCCTAGGGTGTATAGAGAAATTGTAGATATGAGCATCATTAAGTAGTTCCCTTTTTAAGTTAGGTATGTTAGGAACACAATGTACCTCCCCAAATTTAAAAATTCCATCTTCGTATATGAAGTCACTCAATCTCCCATCATTCACAGCTTTAATCTTCTTTTAAAATTCCCCATCATCAGTCGGAGAACATTTTAACCATTCTAGTTAATGATGGTTTGGAAACCATTTGAAAAGGCATTGATGTTTCACCTTCCATGGTTATTCCCATATCCATCTTTACAAGATCCATGTATATAGGATCCTTTTCAACTCTCATTTTGTTCAAAACTCCACAATCCTTTCTGTTCAAAGCATCTTCCACCTTATCTTCCTTTCCCAAGTGGTAGTGTATAGTGAAATCATAATCCTTGAGTAGTTTAGGCCATCACCTTTGCCTCACGCAGAGTTCTTTTTGTGGGAAAATATACTTCAAACATCAGTGATCAGTATAAATACCACAATTTTCACAATAGAGGTAGTGTATCCATATTTTCAGAGCATAGATTATAGATGCTAACTCAAGATCATTAGTGGGATAGTTTTGTTCATGAATATTTAGCTTTCCTGATGCAAAGGCAATAACCTTATCATTCTGTATTAGGACACAACCAAGTCCTTTCATTGAAGAATCGCCATAAATAAGAGACCCGCCATTCCTAGATGGTAGAGTCACAATAATAGTGTTAAAAAATGATCTATTCAGTTCTTCAAAAATTCTTCACACTTTTTTTCTAAAAAAACTTAACCCCTTTACGAGTGATCTTGGTTGATGGGTTAGCCAATCAGGAAAAATTCGGTATAAAATGCCAATAATAACCTGCTAAACTAATAAAAATACATACCTCAATTATACTCATTGGTGTTGGCCATTCTTGGATTTCCTTGGTCTTTGAAGGATCAACATTGATTCCATATTTATAGACAATATGGCCAAGAAAATAAATCTCTTTAAGCCAGAATTCACACTAGCTAAATTTCCCATATAATTCATTTATTTTAAGAGTCTTTAGGATAATGTGCAAGTGATTGTCAGGTTCGTAGTTGATTTTTGAGTATACCAAAATATCATCAATAAATAACACTACAATGTCATCAAGATATTCCTTGAAAATTCTACTCATTAGATCCATGAAGACATAGGGTGCATTAGTCAATCCAAAAGGCACTACTATAAACTTGTAATGCCCGTACTTGGTTCAAAATGCTATTTTAGGAATTTCTTCCTTCTTCACACACAACCGATGATTTCCAGATCGAAGGCCAATCTTTGAAAAATATTGAGCTCCATGATGCTAGTTGAATAAATCATCAATGCAAGGTAGGGGATACTTGTTCTTTATTGTTATAGAAACGATCTCCATGTAGGCAATGCAAGACATCATAAATCAATCATTCTTCATTAAAAAAACAAGGTCTCCCCATGGAGAAACCCTAGGGTGAATAAAATTGTTATTACTAAATTCTTGTAGTTTTTTCATTAGTTCCACTAATTCCATAGTGGAAATTCTATAAGGTGTCTTCGATAGAGGCCTTGAACAAGGAATTAAATCAATGGAAACTCAATTTTTCACTCTGGAGGATGTCTATGTAAATCCTCTAGAAACACACCAGCATATTCTTCCACAATAGGTAGGTCCTCTATTTGAACATTATTTTCCTCACCCTTAGTTATTTCATTCTCTTCTTCCCCAATAATTGAATTTAGTAGATCTACTTGGGTTGGATCTAGATAATAATCAGGTGGTAACATTTCTTCTCTAAAGATAAAGTACTCATTATCATCATCAAAAATTGTAACCTCATTCTTCCTACAATAAATGTTCACATCATAGTCTGAAATCCAATCTATTTCAAATATTATATCAAATTCAATCATGGGTATTATGATGATATTAGTAGATAAAGAATATTTATATACCCTAATAGGAAGTGATTTACAAAAACTTTCTTATGATGATATGTCCATTAGGTGTTTTGACTAACAACTCCTTTGTTATGTCAAATTGAAAAAATATAATTTTCACAGAAAACAGGGAAGATATGAAACAATATGATGATCCAGAATCAAATAAAGAATTGAATAAACTTGAGGAAACCATTAAATTTCGTACCACCACGTCTTTGGGAGCTTCATCCTCAGTAATAGTGATTACATAAGCTTGGACTTTCTCCATTGGAATTTTTTGAGGTAAGTAGCCTTGGAGATTACGACATTAATTTGAACAATTCCCCTTTTCTCTATAATTGTGTCATTAAACATTATCTGCCTCTTTTTTCCCCTTACAATCACGAGGATGGTAGACTTTTTTACCAAACTTGTAACAGACTTCCATTCCATTCAAGAAAGTACTTGTGTGTTTCTTCCCACATTTACTTCAGGATGAATATTAAAATTTTCCCTTCTTCCCATTATTTCCATTTCAAGAATGTTCAACGGTTCTCTTTTTCTCTTGCTTTGCTTTAAAGTTTTAAGACTTAGATAATTCTTTTTTTGTCTTGATAGCACATGAGACTATATCTTTGTACAATGAGAAGGATTGTGAGACTAATTCTCTATGAAGAAATGGATTTATCATATTAAATAATAGACCAATATTACTACTTAGGTTACGTATATAATCCATTGTATGCCTTGCTAACCTTGTAATGTTAACCTCATACTTTGCGACATTCTCAACCTTTTTTTGCCTCAGAATCAGCAATTATCTTTCCATATCTGAACAATGGTCAAAAGGAAAGTATTTTTCTAAGAAAATTACTTTAAAGTTACTCCATTCCATGTTCGGTAATTCTTCATCATCCTTTGTGTTTTGGATTAATGAACACCATTGATCTGCATCTTCCGTGGGGCAATAAACTTCAAAGGCAACTTTTTCACTTTGTCTACACCCTAAAGCATGAAATATTTTCTCTAAGGAATTTATCCATTACTCTGATACTAATGGATTGGTACTCCCATTGAATATTAGTGATTTTTTCCTCGTGAAACACTCTAACATTGATCCTCTTCATTGTGGATCAGGGTGCTCCATTCGTGTAAGGTTATTATTCATAACCTGAGTGAGTTATCCCAGTATGGTGATAAGCTGATTTTCCCTAGTGCATCACCAGCTCCACTATAATTAACATCTGTATTAGGAAAATCCCTAAATAAATGACATGGGTTGATACATTTTCCATTCCTTCCACTAGTCTCCATTTATAAACAATGTCATACAGTAGATTAGTTTATGAATCACAATACATAATTCCAAACTTGTGAAACACTTAACATAAATTGAATAGTTTATGGATATAATCCATAATCATAAATATTTTTTCTTTTAGGAAGTATATGCTCATAAACCCTTTATAATGGCTTGTAAATAAAATGAGAATTATCCTAAGTATATCCTCTAGAATTGTTATAACTAAGAGTGCAACAAGACCTGTTGTTGTGCACCAGTTCCCATTCGAGTCTAGATCAAATCTGTGTTTTTGAGTTTTACCCCTAGGTACATTTGTGCCAGAGCCACCTCTACCTGCTCCTATCTAAGAATGTATTTATTTCTTGGATAAATCATAAAATATCAACAGTACAAAAACTCTTGGTTGTTCTTCTATACTAATCCTCAAAATCTATCTTAGGGTAGTGTTCTCTAATTAGAGTTTTTCTAAATCTAGTTTCCATGGTTTTTAGTAAACATCCTATGATACCAACTGTAATACCCAGACCCTAGTTACCAAAAGTCGGAACATTATTACATAACATTGGAATGATACAAGGAATCTTGTCCAGAAAGACAAATCAGTTTAGTAGCCTTGGAAGTACTAGATACATTCATAAGATTTACAATACATCATGAAATAAAAACATCAACAACATTTTGTCCCCTTTTGAACACACATATATCTATAGCCTATCCCTGTAGGTAAACTGTAAAATACATTTTCACATCCTGGGAAAAATAAAACATAGAAAGGGGTGTGCTCAGATGCTCAGTCAGGATAACAATATAGCAGAAACTTTCATAAATAAGCATAAATATTTAAGGTAATGTATAAGACTAAAACAAAAGCCTTTTAAACATAAAATTTAAGTTAATATCAAAAATATAAAATCAAATAATTCCATTTACTTATTCACAGAGATATTATACTAGTTGGATATTCAGATGCAATATCAATAGTGACTTTCATAATGATGGAATGCATAATGTGAGACTTCATAACCATGTAGTCAAGGCCTTATGCCAGGACTACAAATAAGATTTTGTCAAGGCCTTGTTCCAAGACACTAGTTTGTCTAATGAGACCTACCGATGCAGCGAAGAGATATAGTGGGCTCCATCCATCACTTACTAAGTCTAATGCATTACTCTTATGAAAATGATTAAACACAACATAAACATTCGTTTTAAAACTAGCTTATGAAATGTCAATGCTTTATCCATAAACCATGAATGGTATTAATATAAAACATCCACAGTCAAACATATCACAAAACCTTCAACACAATATGGATGATTTGTATCATAATAAATCAACCTCAATAAATAATAATATCCCATAATGGATGTTGAAAAAGTTGAAAATGAGCAATAAAAAAATTTGAGAGAAACATTCTTTTTTCATGAATTCATTTAAAATTCATATAAAGGAATTCATCTAAAAGACAGTTTTGAATCAATGTTTCCTATACAACTTTGAAACTTTTAAAAGCAATTAAAATTTTAAAACATTCATGTCCATATAAATAAATCCTTAAAACCATTTTAAAAACATAGAAAAAAATGAGAGAGGTTTAGAAGAATAAATCTTAATAATATTTTAAATGGTTTTTTTATTAAAAAGTCCCTTAAAAATAATCCCTTTAAAACTCTTTTATGAAACATGGAATTAAATAATAAATATTTCCCAGTTGATACTAATATAAAAATAACCTCATATAATAAAGAGATTGTGAAATTAACGCCAAACTTGTAATTTTCCTTAGTCAATGTAATATTAACCTCATATATAATAGTTAAAATATTGTTATTAAATTATACAATAACTATATACATAAATATGATATCATATATGATCCTCTAATATTGTTTTATTAATAATATTTTGGTAGTATCATCGTTTCAGGTGTTAACTGATTCGTTTTCTTTTATATACATACATACGTAAGCCATGTTTGTTATGGATCAGATGTATTTGATTCATATACAAAATGATATGATGTTAATAATCATTATTTTTAAACATAAAATGAAAATTATTCTTGAATGATTACGATGGGGAATGAATCTCATCGCATTCCTGGAGATGGTAATCCATACGTATGCATGAGTGAAAATATCATTATATTCATGGTGAAATCGTTTGTAATTGGATGGTATATCATATATACAAGATCATTAACATGTTATATTTATTATTTACATAAGTTATACTCATTATTATACCCATATAAATAATGAAGTGTTTGAATAACAAACTACCCCACGACGTGGAGATGATAAGCCGTATGTACGCACGTTTGTTAACTTTTTCATTCATATGACGGATAGAATAATGAATATGGTTGTAACATTTTTATAATAGAATCACAGTATATATAATATACTGGAGTTATTTTTTTTATAATGGAAACAACAGATAAAGTGGATGTGGAAGAAGAAAAGAACATGGAAGAGGTGATGAAATATTTACCTTTTCTTTGGGTTCTTCCTTTTCATTTGATCAAAAGGGATCCATAGGTTGGATTTATAACTAATTTAAGGCCTCTAGGATGAATTTAGAAATGTATGGAGGATATTTGGTTAGGTTTTTAATGAACCAAATGGCTTTGGAGGTGTAAAATTAATATAAGGGGAAGTACCATTTTATTAGAGAGGTGAGGGTCGCTTTAGGACAATCTTGAAATATTATTTTATAATAAAATCATTTTCGGTTTCTAATGGCTCCAAAATGATTTATTTAGATGCTATGGTGGGTATGATTTTCAAAACTTTCAACCAATCGGTTTTAGACAGGTTTAGGTCACCGTATTAACCTTATCTTCTAGATTTAACTCTTAATTAAACAGTTTTACATTTACTGTGTCTCTTTGTATTTTTATATTATATGGTTAGTAAAATTACGATAACAAGATAAGAGAACACTAAGTTTTCAAATATTAATATATATAACCATATCTAATTCCATTGTATGATCCTTAGATTTTTAGGAATATCTAATCAATTAATAATATAGTATTTGTTTTGAAAACTCAATTATGTCAACTTTGACACTATTTAGTATTTGGTTTTCATGAAAATCATAACAACATGATTACATTGAAAAAAATATTTAATCAACCCTAACATGTCATATTAACATATAAAATTATTATAATTCAGAAAATGTTTCAAATTACATTTATTTGGATATTTATAATATCAATTATTTTAATCATTCATCAATATAGTAATTACTACTTCATCATTGTGTCTTAAATAAATTTAATTATTTAATGTATAAAAATAATAAATAAAATACCATTATGTAGGAAATAATTTTATGTTTCTAATGAATATTTATAGTCTACTTTATCTTTTGTATAACCCTATATTAAAAATGGTTTAGTTATTAAACTTTGAATTTAACACTTTTAACTATACTTTAAAAAAAATAATAAATGTCCTAATCTAATCCATGTGAATCAAAGGTGGTCATATTTTATTAATAAGATTTTTTTTCGAATTACACTTATACAATAGAATTAGGACATGTTTTAGGGTAATTATAGTATCATATTTACCCTTAATTACCTTATTTACTTTTAATCGTGTTAAATAAAAGTCAAAAGTTACCATTCAACCAAAATTATTTTCATATTTTTGAACAACATATTACTTACTTATATTAACTATTTCCCTCATATTTTTGAAATTTAACTCACAAAATCCATAAAATTAAGTATTATGAAAATTTATAAATGCTTCAAGAAGGTGGGTACAAGACAGTAAAATGTTAAATAAAATTTTATATATATAAATTTATAATAAAATGACTCCCATGAATTACATTGAACATATATGAGTATTATGTATATATTTTTACCTGTAAAATGTTAAAATAAAATATCTAATTATTTAAATAAAATTTCATTTTTAAACAATAATGTAGTGTTGTTTTACTATTCATCAAAAATTGAATGTTTTCAAAAAAATACCAAAAATTTACCCAAAGGTAATTTTGATATTTGGAATCCAAAAATTAAATCCATTTTGAAAAATAAAATTTAAAAAATTTTATGAAGTGGGTATTACTATTCATAATGTATACTTTGATTGGCTGTGGTGTGGTAAAACACTAAGTTGCGTACAACATAATCTACTGCATTATTCCAAGGGAAACTTATAGTGGAAGCATGGGGTGTTACAATATGTTTTCAATATGTCATCATACTCAAAATATCCTCCTTATAGTAAATATGATTAAATTGTTATATCAAAATTTACATATTTTATTGGTTCAATAAAAATGGGGTTTGATTCTCTTCAATATTTTTCCATTAATTAATATCGTTTCACACCCATTCAAAAGAAAATAAAAGTTTTAGAAAACAATGAATCATTGAAATAGATATAAAAAGAATTTTTAAAATTGAATCTGATTTAAAATACTTGAAACAAGATTCTATGGAAGAAAGAATAAGGATTAATCATTTTCTAATATTGATTATTTTGACAAAAATAGACAAACCTTTCCATGATGAAAAATTATAATATTGCAAGAAGTAATATTTGGATATTTTTTTTTGTATTTAAAAGTTGTCTTTAGATGTTTCTAAGAAGTCCCAGATTTTTGATTAGTTGATGATGTTATTAGAATATAAGGATTAATAAATCTAATAAATAAATAAAAATAATTTCATTATCATATAAGATGTTTTTAATTTGAATGATTATAACATCTATATTTAATTTCATAAATAATAGTTTATCAGAATGAATAATGTGGTTTGAATGTTTGATGTTCTATAAGAAACTTTTTCTAATTTGAAATCATTGGTAGTATAGTCAAAGTTGAAGCAATATGACTGTAATAAAATGAAATTCATTATAAATAAATTTTATATAAATGAATGATTATTTTTCACTAAGCTATTCATGTTGTAAAAATTAAGCTTTTTATTGAGTATTTTTTTTGAATGAATCATTATCCATATTTTTTTAAATATAATTCCAATCATTGTTGGTTGAATATTATTTACATATTCCTAGATGAAAATATATTTAAACCAATTGTTTATTAGTTTTTTTCTATCATTTTATTCACAATTTATGGATCCCTTATTCTGTTTGAAAAAAAAATATAGAAATTCATTAGGGGATATTTTATTTGGGGTATTTTTTATTTAAACAGATCTTATCTTCAAATTGTTCTAGATAATATTACAAGAAGAGTATGTTGAATACACTAATATATACAATTATTGGGAGAGATAGAAAAAATCAAGGGAGATATATATTTTAGGAGAATAAATGACTAGTGCTCTATATTACATAATGTAAAAGGGATTGTATGTATTAAAAATTTATAAATATTTAACTTTAAGTGTTGTTTTTTTAAATTTTCAAAATGGGGGATTTTATTGAGACAATATTAGTAATTTCTATATTATATATTAGTATTTTTTGAAATAAAAAAAATTACTAAATATTATCTTTTAGTGGATTTCTATATCTATCACACTTGGGATTTTAGTTTTCATTTAGTTTTAGTTATTATTCTTTTCCTCGAGAGATGAGTGTGATATGTTTGAGACCTTGGGGTATATTTTTCTCTTTTACATGGACTATCATTCTATACCTAAACTCATATTGAATCCCACTATGTCCCCCTGTATTTTCCCCTTGACCCCCTTGAATATGGAGAAAAATGCCTTGTTTTGGGGTATATAGAACAGACCACATAGTTTTGAAGCATGGTTACTAAACCATGCTGCCAAACCAAACATGGTGTTTATCACATTAAAAATATTTTTTTGTTATATTTTTTTCCTTCTGGAAATAAACCTAAAATACCCCATTATTCTATCATTTGACTATAGAAGCCATTGGAGGCCTCCAATCTCCCTCAAGCCCCCATGTGACCGATTGTATATGGGTTTTTTAGTGTGGAAACTTCAAGTTTCTTTAAGGTAAGTGATTCCTTCTTTGTTTTCTTCCATTTCCATAGAGGTTCTTCCCTCTTTCTTGAAGCTCTTAATGTCAACCAGCTATAGATTTATACCAAGGGTTTTATTTTTGGTTTCCTTGTCCATTATTATTGGTTTAGGTTCATTTACATTGCCTCATGGTGTGGTGGTGGTGCGGCTGATGTTTCATACAATGATTTGGGGTTTTTGACATTTATGGTAGGTGATTATATGTGTAATCATTCTATGATGAGTTGTCTTTTCTAGATTTACATTTTTATTATGTTCTACTTCCATTTTATTTGGTGCGAAATTTGTTTTTGGTTGTATTTATTAAGCACTTAATTTTAATGTTCCATTTTTTCTTCAAATGGTGAGTTTTTCATATGCACCTCTTTTGGTATAATTTGGTTTCATTTGAATAACATGTGAAAGTGGTTTATTAAACATGGTTTCGACAGCCAATTCTAGTTTGGTAGGGTTTTGGTGTGCTTTTGTCTTTTAAATAGGGGTTTTAAATGGGATTTAGGTTAATACCCTTTTTATACATCTTGAAAGTGTTTTATGAAAATTATAAACTGTTTATTGAGTTACAGAAAGTGTGAAAAGGATGTTTATGTGAAATTTTGGTGCGTGTTTGTTCTTGAAATAAGTTTTTGAAAGGTAAATTTGTGTTTTTTGATGTCAAACATTTTGATAACGTTTTATAAATTGTTGAAATGACTTATAAAATTGAAATAAAGGTTTGAAACATGTTTATGTGCTATTATGTGTGTGTGTGTGTGTATAATGTTACAATGAATTTGAATGTGAACAGAGTGTTATTTTACATGTTTGTGGGATGTTTTTTGTTATTGTGTTTTGAAAATGGAATTTTAATTTGAAAAGGGTATTTTATAAGATGAGAAACTTTATTGAGAACAAAGAGAGAATCTTGGGTATTTAGGTGGTGGACGAGTACTAGAATTCTAGTGATTCGGAGCAGTTTCATCCATGTTTCACATATAAAGTTTGATGTTGACAACACTAAGTAAGTAAAGATGATGACTGGAGACCACTAAGTTATGTTTATGTTCCCTACTAGTGGCTCTTGCATGAGAACAAATATTTTTTATGGTTACTTTTTACAGAGATACGAGGTACCTTGGGCCCATAGGTAACAACTGCCTAGGGGTGTTCTTGTGACTAGTGATCATTTACTATATGATATTCACCATCAGTATACAATGTTTTTAGATAGAAAATTAAATATATTTTTTGTTTTATTTATAATTTTCATTATTTAAAGTACTCATATTGAAAATTAATTTCATTTATTATTTCATAACTTTGAAATTTTTACTAGCATTTCTGTTCTAAAAAATTGCAAGATTTTTATCCTAAAATGTTATCACATGGAATATTTTTGGGTGGGATGCTCTTAGGATTAGGCTCACACACAACTTACAACTTTGGGTGTATATAGATTTGGTTATGTTTGATATAGGTAAGGGAAAGGTCTTTGCTGAAGGAGGTTTGGGTTGTTAGCTCTTACCTTGGTGTAATGTTGTGGAGAAGATGGGGTAGATCTGCCCTCCCCATGTGGTGGTTCAAGAGTTTTACCTACTACAAAATTTTTATCATGGACCTCTTGTGTCTTGTTTAAAACATTGTATATTAATTCTGAATTTTGTAAGGATTTTTGGACAAGATTTTTATATTCAGTTTATTTATTGTTTTTTATTGTCTCATGTTTCTAATAATGGGTAAATAATTCCAAAACACATATTTATGAATCCTGGGCACTTTTTCATGCTCGTAGGGATTAAAAAAAACTTTTAGCCCATGCCAAAAACCAAGTTAGGTTTTGGTTTTGATGGTGATGGGATCTTGTTTGTGACACTATCCCAAGATTTTAGAGTTTTTTTGTAGAAAAAATTTAGTTGTACCAGACCTATAAAAAAATTATAATAAGATGAAATTGACCATTATATTTGGATGAAAATACATTGTTTATTCTATTGGACTAAATAATTTTGGTTCAATGGGAGGACTATTTTTAGTCCATTAGAGAGGTGAAGTATGGTTTATTAGACTAAATATGTTTATTCTATCATATTGACCAAGTATGGTCTATCAGAATTACCATTTATAGTCTATAAGAATTATTTATTTTTGATAAATCAGTCACAAATAAACACATATTTCATCGAAATTATAATGATAATAATCTAATGAAAAAATTATTTCCACTGAATGAATATTTTTTTAGTATTTTGATGATAATAATTAAATAATTCAAATGAATAGGTTCAAAAGACGGTGATATTTCATGTAGGATAACATTTGATGCCTTTGAAAAAAACTATGAGAATCATGAAATATGACCACTAGAGTTGTGCATATAAATATAGGTTCATTCAGAAAGGTGGGAGTTGACTATTTTGTAACTAAAACCTTTTCAATATTACACCTTTTTAACATCTTGTTACTTTTTCTTTGAGAAGCATCATAAATTTGTTTCTATGAATTTTTAGTGTGGTTTATAAATTAATTAAAATATTTTACATTTGAATCCATCATGTCTGATATGGGCCTAGATTGAGGGTTTCCATGGATAGGAAGACTAATAGTTCTAATAATGATAATAGAGGGCTTCCAGGATTAGGATGTAAGAGATTTTTATTATCTTTATGACTAAGGGATTCATTACTGTAGAAAAAAATAGGATATAGTTATCTTGAAAATTAGGGATACCTAAAGTCAAGGTTTTTTACTACCTTAACTCATGGTGTTAAAGATTGAAAATCTTTCATAAAGTTTATTAAGTCATTCCTACTTTTTTATTTAGGATTTGATTTAATTCTTTCTTAACAATTTGTTATCCAAATCTATGCATTTTTATGGAATTTGTATTTTACTAAACTTTATAAACAAATATATTTTTGATGTACTATATGTTTGATAAATAAACTATAAAAAATGGATGATATATATTTCAATTAAATCATAATTAAGATGTTTGGGGGTTTAGGCAGTTTAGATTTTTAAGTAAAATCCACCCCCACTTATACCCATTGTTACAATATTTGACCCTACAATGAATGAAAAGAATCATAACCAACAACTATAAAAATAGATGTAACATCAAACCTATTAACTTCAAACAAATTTTATGTATTTTGAGGGAAATAAGATCTAATATACTAATTGTATAAGGTAATACCACCAATTATATTGAGTTACCACCTTGATAATTCCTTAAGATGGAGGTGGGTGGTAAATTTTCAAATAAAAATAATATTTTTGATTCTTTACATATCAATATTCCTTACTGATTAAGATGAATACTAATAATTTTTCACAAAAATTATTCTTTAACACCAAACAATTTTTAATCCATTTTTTCAATTTTTTTCATATATACACAACTAAATAGAACATATAAATTTATAAGGTTTACTATTAAAAAGAATCACAATATCATTTACAGTTCATTTTATCATCCATCTACACACCATCTACTAAAATGAATAAATAGAATATAATGAGGGAAGATTTTTTCATTTAGAATCATGTGCGCACAAATATATTCTATAAATTACAATTTTCTCCACTCCACAATCAAGACAACTCTTATGTCAAAAATTAAAAATTTTATTTAATTTCTAAAAAAGATCTGATTTTATTATCCATATAGAATTATGTCTTCTTATTCACTTTTATCACAAAAAATATAAAATTTCACAACCACACACTTCTTTTAGACCGCCCAACAACTTACATAATCATTAATTAAAATATATCTTCATACAAAAAAATAAATAATCATTAAATTTCAAGAATAATCATTAAAAATCACTAGTGAATTACTAAAATCCATCTTATTTAAATAAATTCTTCCATACTAATAGTTAAAGAATTCATTCTATAATAATACATGTAAATGAATGGATTTAATTCGTCTAGGGTGTCTATAATTCTTAACACTCACAGTTTTTCTCTAAATTATACCACATTATTGTGTTTAACAAGGTTACAACACTCTTACTATTTATTGAAATTTGAATTTCAAATTTGAAATCTAAAATAAACTCAAATTAAAACCTGTGAAAATTTAATTTGAGATATTTAACCAATCAAAACCCTTTAATCACCCTTAATATGATTTGAGTATATAATGGTTTAATTTGAAGTATTTTATGAGAAAAATAAAAATATACATCATAAAAAAATTTAATATGGATTTTATAAGAGAAAAATATGTCATGGTGTAACAATAACATTTTTAATCTAATTAATGAAAGCCAACTTGAACTAATTATAGTACCACTGTTACTATTAACTAACCATGACATGGTTTCCCCATTTTTGATTTATGGATAGACCCATGATGACAAATACCACAAGGTTAAATGAGAAACAAAAACTCCCCTATTTAAACATTATGTGATGACTGATCCATGATGTGAAACTTGATTTTTTTTCCTTGTAATGAAAGTACATGAACATCTCTTTATTTTTCAACCCCCTAGAACAAATCTCATAATCATTTGATCCCTTAAATTATATTCATCTTGAAAAAATAGTGAGATAATTTATTTATCATTTTAATTTATCTACCATAGATGATTAACATACCTCACAAAACCGTTAGGTATAGAGTCACCCCCGTGGAACACAATGATTTTTTTAATAACCACAATCATCAACATGAACAATTTATAATCAGTAATTATGATTTTTATCTGATTATTGAAAAAAAACATAACTAACACATATTTTTTTGTCTCAACTCACAATTTTTATATGAATAAAGAAAACAACGTTTTTATAGTACCATGACATGTTTTACATGTATTAACTCTAGGATGATTAAAACACTAATATTCTACTTCAATATTAATTTAGACACCACCAAACATAGAAGAGTTGTTGAAATCGTCTGAAACACTTTAATTAATACAAATTTGAATATTATTCATGTTTCATGAATAAAATATTAACCTTTTTTTTAAATCATATCATTTCCACATTATATTAAATTATTAATGTCCCCATTTATAAATAAATATCCATTATATCATCCCCACTATTAAAAATATTCATAGTCACCAAATTTGTTTCTCATGTATAAAATTTCACACAATAATTCTACTTAGTAGAAGTTCATCTATAATCATTTATGAGAGTTATTTTTCATGGACCCCCTCACTATTAAAATTTTATTAACTAAAAATAGTATACAATGTGTACCCTAGGGTTGATACTTTCAAGAGGCAACTTACACAAACTAATTTCCTATTGTAACCATTTAAAATCTATCAAATATGATACTGAAGATATATAATAATACACTAGGAGGGTGGGGTAATAAATTCATAAAGTATATAAACATTAGAACAAAAAAAGTTTATAAGGCATAAAGAAGTTATTAAATGAGTGTTGTCATTATTATGAGATCATGGTGATTATATAATTGTTTTTTAAAAATTTAATAAAATAATATCATTTAATTTATAGATCAACCCAATCACTCTATACCCACATAGTGAATTATTATTATCTAAAAAATCCTACTGTTGTAGGAAAATAATCCCACACTTCAATGCAACAATGCTACTCTGCCCCATGTACAATATTTTGTTGATAAATGATTTATAAAAATTGAATACAATAAAGAATAAAATAGTATTGAATGTGGGGTAAACCCTTCACCTCAAAAAATTTTAGTACTATTGAAATTAATATAATAGAATATGGAAATATAATTTATTAAAAAAGAGATCAAACACTAACCCCAGTAAAAATATCAAAATCAGTTTTCTATTTTCATCGAGATTTGATGGAGCATGGAGGGGGAAAAATAAAAAATTATTAGTGAATTGAAGAGTGGAATAAATCCATATTAATATGTATTAAGAATATATAATATAATTAAAACATTATAACACCTAAATACCTTCACAATAATATTAACCAATGTTCCCAACACCTTCACATGGAAGTGGAGGTCCATATATTTTTTGTTTTAGAGGGGCTATTTTCCGAACAAAAAATATTCGACTAAAAATTGTATATTTTTAATTTTTATATATTAATTAGTATTTTAAATTACTAAATTATAATTTTTCCCTCATTTTCATCTTCATTCAACCACAAACGGGGTAATAAATTTTATTGGTGCAACTGATGTTAAGAAAAAACTAATTGGGAGATTTTTTCTTCTTAGAGCCTATTTGAATTACAATATTTAAAATTCATTAGAATTTATGGAAGTGAATACTCAAAATAGTATGATTTCATAATCAAGGAAGTTATTTCCAAAAACCATATCAAATAAATTTAAAATTTCACATCATTACCACCACCCATTAATGATATATGTTCCTATCACCGAAATTTATTCAATCTAGGATCATATTCTAAGGAATGACTTGTGGGATTTATTTGGATGAAATAATGATGGATCAAGATTTGGGCCTAGTTGGATGAAATATTTTTAACATTTTATGTGATCTGAAATAAATTTATTTAAATATTTTTTAGTCTATAAAAATTAACCGATGAAATACCCAACTGATATAAAAATACATAAATTCCAAAATTAGTCTATTTTGACAATGGAGATCTAAATATTAATAAATACTAAATTTAGGAAAATTACTATAGGAATTTTTTGGAATAAAAAACCATATAGGAGGATATAATATAATTTTTTATCTTCCTCAATCCCCCACACTCAGACATTTCACTTTTAGGAAATTATCAAATATCCGAATCAAATTCCACACCAAAATCAAAAGTGAAAAATTTATAAGACCTGTTCTAAAAATAGAATTTCATCATGTATCAAATATAAAAAAATTACTCATAATTTTAATCTCTAAAATTTAAATTAATTCAACCAAAAAAATCATCTCTTTCCCAATCACACCGACCACTCATTAAAATTATTTTTACTTATCACGCAAGGGAATTTAATTTTGGAGTTCTTCTCATTATTGAAAAATTCATGTATCACCATATTATTGAAAAAAATTTCATATCTATACATTAAGAGAGATAATTGGTTTCCATAATGAATAATATTTTATGCTGAAACCTATTGATATGGGTTCATAGGTTAGATATTTTTAAATTCTATGGCAAAAAAGATGTGGTTTTACTCCTAAATAATATGCATGAGTATTCTTGTGAAAATTATTGAATTAAATACCTCAATACATTACCATTTCATGTGACACACATTCCCCCACTTTTAATAACATGGGACATGATTGGAGAAATCAATATAGTGAATAATTTCTTCTTAATTCACCATTTTTAATTTTTCCCATATTTTAATTATATTTTTATATCAGATTAAGAAAAAATAAAATAAAATAAATGATTGAAAACAATTACCTATATTTTTTGAGTGGCACATGACTCATAAATGTAAGAGTAATGTATATCTGACGATCATCTCCATTTTACTTATTTTTTTATGTCAATGTTTTTTCATTTTTTGGAGAACTAACTGATATAAATGAAGAAAAATGAATAAAATTGAGTCTTCCCCATTGTAAAAGTCCATAAAATTTATATAGACCACACAAAAAAAATACTGAGTTGTGTAATATATTAATAATAGGAATGTCCCACCCATTACAATCAATAATGATATATGATATAAAAATATTATGAGTGAAGGTAGGTATGAAATAATAATCTTTTAATGAATCTTAAACCTGTAATAAAATTTATTGATTATAAGGTATAAACATGGGTAGATTTAAATGTAATCCCCAAGATAAATTCTTTTTTATTATAAAAATCTCATAATCACATAAAAAAATTAGGGACCTTATAGAGTTTAAACATAATAATAAAAAACACTTTTTGTGCACACAAAAATCAATTTTATCTTACGAAATTTTGGTTATTTAAAGTAAAATGTGAAAAGGATTTAGAATTCCTAACAGGATGGAAAATGTAATTTGATTTTTTTTATGGACCTAGATATCATAAATTGGTTACAATTATAAAAATTATTGAAAATAATAATCTAACAAAAATATCAAAAACAAACATTCATTTAATAACCATTTCATTCAATGTCATCAAAACAATCTCAAAATAAATTCATGTATGGACAATGAAAAATATATACTAATTTCATATCAAATATCCTAGAAAAAAAACTCAATACACATAGAAACTCCAAAATATTTTGAAAATCCCGCACAAATTAATTCCACAACACATCATTTATTCTCAAAAAATAAAAAGTTATTAGAAAAAATAGGATATAAAGAAATACCCAACCAGGGATTAAATTACAATAGTTGCCTTGAGTGGAGATCATATATTCTAAAATTTATACCAAGATATTTGAGAAAAAAATATTTGAAATTTACTAGAAGAAAATAAATAAAACAAAAAAATATATAATATAATATATGAAATATTTTGGGTGAAACCGCCCAATAAGGTGCTCAATTTTTACAACAACACTATGGAAGTCGCATAATTTTATCAAAATTTTAAATGTGGGTTTTATTTTCATGATTTTAAATACCATTAATTTAAATTGGTTATGGGATAACCCATGTATAAGGAACGATGGATCCATCCCCTTAGTAACATACTAAAACATTAAAGGTGGGGGAAGAAAAAAATAATTAGTCCTAATTTAATTTAGACACATATTTTTTGACTCTTCATAAAACATCATCATCTAATGCTCTCACATTTAAATATTTTCACTACATTTATGAAATTTGGATTCATTAAAATATAAAATATAACAAAAATAAAATAATAATAATCAATAAAGAAATATTCACATTCAACTAAAGAAGCTTGGAAGTCCATTTCATTATGTAAGGCCACCAAGAACATTATCTATGTATGGTCATATTATTTTTATCTTTAAAAAGAAATACATATTTAGATACTTAAAAAAAATTTACAAATAAGGCTATAATCACATAGCTTTTCAGATAATATAAAGTATGACATATATTCATCCAAATCCTGTTGATATCACACATTTACATCTATTATAAATTCTTAAACATAATACTCAACTAGAAATTCTATGGATTAGTTAAAGGATAGTATCCTCTTATTGTTTTCCTCATTGTGTTATTAAATTAAATATTTCGAAATATATATATTTTATTCCTCCTTTTCATGAGCCACATTCCAAGGAACCAATTTCATGAAGGAATATGAAGTAATTTCCATTTTATTCCTTAATTCTTAAATCGTTGTTACATTATACTCCAATTGTGTATTGAAACATACATTTTTGATATAAACATAAATTTTTTTGAAAATGTTTTAATCATAAGAATTTTATACATAAAATTTCTTTTTTTATATTATTAAAGAATGATATTCAATAAAGATTCATTTTTAGGGTATTTAATTTGTTTTTTTTTTGTTTTTTTGGTTTTTGGAAAAACATTTACTACAAGCTATTGAACTTCTAAAAAATAAGACTAAATTAATGAGAGGAAGATTTTATGAATCCTGAACCAATAATGTTTTATTAGCTATTAATGCAATATATAATTCACTCTAACGTTAATCTCTTGAAGAGTTCATTGACACAAATCAATTTCCAATTGTTACTAGTTATAAACTAACTAACATAGTACTGAATATAGATACTAATATCGTAGATGTGGTGGTATTGGTTAGAAATGAATAAAATATAAAAATATTAATAAAAATACCAAATAATATGAAAGGATACAATGAAATTAGTGAATAATAATCATTATTCATAGAATACTTCGGTGATGAGACCACTGTTCTATAAAAAAAATTATCACACTATCCCATTTAATGTAGAGATTAACCTTATCACTATTATCCCAAACCTAGAATTTTAATTATCTCAAACTAACTCTACACATATAGGAAAATAATCTCTCACCTCATCCCCACAATGTTACTCTACCCTATATGCAATACTATGATGAGGAAGTATATGAGAAAATGAGTAGGAAGGATAATACAATAGTAATAAAAGCGGGGTGATCAATTCACCAAAAAATGATTTCAGAAATATTAATATTATTAATATATGAATATTGAAAAATAATTTAAAAATAATTTAACATTACAACATCCCAATATTTTAAAAATTTAACATTTTATTCAATAACACGTGCAACACAAAACACCGAGTTTATGTAACACACACAATTTATATCTTTAAATCAAATACATTTGATAGCTTGTAGAACATGCAATCTCGAACCTAAATTAAACATAATATAGTATACTATTATAAACTAGACATTAAATTAGAGTTTAGGAATAGTAATAAATAAATTCTGAAAATTATTATTATATGTTTATTATAAAAAAAATAATCCATTGAGAAGAAAAAGAAATGTTTTATGAAATGTTGTATTTTAATCAGAAAAATGTCCAATCATGATGTTTTCACATAATTCAATATTAATTTATACAACTATAATAAAATAAATTTTAAAAAATAAATTTAATTTTTAAAATAATAATATCAAAATTATATTATTGTTATTTTTTTAGATTTTTATAAAAAGTTAATTTTTCAATGAAAAGTAAAAATACCAATTTTTTTTGAAAACCGCCTTTTAATTTAAATAATTTAAAGGGTTAAATTTTATTTTATGTTAGGTTCAAAGAAAAGTTAATTCAATTATATTAAAATTTATCAAACTAATTAATTTTAATCAATTTCATATTGAATCTTGATATTAAAACATTCAATAATTATGAGAATTTTCTCTTTTGAAACCTATTTTTTCATCTCACAAGCATGTATTATATTAAGAAGGATTCTACCAATTTGGTGGATTGAATTTTGGAAAATGGATTCAATATCTGGTATCACTAAAATTTATATTATATAATTAGTCTAAAATAATTTTTTACTATTGTGAACAGTAAAATAAATTAAAAGTAATTATCACAGTAATAGAAAAAACTGATTTATATTGGTGTTGAACTAAAAAGATAAGTGTTAAATAGACCCAATAACCTATCAAAATTCCAGTTTTATGGACATATTTAAACCTTATCACATATAATGGTCCATTATTACACATTTATTGACTTTTTAAATGATAAAAACATTGATGAAACTTATTCTTTAAAAAAATTATATGTGTCTCATCTCATCCACATATGAAAGGCAGTCACTCTCCTCCACTCTTCAAAGATTAAAAGATTTTTTTCTTAAATACCATTCCATAAAACCTAATTATTCCACTCCCAACATTCATTATCCATTTTATTGATCATAAATCTAACATATGAATGACTTTGTGAAAATATAATGTATTATCTCAAGAAGAGGTATCTTAATTAAATTATCATGTTTATTTTGTATCTTCTACCACCTCAATATAATATAATTAAACCATGATCAAATAATAACCTTAAAATAATTCAAAAATGAATATTTTATTATTTTAATGGAATTACCTATATACATATGGACCTAGGATTTTCTTTCAATGATATTCTATATTTTTAGATGAATATTCAATACATTACACAGACACATGCCTAAAAGCCATAATAGTTTAGGCCCTCTAGAGACTTGGTACACAATATTTTAATTTAGTGAATGATATTAAATATCTCCCATAAATAACTTCTCATTTATTACTTTTCAAAAACATAATATACTTAAAACCATTATTCATTACCTGGGGAAAGAATCATAAGAAAGGGTGACCTTATACGCATAGAAAAGGTAAACAAGGGATATATCTAAGCATAAAATGAACATAAGGGTATGATAACATAAGAATAAAATTTGAAAACTATACCCTACATATCAATGAACTGAATCATGTGTCATGGAATAATTATCGACAGTTCATTAGAGATGAATTATACGGATGTAAATGAACATGATCCATGAAAGAATAACATTGTCTTAAGATATGGAATTGTGGAATATACATAAGAATAGAAAATCATTTACATATTAATCAAGGATCACTAAAGAGGATATCAAGGTGTAATTTTTTCCCTGCCCAAACCATCATAGTAGTAAAGGTTCACTCAAATAACTATTATAGCAGACAAAGTACCTTACTAAACCGAGTTCACTCCACGTTACATTCATGTCTATCTCATGAGATATGAATATTTACCCAATTAATTGGAGAGAGATATAGGTCCCAAACATCTTTGGTTATAATGTAACATCCATATTTGGTTATAAATTTACCACCATCCTTGGTTATAATGTAAACATAGTCACATGTGGAAAATAATACTTATGTATTCCATAAGATCATAAAACATTCATCCTATCAAAACACCTAAAATTTAATGGGTTTTATTAACATTTTATCATATCATAAATTGAAAAGGAATATAGGTATTATAATACTTTCATCATTTATTCATTTCATCATATAATAACCCATGGAAAAAAGAATGGGTTTTATTATAAATTTATCATGGTATAACCAATAGAAGAGAAATGGGTTTCATAAAAATATTTTCATAATAAACATAATCTTTCGAGGTAAAGAATAATAATAATATCATTGTATAATATCAATAGTTAATAAAACATTACATAAAAGGATTCCATCTTAGATATAAACTGATTTTGGATGATAAATCACTTAGAACAATTCCTGATGAAGATAAATTTACCTAAAAATTTATTTTTAAAACTAAAAGTTCATAATTATTTTTGAAATACATTTCTTTGAAAATAAAAAATAATGCATAAAAAGAAATATTTAAAAATAATTTAAAAACATTATTGAGAAAACTATTTATATTTGTAATTTCCTTTCATTCTATACACATTAAAATAAAGATTCCATTCACATTTTTGTTAATAGGAAAAACAAACATTTTTTGGAAAAATACAAGAGGATTCTCTTGAAAACATCATTTCACCTTTTACTATGTTGACTCATCAAAGTTTTTTTAGTCACATAAACAAATTTTTTTTAAATGCCTGATGTAAACATAATTTTAAAACTAGTTGTATAAAACATAGTAAAAAGTGAAATAAAATTTCCTATAAAGATTAAAATGGTTCTCAAGTATGTTAATAATTAATTTAATTATATAATACTGTAAGTTAAAGGATGTTTAACCAAAAGGAAATATAGGGTATGGGATATTCATCCTACATTTTACTTCTATGAGATAAATATCATATTCACAACTTATATCATCTATATTGTGTATTTAATGCTTATTTTTTTAATTTAATATAATGAATTAAATTACTATTATTTTATTTGAAATTTCTATTTAATGTTATTCCTTCATTAGGATTATGATTTAAAATGTTTTAAAGTAGTATGGGACACTTTGGAGTGTTTAATGATTATTTCCTTAATAATAACTTTAATAATCATTCAATGGTATTTATATTTGAGGAAATTATATGAAACTTTTTCTATAAAAAAAATTATTTTTCCCTACGCTGTTTATTCATTATCTTTTCCATGTATTATTATATTTTTTCACTCTTTGGTACTCATGGTTTTTCAAAAAAATTATTTCAGAAAAGACGACATCATTTTTCTCATTAGTAGGAGGACATGATTTATACTAAAAACCAAGTTTTATTAAAATATTTTCAAAATTATTTTAAAAATGGCTTAGTATAGACTTATTTACCATTTTTGAATTTTACCAATGTTTTCAATGGAATCTTCTTATCTCTTTCTAAATTGGGAATTCTTTATACCTTTTTACAATGAAAAATAATATTCTTTTACTGTGTATTTAATGTACATATTTACCCACCATCATTCCTTAAAATATTTCTTTTCATGTTTAAAAGTTTAATTTTTTATGATTTTTTTATAAAAAATTATTCGAAAAGAATAAATTTTTCTAAATGTTTTTTAAAAAAAATTGATATTTTTCTCAAGAATGTTTTTAAATAGTATTTTTTAAATATTTCTATTCATCTACCAAAAAATTATTGATTTTACTCTTCATGGTGTATGTTCTACTAATACCATTTTTATCATTAATCTCTCTGGTTTGTGATTGATTTGTTCGAGAATAATATATACATTCACATCATTGATTATTTTTTGGAATCCCCATGGAATATCCAATATTCTATAATCATTGAATTTCCTTTAATTATCCATATCATTTATCATGGATATTAGTATTTAATAAACCATTTACCATTTTACATATGGTTTCTACATTGAAATTTATTTGATCATTTTGGAAAATATTGTTAATTATGAATTCTTCACTCAATATGGTTATTTGATAGGACATATGATTTATCTATATTATTCAATATATGGAATGTTTTGGACTAGTACAACATGGGTGGGGACTAGTTATTGATATCTCCCCAATTAATTGGTAGTCTCATGAGATTAAATGGTTGTCTACCCACATTAGATATTTTCAACATGATTTCCAAACCATCTTGAGAAAGTTCTTGATGGTAATTGTTACATGTAATTAAAAGACATGGTTTTAAAAAATTAATAATTTCCCATATTTAGTTTCATTTATTATACATCCATTATATTTTGTGATGTAATATCTATAGATACATTTCATTTTTATTTCATTGATTAAATAAAATTTATTTCAATTTCATATAGAATGTGAGTTTATTTATTTAACATTTATTTATAATTATTCTCATTTATAAATTATTTATTTTAATATACTATACCCTTACAAAGTTTTTGATATGACCCTTATTATGTTTGTTTCCCCACAAATCCATCAAAGTGTACTATGAGAGTTATGCATAGATTTTCTAGATTGATTAGTGTAGTTATATAGAAAAAAATTATATTGTTATTGGTGTGTTCATTTTAAATACCATAATCATATATATATCCAGTTTACCAAGACTAATAAACTCTTCAGTCCTTCAAGATATGAATTTATTTAATCATTCCAATTTAATTGATAGCAGACACTGGCTCCAGGCTGTCTGGGTTCGGGTTGCTAAATCTAGGGATTCTAGAAGTTGATGTTGTTCTAGAAGAGATCTACCAAGGGGTAATAACACTAAAAAGGGGACATATATCTTGAATCAATTGCTAAATAGAACATGACCACATGCCTTACTACACTCCTCGTTTGACACTCATAGGGCATATAAAGTGGATAATTAACATTTTTTAAAAAATAATTATGTGGGATTTTAATAGACGATAAAATTAAAATGACCATTGATAAACCTCATGTTTATTATAATGAAAATATGGTTCATGGTGATGAAATACTATTAATGATTATATGATTTTCATACAATTATTATTATGTATGACATTATTCTTTAAGGTTTTAGTAAACTGTTATAACCCGATGAAATTGTTTTAAAATTGAGCATGATGGGAAATGTGGTGACTATGTGGAACCAAATCAAAAAATCATTACAGTGAATGATATCACGATTATGAATAAACAATTAAAATTTTTTCATAAAAAACCCATACTTTAATAAATTCTAAGAATAAAAAATATGTTAGGGACAGAGTTTTCAAATATCTCAAGAATTGGAGACTCTGGAAAAAATAATGTTGGATTTCCATCGGGCGAGATATGTTGGAAGATACACACAAGCATGTACAATAATGGAAAATCAAAATGCTTTATGTGTGGAATAAAAAGGTATAATGTAATGAAAATATGACAATAAATGAAGTGTATGATTGATGTAAAAAAATATTATCATAGGTGTCCTTTTAGAATTGTTTGTATTGAATGTGGGAAACTTGGGTATTATCCTTGTAAATTCCACCATTTAGATGTTAAATCTGAGACCAAAGAAGGATCAATGTTGCAATAAAATAAATAAAGTATTTTTGTATTGAGATTCTAGAATTATATTATTATGTTATTTCTATAAATGATATTTCGGTTATAAAAATCATGAAACATCAATGAATTGTGTTAAATTTATGAAGTATATATATATTTATTATCTTAAGAATAATGGATACTGACATGAGATTATGAGTTTAATATTAATCACATGTTTGATGTAACGACCCGAAATTTTGAATAAATCTTGTTTTCTAATTTTATGTGTTATTTTATTTTATTTTTATACTCAACAAAAATGTTTCATTTGATAACATGAGTATAATTAAAATGAGACCATTGAGTTTTGACTGTTATATGACCATTGTTCAATATGATCGTTGGAAACTAAACATTTTGATTATTGTCTCTAAATACAAGTAATCTTGGTTAATTATTAGAAAAAGAAGATTCGATGGCCTCACCAAGTAGTCTTAGACCGATCGAAGCCCATCTAACAGAACTTGGGAAGGAGGTAGCACCACTGGGCTTTGCTCTGGACCAAACCCAAGCCGAACTTCATCGTGTGAATCTAGAATGGAATCGCCTTTACGAGAAGTTCAAACTGATAGAAATTACTACTCGTGCGATGTTAGCCTAGCCTCCCTCAGATTCTCTCACCTTAGCACACGTTACACTTAGGTCCTATTCTGGTGTGACAAGGGGCTATGTAAGGAGACCGTAACGGCCTTGTGTAATCCTTTGTTTTAAATGAAAATTGGGATTTCTTCTTATGATGAAGTTTATGAATTTTCAAATGACTGGATAAATATAGTTTGCATATTTTTGATGAATTTTAGAAAAAGGATATTTTAAAAATGTTTAGGTAAAACTTAAATAATTAAAAATGTGTACTGATTTTCAAAAAATTGCGTTCTACAATTATGTTCAGTACGAAATTTAGAGTCTAATAAGATCAACATAATTTTTGATGAATAGTAAATTATGAATAGTGATTTTATGCTTAGGATTAGTAATGTGACCAAATGGGTTAGTAATATAAATTAAAGAAAGTATTAATATAATCTAGGCACCTTGATTATGTTATGTGATTCAATAAAATGGTTAAATAACGGTTTAAAAATTTATTATTCAAGTATTAGTTTTTTCAGGTGAATAGTTTTTTTTATTTAAAAATTATATTAAAAATATTTATAAAATTAATTTTAAAAAATGGAGTTCATTTTTGAAATCAGAGCATTGATATTTGGTTAATGTGAAATTTTGGGATTTTTCTGAGAAAGTTGAATTTTCAGTGAATAGTAAAAATACAGTTTTAGGGTTTCGGTATGTTTAATGACATCATAACTGTGTCATGATGATATCATGAGATATTTTAAGGTATGGTCGACCAAAGGTGATGAATTATTGTATGGGGGCCCATGTGGTCTAACCTCATGGGAAATACCATGGGTGGGCCCATGCTTTTGAGAAAACCACCTTTGAGGTGTCCCTTGGCCATTAATGCCTTGTCCCCTCACTTTCCCTATAAATACCAAGCCATCCTCTCATCCATTTAGACTCCCCACTCTCCACCCAACGATGTTATGGTCTCATTACCTCCCAAGGAGTTCTTCGAAGGTGCCCCCAAGCCCTCAAGGTCCCAACCTTTGAGTTTTAAGAGTTACGTTTTAAGGTAAGGGATCCGACCTCTCTCTTTCTTTTCAAGAAATCTCTTTTATGTCATTTATTTTATGCTCCATGTTCTTATGTTAAAGGATGTTATATTATACTACTATTACTTCCCTTTTCATTTTCATATAATTATAGATCCCCTCTTACTCTCATTATTTCGTTTTATGAGGTTTTAAGTCGCGCCGTTAGGCTGCCGAAATTTTTGTAACGGATTCTTTCTCCCTTCTCATTTTTCAAGATCTATTTTCATGTAAAGTATTTCAAGTTACTTTTTATTATTTTTAGGTATGATCTCTAAATTTATCATACTGATATTTTATTATCATATGATGATAGACCCCATTTGATCTTTTCAATTCAGTATTTTGTAGTTTTAAGTGGCGCCATTAGGCTGCAAAATTTTTTAGTGGTTCTTTCAACTTTAACCTTTTTCAAAGTTCTAATTCCATGTAAAGTCTTGAAAGTTCCTTTTTATTATGTTGGGGTATGATCTATAAATATATCATACTGATCTTTTATGTTCATATGATGAGTAACCCTATTTGATCTCATCAATTCACTTTTGTTGAAGTTTAAGTGACACCGCTAGGCTACCGAATTTCTAAGGGGTTCTTTCACCCTTCTCATTTTCAAGATCTATTTTCATGTCAGGTATTTCAAGTTACATTTTATTATTTTGGGGTATTATATCTAAATCTATCATAATTATCATTTATGTTCATATGATGAGAGACCGTATTTGATCTCATTAATTCACTTTTGTTGAAGTTTAAGTGACGCTGTTAGGATGCTGAATTTCTAAGGGGTTTTTTCACCCTTCTCTTTTTCAAGATCTATTTTCATGTCAAGTATTTCAAGTTACTTTTTATTATGTTGGGGTATGATCTCTATATATATAATACTTATCATTTATGATCATATGATTAGAGACCCTATTTGATCTCTTCAATCCATTTTTGGAAGTTTTAAGTAACGTCGTTAGGCTGCCGAATTATCATAAGAGAAATCTTATTTTTTATTGTATTCCTGTCAAGTGCTTCGTTTCATATGGTATATCATTCAAATTTCATTACCATATTCTTAAATACTTTATATTATGTTCCCCTAATGTTTTATGTATCATTTTTGAGTGGGTGACCCATGTCCCCTCTCTTTTCAATGTTTTCTAAAACCATGTATCATAACCATTATGCTGCATAGTTTTTGTCTCAAAATGCCTCCCGCTTTATCTCAAAATTATTTTATGTTATTAAGTGAATACTCAAAGCTCTTATTTATACAGGGGTATTCACATATATATCAAATTTTTCTATTTTAAATTCTGGGATTTACATACATGAAACCCGCTTTCCCTTTTCCGTGGCTTTAAAGTGACATAACGATCATGCCTTTAAAGCAATTTTTAAAACGTTATGATTATGAAATGAAACCAATTTCCTTTATGCTATATGGGTTGTTTGTGAAATTATTGATGATTATATATGTGGCTCACATGATAATATCAAGGGTATGCTCAAATAGCGCTCCAATTCATTGGGTAAAGACTTAATCTCTAGAGATGACCTTTTAGACTGATACCTTAGTGAATAACCTTGGTAATTTTTAATGACACCATGGGGATGGACCTTCGTGAAACGAATTGATTTTCAATATTAAATGTTGTAGCCACATCTTCATGTTATGAAAAATGATATTTTTATTATGATATATCTCATGATTTCTTTCTCATGCCTTAAAGTTCTTTTCACGACCTTATTGAAGTATCTCAAGTTCACATGTAAAATATTTCTCTTGTTTCCCTTACTGGGCCTTCTGCTCACCCTTTCTTTTGATGTATGTCCCCAGGTTATGAGATGCAGTAATGAACCTAGGATGAACATGAGGAGAAGCCTTTAAAGTGTTTAAGAATAATTTTTTATGTTTTCATGTTTTAAGATCACGGTTTCCAAGACACTAAACCTTAAAGATCCTCGGTTTGTAAAATGTAATGAATGTTTATGTGATAAAGAGGAAGTATGCTATAGTTGGTATAAAAGGATGGTTTAGTTATTTGTGGAAATTAGGATATGAAAACTATAGGAATAACCCTATAGAAAAGTTTAAATATAAGAAATCTTCCTGGTATTTTGGTGAATATTGAGTAAGGGGTTGCCAAGAAAATACATCCCTGTCTAGATACGAGCAGGTAGAGGTGACTCTGGCACAGATGTACATAGGGGTAAAACCTGAAAACACCGCATTGAGCTAGACTCAAACGAGAACTGGTACACGACAACGAGCCCTACTGAACTCTTGGTTACGACACTCCTGAGGGATATGCTTTGGTAAATTCATAAGCTTAGTATGAACCATTGTTAAAGGAACAAAGATAAAATAAAATAAAGGTTCACATAAGAATATATGATCATGGATAACCAAGATGGTAACCTAGGGGATCACAAGTTAGGGTATACTTTTCTTCTAAAAGTTATCCTTATATGCTTTAAGTTCCTTTTCATGATTATTAGCTAAGTATTTAAGCCCCTAATTATACTTTCTATTCTTAGTTAATTGTGGGAAATGGAAGAACATGTCCCAACAACCAATGTGATAGGAAATGCGATGATTACCATATTAATATGACAGAGATGATTAGGGGATTAAAAGATAATTATTATTTTAGAAGACGTTCACTATTTTAGGGACCCTATATGATCGAAGTAAATATATTACTATGTTATTTTCATTGAGGAGTAAGGTTGACTTATATTTTGAAGAATCGATGAATTTAAGGTGGAATTATTGTAATTTAGGTTACTTATGGAAATGATTAACCTATCTTGGGTAAAATATTTTTAGGTTAGCTACTATTTTTATAAGATGTTAGGAGTGGTTGATGTTGTTTGGAGATGAACAAAGAAGTTTATTTTGGAGGACTATGTTATCAAATCCTTCTTGTATTTGGGTTTCAATCTTAGTTTGGTTTATTTTGAGGAATTTTAAGAACAGTTATTTATGGGATGGTCTATGATGAACTTTGGGTAGTACCGTAGAACTTTGAAGATTTAAAGTAGTTTTCCTTCATATAGGGTTATTTCTTTTTGAAGAGTTGTTTTACCTTACCCTTTCTGTTTTTGGGATAATGTTTAAAGATAGACGAAATAGATAGTTAATCTTTTGTGGATTATGTGATTCTCTAGAAGATGATTCTTGTGATTTTGATGAGACCAACGGTTTTTGAATTCTCATTGTTTGGAGAAAATATTAGTTTTGGTAGAGACTTATTAAAGGATGAAACTCTACATGAAGGTATGTATATTTTCTTATGTTTTTGTTTTATTTAGTAAATGAATTCCTCAAAATTATGAAAAGGAACATAAAACAAAAATGTTGTTGGTTTACGTTTCCTACTAGGTAATCAAAGACCATTTACACAGATCATAAGATTGGGATTTTCTTATGGTTAACTTTCTCCTAATCATGTTTTCTATCACACTCCCTCAGAACTTGACCCTTTGTTTTCTCCTCCATGTCCATGTTTTCCTACAAGGAATCCTAGTGTGGGCTAACTCGGGTGACCTTTGTACTTCCCTTTCCTTCTTTTAAAGTAATAGTTTTACTAACTTCTTTTTCTATGTGGGACTTTCAATGAAATTTAAAAACCCAATTTTAAAAATTGCAAGGATGCAATTTCATAAGGGGGAAAGATTGTAACGACCCGAAATTTTGAATAAATCTTGTTTCCTAATTTTATGTGTTATTTTATTTTATTTTTATACTCAACAAAAATGTTCCATTTGATAACATGAGTATAATTAAAATGAGACCGTTGGGTTTTTACTGTTATATGACCATTGGTCAATATGACCGCTGGAAACAAAACGTTTTGATTATTATCTATAAATACAAGTAATCATGGTTAATTATTATAGAAAGAAGATTTGATGGCCTCACCCAGTAGTCTTGGACTGATCGAAGCCCATCTAACAGAACTTGGGAAGGAGGTAGCACCACTGGGCTTTTCTCTGGACCAAACCCAAGCGGAACTTCATCGTGTGAAGCTAGAAAGGAATCACCTTTGCGAGAAGATCAAACTGATAGAAATTACTACTCGTGCGATGTTAGCCGAGCCTTCCTCAGATTCTCTCACCTTAGCACACCTTACACTTAGGTCCAATGCTGGTGTGATAAGGGGATATGTAAGGAGACTATAACTGCCTTGTGTAATCCTTTGTTTTAACTGAAAATTGGGATTTCTTCTTATGATGAAGTTTATGAATTTTCAAATGACCGGATAAATATAGTATGCATATTTTTGATGAATTTTAGAAAAAGGATATTTTAAAAATATTTAGGTAAACCATAAATTATTAAAAATGTGTAATGGTTTTCAAAAAATGGTCTTGTACAATTATGTTCAGTAAGAAATTTAGAGTCTAATAAGATCAACTTAATTTTTTATGAATAGTAAATTATGAATAGTGATTTTATGCATAGGATTAGTAATGTGACCAAATAGATTTGTAATATCACTTAAAGAAAGTATTAATATAATCTATGAACCTTGATTAAGTAATGTGATTCAATAAAATTGTTAAATAACGGTTTCATAAATTATTATTCAAGTATTAGTTTTTTTATGTGAATAGTGTTTTTTATTTAAAAATTAAATTAAAAATATTTAGTAAATTATTTTTATAAAATTTAGCTCATTTTTGAAATCAGATCACTGATATTTGGTTAATGTGAAATTTTGGGATTTTTCTGAGAAAGTTGAATTTTCAGTGAATAGTAAAAATACAGTTTTAGGGTTTCGGTATGTTTAATGACATCATAACGGTGTCATGATGATATCATGAGATATTTTAGGGTATGGTGGACCAAAGGTGATGAATTATTGTATAGGGGCCCCATGTGGCCTAACCCCATGGGAAATACCATGGGAGGGCCCATGCTTTTGAGAAAACCACTTTTGAGGTGTCCTTTGGCCATTAATGCCTTGTCCACTCACTTTCCCTATAAATACCAAGCCATCCTCTCATCCATTTCGACTACACACTATCCCCCAACAAATTTCTGGTCTCATTACCTCCCAAGGAGTCCTCCCAAGGTTCCCCCAAGATCTCAAGGTCCCAACCTTTGAGTTTTAAGAGTTACGTTTTAAGGTAAGGGATCCGACCTCTCTCTTTCTTTTCAAGAAATCTCTTTTATGTCATTTCTTTTATGCTCCATGTTCTTATGTTAAAGGATGTACTTTTATACTCGTATTACTTCCCTTTTCATGTTCATATAATTTTTGATCCCCTCTTACACTCATTATTTCGTTTTATGAAGTTTTAAGTGCCGCTGTTAGGCTGCCGAAATGTTTGTAACAAATTCTTTCTCCCTTCTCATTTTTCAAAATCTATTTTCATGTAAAGTATTTAAAGTTTCTTTTTTATTATTTTGGGGTATGATATCTAAATTTATCATACTGATATTTTATGATCATATGATGAGAGACCCCATTTGATCTCTTCAATTCATTATTTTGACGTTTTAAGTGGTGCCGTTAGGCTGCCGAATTTTTTAGTGGTTCTTTCACCTTTCACCTTTTTCAAAGTTCTAATTCCATGTAAAGTCTTGAAAGTTCCTTTTTATTATGTTGGGGTATGATCTATAAATCTATCATACTGATATTTTATGTCCATATTATGAGTGAGCCTATTTGATCTCATCAATTCACTTTTTTTTGAAGTTTAAGTGATGCCGTTAGGCTGCCGAATTTCTTAGGGCTTCTTTCACCCTTCTCATTTTCAAGATCTATTTTCATGTCAAGTATTTCAAGTTCCTTTTTATTATGTTGTGGTATGATATCTATACCTATCATTCCGATCATTTATGTTCATATGATTAGAGACCCTGTTTGATCTCATCAATTCACTTTTGTTGAAGTTTAAGTGACGCCGTTAGGCTGCCGAATTTCTAAGGGGTTCTTTCACCCTTCTCGTTTTCAAGATCTATTTTCATGTAAAGTATTTCAAGTTACTTTTTATTATGTTTGGGTATGATCTCTATATTTATCATACTGATCATTTATATTCATATGATGAGAGACATTATTTGATCTCATCAATACATTTTTGGAAGTTTTATGTAACGCCGTTAGGCTGCCGAATTCTCATAAGAGAAATCTTATTTTTTTGTCTTCCTTTCAAGTTCTTCGTTTCATATGGTATATAATTCAAATTTCATTACCATGTTCTTAAATACTTTATATTATGTTCCCCTACTGTTTTATGTATCATTTTTGAGTGGATGAACCATGTCCCCTAACTTTTCAATGTTTTCTAAAACCATGTATCATAGACGTTATGCTGCATAGTTTTCGTCTCAAAATGCCTCCCTATTTATCTCAAAATTATTTTATGTTATTAAGTTAATACTAAAAGCTCTCATTTCTATAGGGGTATTCACATATATATCAAAATGTTCTATTTTAAATTCTGGTATTTACATACATGAAACCCGTTTTCCCTTTTCCGTGGGTTTAAAGTGACATAAAGATCATGTCTTTAAAGCAGTTTTTTAAAACGTTATGATTATGAAATGAAACCCATTTCTTTTATGCTATATGGGTTTTTTATGAAATGATTGATGATGATATATTTGTCTCACATGATAATAAATACATGTCAAGGGTGCGCCCAGATAGTGCTCCAATGCATTGGGTAAAGACTTAATCTCTAGAGATGATCTTTTAGACTGATACCTTGGTGAATAACCTTGGTAATTTTTAATGACACCGTGGGGATGGACCTTAGTGAAACGAAATGATTGACAATATTAAATGTTGTACCCACATCTTCAAGTTATTAAAAAATGTATTTTTTTATGATATATCTCATGATTTCTTTCTCATGCCATAAAGTTATTTTCATGACCTTATTGAAGTATCTCAAGTTCACATGTAAAATGTATCTCTTATTTCCATTACTGGGCCTTCTGCTCACCCTTTCTTTTGATGTATGTTCCCAAGTTATGAGAAGCAGTAATGAACGTAGGATAAAACATGAGGAGAAGCCTTTCAAGTGTTTAAGAAGAATGTTTTATGTTTTCATGTTTTAAGTTCCCAGTTTCCAAGACACTAAACCTTAAAGATCCTTGGTTTTGTAAAATGTAATGAAAGTTTATGTGATAAAGAGGCGGGATGCTATATTTGATATATTAAAAACGCCTTTTTTAGGCTTTTGTGATGGGATTCTACTAATATTGTGGATATTTTGAGAGAATCACGTGGAAATAAAACCCATTGGTATCGTATATTCCTTATTTAAAAATTAATTTAACGAAGATTTAACTTACTATTTAGGACACAAGTTTAAAGGTATTGGAGAAATTTATGGCTAATCTTCTATTTCATTTTATTTTAATTATGGGATATTAAAATTTGAATATTTTATAGTAATTATATTAATATAGATTTAGAAAAAGGAAAAACTACATTTAAGGTGACAATCCATCGCATTAGGCAATGTTGAAGGATTGAACCCCTAACTAAAGGGAGATAAGGGTTTCACACATACCAATGGCCTACGTGATGTTCTGGGTAATATATCATTTTTATACAAATGATTTTATATATTAACATTAGTAATGAACTTGTGTTTTTATTATTGAGTTTTAGAGATTAATTTATTATATTGGACATCTTTTGCTGACCATATTAGTTTTAAAAAATATTTAGAGATAGGTGTAAAAATATTTCACTCTTTTTTGGATCTTACAATCCATTAAAAGTGAATTTTTTTCTTTAGGCATACAAATTTTATTTTCTAGTATTGATTTATTAGTATAAGATCTGAATTGTAAATTATTAAATGCACAACCAAATAATGAAATTTCACTTATAAAAAATAAATATACTAAGTAATTATATTTTCTTATTTTCTTATACTCTACAACCACTCACTTTCTAAAATAGAAACATCATGTTTGATTGTTTGTATGGCCAAAAAAACAAATCTTATAAGAGAATATAACACATAGTGACTTTATGATACATTTTTTTATATAATTTCAGTATATTTGATACCATGTGATGCATGAAACATCATATATAAACGAAACATGATACACTATTACAATATTATTATTTAAACATGAAAAGTATAACATAGAAGTTATGTTATAGGGAATTAATTATACTAACTAAATTGTGAAAATTTAATTGTGTAAAAATGTATAAAATAAATTCAATGGTAATATATTAATTAAAAATAAAATAATAATTCTTTCAAGGTAAGAGAAATGTTTTTTAGACATATAATTATTCAAAATAGAGGTTTAATCATGTCTTTTACACATAATTTAAAATTTTTTGTTATCAAATTTATAAAATTAATTTGGCCATAAGAATATTATTTTTGAAATCATAATATAAAAATTATCGTATTGTTATTTATTTAGGATTTATCTAAAATGTTTCATTTTATACTGAATATAGAAGATGTAGATTTTTAGTAAAAATTGATTTGTCATTTAACTTATTTTAAAAATTAAAATATATTTTTAATTCTTTTTAAAGTAAAATTAGTTTAACTATATATCTATTAATCCAATATAGGTTATTGGAATAATTTTTTATTTAATATTGATATTGTTTTAAACTTTTGTATATGTCCTCTTTAAAAACATGCTTTATTATTACATCTACGAGATTAATTTTAAATTTATAATGTCCTAGACTCGGATACCACTCAATAATGCTCTGATCATAGTTATCCACAAGGCCTCAAGTGCATCTCCCTAAACGTTAGAGGAAACTAACTAGCAGCGAGGGCCTATGTGTTACAATGGAGAGACTATGCCTTCATTAGAATAGAGTAACATAATAGAAATGAAACAAAATTTCAATATCTGAAGAAGAAACCATACAATAGCAATAAATTTTTAAAGATTGGTAGTATAAAAAATCCAAAAATGATGTGACATACTAGATGATGATACATGTCACATGTTTCTAATTAAAAATAGAAAATAGGTATGCAACCATAACATACAATACATGTCCAAAAAGCAAAAAAATGAAAAAAGAATCTGGGTAGTATGACAAGACTTTGTTTGGTCCCTTTATCTCATCTTCCTAAGAAGAATATCAAGTACCTGCATTAAAGAAATTTCCCTTATCAACACATGAAATCATATAATCTTTTAAAGTCAAAAAATGTGACGTAAATAGGGTGGGAGATATAATCCTAGTATGGAACCACCATGTTCTGTACCAATCAGTTATTGTTTATATATAACAAGTGTGTAGGAATTATGACAATTAAAAATGATGTAATCAAAAGTAAACATACTTCTAATTTAATAATTTTCATTTAGTAATTAAATATCATTGAATTTATAAGTCTCAAGATCTATCTCTAGCCCCATATCCCCCATATACACAATAACACAAACATATTCATAAACCAGAAATCTATAAAGTAATGAGCCAAGCCTGAATCCAATCTTATGTTATGTCTTGGCAGACAGTTCATATTGTATTTTAAATCAATTTGGAGCCTAATCACATCCCTGATATTCCTAAGCAAGAATTGAAATATCTCTCTAGGTATCATATCACATTGTTCCCATCATTAACATTCCCAATATGGTATTTAGGTATCTCCCAAGAATGATATCCACCAACACTATAAAAGGCCATCTCGATGAACCTCTCAGGAACCCAATATTTCTCTTGGTGAGGTAACTTCCATGCCATAAAATTCCATCCTTGGCGGTCATTTAAGGAATCCCCTAGTATCACTAATGGCATAAAAGGCCAAATTACCTTTTTGTGCTCATTCGTGGAATACTTTATTTTGATCCATGATACACTCGAAAAAAATTCATTCCTCCATGAGTGCCTCCATGGAATCCTTCATTTGTTTCCACAATTCAGTCAAAGCACAATTTGGTTTAGGCCATTGAGTCTATCCATTGAATCCATCAACTAGATTCATGATTCTCCCAAGGTATTAATAGGTTTAGACCATTGATTTCATCCCCAGAATCCCTCAACCGGTTCCATTATTCACCCAAGGGATACCATTCATTTTTCCAATGAGTTATTCCATGGAATCCTTTATTTGGATCCATGATTCACCCATGAATATTAGGAATTTCAATAAATTAATTCCATTTTAAGCATTTCATTTTCCATTCCAAGGTAAAAACCAATTACATCCAGATAAATATCACCTCAAAAGGGGACTCAAATATTTTCAAACCTCAAACGTCTTGTTCTTTCAATAACTAACATGGGAACTCTCAAAACAAGGTCCATTCAAATTCTCACATGACTATTTATCACACAAAAAGACTAAAAATTCCATAAATATATTACATGTATTAGTTATCATTTATCTCGCATGGGAAAATCCCCATGAAATGAATTTATTCTTAAGAAACAAATGCATGGAATAGGAATCAATTTAACCCACATAGGTAATGAAATAGAAGCATAGACAAGCTATTACCAAACTAAGGGCCAAGTTTCATTCAATTCATTCCTTCCATTTTAATTAATTTCACATATTAACTGATTAATCAGTTTATTATAGTTAAATTTAACCATTTAAACCCATGGAACTAAAAAGGCACAAATCAAGGGCATCAAAGGTGAAATGCATAAGCCACCAAAATGGAAATTAGAGTCAACATGTCCAAAGGGGTGGTCAATTAATGTTTATAAACCCATAAAAAGCGTTAACAAGCCTATTAAATTACCTAGAACATGTTTAGAAATAATTGGGTTTAATTTTCATTTTAGGAAACACATATAAAATAGGCGGGCATCACAAAAACATATATAAAAGGCTTGACAGTAATCCAAAGGCATGAGAACAACTACTGTAGGTCCGTTATAGATATATCATCTAGTATAGGGACTTGATTTATCCAAGATTTGTAGAAATATAAAGAACATATGAAGAATGAGAAATTAGTCCATATGATCCATAAAAATAGCACAATCAATAGATCGAATAATCAAGAATATATTAAAATGAATTTGGATCTTATTATTGGAGATCCAAGGAGATAAACCACACTTGAATAAAATCATGGATAGAAGATCTTCCTTAATTCATAGGATAGGTCAAGGTGGAGATATTCCTTAATCTCCCTTTATTGTTTGTAAGAAAATAATCCTAATTTAGGGTTCAAAAATAATTTTAATTAATTTAAAATAAATACATTTCTCAATATAGAAATTGTCGAATGGTCTAGGAACAAGGTTTAGATAACCATGCTATGGTCATGCACTACTTACTATAGACCCAGGGGCACTTGTACGGGTTACCCAAAAAATTTAAAATTAGTGTTGAAATTGTGTGATGATCCACTATTAGAATCTGAAAAAACATTTGACCTGGTTGCACAATTGTGCGGCCTGCTACTTTCACCCAAAACTTGGGTTCAAGGCTCTGAACCATCTCTGGACACCCCCAAGAACTCTATAACCTCAACATGAATTCAAATAATGCCATATTTAAGTAGTTAAACGGGGAAGTAATTGAAAATAAGGTATAAATACCTCAAAAAATATATGTGTTCTTTTAAAATCCCCCCTTAATGTAATTTTTCCCTAAATTGATTTTCCAAGGGTGGTGAAGCACGATTGACAAATAACAACAGCCACTAAAACATTACTTCATCCTTATACTCTAGGACTCATCCTACACTTTTCCATTCTACCATATCACTCATACTAGAGGAACAAACCAACATTAGGGAACCATTTCTTTATGATCCACATTCAAATAGGATGATCCTAAAAGGATGAATCTACCTATAACTTAGCCTCCTCTGGTTTAAATGAATGAGACTGGTCTTAATATCAATGTTTTAGCTGAGAAACATAGAATACATAATGCATATCACATTACCACCATTGTCACTACATTTTATATAGTACCGGTCCAACACTTTATAGAATCTTGAACAAACCATTATATCTTGATGAAAGCTTAGCTTGGATCATGATTCTCTTGTGTCCCTACCATGATTCATCACGTAGGAATACAAGATCATAGAAATAAAACTCTAAAGGTTGTTTAAAGAAATCAATGTATTACATATGATGAGACTATGCAGTATCCATCCACTACTGATTGAACTACAAATCCTCTATTGAGTCTGGGACAAGACGAGGTGCCACCATAGCTGCATCTCCCATCCAAAACAAAAACATGGGTGATCATCACGGCCTACCATACAAAGGATATTTTTAAACCATCTAAATAGTATCTTGAAATCTAATTTTGTAGGAAAATTCAACTAGGGAAATATGTGTCTTGCTAGAACCCCTAAAGTAGAGGAAGCATGATCACAACATGTCCTCAAGCACCTGAATAGTGAAATCCAACTAGCCATCTATTTGGGGGTGGTATGCCAGGCTCAAAATCACTAGAGTACCCAATGAACTCCATTTACCTAATAATAATTGAGAGGTAACCTAGGTGTCCCTATCTGATACAATAAAATGCGGTTCCCCATGCAGTCACACTATCTTGTGGATATACAACCTCTAATGACCCTTAAATGAAATGGTCTCCTTGATAGGTAGAAAGTGAGCTACCATTGTGAGCCTATAAATGAAAACCCATATAACCTCATTACCTCAATGAGACCTTGCTAAACCGGTCACAAAATCCATTGTGACAATATTATATTGCCCCTATGGAATGGGTAGATTTTGTAAAAGTTTGGATTTTCATTGGTGTTCCGCCATCAAATGTTGATCAGTGTAACACCTCATAAAAACTATCTACATCTCTTTTCATGCCTGACTACCAATACTGCCGACATAAATCCTGATACATAATGTTAACATCAGGATGAACTACCCAAGCTGAAGCATGAAAATCTTACATCATCCTCTCACACATGTTAGCTGAAACCCATATGGGACCTTGTTCTCATAAAATCTCACCATCACTCATAGTCCATCCAACATAGAGTCCTCACTTGCCTCACTCTCTAGTAGGAAAAGGCCTTCTGATCCTAATAGCTGCCTCATCCTCACTATTTCAAAAAATATAGAGGTAACCTCTAAAGAAGAATAGAAAATATGCCTCTGACTATCGTGCACATCCAAGTGCATCTCAAATTACAAATCCCTAAGCTGCCACTATTTTCTAGCCATCTGAACTACCTATATCCATGTCCTCCTTTTTTGTGAATCAACACTACATTTCCTATATTATGAATGTTGGTATGATCGATGTCAAAACACTAAAGGTATTTGACCCACCCCCGGTACCTCATATTCAAATCATGATATGTAAATATATACTCAAGGATTTTGTGGTGCTTTTACACAAAAATATTTTGTTATAGTTTTTAATTTCTCCAAAAAATTAAAAGTACGAACAACTATAGCTAACAAAATATTGTGTTTTAGGTAATTCATATCATCTATCCTCAATTAATGAGACCCATAGAGGATGACTCAATTCCCATGAATAAGAATTTCTCCCATATATATACATGATGCATTGAAGCACACACTATGAAACCTACCTAAATCTAGGAATATTAGAATCAGTGATAAATCCAATCTCTCTTATCATCTTCTAAAGGGTGGTCTCACATGACTCTAACCATACATTATTCACCCCCTTTTTATCAATCCCATTGATGGCACTGTTAATCATGAGATGTTCTATATGAAAATCCTATTGTTACTTGAAATCCCTAAGAATATATACACCTAATATATTTTCTTGGGATACTCCCAAGAAACTACAACACCCTGCTTATATGGGTCTACTGATACTCCTATCATTATGATGATGAAACCCAAGAAGCGAATCTCATCCATCCATAAGAGGCACTTTGCGATCTTATCATAAAAATGATGATCTCTCAATGTATTCCAAATGATGAAAATATAGGTTGCATGGTCATGTAGATTATGAGAATAAAAAAATATCATCCCAAAAAAAACCACAAATGAATTGATGTATCGATGGAACACTTAGTCAATCAGTACCATGGAGACTATTGGCATGTTCATGAGACCGAAAAACATAACCAAATACTCATATAGACCATAATAGATTCAGAAAGCTATGAAATGTATTTATGATGGTTTAAGATGAACTTATGGATAACCAGATCTCAAATCAATATTTTAGAAGACTCAATCTCATCAAAGATAGTCGAAGAGATCATATATCTATGGTAGCGGATAACGGTTCTTAACCACAAAGTGGTTTAGCTTTCAGTAATCCACACATAGTCCAAGGGTACCATCCCCCCTTTTCGCAAAATTTACTATTGATCCCCATAGAGAAGTACTATTTTGGATGAATACCTTTACCTATAAATCCTCTAGTTGCATCTTGAGAACTTGCAACTATGGTGTATCCATCATGTAAGGAGGAAAGGATACTGGTGCAACCTCTATAATTAGATTAATAGAGAACACTGCCTCTATCACCTAAGGTAATGCGGGAATTTCTTCTAGGGAAACTTCCCTAAAATGATCATCCACTAGAGGGAAATCAGTCTAACATGTCCCTTGATAATCCTGATATAAACTCACAGTTCAAGTTATCATCCCAGCCATCACACAATTCTCGGGTCTTGCTCGTCTTTCTAGGGTGTCCCATTCAACTTTGTGAATATAATCTCCACCATTTTGTGATGTAAATATAAAAATTGGGTAATAGATGACAAAAAAAGCATTAAAGGGAACCAAACAATCCATTCATAGAATGATATCAAATCCCGTAATATCGAGTATGAAGAGGTCCCATACAAGGTAACACCCACCAATATCGAGGGGGAACTGTTTACACCATTGTAAACTCTCCTTTCTAATTCTATATGGACATTAATGAGTTAATATTTATTCAGAAGACTGAAAAATGAGTCCATGTAAATCCAATATAGGAACATATATAAAGCTATGGGAATCACCTATATCGAAGTGTCGAGAAACTAAAGTGAAGGGCACTAGAATAGTACCTATAACAGTAGATGGTCTGAGATCATTCTCATTAATGGTGTATTTGAAAACATATTCCTACCCTATACTATGGATCTGCTACATTTCCTAGATACCCTGAGCTGATCCACCTTACAGTCGCTACGAATTTGGGGTTTGGATACCTTTTCTATGACCACCACCATGGCCTGTTCGGCCGAATGTTCCCCAACTCCCTGCCTGAAGAGAAAATGTTGAGCCTACTCTTGAACATGGAGTCAGTGTAGACCCTTTATCACTAGTTGCTAGTGGAAACTTTATTCAATTAATTGTACATGTCCCATATTATTGAAATCATGATAGTCATCTAGGTCCCTCGAACACTATGACCTCATATATCCCAGCCTACCAAACTGACATCACCTCACTTGACGACCTGAAGGTGTTGTCTGACTACTAATACCACCATGTGTAAGATCCAGAAGATGCTTCCTACTACTAGTTAAATAAGTACCAGATCGATATATCAAACTAACCTGAATCACACCCTCATCCTCTCTCAGGTAACAATCTATGATTAGCACCTGTTTCACTATTCTATAAATGTTAGTTTTTCAAAATTCATTCACCTACAATCAGATTCCATACCTAAGACCATACTCAAATATCCTAGCTCTTCATAGTTCATCACCCATAAAAATAGGTGACAAGAACTAGAGCTCTATATGATGGGATGAATACTTCATAACTGACAATGCGACCTTCTCCAGATGTAAGAACTGTCCAGCTTTATCAGTCATAAAAGTGTCAGGATAGAAGTATTCTTAGAAGGAAAACTGAAAATAACACCAGGACATCTCTTAATGATGATCAGTCTAAGTGATGTCATCCCACCAAATATTGGAAGAATCAAAAAACATGTACGTATAGTGTTTTACCCTCACCTCAAAATGAGTTTCAATGTTCTTGAAGATAGAAATCATGGCGTCTAACCATGATTATATATCCACAGGTCTGCCGAACCTTGAAAACATGGGAGGATTCTACTATTTAAACTCACACAACAACTCTTCCTTAGTTAGGGCAGCCTGTGGTACTCCTTGAATGGTCTACATGAATAACATGAACATATCACAGAACTATTTCTCAACAAATATATCGACACAACTCCGAGTGTCATAGCTGGAATGACTGGAGGATCATTGGGTATCCAATGGCCTACAACCTCAAGGGTGATATCATCACCAGTATCCTACTATACAAATAGAAATTTTTATGGTGTTATATCTCTAAAATTCCAAAAACAAGCCTCAGTTCAAGATCATTATCAATGTCCATTACTCAAAATAACAGATATCAGAATAGGATAGTTAAAAACCATCCTCAATAAGAACTCACCCCTCTCCCTACCACATGGGTCTCATATAGGTGTCGAACAATTCATTTAAAAACAAGAGATACTACATACTCAACACAACTAAGGTTGGGTCGGGTCATGTTATCTACTATAAGAAACTCATGTTTACATTTTAATTTACTTGAATTCACTTCAAATTGAGCTCCCATATTCATGATCCTTTTCCATTTTAATTATTGATTATTAAAATTTATTTCACAATTCAATTTAGATGGTAGAACAATATTTTCCAAATTTCCATACATGGGGGATCATAATTCATTGGTCCATGGATCACAACAATAGGTATATGTATCATGATACATATCACCATATCATGAAGTAAGTAACGCATCGTAAATGGAATGGTATAATGCATGGAATGTGAAAATATAGTAGGTACCCATGTGATGTATGAGATGGAATACCCTCATATCACCAATTTGCAATAGAATATAATCCAAATTCATATAAATAATAAAAATATAAATAAAATGCATCACCCAATGGTTTAATAAAATAATCTATAATTGTCAAAACCTAGAAAAAAATAATTAAATTTGAGTAAATTTTTATCTCCCCTATATGATGGTTAGATACTCTTGAGAATAATTCATTTAAAACATATTATTCTTTAATATCTCTGTCTATTGTCGACAAATTATAAAAAAACTAGAAATGAACCACTCAGATACCACATTGTAACATCCCAGACCGAGATGCCACTTAATAGTCACTAATCATGGTTGTCCACATAGCCTCAAGAGAATATCATCAAATTATAGAGTCTTTTGACTAGAAATGAGGCCCTAGAAGTGACAATGGGGAGACTATTCCCTCATTAGCAGAGTGTAACATAGTAAAAATTCAATAATATTTGAATATCTTAAGTTGAAAAACATTAACATAAAAAATAGTGGGGTAATAATAATATAAACAATCTATAAGTCTTGTCAAATAATAGATGATGATAAATGTCACATGTTTCTAATAAAAAATAAAAAATAGGTACACAACAGTCCCCCAACATGTAAATTTTTATTCAAGGAAAATAAAAAGGTACATGAGAGAGTGGCCAAAAAAGGCATGAAAAAGGGGTAAGGGACTTAGGGTATCTAAATTAGTTGAGACTGTGAGAATCCCCTCTAATGATATTAAACCCCACCAGCTTCAATATTTTAATGTTATATGGAAATAAGATCTCCAGACTAAGGATATCAAGCAAGGCCAGGTAGTCCATGACATTATTACCCCCCTCCAGGTATGGATTACTTTGTTGTTTCTTTAGAAGATGATATAACATTTATTGATTATATAATGAATAGACCATGGGATATATTTGAGGCCATTAATAGAGTTAGGAAATACCATTGAGTTTGTTTCAGATTCTAGGATATCAATACACCTCTATCTATAGACACTAGGACCTGTGAGCATGGCCATTGCCTCTACATGGGGAGAATTTCCCTGGCCATGACTAACAAAAAACTCCATGTTGACCAACCTAATGCCATTGGAAAACTCCCCCTCCACGCATAATAATTTTGGCGAACGATCTATCATATTTGAGATCCAATCCCCTAGATGGAAGATTCAAATAGACCTAGTTTCTCATAGTGGCACTACTGCCATTTTGAAGAAAATGGAATCCCGTATTAAACCGTTGAAAAGATGGTGCCTCCCTCTAGTTTCCTAAGACCCTAACCATATAAATGAGAATATTTTAATTTTAATTGATGAAAAAATTATCTGACAAGGACTCCCCCTGATGAATATAATTGTTCCATGTCTAACATAGAAACCAATAGCTTGCATTCAACAGAGTAGTTGAATCCATTATCTTCGTGTTCCCATATACCAAGTCGTGGTACCATTATTCTAGGAAAGGATGGTCAGCCATGAATGGATTGAAAAAAGTAGTGAACTCACTTAAATAATTCCACACATCACATGCCCACTCACTCTCAATGAAGAGGTGACCCGAACATTCCTTTTGAGGGCTCCTACATTAATCACACCTGGAAGAAATGATGACTTTGCACCACTTAATATTCTCATCAGTGGGGACTACCTTGTTTCTTATTCTCTATGAATAAAAGCTGTATTTAGATGGGATACTCTTTTCCCAAAGAACTTTCTTCCACACAACCATTGTGTCTTGTATGGATAGGGTCTGACAGTAGTCAGTTTTTCATGAATGAACTATAGAGAGATGGGGTGTATACACACTTATCCAAATATGATTTCATCTTGATGAGATTAAACTAGTCTTGTTGGTCCCTACCCAGAATAAAATTGAAGAATGATAGATACTATAAGGATTACTTGAATGAAATGGCAGTAGCTAGGCATCCCGAGTAGCTAATGGTCACCCCACTCCAGTTCTGATGCCAGAATGGTACTCCCCACTTCCTGATGAGCCTACAAGAATAATGAGTATGGGAATTAATAAGGGTCCCAATCTAAATACCTAGGGGTGAAGAATTGAAAACCGCTGAAGCTGTATCCCCCAAATATCTGATGTTCATGGTGAGCCCCCACAAGGTATTCAATTCCCAAACCTTCCATTCTAATATTTAATGAATGAAAAGAAGGGTGATTTCATGGATACGAACATTGATCCCACCGTCATTAGCAGATCTCATCCTCATATTCCAAGATACCTGGTGCCTTTTTCCCTCAAACATGGGGTACCAAATGAAGCTGGCTAAGACTCTGTCAATGTTTTTGGTAACACATTTTGGGACCATGATATATGAGATGGTTTGAACCATAGTAGAGAAAGGAATTCTTTTCAGTTGTGTTATCCAACATCCAAAGGATAAATACTTATTTTTCTAGGTAAGAACCCATTCCATGATCCTACTAATAAGGGGGTAGATGTCAAGAATCCAATGTCTACCTGATAATAAAGTAACACCCATATAATCTATGGGGAATTCCTCTCTATATTTGTTCAGTATATGGCCCAAAGTAGAAACCCAGCTGGAAGAATAGCTGCTTTAAATCAAAATGTTTTTATTGATCTTGTTAATAACCTAACCTCTACAATGGTATTAATCCTCCCATTATATGTTCAATAACTACAACAATATTATCATAGAATTCATAAATATGATAGTTTCATCTGAAAACATGAGTTGTCCCATAGATGGAGATCTCATCCTTATTCGATATGGGATGATTCCCCCATAACATAAGCTCCTATGAATAAGTTGACTAAGGATGTTCTTCGTTATATTGAAGATGCTTAGGGAAAATGTCCCCCCTTATTTAGGGCATGATTTTTTTTAAAGAAACTATAGGTTTTTCCCATTAACGTCACCAAAAAACTAGAAGAGATAAAACAAAAAAAGTGATGTTAATGTTCCAAGAGGAAAGACCCATAACTTCAAGAACTTGGTTAATAAAAATCCATTGAACACAGTTAAATAATTTTTTTATGTCGATCTTGATGGCACTATTGGAGCTATGGGTTTTGAAGTTGATATACCTGATCATTTCATGGGTGAGAGAAACCACCCCATGGATGGAGTGTTGCTTCATGAAGCCATATTGTCCCATAGAGACCCATTTGGGGAGGTGGAGGGATAACCTTGAGTTAATAATGCTATAAATGATCATATAGGGTAGGTTACACATTCTCACTAGATAGTAATGAAGGATTTAGTTAGGGTTATTAGATTTAGGAATGAGCATTGATGGTGGTGGAACAAGCACCACAACGTATGTTCCCTCCCCAAAATGAAGTCTTAGATAAACACAATTAGATTATCCTTCACCATTTCCCACAATGATCTACAAACGAAGCTAGGAAAGCTGTTCGGACTTTCCACAGTATCAAGATTCAAGTTTAACATGGCATTAAAAATCAATTTCTCTTCAGGGATAACTTTTAGGACTTCATTGTACCAGATATAAAAGCTACTCGAAATAATATCAAATAGATCTATATTATCCCCCAGATACCCATTTAAAAAGTGGGTGTTGGGGCTATTGAGATGATCTATGAAGTAAGAGTTATCTATATCCCTCATGACATCCCTATCATCGGTGCAAGTTACAACCTCAAACACTATTTTTTTAACTAGCCTTTTCCTCTCATTGATACAATCATGGAAGAAAGAACTGTTCCAATAGCCTTTCATAGACTACTTGACCCTCAGATCCTCCCAAGACATGAACTTTTGTCTGAGAAGAATTTTTACCAGATTATCATTCCTACTAATGAGATCCTTGAAAACCTACTCATTCCAATCATCCGTAGGGCTCCATTCGAGGTGATCAACATATTGCATGGTGTCCCTTAATTCTCAGTCAGAGAATGAATCTCCCTTGACCATGCCAGAAGCCTCATCATGAGCCATCTTAGTTTATTATGAATGGAAATCCACATGTGACCCTGGGGGGGGTCATTACAAGTGTCGCTAACAAGACCATGAAACACTGGGATACCCTTCCAATTCTGGTGGTATCGGAATTGATCATGGTGATTTTGCCTAGGGGATAGAAAGAGAAAAATCAAGGAATGGGATGAAATACCACACACTAGGTGATTCAACCTTATTTGGGAAAATGTGGAAATGGCTTTCTTATTATCCTGGAATCTGTCTAAGTGGGTCCAAGACTATCGGTTTCCCCATTGGCTATTTCACCATGTGAAATGATTATCTGAGTATCCAAGATTCATGAGACCCCTTCCCACCATGAATGGTGTGAAATATGAGATGGATTTCTCAGGAAAAGTCCCTAGTCTCTTCCTCATACCAGGATTAGAAATAATATTAATTTTACCTACAAATATCCACAAGAAATTTCCAAGGTCAGACACATTAATATCATTCCATAGGGTATCCCTCTGGTAAAAGTCGTTACTCCCATAGATGAAGGAGACAAAGGAGGGATGAATTGCTTAGGTCACCTTAATTGTGATTAACTAGTCTCCATCCTTGATCAAATTTATTAAGAAACCCTTGTTCCATAGAATCCATATGAGGTAGTTGGAAGGATCAGAATTAATGGATCCATGCCTTTTTAGTTGCTTGGAGAAGTCACGAATCCTACCTGAGTGTTGTTTGTGTTCAAGGATGGCAACCACTATAACATTTTATTAGTAACCTCAGATTCCATGAAGATTATTTTGACTCAGTCTTGAATTTCATAGGAATTTAATGTGATCACTTTAATCATTGGGAATAGAGCATTCTACAACTGGGTCCAGAACAAGTAGTATTCTCAATGTGGGAGAGAAATCATACTTCTATTTTCCTAGACGGTGAACTTGTAAAAACTCCGTTAATATTTGAAAAACACATGTTTGGGGATATTCCAAAATCATGGAGGTTGGTCGGTATCCTACCCCTTATATTTGGGGAGTATTGTGATCCCCTTCTTGAAACACCTGATATCTGATTAGAAGAACCCATTGTAGGTGCATGATGGGATACTGAGGAAGGGGTGGTAGAGGTCCCATTATAGGGATAGAAAAATGTAAAAGGATATTATTTAAGAGGGATCTATTCCACACCAGAAGAAATTAGGGGTATAACTATGTCAAGAAGAGGTAATTCATGTAGCTCGGAGGGGGGGGGGGCAAGACCTTATAAACCATCCATGCTATATACCCCTGGAGTCTGCATGAAGTGGGAGAGAATAAAGGGGACATCACTAACCTAAACCTGGGGTAGCCACATTACAACATAGGGCACTATATCATGACATGGACTATTATCACCCTCTATAACTAGAGAAAGAGGACGGTTGAGGATTGAAATAGGGATAGGAGGAAAAGGAGCAGCACCAGGAGCCTGAGACACCTTCAAATCCACTTCCGGAGGATCCCCATTGAGAGGATATGCACAACAACCTATGACCTAAATAGCTTGGCGAGGATGGAAATGCCCATCTTGGAAGTGATGATTAAAGACCTGTATAGAATTTCCCCGAAAAAGAAAACACATGAAAAATCATAGAAAAATAGGGTAGAAGATATCTTTGTTCTTGCAAAAAGATTCTTTCACCCGAAGAGCATGCTAATTCAGCATAGGGTGAGAGAGTTTCAACTCAACGTAGATGCGTGCCACCGAAGTATTCTCACATATCCTATTCCAGATGTCTGAGAACAAGAATCTTCCAAGGGTATACCCAATCACCTTGAGGAAGCCTTCATTCTGGAAAGGTAATGGAGGCCCCAATAGACTGATCCATACCACTGCTGCTGGGGTCTCTTTTCCCCTATGAACATCCATGGACCACCTGGAAAAACTGAAACAATAGTGACCCAATGAATTAAGGGACTTACACTATGCCTAGATAAAATTCTCCTTCGATGCAATGATGGTATGGAAGTAGTGCCTCTGTGTCGTGGAAATCGGTGTTGGAAGGTCAAGACCCGAAAATCCTACAATGTGTTTAAAAAAGTGTAAAATAGGAATAGAGGCCCCAAAACAAGATACTAGATACAATTTTATGTAAACTAAGGCCTCAGTAAAATCCAACACATTGACATACAGTGAGATCTAGGAGACCTCACGTGACACATGCCACAGCTCCTTAGAGACCTCTGAGAAGCAGGGCTGTGAGGGAGAGGAGTATGAGGCGTAGAGGGTGTCTCTAAAGGAGAGGCTAGGGACGAGGTCTGGTTGATGGAGGGTGTTGGAGGAGAAGAAGGGGTGGATGGGTAAAATATGAAGGCTGACCTGAAGAAGAGAGGCAATAACTCAGGAGGAGCTGATGAAAACCATAGACCTGAAGGATAGGGGTGGAGGAGGAAGGCTTCACCGAAGAGGAGGTGAAAGGGGAACCAGGGTAAAAGGGTGTCAGAACCGAAGGTAGCAACAAAGTCTAGGTGGTGGAGGCCTCAACAATCTTATACTATAAATTTCCTCAAAGTAAAAAAATAGAAAAATATTCATAGTATCATCGTAATCCTTAGCTTAGTCCCATGGTCTCATACTGCTAAGAATCATATCATATACCAATATAATGGAGCTTTCCCTTATCGAAACCTATAATCATACACATTGTTTGGGTCCAATAAGGTGAACCAAATAGACCATGGGATATAATCCTATATGGAAACCATCCAGGGTTTGATCCAATTAGTTATTGATTATATGAAAAAAGGTTTTGGAATTATAATAACAATCATGGAATTACTCAAAAGTAAACATCAATATCATTTAATCTATTTAATTTAGAAATTCAATATAATTTAATTTATAAGAATCAATATCTGAATCAAGATCAGAATCCAATATATAGAAAATAGCACAAAAGGATTCCTAAATAGGACAACTTTAAATATATGACTATAGCACAAATCCATGCCTTTTATTTTCTTGTAAAACAATTCATATATACTTTTAAATCAATTTGGATACTAAGTCCATCCCATTCACTCCTAAAATAAATTTAGAAATTTTTCTAGGAATAAAATCACATTATGCTCATCCTTGAAATTCGCAAGATGGAATTAAAGTATCCCCTAGGTATTATATACACCAACACCATACAAGGCCATCCTGGTGAACCTTTTAGGAACCTAGTTTCACTCTAGTTAGGGTAACACCCATGCCATACGAGTCCATCCTTGGTGGTCCTTTAAAAAATCCCCAAGTATCACTCATTGATTATAAGGTCAAAAAACCCTATTCAGTTTGTTCATATAATCCTTCATTTGGATCCAAAATTCGCTCAAAATATCAGTCAATCCTCAATGAGTCCATCGATGGCATCGTTCAATTGGATCCATCATTCACCCAAGGCTTAAATAAGTTCAATAAATTATATTCGTCCATGTCATCACTAAATTAGATCCATGATTCGACCAAGAAGATAATAAGTTCAAGAAATTTATTTTATCCATGGCATCCCTTAGCTAGATCTAAGATTCACCCAAGGCATAAAATTTATTAGTCCAATGGGTACTTCCATGGATTATTTCATTTGGATCCAAGACTCACCCATGGATATTATGTATTTTATTAAGTCAATTCGATCATAAAAATTTCATTTAACATTCCAAGGTAAAAAACAATGATATCTAGATACATATCACCTAAAAAGGGGACATAAGTGTTGAAAAACCTCAAAATGTTTGGCCTTTCAATTACCCACATGGTCATTCTGAAAACAAGGTCAATTCAAATTCTAACATGGTCATTTTTCATATAACAAGTCTAACATGACTATCAAGCTATCACATAGTGTAGTTATAATTTATATCACATGGTAAAATCAACAAAAATTATAATTAAGATTAAGAAACCAATAAATGAAAATCCCTTAATTTATCTCACATGGGAAAAGAAATACAAGCATAACCAAGATATTACCAAATCTAGGGCCAAAGGTCATTCCATTCATCCCTTCCCTTTTCAATTTAATTCACATATAAATCAATTAATCAATTCATTATAATTCAATTTACCCATTTAAACCCATGTAAATAAAAAAATCTCCTGCCAAGGCACTGAAGGGTGAAATTCATAAGACATTCAAATGGCCATTATATATAGTACTCCAAAAAGGTTGGATTATTAAAGGTTTTCAATCTATAAAAATTGTTAAAAAGCATATTGAACTACCTAGAACATGTATAGAAACAATAGGGTTGTATTTCCATTTATGGTGAAACCCGAAAAATGGGTGTGTGACACAATGACATATATAAACGACCCGACATTAGGAAAAAGGTATAAGAACACCTATATTAGGTTCATGCAAGATAGATCATCCAGTATCATGCCTTGATTATGACCATATTAAAAGATATCTTAAAAATGTATTAAGAATGAGAAATCATGGAATATGATCCCATATAAAAATATTTCAATCGATATCCAATATACTATAGAGAGACTAAAGTGGAATTAATATTTTATCAATGTGGATCCATGGAGTCAAACTATACTGAATCAGAGATCAGGTAGATGATCTACCCCAATTCCTAGGATATCTAATGGTTGAGATATTCTAAAATATCCTTTCATTTTTATTATATAGAGAAACCAAATTTTAGTTTTAAAAAATTGATTAATGTAATATAATATATTTCATAAAACATTAGCGGTCACATGTTTTAGGTGAACAGTTTGAAAAAAAGTTCACCGATCGTGCATGAATTTCCATTATCCAAGGGGAACCCAAAATGTTTACCTACATGGTTTATAAAAAATGATCAAACCACATGAATATCCACTTTCAAAATATTTAAAAACTGTATACATGATTGCACGATCGTGAGCCCAACACGCACAAGTTGCACTAACCATGCGACCTCCTCTTTTCATCCAAACACATGGGTTCTGGGCTCTATACCAGCCCCAGACACCCCTTATCCCTCTATAAAATCAACGAGAATTCATATTTAAAATTTTTTATGATGTTAAAATGAGAGTTTATAGAAAAAAAAATATTCCGTACTTCAAAGAAGATATGGGTTCTTATAAAATTTATTTTTCAGAGTTTTGTGAATGGAATTTTGAAAAATGGATTCCAAATTTGGAATCATAAAAAATTTATATTATATTTTAATTTAAAGATAAATTTTCACTGTAATTAATATAATGAATGGAAAAATTAATTACCACTATAAATATAAAAATGGGTTTACCGTGGGCCAATCTAATAAATTAAGGGTTAAATTGACCTACAAACTTGTAAAAATAATAGTATGAGTAAAAATTTTGATCTTATACATCATAATTTTATAATTTATAGTTTTTTTAATATTTTTTCACGTGATAAAATTTATCATCTTTTATTCTTTTGGGAAATTTCTATGTAACATCCAAGAAGGTCCCCATTCCCCATTTACAAAAGAGAACTCCCTCCCTTCATTTATTCACGGACATAAATCCATTTGGTTTGAAAAAAACCTACCAAAATATATCCCCAATAGCCTTAGAAATATTCTAGAGGTTATTTTCATATAAAAATAAATGTCCCTTAGGTACTTAAGAGGATATCCAAGGGAGGATTCACTTAGAGAAGGTAATCATCTTGACAATGCTATTTTATTTTCATTATTTTTTTCACCTTGAATAATGCGTAAACAATTCCATATAACAACACTAGTATTTTCCACACACATACATATTTTTATTTTTATGGAATAATATTTCTCTATCTCCACTTCCATATAATTGGAAAAGAAATCATCAACCATGTGTTGTGATACTACCCTCTTGCGAACCGATGTAGTTCTTTTTCCATCACTAACATTCAAGGATGGATATATGGATGGATTTAACAAATTTATATAAAATTTATGATATCATTATATAAATTTAATTCTAATATATAATTTAAATATCTTTGTCTCATTTCATTTCAAATACAATAATGTTTCTCTTGTTTAAGGAAGACTACCGCCTGACAAAGTGATTTGATGCATTTTTCAATATGATTCACATGGAATGTAATAAGATCATGATTAAGTGATATATGTGATATGTATGAGATTATATTGGTTTTTTAATATTATTATATCAAAAACATACTTACTATTTCACTCATTAAGGGAATGATATCTTCTCTCTTGTGCATGTAGGATATACCATCTCCACAAAGCGATGTGATGCAATTTATATGTCAAATTTTCCAGAATGTTTCTAAGGATGTAACTAATGAAAAAGATGTTAAAAAATAAATATATTTTTAGATAATATAAAAATATATCATATATACAATAACCAAAACATTCATATCAAAACAAGTATCAGAAAATTATGCAATTAACAACCAAAACAATAAAAATAATGAAATATTATTAATAGAAAGGGAGTAAAATGTTATAAGGGAGTCATATATGATATTATAAAAATTACTATGGTTATTTTATAAATTATTAAATTTATTAAAACCATTTTATAAGAGGTGAAACCATATATGATTTAAATCAAACATGAGGTAAGGGTATCTCATCTCACTTTCACATCCATGAGGCATATACAATATTCACCACTTATTTCATTTATGTGGTGTATATAATAGCCCTTTGAAATGTTATATAATGAATGTATTTATATTCATGTTATTTAAATTTTCATTTATTTTGATTACTTTTTTGAATAAAATGATTCAAAAATTAGCTAACTCATAAGGGTTTATTTCAAAATCGTCACATTTTTTAGGATTGTTTTTGTTTGCGTATCCATTGGGGATAATTTTTAACATTTCAATCTTAAAATTAGTATATTTTCTTAATATATGGTTACTAATGAAAATTTTCAACTATTCATACCAATTTTTAACTCTATGGTACTTAAAATGATTTAAAAAATGTTTTGAATAGAATCTGAATTCATTTCTCCGTCCATCTAGAAATATTTTTTCAATAAAACACATATAATAATAAATTAATTTGAATTTTTTACCCTTCTAAAAAAGACTTTTTAATGAAATTTGTACCTATGTTTCATTCTATGTTTTTTAAAGGAATTTTCATTTAATTTTCAAAATAATTATCATTTGGATTTTAACAAAAATGTGATAGGATAATGGTTTTTATTTGTACCATATTAAATGAAATTTCATCCATTATAATCATTGTATTTTATGAATTTTATTTTAAATTTATAAAAATGTTATTTTTAAAGAAATTTATTTTAAATTTTTTTTTTAAAAAATTTATTTTGAAATTTTATTTTAAAAGTGAAAAGGTAATTTTCCACAAGAATGTTTTTAATGTAATTTTATAGAATTTATATTAATAACTAAAAACAATCCTATATTTTACATAGGATACAATAGGTATATATAGTATTCATTCCAACTATACTATTTCTATGAATGGTTTATGATTATTTTTACTAGGTATGTACAATTTTTTTACCATTCACCACATTACTCTGGATTGATTATGATTATGTTTGTTAATTGGGGTAAGTATTAACATTTAATATATTAGTTTTCAAATATGAATTTTTATGTTGCTAATGTTTTAGCCCTTTCATATTAGTAACGAATTAAACTTATTATGTGATGGTTGGGGACTAAAATTATATATTCCCTATATGAATCTATAGATATTATGAGAGAAATGAGATTAGTTATTTAGATGAGGCCTTACCCATTTATGTAAAATTTTCAAGCATAAGGTCTTTATGGTAATAATTATTGGAATGAGACCTTGATTATATTTTTAATATGTTCTAAATAATAGATTACATCATTACAATTTTAGTTATTGATATTCCATGTGATTGTTTGATTAGTTTAATAATTGTGGTTATGTTTTCAAGCTAATGTGATTATTTATATGAAATTATTTGATCAGAATTTATTCCTTCCATATTATGGTAAATATATTTATTAAAAGGAATTATTTTCATTTATTTACCTTTTCATAATAATTATCATTTATTTATTAAGAGATTCCATTATACGCTTAGCCTAACAGAGCATCTGATATCACCCATTTCATATGTATTATTTTAGGGGAAATATTTTTTTTATTTTATGCTCTAAATTAAAATAGAAATTTCATGTGTGTGTATATTTTACCAAGACCAATAAAATTTTCATTCCTTGTGGATATGATTACTTATATATTATGATGATGTAATAATGTAGATACTAGCTCCAAGATACATGGTATGGGTTCACTATTTATGGTATCAGGGGATGTTTAATAGACACAATGAGAATATATTTTAATAAAAAATAGAATAAGGATCATAACCATATGATAATATTTGAGGATATGAATAGAAGAACACCCTAAGGTTTTTTGTAAAGAAACACTTGTGTGATTTTACTATAAAATACATCCTTTCCTAGATACTACATCAGGACATGGTTCTGGAATAGATGTTCCTAGGGATAATAAATTCTAAAATCGTGCATTTGGATTGGCCAAATAATCACACTGTGTATGAATATTGGCATTAATACACACTATGTTTAAAACCACTGGGGGATTTTCTTAGTATAAATAATGAATTATTTTGAAGTCATTATAAAGGAGTTAAAAATAATGATATCCTAAATGATTTTTTTTATGATTATGATATTTTTAATGAATAAAATTTTAAATTTATGTTATGTGTTTCAATATTTTTGGGAATATAAATTATGTTTCATAATTTTATGATCTATCATTCTGTATTAAATTTATTAAAAACTCCACCTCGTGTATGGAATAGAACCCATATAAATTCAAATAATCTAAATATAAGAATGATTGTCTCATTGCTGTGATTAATCTAATTATTATAAAGGAACTAATTTCATCAAAATTCTCACATGATGAGTATAAATTATCATGTGATATCAAGATAGAGAATGAATTATCCATGTTTTCTGACTTTTAAAAGAAGAAAGGTTATAAGAGGATGAAATAGAAAAAAAAACTAATAAAGGGTGTATGGTAATGAATGATTCTCCAACATGTGATACTTGGGGATGGAAACCGCTTGGTGAATGATTAAATGGAAAACGAGTTTCCTTCTTGTGTGGAGAAAAATCCACTCTGATCATAACTGATAGGGAAATAATAATATTGTAATGTGTAATTATTCCACTATAAGGAGACAGTTCACTACAAAAATGAATTCTCTAAGCATTAAAGGAATATACTATAAAACATTTAAGGTATCAAGTTCAAGCATACAATACTATTATATAAGAAGTAGAATTATTAATGTTCTTATGTTAGGATTAAATAATTAAGTCATATTAGTATTTTATTAATGATAATCTATTTATAAGAATCATGGAATATATAAATATTGTACTGATATAAGATTTAATAATGAATATGAGAGAATATGTTGAATGATACTGATGACCATGAAAAATGATTTAGTGAAAAGTTGAACCTCTTTATTAACACATGATCCGAGGAGGATAACCCTAAAAAGGTTCCCAATATTGGGATAATAATGTTCTTTTTATTGGATAGTGTTGTTGACCATGATATTGGTCAAAAGATTCATTGTTTATATACTCATTTCTATAATTTATTACAGGTATTTATTTATGGGATCTATCTCAAAACCTATGATTTTATATTTGGATGAATTCATGTTTTCATTAAGGTTTAAACGTTACCAAGGTATTCACATGTTTGGAATCTTCCATTACGATCTAATTTATATTTTTTAGCGAATATACTATTGATTTAGTGGAATTATAATCAAAATTTAGATTTTTAACATTAAAATCCATAAATAAGATGATTTTTAATGTCAAATATGTATATAATGGATTAAATTTAACCTTTAGTGTTATTTAATAACTTGGTTTTTATAACGATAAGTGGAATATATTTTCACTATTTTATGGAATAAAATCTCAATTGAAAAATTATTTTAGGGCATTAGACATAAAATTTACATATTAAATATATATATATTGGAGTAAGAAATGATGTGAGAATAGATTGAAGTATAAGAAAAGGACGAAATTGATCCTATGAAATTGAAAGATAACCTGTAAGTATATTTTCATATATATTCTCAGTCTAGATGATAAAGGAATTCCTCAACTCAAGGAAAATGTCATTAAAATAATATCATATCATAATAAGTTCATTTATATTGAACCTATGGTATTTTAAATCATCATAGATTCATATATTTTAGGTACTTACCAGTCTTTTTATCCTCCAATATCTTGTTATTAGTGAACTCTATAATTATCTATAATTATTTATTCCTTTACTCCATGTCTATATCATAACTTTCAACCAATTTTCTCCTACATAAAAATCTACTTATTTGTTATTTCATATGACCAGTGTACCTCCGTTTATCTTTTACAAAGAGTATGTTAATTTATTCTTTATATGATGTTTTTTTCAATGAATGTATCTTTAAATTTCAAACCCTTGGTCATAAATATCAATACGAAATTGTGGGGATGCAATTAATTTAGTAGGAGGTGGGATGTAATACCCAAATATATAAGAAATAGGAACATAATATTTGATATCTTGTATGACATAGAAAACCAAGACTGAAAGAGAATATAAAATATTGATACTTAATAATAAATTTATTTGAAAAAAATTCAAAGTCTTTCATAGCTTTAGATGACCGAAATAATGGGTTTAAATAAAATAAGATACTCTATTAAAATATTTTTATTTAAACATGACCATTATAAACTAGCCATTAAGTTGGAGGGTATGAATAGTAATAAATAAATTATTAAAATATTTAATAAAAAATCTTTAAAATAAATTCAATTATTATCTATTGACTAGAAATTAAACAAGAGATATTTTAAAGTAAAATAAATGTTTACTTAAAACCCATATTTTTCTATATGGAGGTTTAGCCACACCTTATGAAAATAAATTATCATTAATTTTTATTTTTTTAGAAAAAAAAATTATAAAAAAATCATTTAAAAAAAATAATTAGAAAATGTTATGGTGAAATTTTTTTTAAAAAAATTATGTATTTTTGATGAATAGTAGGAAATAATAATTTTTACTTAATTTTCACTGTTTAAATTATTTCAAATGATAAAATTTATTAATTATTTTCAAATACATTTTTTCTAAATTATATATCTAATATTCCAATTTAGGTTACTGTAATCATTTTTTGGATAAATTTTGATTTAATACCATTGTAATCTTCTAAAAATTTTCTCCTTTGAAAAATCGCATTCTCACCTCCATGATTAATTAAATTTTTTTCCCACTTATATGAATAGACTTTGGAAAAATGGATTCAACAATTTTTATTATAGTAATATAAAGGATATAATAATTTAAATTAGTTTTTTACATATATTAATAGTGAAAAAAATAAAAATTAATTACCGTAGTTAAGGTAAAATAGGTTTGCTAAGGGGTTATACTAAGGAAAAAAGAGTTAAAATAACGGACTAACAATTAATAATATTATTATATTTTTATATTTATACATTTTTCTTATCGAGTTATAATATATTTTCATTTAAAAGCTTATGACATGTAAATGACTATCATTTTTGGATTATTTTGGGAAATTTCTAAGTAATTTCCAAGAGGATCCCCTTTACCCACTTATAAAAGGGAACCCCAAAACCTCAATTATTAAGAACCATAAGTACATCTATATCAAAAATACTATTTTAAAATATCTTACCAAATCTTTTGAAATAACATATAGCTTCTGGTGTTTCGAAAATCTTATCCTTATTTTCCTTAACAGGAGATCTAAAGGAGGTTTCTCTTAGAGAAGGTAATTTTCTTAACAAAGAGATTTCATTTTATTTATTTATTTTCCATGTTATGTTATGAAAAGGAACATACAATATAATAACACAAGTATCTCCCTTATAATTAGATTTTAATTTTTTATGTCATAATATTTATCCTTCACTACTTACCTCAAATTAGAAATGAAATCATCGATTGTGGGTACGATGTAATATCGCCTCACAAAGAGATGTACTTCATTTACCATAACATTTTTAAAATTTTGAATATCGTGATTTAGTTTACAAATTTATTTATATTTATGATATTATTATACTTATATAATTTTTATATCACATATTCCTTTTAATTTCCATTTAGATTCAAATGCAATAACATTTCTCGTGTGTACAGCGGACTACCGCCTAATGAAGCGATGCGATTCATTTTCACGTACGATTCACTTGGATTGTAATAAAGATAAAATTAATTAATATTTGTCACATATATGATATGATATTGATTCTATAAAATTAATATATCACCAAATTCATTACCCTTTCACTCGTTAAGCAAATGATATCATTAATCATGCATACGTATGACCTACCATCTCTATGATGTGATGCAATTAAATTTCTATATAAAATTTTATAGAATGGTTATAAGTATTTATTTATTTAAATAAATATTTATAACATTAATAGAATTCTTAATATTAAGGAATTATATCTTATATATAATTATTGTATCTTTCAGGATAAAATACGTATTAGAAAACATGGTGATTAACACCCAAAACAACTAAAATAATGAAGTATTATTGACAAAGGTGTGGTAAAATTTTATAAGAAGATGGTATATGATATTAAAAATATGATTATGGTTATGGTATCAAATAATAACTTTCTAAAAATTATTATAAAGGAGTTACTAACACGTGTGAAGGTAATCAGACCCGAGGTAAGGGTTTCTCGTCTCACTATTACTTCTGTGACAGAAATTTCTTATTTACCACTTATTTCCTTTGTGTGGTTTATATTCATCAATATTTATTATTTATATCACTAATATATTTACAATCACAGTATCTAAAGTTTAATTTTATTTTATTTCATTAATGGAGCATATGATTCAGAGATTACCCAATTGGTAAGAGTTCATTTCAAAATCTCATCATTATTATAGATTGATTATGGTTAAATATCACCTGGGAAAATTACTTAATATTTATAAAAGAAAATAAATATACTTTATTCAAATGTTGTTATTAATTATCTTTTTCTTGTAATAGAACTATTTTTCCAATATTTTACATTAAATGATTGAGTAAATGATTTTTAATAAAACCAGAATTTATTTTTATCTTTTGTCAGAATTCCTTCTATATAAAAATCCATATTTTCTAAAAAGGTTTTAGAATTTTTTAACCATTTTTAAATATTTTCTTAACTAAAATTTACCCAATTTAACATTAAAAAAAATATTTTTGACAGAAATATTCTTACCATTTTCAAAATAGCGGATATTTGGCTTTTATCAAAAATGTGAATAGAATGTTTATTTCAACATGTATGAAATGAAATGAATAATACTACACAATAACCACAAAATGTGTCAATTATTATTCTATTCTTTATAATAGTATATTTTAAATGAAAAAATACATAAAAGTTCTGGGGAAAAGTTACTTTTATATGCTGATGTTCAAAGTATAAAAGGTTATTTTCCTCAAAAAAATATCTAATGTCATTTTTACAAAATTTATATTCACCTATGACGTTAAACCATTTTTTAATTACAATAAATTGGTGATATTTTGTACATATACCATCCATATCATTTCTAGGGAATCTTTATGATATGTTTTACTGATTTTGTACAATTTTTTTACAATTAACCATATTACTATTGATTGTTTATGACAATGTTTGTTGATTATGCTAAGTATGAAAAATTAATATGTTAGGTTTTTAATATGAATTATTATTTTCATCCTATTTCACCATGTTCATATAAAGAATGTATTACAATTATTTAGTGATTTTTGGGGCCTAGAAGTATATTTCAACTCAATGCATCAGTAGGTCCCATGAGACATATCATCTAGAGTATTTTCTTGAGGCCTTACCCATTTATATATGATATATTAGCATAAATCCCAAATATTAAGAAGTATTGTAATAAGAAGTTTAGTGTATGGTTATAATTTATAGGATTATACATTCCATCATTATGATTTCATTAATTTATACTCCCCATGATTAGTCAATTAATTGTAATTTCCATGGTATTGTTTTAGAGATCATGTGATTATTTATATGGAATTTTATATCATAATTTATTGCTACCATATTATGCCCATGTTATTGATAAAATGAGACGTGTTTCAGATATTTACTTTCTAACATCAATTATTCATTTTTTATTTATTACTTCTATTTTACCCTAACCCTTAGGGAGAATATGAGGTCAGCCATTTCTTATGATTTTTCCCTAGGATGCCCATAAGTGTATTGTGATTGATTTGTAAGGATACGATATGATGAATAATGGTATTATCAAAAAAAATCTTTTTATTTTAATTTTTTCAATTTTAATATAAATCTACTATATGAATATTTTTTTATAAAGACTAGTAATATATTTAGTCATTTCTGATATGATTCCATGTATCTTATACCAATGTATTAATGTAATATTTTTTTCGTAGTGATTTGGGTTAGGATTTTTACATAGACAGTAAAATAATTCATCAAAATTAATAAAATTATCTTGAATGAAATTATCTCCTATTTCCTTCAGATCCATTGAATCAGATAATCTTTTAAATCATCATATATTAATGGTATTGAGGTCAATAAATTTCCAATGATCACTCACTTTCTTATGATCAATGACCTCTACCACTCTCTAAAATTATTTATTCTTTTGTTCAATGTCCACATCCCCATATTCCACCATATTTATCCTATATAAAAACCAAGTATTGGGATACTCTATATAAAGTTTTACTTCTCAATCTATCTAATTAAAAGTATGCTTTTTTAATTCTTTTTCGATGTGGTTTTTGGAAAAATAGAATGTCCAAATGTCAAACTATTTTTATTGAGATCATGTTAATTTTTTGAATGTAGGGAGAGTTAAATACATTAATAATTTAAAATATGAAAATTATATTCAATATCATATGTGACAAAAATAAAAAATGATAAAAAATCCACTAATTATATTTCTTTTAATTTAATCTTTTCGAATGATTTTAGAACATGAAAGCCGAAGACTAAATGAACTGCAACATTGTATTCCACTATAAAATAAATAAAAAATTATAGGGTATGAGTAGAATTTACTATATTATTAATATTATGGTTATCTATATATTATATAAAATTACAAATAATTTAAAAAATAGATTATTTCTAAAAAAATATTTTTGTAAGAAACAATTTCGTTGTGCTATGATAATATAATTTAAAATTACATTTTCAACATTTTAGAATGTTTTTTAAAAAATAAATAAATTTTTAAATTTAGAATATTAAAATTATCTTTCGATTATTTTTTATTTTTTCTAATAATTTTCATCTTTCGGTGGAACTGAAAAATTATGATTTTTTAAGAAAACATCATTTTTTAAATAATTTACATGGGAACATTATATTTGAAATTAGTTTTAAAGTAAAATTAGTTCAATTATATAAACATTTATCCAATTTAGGTTATTATAATCAAATTCAATTTATGTTTTATATTAAAACATTCTATACATATGAAAAATTTCTTTTTGGAAACCCACTTTTCCATCACCTCTATGAGTAGAATTTAAAATTGGATTCTACCACTTCTATGGAATTTTTTTTAAAAAAAATGTATTTCTTAATTTTAATGTAAATAATTTAAATTTTATAATATTTTCTTATTAATGTTTTACCATTATAAATAGTAAAATTTGTAAAAATTATTTACAAACATTAACATAAAAATTGTTTTATCAGGGGATAAACTTAAAATATAAGGGATAAAATGGAATAAAAGCTTTTAAAAATAATTTCTCAAGAAATATGACACCTTAATAAATTCTTATGTTCAATAATGTTATTTTATAGATGATTATGGAATGATAAAATCATGGATATAACTGATTATTTTCCAAAATTCTCTATGTGTCCTCTCCCCCAGTTATAAATGACCACCTCTTCTCTTACAACCTTCACACTTACAAAGCCATATTTTGAAAAATACCATCCAAAATAATTTCATTTATCTACTTTAAACCTCTTATATCACTTGGTTTTATCATAATGAAATCCTTGGAAGGATTTTGGGGAAAATCTAACGAAGTTGTCGGAAAAAGAGGTTGTGTTCTCAAGAAAGAATTTTATTTCTTTTCTACTTCCACCACATTAAAGTATTATCAATCCAAGGTAATATAATATCCTATTTAAATTACACATACATATATGTAATTATGTTAATGTAATTACCCATATCAGCCTCCTCTTCCATCTATTGGGAAACAAACCCATCGATCTTGTGTACGGTGCATTACCACCCCGCGAACCGATGTAATTCATTTTACATCACCAAATTTAAAATACATATACAATGATATACATATATATTAGTTATATTATATTTAAGTTATTATTATAATATTATAATTTTGATATTCTATATACTTTATTAGATTATATTTATTTTAAATTACTATAACGTCGCTCGTGTGTACGACAGACTACCACCTCACGAAGTAATTTGATTCATTAATACATAATATTTAAATATAATTTAATATATATAATTTTAATTAATATATATGACATATATGTCATGGTATTGATTCTAGAATGTTAATAAATCACATACGTCCTTACCCTCTCACCCGTTAAAGAATTGATAATGTCACTCGTTCATATAAATGACCTACCATATCCATGAAGGGTTGTGATACATTATATATGTTCAAATTTTAATAACAATTATAAAATAGTATATAATAAAAAAATTATATGTTTAAAATTAATATAATTCCAGTGATTATTTATCTATATCCAATACCTGAGAATCATTACATCATGACAAAACCCGCATGAGAAGATAATTTAATTAACACCCTATATAATTAAAATAAAGAGATATTATTAATGAAAAATTAATAAGATATTTTATGTAAGAACCAAGTTCTTCTTTTCATGTATAGATTAATATTTTTGGATTAAATGTTATTGACTGTCCTTTTAGGCTAAAACCATATGTTGGGCCATGGGTCGGTTGGGTTGTTATAGAGAAAGAATGTGGGAAAAATGTAGAAAAATAGATGAAGGCCAGATACACATCATGCACTTAGGGTAAAAAATGTATAACTTACCAGAGGTTTTTTTTAATAAAATGGGATGTAGCCACGTTTTTTGTAAAAAAGGACGAAACCTCACATGAGGGATTTTTCAAGCAGTAGGGTCGAAGGGATGTTATGGTTATCATTTCACCATTCCGAACTCTGATTTGAACACTATAAATTAATATCAACATATTATATTATTAAATATTATAACATTAAATATTATTTTATATTTTCTATTATTCCTTGATTTATAATAATTAAGAAAACCCGTATTCTACGTTTTTTGGAAAAAAATTATCAGTGGTTAAATTTTATATTATATGGAATGTATCTTTTAATTACTGATAATAAAAAGAGTAATCATACGATTATATATTTCTTTATGATGAAATCTTTTGTTTTTTATCAGGTGATATATGTTTTAGATATGACTTCGTTAATTAATATTAAAAAAAATTCTGTGTAGGCAATCATTTTCTTTTTGTAGTTGAATTTTAAGTTTGTTTTTATTTTCATTTTAATGTTTCATAATTACATTTTATAGTAAAAAAGGATGGTTGAAATGTGGTTATTATGTTTTAAGATTCATGGTTGAGATAATCACAAAATGAATGATGAATGAATTCTGAGAGTGTTAGTTAAAATAATTAGTTTAACTTTTATTTCAAAAGTATCTATTATTTTATTCTTATAACATTCATTGTTATTTTATAACATTAATGATGTCAACACATATTGAAAATGATCTCTTACCAATCAGTGAAAGTGTTTTGCAAACTACTTTTTATGTATAATTAAATTATAAATTATAAGGTATGTATCTTTTAATAAATGTTCCAAAAATAAGAAATTTTTCAATATATATCTTCTTTATGTCAGTATATTATATTTTTTTATTGGTTGTTAGATTTTTCAGTCATGTCACTTTTAAATAATATTAAAAATTATTATTTGAATAGATTTTTTCGTCTTTTAGTTGGAATCTAATGTTTTTTATTTTTAGGAAAATATTTCATAATCCTTGGGTCATTATAAAGTATGAAGGGTTTGATGTGGTTATTTTGTTTTCAGATTCATGTTTGTAATAATCACAAATAATATATTGATTTTTATTTTTATATGTATAGTTATGTTAATTATTTTATATCAAGATATTTTGTTTTTTAGTCTTATAACATTCATTGTAATTAAACTTCATCAATGATGTTGAGCCATATAAAAATTAATAACTTACCCATCAATGATGTTTGTTTGAAAACTAATTTTTATTTATTGTTAAATATTAAATTATATTATATATAAATATATATTAAAAATAATTTAGAAAAGGATTAATTCATAAATAATATTCAATATTAGGTTTTTGTGTTTTGTTCTTTCTAGGGTGTTAGATATTGCTGGTATGTCTCTTTTAATTTTTATAAATAAATTAGTAGTCAGATAATAATTTTCTTCATTTAGTTATATCCTTTTTATTTGGGTCTTATATGGTTTATGTTATAATATTATTTTTTCTCTTATAGGGTTTCATATTTTTTGCAAAGGTAACTTTATCTACTCTTTTTTTACAAATCTCAACTTTTCTTGTCACTTTTCATAAAAACAAACATTAAACCCTAATTAAAGAGATTTTTAGGTAATTTTTTATATAAAAACCCATTATATAAAGAGTTTTTATGTTGGTTTTACTTCAAATATGAAATAAAAAATTAATTAATTAATTTTAATATTCATTTGAATATAGTTTTTGATGATTAATGATACCAAAAAGGCTTTTAAATCGGTTTTATCCAAATCTAACATAAAAAATGAGTTTTGATGTCTGTTTTCTACAAAAATAATACCTAAATATTAATATATATTGATCAAAAAATGTATTTATTTGTCAGTATTAATCAAATACTAACATTAAAAATAAATTTATACATTTATTTTTCACAAAAAAAATGTCAAATTTCTTTTTAGGTTTCAAATTAAATACCTACATCGTATTCTATTGAAATTCCACATTAAAATTTTTATAGAATAATATATTCTTTTAATTAATTGGTTCTTTAAAAAAATGATAAAGAAGTATCTAAAAGACAATCTCAAGGTCAATTATCTTAGAAACCCTACATTGAAAAACCTATATTTAAAAACTGATGTAGAAATAATTTTTTTAACATCCCATGAAAAAACATTGGTTAAAAATATGCTTAAAATTAAAAAATGAAGCTAAATTATTCTTTTTAACTCATGAAATATCTTATAATGTTTTACATATGAAAGAAAAAATTATGGTTCTTTTTATTTATATATTTTATAAATTATTTAGTAATAAATTTAAAATCCTATAAATTTTAAAAAAATCTATAATTATAAAAAAATGATGTAAAAAAATACACTTCATTTTAACCCAAGGAGTTACATGGTATATTTCTCATGTGTACTTAATGACTACCATATCCATGAATTTATGTAATTGAATTTTCATGACCTATTTATATGAATGTTAATAAAAAGTTAATATAATGAATAAATATGAAACATGTTACATGATTAAGATTATGTAATTCATTAAACAAAGAGCTAGGTTCATGGACCTAGACCACTCGATAGGGCTGTGAATGCAAAATAGATCAGTTTTAACTAAAATTTTCATTTAAATGAATAATTGTTTATAAAAGGATAATGGGAATTTATAAAAGAATCATATATATTATTTTATATGTTAATAATTTTATAAGATATATTTATAATAAACATAAATTTATGATACATGAGTTTTGAATGCCTATAATGTAAAATGATATATAAGGTAAGGATTTATCTAGAACTCTCATTTCCTTTTAAATAAAATATACCAATTTTGAATTATGTGAAATTTTATGGTCCATAGATATTTAACACTATAAATTTTCTTCTACCATTTTTATTTTTTATTTATCTTATAATTGTACAATTTTACACTATTAGACCCTTATAATGAATTTGAAAATATTTTTATGAATTTTGACCTTATTTAGTTTTTGGACGATGATATTGTTTTACACATCCATGTTCATGGAAAAGATTTATGGAATTTTTTATAGATAAATAAATGAATGGGAAATAATATTTTTACTAAATTTTAAATTCTCTAGAAATAATTAAATGTAATATTTTAAAATGATTTATATATAATTAACTTTTGATTTTTTACCAATGTATATAAGGAACTTTTTCTTTTAACATAAAGAAAATGAATGAATTTTCCTACCATAATGGTTATTTATTTATATTACGATTTCTTTACACATTAACACAATTATTTTCAAATAAAATATTTTTCTCAATTTTGTAGAAATTTTTAATTTTTCATAGTTCCAAAATAATTTTATATTTTCCCAATTTTCAAAGAATCATTTAAAAACTCTATAAAGATAATAATTATTCTATATCAATATATTTTAATTATTTTTAGAGTTCATTGAGGATATGATATTATTATAGAACTAACATTAGTTCTTAATATACATTATTGTGATGATGAAATGATGAATTTTTTAAACTATTTTATTTCCCATGGGATATTCTAGGATAAAATGATATAATTATTTTTAAAATAATTTCTTTTATTAGTATTATGCATTCATTAAACGATGAATGTTTTTATGATTATGGGGAAAAAATATTTTATAGTTTTCATTAAGTGATTTATGGGCCTAAAACAACATATCCCTCCACTTAATTATGTAATGACTTATATCCCAAGATATAATATGGATTGGAATGGGGATTGAATCGTGTTCAGTAAATGACTCTATCCATAATATAATGGGGAGTGAACCCAATCCACTATGATTGTTTGGATGTGATCCATTACTATGGAATTTATTTTATATTCTTTTCTATATGTGAAAAACCAATGTGTTGTGCATATAATATTTCCTAATTATTCATGATTTATTATTTATAACTCATTTTTATGATATATGTCATTTATTACAACAAAACCAAATTACATAATTCGTGATTAAGGATATTTAGATGATTGTGTATGAATTTAACAACATATTATCATGTTATCAAAACTTTTTTCTTATGTTATTCACAATCAGGATCATTGATTGATATCTTTTAGTTTTACCCTTACTAAGCCTATAATCTCACCCTATGTTATTTATTTTGTCCATGTTATGATTAATGTATTTTATATGGGTATGTCTTAGAAGTTCAAAGAGTAAGAAGTATGTTGTGGGATATGTTTAATACAATTAATGAAATAAGCTATCAATGTATCTTGTCTCTATAGAAACAAAATATTTTTGGTTATGGGGTCTGTAATGTTTTTAGATATATTGAATATCTATATAAAATGATTTAATATTTAAATATATAATTCTGTAGTGACCTTATTCGAGCCAACATAATCCAAAATATTCCTTATTTTTTTGTTATCAAAAAATATCCACATACATTTAGAGGATAACCGCAAAGGATACCCTTAACTCATCTCTCTTATAACTTCCCACAGTTAATAATTTTTCAACATAATAATATATTGGACACCAAATACCCTTATATATTTCAATATTGTAGTTTTTTTAATACATAACATACATGTTCATAATATAATTACTTCAATAAAAATATTAATTTTGAAAATAACTCATTGTTATAAAAACTCACTAATAGAAAAATAAATAATTCTTATTCTTTAAGAACACAGTTTGAGAACTTTCATGCAATATCATGTTCATCGATTCAACAAAATAATTTCACAATGGATATAATTTGTACAAAATTCATAATTAATAATATGATTGAATTAAAATGAATTAATTTTTCTATGTGTATATTTAAGAAAATTGTTAGTCCAAAATATTTCAAAGGAGAAAACACACACATCTTACTCAAAAAATTTAAAAAATTTAAAATATTTAGAACTATATAGTTATATTTCATGAATGTAATGAGTATAATAAAAGTGAATTCATCAATAAATGAAATAAAATACGTGTTTTTATTAATATATTTTTCATCATATTTTGAAAAACATATTGATGAATGTTATCTGATGGGTAATATGATTAAATGTAAAAATTATTATATAAAGAGGCAATAGTCTCAAAATTAAGAAAAAGTGAACACATATAATACATTTGTCTCTTAAATAGAGATATATTATGAACGTTATTTCCTTGGATAATATTTCACATATTTTTCTGACAATGATTTCCATGTATTCTATTTGAATATAAATTGTCTTCCTTCAATATCAAGAATCATGAATTTTATGAATCATAAATCTAAAAAAAGTTTCCCCATTTGAACTATCATCATGAGAAATCACATCAATTACTCAACCTCTTTAATATGTATTATTTTTTTTATCCTTTACATTTAATTCATAAAAAAACTGATACACGCTAAGTATGTTATAATATTATCCACCAACAAATAATGAATTATTAGTCATAATCATGTTCTCTATAATGAATATTGAACCTGCACCACTTATTTTGAGTGACCCATCATTGAAAACAGTCATCAAGACTTCTATTTTCTTTTAATAAATCTCTTTGACTTTTAAATATCTTATTATATGTGGATTTAATACACTAAAAAAGATATATGTACATTGTTTTTCAGATTAATTTAGTGAGACTTTAACAAATAATGAAGGTTTCTTTCCATTATTATTCTTATTATGGAATATTTATCAATTAAAATTTATACTAGGTTGGGATGGTTGAATATTAACTCATTAGTAAAAATTTTGACTTAGTTCACCACATATTACTACAAACATCTTATAATGATTAAAACTATCCACAACCTTTAGTCTATAATTAATATATTATTTCTAAAATTTTCTTCATTGTGTGGGATAACTCCAAATAAATATCTTCCAAACATGAATTATATGTTCACATTGATTTCATTAATTGAACTAAAATATACCCTCCATGTTCCTTGATCAATTAAAATAAAAATATTATTCACCAAATGGGGTTTCTCTATTGAAAAGTGTATTATATTAAACTTGTATCATGTGCACTTCTTCAATATCTTAGTAATTAACATTCGATTTAATTACTTGTAAAAAATTATTCTTAACTCCCACCATATTCTTCTTCATTATAGTATTCTATCTCGACTTTTCACAAATCCCTATATTTACGTGTTTTTAATGTCATGTAAATAATCCTTTTATTTCTAGATTATTAATAATGAGAAAATATTCCCAAAATTCCACTTTATTAACTTGTGCCTTTGAAACAATAATTTAAATCATTTTATTCATCAATTTTTATCTTTTGTCTTTTTTAAAATATGAAGATTCATTATTTACCTTTACAAATTCATTCTCTAATTCTATTATTATTTTGAAACAAATTGAACATCCTTTTACATTTTTTTTAACATTGATTTCAATGACAATTTGGGATTATTTTCCCTTAAGTGAATAATTTATTCAATTTATGAATTTCGACCATCCAATTTTATTTTTTTAATATTAAAGTTATTGTTAATTCCATATAAATAACCTAATTTAATTATACTCATTTTCTATTTCCTTAATTTTAATATCATTGAATGGAATTTGTTTTGTTCGTTCTATATAATGCACTCCATTTATGTTTCATTCTAAAATCAGTTTTATCCACTATCATATACTAAGATCATACTCATTTAATTTTTTAGAAACCATTTTTTATGTAGATACAATATAATTCTAAACTTCATATTCATCCTCACTATTATAATTATACAAAACATTATATAGAATATTTTTCTTTTTGGATTTAGATAAATTATCACCCTTAACCTTTTATTAAATTTCTTTCCTTTAAAATATTGATGCTTTTTTATTTGATAAACTCTTTGTCTTATCTTTATCATCATAATAATATTATTCTTCATTCAACATTGGATAGTTTTATATAAAATTAATAATAGATCTATACAAGAAAAAAATTATTAGATTATTTGATCGATACATCCCTTTACTTAATCTTTCTCTTATTGAGACTAATTTCATAATATTTTCACACATATTTCAAATAGTTCCCTTATTAATAAAACACTTTTATTATCCTTGAGAAAAATATTTTAAATTACTGTTGTTATTAATTTATTAAATGAAATTTACTTCTCTAAAATACACCTTTTCATAAAATCAAATCATTTCCATAGTTATGTGAAATCAATATTCCTGATCATTAGCTCATAAGCATTTGAGTAATATCATCATCATGTTTAAAAAACACTACGATATGTTTTTTTAAAATATTTGTAGTGTCATTCATTAAAGTGTAAAATAATATTGTTTTAAATTAATATCTTAATAGTTTACAAAAATTAATTAACACTCATAAATAATTTATAAAATTATTCATCATCATACATTAGAATATATTTTCATTTTATACACCAATTCTATAGATTTTATTTATTCACCATCACATTTTATTTCAATATTTTCTCTAAAATAACTCAAATTCAATATAATATTATATCCCATAGACTATAATGAATTATTTATATGAAAATAATTAAATATTTTTCTTATGATATTTAACATCATTGTAAAATTTTCTTTCATAAAACAAATATAATCCAAGCATTTTCAATATAACGAACATGCATAATGGTTTTCCCATTAATCGTATCAAATGTAATGGATAATATCTAAGGAAAATTTAAATCATTCCATATCTGATATTTCATCCAGTTGTATATAAGAATTACCCTATTGTTCTCTAAATTAAAGGTATCTACTATACATATATAAATTTTATAATTAATACATGCTCATGAGTATAAAAACTTATTTTCATCATACACCAATTAATTTATTCATCATTGAAGGTATCCAAGAATGATTATATAACACTTCAAAACCCCATAAAAATATTTATAATTAAAGGGGGGGAATTAGTAAAATTACTTCCATTGGTATTCCTTATTTAAAAATACTTTAATAAATCTTAATTTAATTGAAAATATTGTTTTAAAATATCCAAAAATATATACACGTAAAAATATAGTATTCATATGTGAATTTTACAATTTTCACCAAATATTTATAGTGATCTATTAAAACCTTTAATCACACAATAAACTAATATCAACATGTTATATACAACAATAAGGGTTTATTCTTGATATAATAATATAAAATGGGTCATATGGAATATGTATTATTATTCTATATAAAAAGTAAATAAATTTTGACGTACTAAAAATAATAGATTCTTTACCAAAACTATAATTCCATTTATTATATTTATTTATCTAGATAATCCTCTCATTGTTTTTTATCTTCCTATTATTCTTCTCATTATTTTATGTGAATATTAACTCTTTCATTTTCTTCTATAAAATTCTCTACACATTTACACCAAAACGTTCTCTTAAATTTTCTTTTAATATAAATTTCAAAATAAAATTGAATTGAGTAACAATCATTTAATTAATACCACATCATTTTGAGTTATTAGATCAATCCATTAACTTTAATTTGACTATTAATAGTTATGATATGGGGACTTATGGCTTAAAGGTAAAGTTTATTCTCTGGAATGAAGTGATGGAGGGACATCTATACATTTTGAATAATAAAGGGAAATTTTATCCATACTTATCATAAAATATCTCTATATTAAAGGTATATTATCTTGAATTAAATGAAATATGGGTTATGATTTAGTATAAAAATACATTTATATCATGGTTTCAAAGGAAATTCGATATAGATATATTTTCATTAGAAACATTGATATAGTTAGGAGGTGATTTGTCTCATTATGTGATCACATTTCTTGGTTTTGATATTAGTGGTTACAAATTTTACAAATAAAATAGAATAAAAATAGTGATAATAAAAATAGTAGGGTAATGGTTTTCACTAAAGCACAATTTTTTTAGTGTAAAAACTATAAACCATGTTTATTCATCCTGGAAACACATTGGTATTTCTAGGGATATATGAGAAATTTATTATAATAAATATTGAGTAATAGTTTTATTTATAATTTTATTTATTGTATTAGTATTTTGAAAAATGGTGATTATTGATTTACACTAGTTTATTTAAAAATATTTAGCAACAGAAAGGAAAAATTTATCATGGTGACACATGAAAAGAAAATATTGTTTGTCCTTAATCTGAGGAATGTTTTGTGGTTAGTCATTTTTCAATGGAAAAGAATGCATTTGGGAGATTAGTTTGATGATAGTTCGATGGATTTTTTTGATGTTTCAACATCCATTTTTCAATTTATGGATGTCATAAATGACATTAATGTTGACATAATCCCCATCGTATGAAATTCATATGCTAAGGGTATATTGAAAAGAACTAAATTACTCTCCTTAATTTTTAGGAAAAGATATATATATTATTTATTTATTTAAATTTAAATTATTAATAACTCTATTTTTTAAAATTTTGATATCTAATTCTATGAATGTTTATTATTTATTTGAATTTTGCATTAAATTTTATAATCAACTGTTATGGTTCAAAATTTTCATATTGAAAAACCCAATATAATTAAATATGTTCTTGTTAAATTTACACATATTTTTAATGTGATATTTGAATATATAATTTTTGATCATTTCTATCATTTTATAATTAATACTAATATTTAAAGTAGTTTTTTTGTCTCATAACATCATTATTTTATTGGAAACAAAGACATGGGTGAGAATTTTTAAACATATTTTATTAATAATTTTATTAAATATTTACTTTTCTAATAATATAAAGGCACAATGAAAATCAATACATTTAATGAATTAAATTATAGTCATTGAGGAATATGAATAGTTACCATAGTATATGTTTTTTCATTCTATAAAATAAATGATAAATTTATTTAATAAAGGAAACAATTTAGTAAAAAAATATTTTTTTTAGAAACTAATATTACTTCCCTGATAGGGTCTTCTAATCTAGTGAAAATTATTCTAATAGTTGGTATATGTGGGCTAAACCCATACTAAAACTGTCAAATTCATATGGAAACCGTAGTATCCATATTATTTTTGATGAAAAAATAACATAATGGGTACAAATTCAATAAAGTTTTCGAGTTATGTCATCATACAGAGTCACTATAGGATTATATCTACATTAAATGATTGTAATTCCAATTAAACGATAAAGAAATATATTTTTTGGGAGTAAATAATTGTAAAATATCGCAATTATTTTATTTTTATCTCATTTATTGAATATTATAAATTTTATATAAGTAATATTTAATGTATTCAATTATAGAATACATTCAACTTTACATAAAGGAAATAAATTATGAAAATATATGTATATTTAGCTACAGTTTAATTGTGGGATTTTAAACTAAAATTAGAAAAAAATAACCCATTTCTGAATGAAGTCCCATTCACCAATTATGTCTATTTAGATACAGATACATGGGGAAAATGTTTTATCATCCGACCTGATGAATCATTTTGTAGATGATAATTATCCTATATTGTTAAATTAATTGCACATTACCTGATTACTTACTAGATAATTTATAGATTATAATCCTCGAGATTATTTTACCAAGTCATCTTGGTGTAGAATGTATACCCTCATACTTTATCATGAGAAGGGTTTCAATTAAATTATGAGAAAAATATTGTAGAAAATTTTAATAAATTAAGATATAAGTAATGAATTAGTTCAGAAGAGGTCTATTTAGGTTATCCATCTCACCGAATCATCTTAAAAATATAAACTAGATAGAAAGGAAAAAACTAGAATCGTTCTTATAGAACAATCTAATAAAGCAGCTGATAAAATTATTCGAAATTATTGTTTATTTTCATGGAATGTTTTTTTAAATAATAATACTAATATAAAATTTCAATTTTTCATCTCATTATGTTCTTTAAGGTAAATCAATGTGATAGACCTTCTTCCATGTCTGTAGGATTGACATCTTAAAAACATCTTTAGGAAATCAAGGACGTCTTGTCCACAGAAGAGGATATGAGGTGGGTGTCAGTATTAAGAAACATGTATTACATAGAAGTAATAAATAATGAGTCCCACAAAAAGATACATAAAAAGATGATATTGAAGACTTAAAATAGTCAATGGGTGATCAAATTTAATCAGATATGAAGGTTCTCTTTTTAAAAAAATAATGAGACAATCATAGCTTGCATACTTAGATCCTCCACCTCCTCATTCGGACCCAAACATATATTGTCAGTTGTATACAAGAAGTACCCATATATGTATTATAACATATAAATCCCTGAATATATTTGGTTATTCCTTAAAACACCATCATTGTTTATTTTCGTTTGGAAAACTATCTATACATTATATTATTGAACCAAATGTTCTACTTTCACTTATTACAAATGTGGTAACCAAAGATGGTGACTATATGGGTCATTCATATCTTTATATGGATAACCTTATTATTTATCTAACATAAAAGGTATGTGAATATATATAAATATTATTTACATTTAATTGAAAATTACCTTTCATGTTTTATTATATTTAATTTATATTAGTGTATCTTAAATCAAAAGAATTAGTAAAAAAATCGAATGTTCATGAACCAATAACATTATTATTCTGAGATTTTTGATATTATTAGAAGATTATTTGAGATATATTCATCCCTGGAAAGTATTTATGAGTTTCAAATGACGTTCAATATATGTGAAAGTGTCTAGACATTTAGAATAATCAATAAAGATATCCATTATCTAGTTATTTTATATAAGCTCAACATATCTATGATACAATTTTTTTCAATGTATGTACATTTATGTTTTACATTTTCATTCTCAAAGTAATGTTTAATTCAAGGGGTGTAGTTTATTAATTATATAATTAGTTATGTAAACACACTTTTCATTAATACGAGACAACTATTTTTTATGTTTTTAATTATTTTGAATAAATTTTAATTCATTTGAAATATTTGGATAACGATAATAGAGTTACATATATATGTAATAGATTAGAAATGATGGAAATTGGTTGATGGATTCTTCTAGTCTGTGATGTGTAATAAGATTAATATATGAATTGATATTAATTATAATTTCACTAATTATGAAGTATTTATATTATAGTGGTCATTGTATGCTAGGAATACTCATCCCATGTGAATGCACATTATATTTGTCATTATTTTTATTACGTAGTGTTCTTAATTCATTCAAAAAATTTCTAAAAATATAATATTTATTTATTTCTTTTATTTATTTATTCTAAATAATTAATTATAACACATGTTTTGATAATTTATATATGAAAATTTAGGTCATTAAAGAGGATTAACAATGACCTATTGTTGACACAAATTCCAAATAATATCAGCTATATGAAATTACTGAGAAATAAATATTGTATTAAATAATATTATATATATATATATATCTGTTTGTGTGTGTCGGTTTTTATATTACTATTATTGTTTTGTAAATGCAGTGTCATATTAAAAAATGAACGGTGTAATTTGTAAATTATATTTTAATATTCATGTTTACAATAATCAGAACATAGTTGAGGACTGAATTTTATAATATTCATTATTTTTTTTGTTTTATATCAAAATATTCTTTTTTTAATCTTATGAAATTCATTTTTACTATAGGTTTTCATTGATATCTATCCTTATAAAAATTTAGAACATACCCATGATCGAGGTTTATTTCCAACCTACTTTTGATGTATGGTTAGACTATATATAATAAGGTATGTATCATTAAATTAATTTTTAAAAAATAAGATATTAGAAAATATTTTTCTATATTAAGTTATAATATTTAGTTTGGTTTTATAGGGTTTGATATTTTTAAGGTGTGTGTCTTTTAATTAATGTTAAAAAAGTTTGTATTGAAAAAAATAATTTTCTCCTTATAGTTTTAATCTTATGTAGTTTTTTATATTCATGTTAATAATTAATAACTACAACATCATCATCAAAAAGAAAGAGTGAAATGTGTTTATTATTTTTTGAGATAATATCAAATAAGAAGATGAAAAAATTTGATAGATTATAATATATAAAATATTTTGGATTTTATATCAAAATAATATATTTTTTAATATAATATCAATCTTTGTTATTATTGATTTTATATTTTGTCGTTTGATATACTAATATATAAAATACCCATATTCAATGTTTTTTTGAAAAATGATTTTTATGTGTAGATAAATTTAAAATTATTTGATATTTATCTTTTAAATAATGTTACAAAAAAGTGTAATTCGATAAGAGTTTTCATCTTGATGTTGGTGTTTTTGGTTTATTTTTTTCTGGGTGACAGATGTTTTAGGTATTAATTCTTTACTTATTATTATAAGAAATTAATAATTAGACAATCATGTTTTTGTTATATTTTTATTTTAATTGAATTTTTATTTTCTTGTTAATATTTTCTAATTACATTGTCATCATAATAAAAAAAGGATGAAATGTGGTTATAATTTTTTAAGATTAATGGTTAAGATAATCACAACTATGATGATGAATAAATTATGATGTGGTTAGGAAAATTAATTATTTTAGGTTTTATACCAAGTATCTATATTTTAATCTTATAACATTCATTGCTTTTATAGATCTTAATTGATATCAACTCACATAGAAATAGAGAATATCCCGATCATCGAAACCTGTTGGAAAAATATATATTTTTTATAGTTAAATTTTAAATTATAAGCTATATCTTTTATAAATAAATTTTAATAAATGGGTAATCTATCAATATATTTTTACATTATGTTGTTATATTTTATTTTTTACTAGGTGTTAGATGTTTCAGTAATTTCTCTTTTAAATAATGTTAACATGATTTTCTAGAGAGTCATTTTTTACATTTAGTTCGTATATTGTGATTTTTTTTATTTTCCGATAAATATTTCATAATATTATGATCATTTTAAATTTTTATGGGTTAAGTGTGGTTATTATATTTTAAGATTTATTTTTTTGATAATCACAACTAGGATGATTATTAAATTTTTATAAAGCTTCATATATTAATTATTTTATATATTTTTTTAAAATTTATATTTTTTAAATATTATAATATTCATTATAATTGTACCTTTTCAAGGATGTAATAACATATAAAAATGAAGTACCAACCCGTAATGGTTGTTTTTTTGCAAACTAATTTTTTGTATCGTTAAATATTATATTATATGCTATGAATGTTTTATTTTTTTTAAGGTGTAATTAGGAAATTGTTTTTCTACATTAAATTTTTTTGTTTTATTATATATATGGTGTCAAATATTATAGGTATGTATATTCAAAAAAAATAAAATTGAATATTTAGATAGTAATTTTCACAATTAAGTTTTTACCTTATGATTTGTTTTTATAAGGACCTTCTTTGGTTTGTGTAATTATATTCAATTTGATTTTAGAGAGTTTTATATTTTGTTTCCATGTTAATTTCATCTATTTTGTTTAAAATTACTTATTTTTGTGTCTGTTTTCTAATAAAAATGCATTGAACACTAATTGTATCTCTTTCAATGTAAGTTTTTTTATAAAACATATCGTAGAAAGTGTCTTTGGATGTAATTTTCTGTTAAAATATGACATTAATATCATTTAAATAAACATAATATTCTTTCGAATACAATTTTTCAAAATAAAAGATGTCATATGACCCTTTAAAATTTGTTTTTATCTAAATATTACATATGAGTTTTGATGTTAGTTTTATGCAAAAAAATAAACCTAAATATTATTCAAGAGTGATAAAAAGAATTATGTTGTCTGTTTGAATAAAATAAAGATGTTTAAAATGAATTTTTATATCTATTTTTTCATAACAATGATGTCCTAGGTTTTTAATACAGTGAAATAAAATTCTTTTAGACATCAATTTTTATCAAAATTCAACATAGAAATAATTTTTAATGAACTAAAATTTCTTTCAAATGATGGGTTTTATAAAAAAAATTTATTTAAATACATGAAAGACACTATCAATGTTGATTTATTTATAAAACTATCATTGAAGAATATATTAATCTTTCTTCTAATAATGTTTCAAATTTAGTTATTTGAAAAATGATGTTGAAACTCATTTTTTATCATCTCTTTCAGAAAACTCTGTTGAAAAATAAAAAAAATAAAAAAATTGAAGTTAAATTATGTTTTTCAACTCAAGAAATATCCTGTAATGTTCCACATATAAAATAATAATGTGTAGTTATTTTCATATATATATCTTTTTTTTATTTAATAATTTATTTCTAATTCTTTAAAATTTAAAAAGATTATAATTATAAAGAAAATATGTTATAAAAAAATACTTCATATTAACATAAGGATTTATAAGGTAGATTTCTCAAATGTATGTATGATCTACTGTGTCCGTGAATTTATGTAAATCGTTTTTCATTACCTATTTATATGAATAGTTATAAAAGTTTATATAATGAATAAATATGAAACATGTGAAGTTATTTAGATTATAAAGATCATTTAACAAAGTCCACAATACATGGACTAGGACCACCGAGTAGAACTGTACATGAAAAAATATACGATTTTTCACAAATATGTTCATTTTAATGAAATATTAATTATAAAAAGATAATTGGAAATTAAAAATGAATCATATATAGTATGTTATATTTGAGTAAATTTTAAATTTATATTTATAATAAACATGAATTTATTATATTTGTGTTTTTAATTCCTATTAACAAATCCAAGAAATTAGGTAAGGTTTTTTCTAGAAATATTATTTCTTTTCATGAATTTATATGCTAAATCTATATTATGGGAAATTAAATGATCCACAGTATTTAAACCCTATATATTTTTTTCTTCCCAATCCAATATTTTATTTAACATGTTATAGTACAATTTTCCATACTTTGGTACTTATAATGAATATGAAAATATTTTTATGCGATGTTTAATTTATTTTAATTTTAACCAATAATCATTTTCATATAAATTCATGTTACTGAAAATTATTTATGGAATTTTTTGTTGATACATTAATGTATGGGAGATATTATTTTGAATACCTCTTACATTTTTTATAAATTCTTAAATTTATTATTTTATAATGTTTTATGTATAACTCACTTTTTACTTTTTAATGATTTATGAATGGAATTTAATCTTTTAATGTACATGTCTTAAATGAGTTTTCCTACCATCATGGGTATTTTTTATTTTAATAATCTTTTACAAATTTATAATGTTATTTTTAAATAAAATATTTTTCTTAATATTTTCTCAATGTTTTAGTTTTCCTTGATTAAAAAAAATTATATTTTTTCCAAATTTTCAAATAACTGTTGAAATATGCTCTGGTTATTCAATGTCAGTATATATTAATTATTTTTATGAATCATGGAAGATATCATACTATGATATAACCTAATTTCTTTCTATCTATGTTTTATTATAAAGATAAAATTATGATTTTTTTAAACCATTTTCTTTTTTGTGGAATATTATAAGATAAAATTATATATTTATTAAGAATCTAATTTCCCCTCTAGGTGTTATGAATTAATGAATTAAGGAATATTTTTATGATCAGATGGAACCAATATGTATGGTTTTGATTAAGTTATTTATGGGCCTATAATTGTATATCTGTCCCATTAATTATGTAATGGTTTATATCTCATGAGATAATATGGACTTGAATGGGGAGTGAACCCTATTTAGTGAATGAATCATTATATTATGATAGTCATGAGGGATAACATTGAATATGGAAATAATATAATGGTGGGTGAACACAATCCACTATGTTTTTTGGGTAAGTGATCCATTACTATGAAATTTATTTTCAATGCTTAGTTGTATGCCAAACACCTATGACTTCTGTGTATAATATATTGTCATTCTTCTTTATTGACTATTGATAGTTCCTTACACTTATGATATGTTTATTTTATTATGACAAAACCATACTATATTATTCATTATTAAAGATATTTAGCCAATTAGGTATGACTTTCATAACATATTATCATGTTATCAAACTATTTACATATATTATTCTCACTTATTAACATTGATTGGTATCTTTTATTCTTACCCCTACATAAAATATAATCTCACTCTTTGTTATGTATCTTTACCCATTTTATGATTAGTGCCTTTTGGAATATTAAGTCATAGAAGTGAACTATGTGAGAAGTAAGATATAGTATATGTTGAATATAAGTCATATAATTAGTTGATTATGTCTCTTGGCTCTATAAAAAAAATTTTGGTTTTGGGATGTGTAATGTTTTTTATATACTAAATATCCATATACAATAATGTTACATTTAAATATTTAATTCTTTAGTGACATCATTAAAACCAAAATCATCCAAAATATTCCTTATTTTTTTGTTTTCACAGCAACATCTTCTTATATTTGGTCTATAACTAAGAAAGATACCTTCAAATCATCTCTCTTATAACATCCCATGGGTTCAATCTTTCCAGTTAATAATATAGGGTATAAAAAATATCCTAATATATTTAAATATTGGGGAATTATTTTAATACATCACATATAGAGTCATATTAGAATTAGATTAATAAAATCATTCATTTTTAATATAACCTATTGTTCTAATCACTCACATATAGGGAAATAAATAATTAAACATCTATGTGAACATGGATGGAGAAATATCATCCAAGATCATGTTCATCCATTAAAAAACATATCTTTATTGTGGGTATAAGTGTTACAAAAATTATAATGAATTCAATGACTCAAATGCAACAAATTAATTTTTTATGTGTATATTTATCGAATTTGTTAGTTCAGTAGATGTCCAAGGATAAACCTCTAAAATTTTACTCACAAAATATATAATATTTAAACATGTGTAGAACTACCAAATTATATTTCATGACTATAATAAGTATAATACAAGTGAATTCATCCATAAATAAAATAAAATATATGTTTTTATTAATATTATTTTTCAGCATAGAAGGAAAAATATATTGATGAATGATATCCATTGGGTAATATGTTTAAGTATACACGTTATTGTATAAATATGTAATTGTCTCCACATCAATCAAACAGGACATATGAAATTAATTTCTCTCTTCAATAAAGATATATCATGGACATTATTCCCATCGATAAGATTTTGAAAATTCTTCGGACCATGATGCCCATGTATTTTATTTCACAATTTATTCTCATTCTTTAGGCTTAAGAGGAACGAATTTCATGAATCATCAATCTAAAATAAGTAACCCCATGTTATGTATACTTTAGAGAAATCATATTCACTACTCAACATATTCAATATGTTTTAATATTTTATATAAAAGTCTTAATTTCCTTAAAAATCAATTAATCCTTCTCTTTTTCTAGAAATGATGCACCCGTAAGGGGCTCTCGACCTAGGTTTTCCTCCCTATCGCCGTGGCTAGATCCTCCGCTTTGGAAGGCACAACGAATCCTTCTCACGCTCGGTGGGTTGGCGGTGGACCTCCGTTGTGCGGCACTGCGTGGTTCTCTTTGGGGGTGGAGATGCTCTCGGGCTTATGTGATTGTTGGTTCTGGTCCGCGGGTGTAAGACCAGTCCTGTTGACGGCACTCTCTTGAGCACTCCTGGATCAGATCTCGGCAGTTTTTTGGTGACCGGTGGTGTTTTTACTCGCATTCGAGGGTCGCGCTCTTGCGTCGGCGGTTTGGGCTCTGTCCCCTCTCAGGTGAGTTTGATGGGGTTTTCATTGTCTTTGTTGCAGTTGGGTTGTCAGGTGGCGGCGGGATCTTCAGCTCCATGGATGTTTTTCTTTTCATCGTTGACGGTTCCGATGTTTGGTTGTTGTTGGTTGCTTTGCGGGATGTAATCTGTGAGTTTGTGGTTTCTTTCACCAGATTTTCATGGAAATCTGGTGATGTTTTTTGCGACGCACCGAGGGTTTCTACCTCATTGAAATCGGTGACGTGGGTTTCTACCTTGTCGAATTTGGTGAAGGGGTTTTGGTGCGCTGGTGAAGGGATGGCGGTGGTGGTTGCCGGTGAGTGGTCTCGCTGGTGTCTGGCTGTGGAGGCGCGTTCGGCGATGTCCGACGAGGTGTGTGGACTGAGGTGAGAATGTGATTTGACAAAGCCCGAGGCGGTGCGTGGCTCGAGGCGTTGAAGGGGGTGTTTTTCTAAATTTTTTGAAGTATTTCATTTGAATTTTTAATTTCTTGATGTGGTGATGTGGATTTGAAGTGTTTCGGGTACTGGAAACCCCTAAACCGGTTTCAGGGGAACTGGATACCCCCAAACCGACCATTAGAAAATAAAAAAAAATGATTTGTAGGCCGTAAAAAACTATGAAAAAGTATGTATGTTATAATTTAACACCTCAAAAATAATGAATTATTAGACTTCATTATTTTTTTTATAATTACTATTGAACCAAATTATCTTATTTTAATTAAACCATCACAAAAAAATCATTTATTATTAAATATACTTTTAATCAACCTTAAATAGCTTCAAATATCTTTTAATATGTGGATTTAATACAATAAAACATATATAGGGAAATTAGTTTTCATATTGATGGATTTTAACATTAATAACTGATGAATTCGTTTTTCAATTATTATTACCATTATGGAAAATTTATGTATTAAAATATATGCTAGGTTGGGATGGTTGAATATTAAGTCATTGGTATGAATTGTGACATAGTTCATCAAAAATTCCTCAAAACATATTCTCATGATTAAAAATATGAACAAACTTCAGTTAATAATTCTTATATTAACTCTAAGATTTTCTTTATTTAGTGGGATAATTTCACCTCAATATCTTCCTAAAATGTCTTCTAGATTCGATGTGATATCACCAATTTAATGAAAATAACCCTTCCTATTCCCTGATAAATTAAAATAAAAATAGTATTAAATTGTATTACATTCACTTATACAATCTCTTGGTAATTAAAAATATCTTTAATTATTCTGAAATCCCAACGTATTCTTTTCATTATAGTATTTTATCTTAAATTTTCTAAAATCCCTATAGTCATGTGTTTTCTTGAAACCCCCAACACTAAAGAAAAACCCCTGAGCAGAAAATAACCCAAGTTGTGAACCCGAGGATAACCATAATCATCAATCATTCGATAGGATTTTACATCTCCAAATAAAAACAGCTAAACCAAGATCAACCCAGACAATGGCCAAACACACTTTAAAAAAACACATGATTCATAAAACCACATTCACCGAAACAGGACTAATTGGATTATAATAGGATGAGTACATCATAACTTCATGACAAAAAATAAACAACAACAACTTGAAAAACATAATTGCAAAAAAAAAACAATAACTGAAAGACTTTAATTGTTTTCCCACCAATACAATACACAAAACCTGAACTGAGGCTTCACATTCCTAGAAACTCTTGACTATATGGGAGCTTCACACCAAGATCTATGGATGGGGTTCTAATGGCGGAAGCATCTCATGCCTCATAGTTAGTCAGTAGATTCCTCATGTTATAGCATCTTTTTCAATAGATGCTTCTCGCAAAACTTCTCCATGTGACCCAAAAAATAGCAAAAATGACACATCTTCGGAGGGATGTGACATGAAGTCTTCACATTCCCAAAATGGCCACACTAGAGGAACACTACTGAATGGTCCGACGAACGAGAAGCTAGAACCATTATAGTGTTTTATTTAGAAACAAGTCCCTTTGGAACACCCTACTCGCCAGATGGGGATCCTTCAAGGGAAGCTAGATATGTTGGATTTCCGACCATCTGTGCTCTAGAGACCAACTCAGATAAAAATGCCTCATCCACCAACTTCTCAACATGATAGTCCTTATAATGGATGACCTTATACTTGATCTCTACAAGAAGACCCCCTGATGACTAGAGAAGTATTCATCAAATACTGCGATGCTAACTCTGGAAAAAATCACACATGTTCCACAAAATGGTTAAAATTCAATTTCATAGTCCTTTGGCCTTGTTGAATATGCATGACCACTTCCCTATTCTTCAACTTCACCTATTTAGGTATAAAAAATAAGAAAAAATGGATTTAAATAATTCCAACATCATCCGAACATGCAGTTATAGAGGGGAGAACAAATCCCATTCATCCAAAGTTGGACCTTCGAACTGAAAAAAACGGCACGTACTCTAACAACTTCGAAAGTTCTCAATACCCTGAAGACACGATTGACCTCTTCAAGCCATTTTCTACCTCTAAATGACCCTGATCATCATGAAGGATATGATTTGTTTAATAAGGAAAAAAACTAGGAATGAATTATCAGAAACCCTGGGGACCATTCTAAGAAGCATTTTCTGAACAACATATAAAATAAAGATACAAAACCAATATCAAACATAAGAAACAAAATTGAAAGAGCCTTCATCCAAAAAAAACCATCTCAAAAAACCAAAAAAATAAAAACACAACCCAAAATTCACTTTTCAAAATCCCCAATTCGTTTTAGATTTCAAAACCACCTTCTTTCAAGGAAACTTTCCAAGCCAAATTCAATTTCCAAAATCATTCCCCCTTTTTTTAAAATCACTTTAGAAAAACTAGGCCATTCCTTTAATTCCGAGTACACACACCACTTATCCTATAAACTATTTCACATTTCTTCATTCCATTTCATCCATATTCACCAACATGAACTTCCCATGTATCCCTTCACTTGTTCAAACGTTCATAGAGAGTACTCGAGGTTGCACTTAATCAATTTTTCTTCAAATTCCATGAAAAAACCCTATTTTTAAACCAATAGATTTCAGTTTTAAACCCAATTTCATGAATTTAGATCCATTTAAAAGAAATAATTTCCATTTAAAAAACACTTTTTAATTTTACAAATTGAAAATACACTGACCAGAAGCTAGTTGAAACTCAACTTTCATCAAACTACTGAAGGGAGGGACTAGTATTCAGGCTTTACCTAGTGACATGGTAGTAGTTCATACCCCAATTTAGTGTCAACAACTAGGAGAAACTTAAAACATGTACTCAAGGTCCACAATGGTCACTAATCTAGGTGAAATAATGATGTAACGACAAATTGCCTCTATTGTCATCCCTCAACCTAAAACAAACAAAAATGAGACAAGGACTCAATCCCAAGACTACCCCTTAGAGACTTGATGTATGGGATGGTAGAGGGTTAATTATGTACCTATCATACCTACCTCTCATATCCCTATTGTCCTAATTTCCATTTAACGGACACCCCAAATAACAGGGGCCTCTTTTGATATCATTTTTTCATGAACCAACCCAGGTCGACCCTGAACCACTCACACGAGCCGGTCTGCGACATGTCCCAAGTGACATTCCCAATCTCCATGGGTTAGAAACTAGTGTCGGGCATCAATATTAACAATTTGGAATGGTTTAGACCATACAATATAAATAAAAGTATAGGAATGAAAATAAAAATTAAACTAAACGCTAGTATTAGAAAAATAAATAATCAGAATAGCTCAACATACCTCCACTTGACCTTCGATGTCACCTCCCAACCAAAGGTCAACCTTGCTAAAATAATGAGAAACTGGGCCATGGAAACCTAAGAAAAGGAAACCTGTAACTAAAATTATAAAATAGGTATGATAATTTAAATGAAAATTATGGTTTCGATGATAAAAAAATCCAATGTCTCTTTTCATGAAACAATCCCTTAACACAAGATTAAAAAACAAATAAAAAATAGGGTTTTAAATTTCTAAAATAATAAACATGTTTTTTCCATTTACAAATCCAGAATATAGTACATGCTATTTCAATAAAACCATTTTTCATTTTATAAACTAAACCTAAAACAAAAGATACCAAAGAGAGGCTAAAATGATACAGGTAAACAAGGAAAGCTATAAAAAAACTAGTATGATAGAAAGTAAACAAGAAATGTAAATTAATGGGTAACCATGGGTGATCCAAAAAATTCCTAGAAGACCCCTGTACATACTCTGTTTCGAAACCCCTTCCAGAGTATAGTGAAGCTCCAAGGTTTATAACCAACTGGACACCCTATAACTGACCAATCTAGTTGCAAAGCCCGCTTGGCCAAACAACTAATCCAGGGGGTACCAACATGTCTAATTGGGGTTGATCAGTAACCATCACTTGATCATATAAAAGTCTCCCAGAAACCCATGTAGGTTATAAGAATAATGTGTATTTAGGAGGCCCTCGCATGCATGAATCATATCACTGCACTGGCCTACCCCAAACACGGACACTAATATACAATAACTCTAATAGGATATCCCTCTTATAAAGGTGCCCCATATTTATATACATACATTTCATATCACAAAAAGCTGTCAACTGGGACGCTATACCATTTGACATTCAAACAATTTCATAAAACAGTCAATGTTTCCAAGAGGCTTACACGTTCTCCAAAACAAAATCCCTTTTAAATGTTAGTAAAAACATTACCATTGGGTTAAAAGTTTCAAAAGGTCCTTCGTCGCGTAATGTAGAATCCGTTTTTTCTATAAATGTTATTAAAACTACGACTAAACGCAGACAATTTTCAAAACCACCTTCTTAAATAAAATCTTAGTCAATTACAGCTTCTAAGTTAAAAGTGCCAAATGGGCATTGGATAACAACCTCACACACACGTTTTGTATTTTCCCATTAGAACCTTATCCTTTTTAGACATACACCAAATAATTCCTGAAGGCCCTAAGAAGGAAAATCCATGGGAAGAACATTTACAATCATTTAATAGAACAAAACCAAAGACCAAACCTCATTTAAGAAAACATGATTTTTTGGAAAACAATGGATTTAAAGAAACACCATTTCAAAGGTGTTAATATAATTTATGATAACATCAATGTGTGAACGTAGTGCACTCATGGATGTGAGAACATCCAATGGCACAATAAAATCCAAAGAGAACATTTGAAAGAAAAACCCAAATGCACACTAAAACACCTTTAACCCATTATTCACCTTTCAAAAATCATTTAATAACAATTATAATAATTTAAGAAAACCTTTTTAAAAGAACACAAAAGGCTTACATCATGATTCTATCAACATCAGACTCAAATTCCATTTAAACATCCAATGCATATTCAAACACTTCAAACACTACTTTTTCACCTTTCAAAACATAGGTCTCACCACTTTTACACCCAATAGAACTAATTTAACAATTTATAAAAACTTTCATATAACTCAAAATAGGTTTTCACCAAAACACACTTCCTGCAATACAAACATACTATCAATAGATGATATGATCAAAAGTATTATTTTCATAAAAACTAATTTTTCACCAACCAATTTAATTAAATAACATGCTATGTTAACTTGATATACAAAAAATTTATCAAGAAATTCTTTTCACAAAACATCCTAAAAAATCAAAGAATTCACCCAAAACTATTTTTAATAATATTAACTAATATAATGAGCTATGTAAAATAATCATAAAGGGTCAAACAAATTAAAACAATAATTTTGAAACATATAAGTTCCATGAATGATGAAGGAAAATAAAAAAATGAAAACCTCATACCCAAATCAAGAATGGATACAACGAAGCATACATAAAAGAATGAACAACACGAAATAGACCAAATTCATGCCCTAGAAAAGGAGAAGAACATGTGAAACACAACTCATGGTATTAAGATTAAGCCAAAACAAATAAAAACACCACAGATTAAATGAGGGAAAAATAAATAAATAAATGAATAAATATATTGGATCCTGGGGTTTGGCACACATGAGGGATAGGTGGTCGGAGTAGGACAATGAGGGTTAGTCAGTACGAGTCGCAAGACAGAGTAGGGGGTCCAGGAAATTCGATTGCTGTAGAAAAGAAATTCATGGGCTGGTGAGAGTAAAGAAATGCAGGGGAGGGCGTCGACTGGAACAAAGAGCAATGTGGGGAGTTTGGCTGGGGGTCGGCTCGCCGGAGCAAAGGGGAAAGAATGGGCTAGTTGGTTGGAGATCAGAGGCGCCCTTACTGAAGGTGTGGAAGGTCAGAGGCCGGAGGGCTAGGGATCCTAGAGTGGAGCATCTAGAGGGTGGTTGGCAAGGTCAGGTGGCAAGAGAGGAGGCTGAAACATGGCCTAACTGAAGGCGGCCTGACCAGAGCACGGGAGGCTGGAGCACAGCCTGATTGCCGGTAGGGGGAAAGGACATGGGACGAGGCAAGAGAGTGGAGCTGCCAGCATTGGGGGTCAAGGGAGAGGGTTGAAATGGTGTGGGAGATCACGGAGGCCCATGCTGGGGGTGAAGGCTAGAGCAGCGAGGACTTGCGAGTGTAGGTTTAGGGAGCATGAGGGAGAGGTCGAGATTGGCTGCAGGATTAGAGGGCGAGGCTGGGTGAGGGGACCTGGAGGGCGGCTGGGCAAGGACGTGGCTGGGATCCGGTGGGGTGAGGTCAGTGCTAGGGACCAAAGGGGTCTGGTGCACCAAACAAAATGATGAGGGGGTGGGGGCAGGTATATGTGCAGTGCATAGAATGGATAGACAAGGTTTTTTTAAAAATAATAAAAATAATAATAAAGTTATTATGATAATAAAAATAATAATATTTTAAATAATATTAATTTTAATATTAATAATTAAAATAATTAAGAATATTAATAATGATAATAATGATAATAAAAATGAAGATTACAATAATAAAAATAGTAATAATAATTAAAATAGTAATAATAATAAGAGGAATATTAATAAAAATTTATTAACAGTTATATTAAAAAAATTATTAATCAATCCCTAATAATAAAAATATTATTATCTACACAATAACATTATTTTTATTATGATTTAAACAATACACTATTTTTATTCACAAAAAACTTTATCTGTTTTAAACTCGAGACATTTGCGCGACACTCGGGCTGAGCGCGCGACTACTCCCCACCGTGAGATGACTGTGCACGGGTCTGAAACCCACTAGAAATATTAAATGACAAAAATTTTAATCTAGGATCTATCCTAGAACAATACTACAATTATTAGTATTTGTGATGGGTTATTTGCGACGGGATCCTGTCACAAATAATTTTTCGCGACGGGGTCCCGTCACAAATAGCCCGTCGTGGAAAATGACGTCACAAAAACTATTATTTGTGACAGACAACTTCACCATCACAAATAAGTCTCTGATTATATACTTTATATATATAAATTTTTTTGTGACGGGTTCTTCACAAAAAGTATATGTGATGGGCTCGTAATCCCTTCAAAAATTCGACTTTAAAAAAAATATTTAGACTATTTGCGATGGGCCCGTCGCAAATACTTTTTGCGACGGGTCACAAATCCCGTCCCATATACTTTTTTTAAAAAAATTATTTAATCTATTTGGGATGGGAAACCTTCATAGAAGATATCCTCACAAATAATAAATAAATTTTAAACAAAATAAATTTAATAAAATTATGATTATTGAAAAATTAATTTTAATATTATTAAAATAAATAAAATAAAATTATATTAAAATTCCCAATATTCACAAAAAAAATAAAAAAACAGAAAATATTATTATTATTATTAGTAAAATAAACAAACATTAAAAAATATATTACTAAAAAAATATATTTATTAAAAATTTTATTAACGAAACAAAAATATTAATATTATTAATATAATAAAAATATAAAAATTATTAAAATTATTAAAATTATCAATATTCACAAAAAGATCATAAAATTTGTAAAATTAAATCTTCTAATATTCACACCAATATAAAAGACAGAAACTGTAAATAGTTCATATTACTAATTATTACACATTATTACAAATTAATACAATTTAGTACAATTTATTACTAATTATTATAATTTATTACAAATTATTATAATTTATTACTAATTATTACAATTTATTACTAATTATTACAATTTATTACTAATTATTACAAATTATTACCAATTATTACAATTTATGACTAATTATTATAATTTATTACTATTTATTACAAATTATTACAAATTATTACTTATTATTTTAATTTATTACTATTTATTACTAATTATTACAATTTATTACTTATTATTATAATTTATTACTATTTATTACTCATTGTTACTATTTATTACTATTTATTAATAATCATTAATATTTATTACTAATTATTAGTATTTATTATTATTTATTACCAATTATTATTAAATACTACAAATTAATTATATACATTACTAATTATCATTAATAATTACTAATTACTACTAATTATTAAAAATTAATACAAAAAAAATCAATTAATTAGTACAAATAAATAATAATAACAAAAAAATTTAAATTCAATTTAATTACAACTAGTCAACAATAATAAAAATGTTTCCATGAATCACCATCTGATGGATGAATCAAGCTTTTACCTGTTGAAATATTGGTTGTGTTCCATGACATCATTATCGTTGTGTTCTGAGATATAAATAAACGCCGCCACCTGGGTATTAGCTGAAAATATCTCAACTATTTTACATGAATTAATCCAGACTTACCTGGTTGAGCTTCTTTATACCTCGATTTTCCACATGTGGGATAACTATCCAATGACTTATTTTCACCAGAATATAAGAAGCAATCATTTGAACATGCATGAATCTTCTAATAACTAAGGTCCAGATAACGAACCAGCCTCTTACTCTCATAATAATTTATAGGAAGCACATTTCTTTCAGGTAACAGTGCTTTAACCAATGAAAATATTTCATCAAAAAAGTTGATTGACATTATTTTATTTTATTTAACAGCCATAAATTTTACAACCGCTTCTAATTTTCTTATCTTGCAACCATAATATAATGCATCTTCAACAGACTTGAACAACACAACAAATTTAGATGGTGCCAACTCAGGGGGTAAGTCAATATCATCCTCAGTTTTAGTTTGTTGAATAGACGAACCTGCAACATCATGTACTATATTTTGAAACCGTGATGGATCCAGAATCAAATTTTTAGTATCTTCTATAGAACTACGTTCACCATGTTGATACCAGAAAATATAATCTGATTTAAAACCATAATGCCAGAGATGCCCTCTAATGGTGGGAAATGTCTCAAATGTTATCTGAGAACATTTTTTACAAGGACACTTAATTGTCCCTTCTGAAACAAATTCTGTGTTTGATGATGAAAATGATAAAGAAAACTTCAACATAATCAGCAAATACAGGATTGAAACTAGAACTGTTTGGATTTCTGCGCTGATTTACCCAAGAGCGATCATTTAATAATGATTGATGTCGACTTCCTTATTCCATATCCATATATATGTTTCTAAAAAATTTCAAATCATTACCGTTGTTAAATAATTTGATATAAGAAAAAAAATATCCTAAAAAGAGAAGATACATAACTACAATTATTACATAGTAATTAGCACTAATTATGGGCGACACATTTAGTTTGTAATCATTCTTGTAACAGCCTGAGATTTTATGAGAAATATTATTTTTAATTACTTTTCTGTCTTGTGTTGTACGCTACACCAAGATTAGCTTGTACTATACGCAACACTGTATTTGCTTGCAGTATACGCAACACTATTCTTGGCTAGTGTTAGACTCTATTTCAAGTTCGTTTTGTGGAAATTATTCTACACAACATTATGTATAGATTTTGTTTAATGTATAAATGAAATAAGTTTTTATTATGTTATATGCAACACCAAATGGAGATTTCACTACACGCAGCCCTGACTTGGCTTGCATTACACCCAATCAAGACTTTCTTCGATAGCATGTGTAGTACGCAATACAAAGTTTAACTAAACGAGATATTATTATAATATTATTATGAACTAGCCGTTATGAATATTAATACCCACTTTTTGAAATTTTATCTTTCCAAATGGACTTCATTTTTGTATTTGGAATATTGAAATTAGCTTAGGGTGAATTGTTGGTATTTTTCTGAAAACATTCAATTTTTGATGAATAGTGAAAACACTGGGTTACTATATAAAAACCGAATTTTTATTTAAATAATTATTTATTTTATTTAACTTTATTTTAGGTAGAAATTATACATAATACCAATATAAGTTTAATGTAATTTATTGGTGTCATTTTATAATAATTTTAGATATATAAAAATTCTATTGAACTTTTCTCTGTCTTTTACCCACCTCCTAGGAGAATTTGCAAATTTACATAAAACTTAATTTTACCGATTATGTGAATGGAATATCAAAAATCCGAGAGACATGGTTGATGTTAGTATGTAAAATGTGGTTCAATGAGATAAAAATATTTTTTGGTGAATAGTAACTTTTTTACTTTGATTTATCACGGTTAAAAGTAAATAGGGTAATTACGGGTAAAAATGATATTATTATTACCCTAAAAAATGTCCTAATTCTATTGGATAAGTTTAATTCGACCAAGAAAAACCTTAGGAATAAAATATGTCCATTTATGTCCACTTGGATAAGATTAGGACACTTATTATTGTTTTATTTAAAAAAGAGTTAAAATTGTTAAAATCAAAGTTTAATAACTAAAACATTTTTAATATAGGGTTATAATTAAGATAAATTCGACAATAAATATTCATTAGAAATATAAAAATATTTCCTACATAATGGTATTTTATTTGTATTTTTTGGTTTTTAAATAATTTAATTTATATATGACACAATGATGATGCAGTAAATACCTTTTTAAGGAAATATTAACATAATTGATATTATAAATACCCAAATAAAGGTAATTTGAGACTTTATAAATTACAATAATTTTATAGGTTAATGTGACATGTTATTATTTATTTATTTTACTTTTTTCAAACTACTCAGGTTGTGATGATTTTCACAAAATATCAATTAACAAATAGTGTCAAAATTGACATAAAATAGTTTTTAATACAAATATTATATTATTAATTGTTATTTTATTATTCAAAATCTAGGGGTCAGAAAAATGACTTAGATAAGGTTATATATATTAATAATAAACAACTTGGGGTTCGTTTGGCTTGTTATAGTAAGTTTATTAACCTTATGGTGTAAGAAAACAAGAAGACACGGTAAAAGTAAAATTATTGAACTTAAAGTTAAATCTAAATGATATGGTTAAAATAGTAACTTAAAAATGTCCAAATTTTATTGGATGAGATTATTTCGACCCATCCCCACCTTAGCTTTGAAATAAATCAATTTGGAGCTATTAAAAACTGAATATGACTTCATAATAAAATAATATTTTAAGTTTTTCTGAAGGTTCCCCTCTCCTCCCTTATAAAAGGGCACCTCTTCACCCTCTTCTTAACACCACATTGAGCCATCAAGCTCGGCCAAAACCTGCCAAATTCTCTTCTCCACTTCCATAGAAACATCCTAGAGGTCCTGTTCTTTTTCAAAGTCCAACCCTAGTGCCCTAATATGTGGTTAAGAAGAGGCGCGTCAAAGAAGAGGTAATATCAATTACTGATCCTTTCCAATTTCTTTCTTCTTCAACTTCTTATTCTTTCGTTGTTTCATTATAAAGTAATAAAATCAGTATTAATTATATACTGATATGTCATTATAAATATGAAACAACCCCGTTTCACCTTCTGTTCATCCTACCGAAAACGAAATCACCGCACGTGCGTACGTACGGAATACCGTCTCCACGCCGTGGTGTAATCTTTTCTTCCACCACCACCTTAATTGGATGGGTATAATGGTGTAAAGAATAACTATATATGGATAATATAACATCATACTGATTATGAGATATTATATCATCCACTCCAATTCCATTCAAAAATCATGGGAATGATATCATCGCTCGTGCGTACGTACGGATTACCGTCTCCACGAAGCGATGAGATTCAATCGCTATGTTAACCATTAAATAATGATTATAAAGTATATATAATGAATAATAATTGTATATATAACATAATAATTCTACTATATTTATTTATATGTTATTTACTTAATTCCATTCAAGTAAATAAGGAAACGAAAACAACATTCATGCGTACGTACGACCTACTGTCTCCATGAACTGTGTATTTCATTTATCTATATATTATATATATATATACTGAATATATATGATATATAAATCATGATTTACATTCTAGAATTAATTAAATCATGATATAAGTAATAATAATATCAAGAAAAACATGTCCAAACAAGTACGATAAATTAAACGATTTTACCCAAAACGCTGCTTTAACGTGGAATTTACAAAACAACGGGTAATATAAAGTCATAACTAAAACCATATATGATATCATAACAATGAATATGTTTCTGTAATAAGACAATGACATTATTTACATCATTATACAAGATTTTTGAATACATATGAAGCATATCGGACCTAAGGTAAAGGATAATTATTCCAATCACGTTTCTTATCTGAGATTGTTTATTCGTAAGTATTTACTAGGGTTATGTTTAACATCAATGTACATGTTTTATCAAAATGTTTTTATAAAATGTTTAATATTCTTCCTTGTATGTTTAAAGTCATTTTTATTCCTTTTTTACTTTTACCACAAGGTATGGAAGGAATCTTTCTTTTACGATGTACTTTTTGACATTTCCGGCAAAAGTACGATGAGAATGTTTTTTTTAATTATACGGCGTGAATGGATTTTTATGGTTTCATAATGCCTCATTTTCATGAAGCTTCCTCTATAAGTTTTTTTGATTATTTTCTACAAAATCCATTTCTTTTAAAATTGAATGGCATTTTGTGAAAAGAATATTTTTTGAAGAAGAAAGGAAATTTTCCTCAAGAATTAATTTCATGTTTTTCATCAAAACCATTTTCCGTCTAAGATAAAATTATTTCATATGTGTATGTTTCATATATAACTTCTCAATTATTTATATGGTTTCACTTTTCTTATGATGAAATGATATCCATTTGTATTAATTGGATTATATGATGATGGGATGACGTTTATGAAACCCATTTTATTCTTTGGGTTATGATGAATGATTTATGTTTATTTTTTGGAACAAGTAAGAATGATTTCATTATGAGATTAGTGGGACCTATATCTCCCTCCAATTAATTGGGTAAATATTTATAACTCATGAGATAGACATGGCTAGAATGGTAAGTTAATTTGGTTTAGTGATACAGGACTGGAACGAGGAGTGGACTTGATTTAGAAAGGGACTTTGTCCACTAAGACGGTCTTGGCAGCAATGCCATGGCTACTATGGAAATCATATCATGTGCTTAATGGTTGGAAACAATTACATGATTTCTTTCCATTCTATTTTATCATGATTGATGATCTATTTTGATATATGCCTTACGTAATTCCAAGATTTATGTCTTTGCTCAAGATTTTGATGTTTAGATTTTATGTTCAAGTTTTTGCATTCAAATGTTTATGGATTGTTTTATATTCTCTATGTTTACCCTTACTGTACATTTGATATCACCCTTTATATGTTTTTTACCCAGGATATAAAGAATGGTTTTAGGTAATAAAAAAAGGTAAGATCTTTATGGGATATGTTGAAGATATTTAACCAAGATTAGAAGATTAATTTCTGAGTTTCCAATGACACTAAACTATTACGCTCCTATGGCGTCTATTTTTGTTATGTATTAGATATTCCAAAAAAGTAATGTAATGTCTATGTACGTCAATCTTTGGGTATTTACCATTGGTATCAGAGGCAAAAGAGGTAGGAATGTATCTGATCCTTGGGAACTGTCACATGTGAGCGTTGGACGAAGCATGGCTCTCCGCCCAAGGGCTTCATGAGGAAATGACTGCCATTGGGGATGGTGGTGTGTCCCACCCAGGGGGTGTAGCCGCCCATAGAATGCCCTGATACATATCAATTATATTCCACTGGAAGTAATTCCAGACCGTTACAGTTGGTATCAGAGGAAAGGTTTAGTCAACCTTTGGAAACTAGGATGTGAGAACTTTAGTGAGATCCCTAGAGATATTTCTAAAGTACGTTTAGGGATGTCTCGGAGGTTAAGTATAAGTATAGGTTTTAGTCCTAGAATTATAGTCATGATATTAGAATTAATCCTAGAATTTTAGATATGTAAGGTACTCCCCCTTTAATATGTTGTTTACCCTATCAAGATTTTTGCTTCACACTATTCTTTTTGGGTTTTCAAATGATGGTTGAAACCTGAAGGAACTGTGTTGATTAATGTAATGGATGATGCAATGATTGTCCTCCTGGTCAAACCAATGTTATGGGAGATGGAGTGCACAATCTTATTTCTATACTTACACAAGATATGAATCATTATGGACTTCCCAATGAGTAGAGAAAAGAAAAAAATTCTGGTGAATCCTTCATGAGGCAGCGTCCACCTTCATTCAGCGGGTCTACTGATCCATTACTGGCTGAACAATGGATCAGTACCACTGAAAATATATTTTCAGTCTTGTAATGTTCTAAACATGATAAATTCATCGTAGTAGTATATCGTTTGGAAGGTGAAGCTGATCAATGGTGGAATCTTATAAAGAATAAAAGGCCCCAAGATGAAATTGAAACTATGGAATGGTACGAGTTCAAGAACTTGTTTTTCAATAAGTACTTCCCTCGTATTCTTTGAAAAAAGATGGAAATGGATTTTCTTGATCTTAACCAAAAGGATGATGAATCTGTTGGTATATACGAGGCGAATTTTACAAGGCTTGCAAGGTATGAATCTGGATTTATCATTCAACCTGAAAGTAAAGTTGGTCGACTCTACAGTGGCTTAAAACCAAGTCTTCAAAGGGCATTGGGTGTAAGAGACTTCTGTATCTATGAAGAAATGGTGCGTTGTGCTATCAAGGTAGAACTAGAAATTGGTGTTACATATCCATCTCATAATTTTGACAGGAAATGAAAGATGGAGTTCAAATAAAAATATCAGAACAATGGTGAAAAGAAGATGAATGTTACTTTATGCTCAAAGTGTGGAAAGAAACATGGTGGAGATTGTATAAAAGGTACTAGAAAATGTTTTAAGTGTGGAAAAGAAGGTCATCGATCAGTTGAGTGTCAAAGTAATGGGAAAAAGGTATCTAATGATATGAATAGAGAAAAGACTATAGAGAACACCCCACCAACACTTCAATGCTTCAAGTGAAAGGAAATGGGGCATTATGCTAATCAATGCCCTAATCCCAGGGTTAATGATGATCAACATGAGAAACCACTTAAGGCAAAGGACAAAAGGAAGTCACATGCGATCACAATTAGCAATGTTGAGTATGTAAATGATGTGGTGGAATGATTATGTGTTTATGTAAATGGATTCCAAAATAATGTTGTGATATCTCATTTATAGTATTGTGGAACATTGGAATATCTATATAATGGATTATTTTGGTTTTTGATAATTATATGGTACCGGTAACCATGAAAACTAATTCAAATATTTTGGAAAGCAGATGATATGTGCATAATGAAGGGATAAAGAGAAAATTAAATATTTGATAGTATTCATGATCTCATGACTAATATAAGGACAAGGTTATATCATGGTTTGAGTATATTGATTTTTTTTGCATTTTGGAAAGAGTTAATTTTTGACGGAATTCATGTTTTCACTATGATTCAATGGGTATTCATTTTTCAAAAGAATACAAGATTAAGGTATTCACATGTTTGGAATGCGATCAACAAGATATATCTTTTGATATATGAGGGATAAATGATGGTATTCACGTGCTTGTTATATGACCTTTTTTTAATCGTTCTCTTTATACTATGAGTTCGGAAAGATGTATTTTGGATAAGCCTAAATATTGGAATGGATTATGTTGAAGAAAAGTTAGTATTGTTTAAGGCTAGAAATTTTGTTTCGATATTATTGATAGAATGTTATAATAGTGTAGTTTATGAACAGGGAAAACCTGTAGAACAGGCGACAACCCGTCGCGTCGGATAAGGATGTGGGAATTAAACCCACAATCGAAGTGTGACATGCCTTTATCGGCTACCACTGGCCTACAGGAAGTCCCTGGTTATTAGAAGCTTGTTTTATTATATTAGGCGATATGATATATGAAGTATAAGTCCATTTTAAGAAACCATATATGACTAATCTCACTATATATGGACTTATGTATATTTAATAACTTTTACTATCCTTTTTTTGAGACAGATGGAATGACCTATCATTCTATCGCATAGTCTACTAACACTTCACGGAAGACAAATTCAACTTCATTTCATTACGAGATGATGTGAAAATTGTTCAAAGCACAAACAACAATAAGATTGTACCAAAATCATGTAAGTATTTCTTTTACTTCAACAATTCTTCAACTTTAGGGAAATGATCTTGAATACAAAAAAATGTTGTCCTAGTGTCCTTATATCTGATGAATTAGATGGTACCTTAAATCACCACAAATTTATGGCTTTGTGATTGTTGGATTTTTCATAGCCATGTTCTCTACCACTCTCCATCAGAACATGATGGTAAGATTTCTCTTCTATATCCATAATTTCACCGATGTTCTCCTATGTGGAAGTCCAGTGATGAGTTAATCTGGGTAACCGTTACATTTCTAACATTCCTTTTTAAAATGAAGTTTTAGTATTCCTTTTTACGATATGGGTTTCTATGAAAGCAAATTTCAAGTAGTAAACCATTTACAACCCCAACAAATTTCGAGGGAGAAATTAATTATAAGGGGGGTAGAATGCTACAGCCTGAGATTTTATGAGAAATATTATTTTTAATTACTTTGATGTCGTGTGTTGTAAGCTAAACCAAGATTATCTTGTACTATACGCAAGACCGTATTAGCTTGCAGTATACACAACACTATTTTTGGCTAGTGTTACACACTATTTCAAGTTCGTTTTGTGGAAATTATTCTACGCAACATTAAGTATATATTTTTTTTTATGTATAAATGAAATAAGTTTTGATTATGTTATACGCAACACCAAACAGAGATTTCACTACACGCAGCTCTGACTTGTCTTGCATTACACGCAATCAAGACCTTCTTCGATAGCTTGTGTAGTACGCAATACCAAGTTTCACTAAACGAGATATTATTATAATATTATTATGAACTAGCCGTTATGAATAGCAATACCCACTTTTTGAAATTTTACCTTTCAAAATGGACTTTATTTTTGGATTTGGAATATCAAAATTAGCTTAGGGTAAAATTTTGGTACTTTTCTGAAAACTTTCAATTTTTGATGAATAGTGGAAACACTGGGTTACTATTTGAAAACCAAATTTTTATTTAAATAATTATTTATTTTATTTAACTTTATTTTCAATAAAAATTGATACATAATACCAATATAAGTTCAATGTAATTCATTGGAGTAATTTTATAATAATTTTAGATATATAAAATTTTTATTTAACTTTTCACCATCTTTTACCCACCTCCTATGAGAATTTGAAAATTTACATGAAACATAATTTTACCGCTTCTATGAATGGAATTTCAAAAATCTAAGAGACACGGTTGATGTTAGTAAGTAAAATGTGGTTCAATAAGATAAAAATATTTTTTGGTGAATAATAACTTTTTAATTTTATTAACCACGGTTAAAAGTAAATAGGGTAATTAAGGGTAAAAATTATATTATTATTACCCTAACACATGTTTTAATTCTATTGGATAATATTAATTCAACCAAAAACAATATTAGTAATAAAATATGGCCATTTAGGTCCACATGGATAAGATTAGGACACTTATTATTATTTTATTTAAAAAAGAGTTAAAATTGTTAAAATCAAAATTTAATAACTAAAACATTTTTAATATCAGGTTATAAATAAGATAAATTCTACAATAAATATTAATTAAAAATCTAGAAATATTTCCTACTAAATGGTATTTTATTTGTAATTTTTGGACTTTAAATAATTTAATTTATATATGACACAATGATGTTGCAGTAATAACCTTTTTAAGGAAATATCAACATAATTGATATTATAAACACCCAAATAAATGTAATTTGCGACTTTTTATAAATTCCAGTAATTTTCTAGGTTAATATGACATGTTAGTATTGATTTAATTAACTTTATTCAAACTACTCAGGTTGTTATGATTTTCTCAAAAAATCAATTACCAAATAGTGTCAAAATTGACCTAAAATTGTTTTTAAAACAAATATTATATTATTAATTGTTATTTTATTCATAAAAATTTATGGTTTGGATAAATTACATAGATAAGGTTATATATATTAATAATAAACAACTTTTGGTTCGTTTGGCTTGTTATAGTAAGTTTAATAACCTTATAGTGTAAGAAAACAAGAAGACACGGTAAAAGTAAAATTATTGAACTTAAAGTAAAATCTAAATGACAAGGTTAATATAGTAACCTAAAATTGTAAAAATTATATTGGATGAGAGTATTTCTATCACATAAATTACTTATTATGAAGTTAAATTTCATTTATTTTCATTTCATTCTTTTTTTTGGAGGGTTTCCAAAGGTTTTATGGAGGAATAGATTAGTTTTAATTAATTGAGCCAAACCGTGAGCCCAATTCCAGATTTAAAAATAACTTTTGTTTCTTTTATAACTTTTTAGTTTTTTAATATTTTTCCCCCATTAAAATTCCTATATGGTTTCCTCTGACCTATTAACACCAAAATTAAAATTTGGAGCCTTTACAAATGCATAATAATGGAGGATTTGGGTTTTTATTTAAGAATTGGGCCAACCCGAAAGCCCATTTTCCAGTTTTAAAATGTTTCTTTAATTTTTTAATATCATATTAAATATAATAAATCATTCAGTGATTATACCTCCCTCTCGACCCTAAGAAACCCTAGAACGCTCCCATCTCCTTTCCCACCTCCTTGGAGCTCATTGCAATCACGACATAGGGCTGAATATCATAGGGTGTCTCAAATCGGCAAGAATTGAAGAGGTAACTTCATCCCTTCTTAACATTCTCAATTCTTACTCTTTTCCCCCCATTATAGTTCCAAAATTACCTCCTAAATATTGTTCAAACAACCCCTGAATTTTGGATGTTTTAAATCTCATAAACTATTGTTTTTGGAGTGATTAATTCAGGATACTTCAAGTAAGTGAGTCCATTTCTTTCCTCTTTCAAATTTCTTAAGGTTTCTTCCCTATTTCATGAATTATAAAAATTTCAGAAGTTAGGATTCATGACTAGGTTCTAAATTACTGTATTTTGGGTGAAATATTGAGGTTTTTGGTTTCTTTTAACTTCTTTGAGGTGCGGCGGCCTTACGTTTGATGTTTCACCCCAATATTTGAGTGTATCGACACATTCGGTAGGTGATTCCATGGCTAACCATTTAATGATGAGTTATTTTGCTTGATTAAATAATTTTTCATGTTCCTTATATTCTATTAATTATGAAATAACCATTTTTGGTAGCAATAGTAAAGCATTGGGTATTAAAGTTACATTTTTGTTTGAAGTGTGTATTTTTCAAATGTATTTCATGTGTTATCTCTTGTGGTAGTTTTGTAAAACATGGAAGTGAATTATTAGTTGTTGAATGGGGCTGAAAATTTTGGTTGGGTAATTATATAGTGTCATGTGGGCCTAAAAATAAGGGTATTTGAATGGGTTTTATGTGTTTAACCTTGTTATACTCCTTGAAAGTGTTTTATGGATTTGTGTGTTCTCATGGGTATCTTTTGCGATATTGTTAAAGGTGATTATATAACATTTGAAAGTGGATTATTAAATGTTTATTGGGATTCCAATTATGTTTTTGTAGGAGATTTGTGTGATTTTGGATTAAAAATAGGGTTTTGAAATGGTTTTTGTGGGCAAGACATATTTACACCACTTGGGTTCTTTTTATGAAAATAGTTAATGTTTTAGTTGGTTAAACATAGTGGGAAAAGGGTGCATATGTACTGTTTGGTATGTGTGTTCATGTATTATGGGGTTTTGAAAGGTTAAGTGATGTTCTAAGATGTCAAATATTTTAAGAATGTTATGTATATTTCTGAAATGTTTTATTAAATTGTGATGTTGGAGCGAAACTTGTTTGTGGGCTGTTTCATGTAAGTTTAATGATGAAATGATTTTGATGGTAAAAAGGGTGTTATGTTACAAGTGTGTTGTATGTTATGAGAGTTATAATATATTGGAATTGTTTTATAAAATTGTTTAATGAATTTGTGGAAGTGTTAAAGAAATGTGAAAAGTGTTGTGGGCTATTTTGGTGTGAGTCGGATTTCAAAATAAATTTGAATGAAAAGTGGACTTTGGTGAATTATGTTGTATACATGTGGTCTGTTTGGTAAATTTATGATATGGAAATGATATTTTCTTGTGAATATTATATTCATTGACTTGTTGAACTTGTTTGAGCACAAAGGTAATACTCAGGTATCTAGGTGGGTGGACGTGTACTAGTATGCTAGTGAATCCGTGGGGTTTGGTCTCAGTTTCACTTAGCAAGATTGATGCTTACAACTATAACTAAATTATGATGATGATGTTTGGGGACCACTAGTTTATGGTTATTTACCCTACTAGTGTCTCGTGCATGAGAACATATATTTTTAATGGTTACTCTCACCGAGATACGAGGTACCTGGGACCCACAACTAGCTAGTGCCTAGGGGTTATTTCCCATTGTTTGTGCTCAATCGATATTTTGTGCTTATCGTCGGCATACGGTATGAGTGGATGGAAAAGTCAGTAGCCTTGGTATTTATTTTAAATGTGTTTATTCTTTAAATTATCCCACTTGAAACCTGAATTTTTTTAAGTTTCATATTTTAGAAATTGTAACTTTAAATTACATGTTTTTGAAAACTTGCATGTTTTTCATCTTTGAATTTTTATCGCATGGAATAACATATTGGTTGTATCCTACTGGGAATTGGATCACACCCTACTTACTCCATTGGGTGTAAGTAGACTTGGATATTTTTTTTGTCACATGTTGGGTACAATTTGTTTTTTTCCAGTGGTTCGGGTTTCTAGCAGGTCATTGGTGGTGAAGTCTTGTGGAGATGGCTTGAGGGCGGTACCCCATGCCATCAGGGTTATTGGGCTGTTTCATTTTGGTTTTTTACCTTTGTTATATTCTTTTTGAGTTATTTTACGCTATGAAATTCAGTTATGAATTTTTGTAAAAGATTGTTTGGGTTGAAAAATCCAGATTCATTTTGTTGGATTCTTTTGTTGTTTTAAGTTTATAAACTCAGGTAAATCATTTCCAATTCTCATTTTATGATACCCGGGAACCTGTTCCAACCAGTGGGGATTGGTAACGCCCTTCGGTCCTTGTCACGGGCCATGTTTGGCACTGATTTTGGTGGTGACCAGATTTCATTCGTGACAAAATGGTATCAGAGCCAGGTTTGCTCTCTTTGGGTCATGTTATTTGGGGAAAATCAGGATAGTCTGGAGTTAGGATTTTTGGGACATAGAATTTTTTTTATGAGTGTTGTGTCTGATCACCACACCTCGTGATGGGATTCAAGTCTCTAGGGGAAGTCGGGACCTTTCGGAGTCCTTTGGTTTTCTTGGTGTAATGATGATTAGGGGAAATGAAAAGAGAGTTGGGTTAATGGTCTCAGTAATCTCACAGGGCCTGGAAAGCCATGTGAAGCTAGGGATATTCCCTAGAACACTCTCTGTGATAGTTAAGTGAATGGAATATGGCCACCAACCATATGTCTATGTCACCCACTGAAACTAGTTTCCTCTCGCATTGTCTTGTGTTCTTTAGTTTTGAAATCATGGAACTTTGGTTTTAAAGTGACTTGGTTTTAAGAAGTGTAAAGTTTTTGTGAAATGATTTTCAAATAAATATGGAATGGTTTGATTTATGAAATAGTGTAACTGAATATTCAGAATTGTTTTGAAATGGAAAATGGTGTGCTTACACCTATTTTGAAAGCAGAAACTATACTGAAGTATGTTTTGAAAAAGTGTTTCCAATATAGTTTTCCAATCTATCATAGGGTGTTTTGTTGGGATGAGATGTTATGAAATTGATGTGAATAACATGAAATTGAGTTCTTGTATAAAAGTTTGTGCCTTTATTAAAATTTTAGTAATATTTGAATTGGGATTTGGATCTCTTGGTTAGCAGTTTTGAGAAAAAGGATGTGTTGGTTGACCATTTTGGTTTTGAAAAGTGGAAAGAATCTTTGTTTTGACCATTGGTATTTCTGTGAGTGACCACATGCATGGGGTTATATGGGATAATGGAAGGTTGATGGCATGACTGGATGAGTTTCGGGACGGATATGAGGAGGGTTCTCGGTGTGGCACACAAACATGCATGTGTGAGACCCATGGGGTACCATTGGTGGATACACTTACTGCTAAACCATTTGTTTTCAAGGAATTGGTTTGAAATAAAAACATGACGTCTTGATGAATAGTTTATTATGGTTTGTATTATGGGTTTTTGAAAATGTTGATGTTGTGGGATGTTTTGAGTCCAAGAACCCCTTCGGTTTGAACTATGGTTTGGGTTTGTGTTTGGTCGGTAAGCTGTGTTGTAGGGATGGTTAGTGGTCTTTTTTGAAAAATGATTTGGGATGCCTTTACGGTGGTTCCCTTCATGTGTTTGGAGCTGGTTTATGGCTTGTTTTGACCAATGGATGAGATTGGTTGGGTCCTTGGTTCTCTCATTGGATAAGGTATGCCCCCCTTAAAGGTTAATGGATAACTGAAGCGCAACCCAGATTGTTTCTCCATTGGAAAATACTCCAGTTGATCAATATAAAGAATATTTTTCTTGAGCTTTTTAGATTGAGTATACACACTTTCCTTTATTGGGTTTATGTATCCTCTTGTAGTGAGAGATTGACCATGGATGGTTGAAAGTGACCTTAGCCTCTTATGTTTCCTAATTTTTCGATGGTGGAAGTGTTCTGGGGTTGTTATCATGGATGAGTATTTGGATAGTGTCTAAGAGGAACTCTCGGTCTTCATAGTATTTTCGAAGAATGATTTCATGTTAAACTACCAGTGTGGGAAATCTGGTCATGATAGGATATTGTGTCCAGTTTTTGGACTTGTCTGTTGTTTAGGGACTTGGAATATGGTCCCATTCCATATATTGTTTCTATCAATCGCAAGGGTCATGTTCAGTGATGCATTGTGATGTTGTGTGCTCTTTTGAGTGTAAAGGTGAACATCACACAATCCTCAAAGGTTCTATATTATTTTGGGAGTATGTATCCCTTGGGAAAAACATTAAATCCTCACTCTTAAGGGAAGGTGTTTATATGTGTTCTACCCTTCTATTGTTTCTCACCCAAAGAAACAAGGTGTGATGTGTGTGAATATTCTGATCCCTTGTTTCAGTGAAATGTCTGGATTTGGTAATGTGAGTTATGGAGTGTGTTATGTCTTGATGAACCCATCAGGGTATGCGGTGTAGTTGTTTGTGACATCGAAAGAAGAAGTTCCATATAGGGGTTTCCACAGCCTAACTATGAGGCCGAAGGTGCTTAAATATTTTGAGCTCCACCCATAGGTCCCGGAGAGAAGCTGGTGCATAGTCAGGGGAAACCCCAGTGTCATTTAAACCCTTGTAGAAAGTCTTATCCTCAGTATGAAAGATAAGAAGATTTTAAACCCATGGTGACATCATCTTTCTTCCGTAGTTCATTTTTGGTGGAATTAGGTGGAGGTCCTTGTACCCATGTCATCACCCAATGTTATTACCTCCCCCTTTGGTTTCCATTGAGTCATTAGAGAAAGGTATGAAGTTTGGCTCGACAAGTTGACCACACGGTTTGCACTTGGTTAGTAGTGACCACACCCCAGAAAACCATATAGATAGAATAATCCCCACTATTAGTTCATGGTTTCCCAAACCGTGTAGACTAACCATGTGGTCGTCCCAACTTGTTATATTTTGGGTTCTTTCTGTACCATCCCATGCTAGTCGATTAAGATGGTTGGTTCTTATGGTGGCGAGCCTATTTTTATTCCCCCATACCAATAACTTAGATTTATCCACGGTATTGGATTGGTGGTAGGTAGTCTCATTCGGATCTGTCAAGCTACCTAAATCATCCTTGGGTAACTATTGAGATTGAAGAGTTCCCAATGGTTTAGTTATAGAAAGGTAAGTGTAACCTTGTTCGATGTTGTTGTTCGTTTGGGTGAATTTCTTGAGTCTTGTTCGGATAGTGTCTGCGGAGTTTTCCTTTGGGATAAAGCATGAATGTTCTTGATTGTTTCCGGAAAGTGGTGTATGTTTTTGTTGTGAAGTATTCCTTCCTTAATTGATCATTTGAGGTGTTTTGGCCTTTGGGGCGAAACCTGGAAAGGGAGTACATCATGGTTTATCAGTTGGGTTTGGTTTTCGTATCTGGCCTTTCTGTAGCTTTCAGGGGACGGAAAGTTTTCACGGTTGAAATAATTGTCACATAACTGACTTATTTTAAAGTTAATATTCATTTATTTTCCTTTCATTCTTTGTTTTGGAGGGTTTCAAAAGGTTTTATGGAGGAATAGATGAGTTTTAATGAATTGGGTCAAACTGTGAGCCCAATTCCAAATTTAAAAATAATTTTTTTTTCTTTTATAACTTTTTAATTTTTTAATATTTTCCCCCATTTCAATTCCTAAATGGTCTCCTCTGACATATTAACACCAAAATTTAATTTTGGAGACTTTATAAATCCATACTCATGGAGGATTTGGGTTTTTATTTAAGAATTGGTCCAACCCGAAAGCCCATTTTCCAGTTTTAAAATGTTTCTTTAATTTTTTAATATCTTATTAAATAAAATGGATTTTTTGGTGATTCCCACTCCCTATCGACCATAAAAAACCCAAAAGCGCTCCCATTTCCTTTCCCACCTCCTTGGAGCTCTTTGAAATCGAGACTTATGGCTGAACATCATAGGGTGTCTCAAATCGGACATAATTGAAGAGGTAACATCATCCCTTCTTAACATTCTCAATTATTACTCTTTTCCCTCCATTCCAGTTCCTAAATTACCTCCTATATCTTATTCGAACAACCCCTGAATTTTGGCTGCTCTCAATTTCAGAAACTATTTTTTGGAGTGATTAATTTTGGATACTTCAAGTAAGTGAGTTCATTTCTTTCCTCTTTCAAATTGCTTAGGGTTTCATCCATAATTCATGAATTATAAAAATTCCAAAAGATAGGGTTCATTCCTAGTTTCTAAATTACTATATTTTGGGTGAAATATTGAGGTTTTAGGTTTCTTTTAACATCCTTGAGGTGTAACGGTCGTGCGGTTGATGTTTCCCCCCAATATTTGAGGGTTTCGACACATTCAGTAGGTGATTCCGTGGGTAACCATTTAATGATGAGTTACATTGATTGATTAAATATTTTTTCATGTTCCTTATATGCTTTTCATTATGCGAAAACCATTTTTGGTTGAAATAGTAAAGCATTTGGTATTAAAGGTACATTTTTGTTTGAAGTGTGTATTTTTCAAATGTATTTCATGTGTTATCTTTTGTGGTAGTTTTGTAAAACGTGGAAGTGAATTATTAGTTTTTGAACGGGGCTGCCAATTTTGGTTGGGTAATGATATAGTGTCATGTGGGACTAAAAATGAGGGCCTTTGAATGAGTTTTATGTGTTTAACCTTGTTATAATCTTTTAAAGTGTTGTATAGTTTTGTGTGTTCTCATGGGTATCTTTTTCGATATTGTTCAAGGTGATTAAATAACATTTGAAAGTGGATTATTACATGTTTATTGGGATGAAAATTCTATTTTGGTAGGATTTTGGTGGGATTTTGGCTTAAAAATAGGTTTTTGAAATGGGTTTTGTGTGCAAGACATATTTAGACCACTTGGGTTCTTTTTATGAAAATAGTAAATGTTTTAGTTGGTTAAACATAGTGGGAAAAGGGTTCATATGTACTGTTTGGTATGTTTGTTCGCATATTATGAGGTTTTTAATGGTGAAGTGATGTTTTAATATGTCAAATATTTTTATAATGTTTTGTAAATTTCTGAAATGTTTTATTAAATTGTGATGTTGGAGCGAAACTTGTTTGTGGGCTGTTTCGTGTATGTTTAATGATAAAATGATTTTTAAGGTAAAAAGGGTGTTATGTAACAATTGAGTGGGCTTTTATGAGAGTTGTAATATATTGTAATGGATTTATAAAATTGTTTAATGATTTTGTGGAAGTGTTAAAGAAATGTGAAAAGTGTTGTGGGCTATTTTGGTGTGAGTCGGATTTCAAAATCAATTTGAATAAAATGTGGACTTTGGTTACCTCTATTGTATACATGTGGGATTTTTGGTGAATTTATGATATGGAAATTATATTTTCATGTGAATATTATATTCATTGACTTGTTGAACTTGTTTGAGCACAAAGGGAAAACCCGGGTATCTAGGTGGGTAGACGTGTACTAGTATGTTAGTGAATCTGTGGGGTTTGGCCTCAGTTTCACTTAGCAAGATTGATGCTTACAACTATAACTAAATTTTGATGATGATGATCGTGGACCACTAGGTTATGGGAATTTACCCTACTAGTGGCTTGTGCATGAGAACAGATATTTGTGATGGTTACCCTCCCCGAGATACGAGGTACCTGGGACCCACAACTAGCTAGTGCCTAGGGGTTATTTCCCATTGCTTGTGCTCAATAGATATTTTGTGCTTATCATCGGCATACAGTATGAGTGGCTGGAAAATTTAGTAGCCTTGGTATTTATTTTAAAAGTTTTTATTCTTTAAATTGGCCGACTTTACAACTGAACTTTTTTTAGTTTCATCTTTTAGAAATTGTAACTTGAAATTACATGATTTTGAAAACTTCCATGCTTTTCATCTTTGATTGTTTATCGCATTGCATCTCATAGTGGTGGTATCCTACTGGGCATTGTCTCACACCCTACTTACACCTTTGGGTGTAAGTACGCTTGGATATTTTTGTTGTCAGAGGTTGGGTGCAATTTTTTTTGTTCCAGTGGTTTGGGTTTCTAGCAGGTCCTTGGTGGTGAAGTCTTGTCGAGATGGCTTGAGGGTGGTTCCCCATGCCATGAGGGTTCTTGGGCTGTTTCATTTTGTTTTTGTACCTTTGGTATAGTCTTTTTGAGTTGTTTTAAGCTATGTAATTATGTTCTGAATTTTTTTAAAAGATTGTTTGTTTTGAAAAATCCAGATTCATTTTATTGGATTCTTTTGTTGTTTTAAGTTTATAAACTCGGGTAAATCGTTTCCAATTCTCATTTTATGATACTTGGGCACTTGTGCCAGCCCATGGGGATCAGGAATTTCCTTTGGGCCTTGTCACGGGCCAGGTTTGGCACTGGTTTTAGTGGTGACCAGATTTGGTTCGTGACAATTTCAACCCATCTCCACCTTAGCTTCGAAATAAATCAATTTGGAGCTATTAAATACCAAATATGACTTTATAATAAAATAATATTTTATGTTTTTTCAAAGGTGCCCCTCTCCTCCGTTATAAAAGGGAACCTCCTCCCCCTCTTCCTCGGACCACTTTGAGCCATCATGCTCGGTCAAACCCTGCCAAATTCTATTCTCCACTTCCCTAGAAACATCCTAGAGGTCCTGGTCTTCTTCAAAGACCATCCCTAGTTCCCTAAGAGGAGGTTAAGAAGAGGCGCGTCAAATAAGAGGTAATATCAATTACCAATCCTTTCCAATTTCTTTCTTCTTCAACTTCTTCTTATTTAGTTGTTTCATTATTAAATAATAACATCAGTATTACTTATATACTGATATTTTATTATAAATATGAAACAACCCCATTTCACCTTCTATCCATCATTGGGAAAAAAATCACCGCGCGTGCGTATGTACGAAATACCGTCTCCATGACATGGTGTAATCTGTTTTTCCACCACCACCTTACTTGGATGGGTATTATGGTGTAAAGAATAACTATATATGGATACTATAACATCATACTGATTATGATATGTTATATCATCCACTCCAATTCTATTCAAAAATTATGGGAATGATATCATCACTCGTGTGTACATACGGATTACCGTCTCCACGACGCGATGAGATTCAATCTCCATTTTAACCATTAAATAATGATTATAAAGTATATATAATGAATAATAATGGTATATATAACATAATAATTCTACTAGATTTATTAATATGTTATTTACTTACTTCCATTCAAGTCAATAAGGAATGGAAAACAACGTTCATGCGTACGTACGCCCTACCATCTCCATGAATGATGTATTTCATTTATCTATCTATTATATATATATATATATTGAATATATATGATATATAAATCATGAATTACATTATGGAAGTAATTAAATCATGATATAAGTAATAATAATATCAAGAACTATAAGTCCAAACAAGTACGATAAATAAAACGATTTTTTCCAAAACGCTACTTTAACATGGAATTTAAAAAAGAACGGGTAATATAAAGTCATAAGTGAACCATATATGATATCAAAACAATGAATATGATTTTTTAATAAGTTAATGAAATTATCTAAATAATTACACTGGAGGACCAGATACGTACGAAGCATATCAGACCTAAGGTAAGGGATAATTATTCCAATCTTGTTTCTTATCTGAGATTGTGTATTCGTATGTATTTACTGGGGTTATGTTTATCATCCATGTCCATGATTTCACAAAATGTTTTCATAAAATGTTTAATATTCCAACTTGTGTGTTTAAATTTATTTTTACCCCTTTTTGACTTTTACCATAAGGTGCAGAAGGAATCTTTCTTTTATGATGTACTTTTGGATAATTCCGGAAAAAGTATGAGGAGAATGTTTGTATAACTTATATGGCGTGAATGGACTTTTACGGTTTCCTAACGCATCATTTTCATGAAGCCTCCTCTAAAATATTTTATGATTATTTTCATCAAAATACATTTCATTTAAAATTGAATGTCATTTTGTGACAGGAAAATGATTTTGAAGAAGAAATGATATTTTCTTCAAGGATTCATTTCAAGTGTTTTATCAAAACCATTTTCCATATAAGATGAAATTATTTCATATGTGTATGTTTCAAGTATAATTTATCGATGATTTACATGGTTTCGTTTTTCTTATGATGAAATGATATCCATTTAAATTTATTGGATTATGTGATGATGGGATGATGCTTATGAAACTCATTTTATTCTTTGGGTTATGATGAATGATTTATGTTTATTTTGTGGCACATGTAAGAATGATTTCATTATGAGATGGGTGGGACCTATATCTCCCTCCAATGCATTGGGTAATTATTTATATCTCATGAGATAGACATGGATGGAATGGTAAGTTAATCTGGTTCTGTGATACAGGACTGGAAAGTGGAGTGAACTCAATTCATAAAGGGACATTGTCCACTAAGATGGTCTTGGAAACAATGTCTTGGCTACTATGGAAATCATATCATGTGCTTAATGGTTTTCCACAATTAAATGTCTTCTTTACATGCTATTTTATAATGATTTATGTACCATTGTGATATATGCCTTACGTACTTCCAAGATTTATGTCTTTGCTCAAGATTTTGATGTTTAGATTTTATGTTCAAGTTTTTTCATTCAAATTTTTATGGATTTTTTTATGTTCTCTATGTTTACCCTTACTGGGCATTTGAGCTCACCCTTTATATGTTTTATTTTCCCCAGGATATAAATAATGGTTTTAGGTATGAAAACAAAAGGGGAATATCCTTATGGGAGATGTTGAAGATCTTTCACGAAGATTAGAAGATTATGCTCTGAGTTTCCAAAGACACAAAACTATTACGGTCCTTTGGCATCTGTTTTTGTTATGGATTAGATATTCTGAAAAAAGTAATGTAATGTCTATGTACATCAAGCTTTGGGTCTTTACAATCCCTAATAATTATTTATAATCATTAGTAATTTATAAATACTCACCAATACTTATCAAAATAAAAACTTGATGAATAAAGAAAGGAAATTTTGTAATCATCATTGTGGAGATGATTACAAATTTTACCTTCATTATCCAAGAAATTTTTTTTTAATAATCCATATTTATTTCCTCATATCTAGTCCTTCCTGATTTCTAATGGTTTTCTTATTTCTAATGCCTTATTTCTAATGGTTTCCTTATTTCTAATGGTTTCCTTATTACTAATGGTTTCCTTATATCTAATTATGTTACTAATTATGTTACTAATTTTTTTTATAATTATTACGAAGGATATCTAATGATATTAATGATTACTAATCCCATCGAATGATTACTAATCAAATCTAATCAAATCTAATCAAGTTTAATCAATCATATGATTACTACTGAAATCTAATTATTACTAATTAAATCTAATCATATCTAATCATATCAAATCTAATCTGATCATATCTAATCTAATCTAATCAAATCAAATCAAATCAAATCAAATCAAATCAAATCTATTCAAATCAAATCTAATCAAATTTATTCAAATCTGATCATATCTGACCATATCTAACGATATCTAACCATATCTAATCATATCTAATCATATCTAATCATATATAATCATATCTAATTATTAGAAATTATATTTAATTATTTATAATTATTACGAATTATATCTAATTATTACGAATTATATCTAATTATATCTATTTATTACTAATTATATCTATTTATTATTAATTATATCCATTTATTAATAATATAAAAAATTATATTTTTCTAATATAAATAATAAAATAATACTAATTATATCTAATTATTTCTGATAAAAAATTATATTATTAATATTTATGAAAAAATAATATTAATATTACTAAAATAATAAAAATTTTATAAAATATTAAAATTATCAATATTCGCAATAGGCTTTTCTTTGTTCTTAACATGTTCAAATCTCAAAGGGTAGCCAATTTTCAGTACATGCGCAATAAAAAGATTTCTTCAGCCATGTCCAATGTAAACTCTATAAATGTCCTTGCATGGTTGATCACCTTACAAGTAGTGTTGTAATAGGATGACCAAAACAATGTCGTTTTCATCTCTAAGAATAATCTCTCTCCCTTTATATAGATAATTCTTCCTTAAAAAATTAAGGGGACTTCTGTATTTTTACCTTAAATTTTAAAGCAAGAATGGTCTATGTAAAGGGTCATGTGAGATAATTGTTGTAGATGAGAAGGGAATTACTTGGGTAGTCATATTGCAACGCTACTTGCAAGGTGATCAACTAAGCAAGGGCAATTAGAGAGTTTACATTGGACATGGCTGACGCTTACTAATTATTACTAATTATTACTAATTATTACAAATTATTACTAATTATTACAAATTATTACTAATTATTACAAATTATTTCTAATTATTTCTAATTATTACTAATTATTACTAATTATTACTAATTATTACTATTTATTACTAATTATAACTAAATATTGCTAATTATTCCTAATTATTCCTAATTATTCTTAAATATTACTAATTGTTACTAATTATTACGAATTATTACTAATTATTACTAATTATTACTAATTATCACTAATTATGTCTGATTATTAATAATTATTACTTATTATTACTTATTATTACTAATTATTACTAATTATTACTGATTATTACTAATTATAACTTATTATTACTAATTATTTCTAATTATTTCTAATTATTACTAATTATTGCTAATTATTGCTAATTATTACTAATTATTGCTAATTATTGCTAATTATTGCTAAGTACTGCTAATTATTGCTAATTATTTCTAATTATTGCTAATTATTACTAATTATTACTAATTATTACTAATTATTACTAATTATTACTAACTATTACTAATTATTTCTAAATATTACTAAATTTTACTAAATTTTACTAATTATTACTAATTATTAGTAATTATTACTAAATATTACTAATTATTACTAATTATTACTAATTATTACTAATTATTACTAACTATTACTAACTATTACCAACTATTACCAACTATTACTAACTATTACTAACTATTACTAACTATTACAAATTATTACTAATTATTACTAATATTTACTAATTATTACTAATTATTACTAATTATTCCTAATTATTACTAATTATATCTAATTATTACTATTATATCTAATTGAATCTAATTATTACTAATTAAATCTAATTATTACTAATTAAATCTAATTACAACTAATTATATCTAATTATTACTAATTATATCTAATTATTACAAATTATATCTAATTATTACTAATTATATCTAATTATTACTAATTATTTCTAATTATTACTAATTATATCTAATTATTACTAGTTATATCTAATTATTACTAATTATTACTAATAACATCTAATTATATCTAATTATATCTAATTATTACTAATTATTACTAATTATATTTAATTATTACTAATTATATTTAATTATTACTAATTATTACTAATTATTACTAATTATTAAAAATTATTAGTAATTATTACTAATTATTACTAATTTTGACTAATTTTGACTAATTTTGACTAATTGTTACTAATTGTTACTAATTATCTATAAATCTATCTAATTATGACTAATTATCTCTAATTATCTCTAATAATCTAATTATCTCTAATTATATCTAATTATCTCTAATTATATCTAATTAAATCTAATTATCTCTAATTATCTCTAATTATATCTAATTTTCTCTAATTATCTCTAATTATGTCTAATTATCTCTAATTATCTCTAGTTATATCTAATTATATCTAATCATCTCTAATTATCTCTAATTATCTCTAATTATCTCTAATTATCTCTAATTTTATCTAATGATCTCTAATTATATCTAATGATCTCTAATTATATATAATGATCTCTAATTATATCTAATGATCTCTAATTACGACTGATTATCTCTAATTATGACTAATTATCTCTAATTATGACTCATTTAATCTAATTATGAATAATTATATCTAATTATGACTAATTATATCTAATTATGGAGAATTATATCTAATTATTTATAATTATATATAATTATTACTTATATCTAATTATTACTTATATTTAATTATTACTTCTTTCTAATTATATCTAATTATGTCTAATTAATTATCTATAATAATCTATAATTATTGCTAATTAACACTAAATATATATAATTATTACTAACAATATCAATTTATTACTACAAATAAATATTAATAACAAATCAATTTAAATCTAATTTAATTACAACTAATGAACAATAATTAAAATTAATATAAAAAAAAATAAAATTAAATAAAATTAAATAAAATATAAATACCTTAAACTTTGATATTCTGAAGGTATTCGCGGCTTCCAATTGCTCTCACAAAAAAAATTGAACTAAAAGAAATTTTTATCTTAAAACTGAGATTGAAGGGACAAGGAGAAGGAGATTAGAATGATTTGAAAAAAAGAAGGTGGGTGTATACATAGGTTAGATTAGTTGCGATGGTGGTATTTGTGAAGGGACTCCCATCGCAAATAGTGGTATTTATGACGGGTCCCATCGCAAATAACCTCGCCCGTATTAATTAAAGTCAGCGGTTAAATGGGTATTTGCGAGGGGCCCCATCGCAAATTGTGACCTGCCGACACACTATTTGCAACGAGCGGATTTCCCTGTTGCAAATAGTATTCACTCCCGCTGGTTATTTGCGACGGGGAGCCAGCGCTTGTTGAAAATACCTTTTACCGCCGCCGGGCTTTTGCGACGGGTGGTGTCACCCCGTCGCCAATACCCTTCCTGCGGTTTGGCGCGAAATCCGCGCCAAACTTATTGTGATGGTACCCCTATTCCTGTCACAAATAACAGACATTTTGTGACGGGAATAGGTTCCCGTCGCAAAAACTTCTTTCGTCCGACCTTTTGCGACGAGGTATATTCCCATCGCAATTAACCGATCGCAATAAACCACTTTTCCCGTAGTGGACCTTGGAACGAGAACACGAAGCCAAGAATTAATAAAATAAAAAATAATTTAAAAAGTTAGGGTGTGACATGGGGTAATAATTTTGAGTGAATGGGGAAAGGATGGTTTCCTATTATGCAATGCTTGTGTTCTTGGACATAATTAAATGAAATTTCATTCTTATTTAAAGTTGGTATCAATTTCATATCACATATTTTATTATAAAGTGTGATTATTCATTAATTTGAATTAATTTATTTGTTTTTTCTTTGTTAAATGATCTATATCTCCCACCACTAATTTTTTGTTTGTATACTATAGAATAGACCAGGGATTAGTGGTGAAGTACTCAATAATTATTAGTACGTGTAAAAGGGGTAGTGAATGTTATTCATTTTTTGGGATAAAAAATACGCAATCAAGTATTTCCCAAGAAAATTGAGAATATCCATTGCTACTCTTTTGCACATGGAAGGAGAGTAGACCAAACTGAGATCTTAATAATGATTTCTCTCACCATCACAATTTCACCAAGTATGTGAGAGGAAACGATTATGGAATCTCACTTTAATCAAATCATAAGAATATGTTTGAATTAAATTGAAAAAGGATAACATTAACATTGCGAAACTGACCTTGACCTAATCACCGTTCAAATATATTACTTTTCAAACATTTGAATTTCAAATTTTATTTCAATCATTTTTCTTATTGAAACACTTCATTTTTACCCTTGTTTAAAAGTGAATAACTATTTTGGATGAAATCCTCTTTGGGATAATTCCTAGGGTTAATCAGTAGACTACATTTAGGGAATAAAAAATATCATTCCCATGCCCCGGGATATCTATTCTTCGATAAAGGATTTTATAAGTAAATATCAAATATTTTAAGATTCATGTTCAATAAATTTAATAAACACATTTATGAGGACCATAAAAGTTTATTTTATTTGGACATTAGAAAAACAATATTTATAATTTATAAATAATCTTAAATATGTCCCAAAACTATCTCCTCACATAGTACTCCCCTTAGGAACAGCCTACCTAATCCTTTCTTCATAACATGGTGAAGGAAACATAATAAACGGTGGTCTCATATAATTGGTATGGGTAAAATTGGGAGATATCAATCGATGATAATATGAAATAATATTATAATCATACTAGAATGTGATGATTAAAATAATTTATTATGTTCATAATAATCTTGTCATATATCATAAACAAAGTCATGGAATAAAATAATATTATTTCAAAAAATATGGACTATAAGAGTAAGAACATAACATAAATCAATCATGAACCATAACCTCATATCGTAACATTTTCATTACATTAAAATATATAGAAAATTTTCATATTTCAAGGTTAATTACCAAGTCCATAAACATGGTGGATTAGTAATTTTCACATATTTCCCATTGCGGACTAAGATACACCTATTTCCTATAATGGATCTGGATGCACCTATTTCCCATAGTGGATCAATAATCACCTTTTTCAAATAGTGGATGAAACCAATTTACATAATTCCTATAGTTATATCTATAGTTACAAAGAATTACCCGATTCATTTGATGGAGATATATTTCCCACTAATCTTATAATAGAAATCATACATATGTATTCAAAAATATTAGAAAACATTCATAATATCATAACATCATAACCCATGAAATGAAAATGGGTTTCAAAAACAATTCATATATTTCCCATATCACGACCTATGAAAATTAAATAGATTTCTTAAATATTTAATCAACAAAACAATTAACCATATATTGAATTAATAATTATGGTATTATTCAATATTATCACTAGTTGTACATAAGTAACATCAAAGAATGTCATATTAGGTAAAAAATGATTCTAAAAAATTACATAGAACAATTTATTAAGTCCAAAACCATTCCAATTTGAAGATAAATTTTTAAAAAATGATTTATTTTCAAAATACTTTTCCTTAGAAATATCCTTGGAAACATATAAAAGATTCATTAAAAATCATTTAAACCATTTCTTGTGGAAAATATAAATTTATTTGAGTAAATAATTTTTTAAAAATAATAATTTATAAAATAAATAGGATGTCCATTTAATTTAAATAAATATTGTATCATGTAAATTAATAATTAAAACAATGTTTTGGTCAAAACATATGAAAATATTATCCATTCTATACAAGTTAAAAGAAATATTCCTTTCAAATCATATAATAAATAAACACTGTAATAGTTTGGAAAATAGAATGATGATTCCTATAAATATGTTTTAAAAATGGTAAGATAAGGATAAAAATTTCATTAATAAATTATTTGGTGGATTTTAATACACCATTGAAATGTTTTTTAAAAAACATGAAAATAGAAGACAATGGAGTTTTTGACCAAGGAGAGAAATATATCGAACTTAAATAAAAAATTCCTTTTGAACAATGGGTAAATAAAGAGTTAAAAATAAATGGATATAATGTAATATCAATAAATTACAAGAGTAAAATATAAATCATTATTTTTGAGAGTTTTATCATAATATTTTCATTTTCTAATGAATAATTATAAATAATCATAAAAAACAATGAGATTTTAACATCAACCTTTTACCACATTCATGTCTTTTTATCCATTCTACACATTAATAAATAATATAAAATGACTGTTTAACATAATTAACATAATTATATTCATTATATAACATTTTACAAGGGAAATATATACTAATATTTGAATAATATAGGTGCATAACATTACTTCTCTCATAAAAGAAATTTGAGGGAAAATTCCCTCACAGTATTGATATTATATAAACTATAAAACCCCTAGAATAGATATCCTCAAATTTAAAGTTAAATGCCAATATATTTTATGTTAATTATCACAAAATAAAACTTTGTTCATTATAGTATCCCTAGAAAATAAATCAAAGATAAATATGGCATGTTTTACACAAAAGTAAAAAGTTGGATGGATACCACTTACCATAAGAATCAAAATAATTCAATCACATTCAAACCTCATATATAATAAATATAATTTTCTTATAAAACTAATAAAGAGCCTAAATTTTATATATCATACCATATATGATGTACTAATTACATTAAATTACCTATTTGTTGACAATTCCATGTTAAAGTCTTGGTTTGAGAAATAATTGCATTTTTTTCAAATATGTATTTATTTTATATTTTGGTTATGGTTAAATCATTCATGGTTTGATAATATCAATAATTTTTACAATGATATACAAAATTATATATTGTGTAGAAATTTCCTTTTATTTATCCATAAATGTTTGAGATAGAAAACAATTTACACGACTAATAGAGATGGAAGGTTGTACATTCCCATGAATAATTTTTCCATTTTCCCAATAGAATGAAATAAATAAAGGTAAAAAATATATTTCAATTACATAATAAATTTTTGTCATATACATGACATATTTTAATTAAAAATATCCTTACTACATCTATCTAATGTGTGAACAAACCACAACGATCAGCAAGGTGGTAGACAGCTGTTCACATGAACAACGTTGTCATATTTCCAAAGAATGTGATGTAATTATTACAAGTGATATACTGATTTATTTAGTATAGAAATATCATATAAATCATATATGAACTATAAATCTGGTATTACATAAATAAGTTAGGGGTTTTGATAAAAACATTAATGAAATTTGTTAACGAGGCGATAGTCCATTGTACACAAAAATAATTATTTCGAAACACATATGATGGATTAAGTGAGATATTTAGGCAATTAAATTAACCAAATAACATATATTTATGTGTAATATAATTATTATTTTATATAATCATGGTTTAATAATAATTTAAATAGGTGGTGGGAGATATAAAATAAAACACTCGGTTTGGAACGTTACCTCTTATTTAGAGAACGTCATTTAGTTTGAAAAAAAGGATTAATAAGTTGATTTTATGACTGAAATATGGATTATAAGATGATATTATGGAATTATAGTAACTATTTAGGAAGTAATTGTCTAGGAAAGATTTTTTAGGATGTTTGATGTGTAGAGGATATGGGGTGGTCATTCAATAATTTATGTGAGTGTCATTAATATAATTTCTTTAAAGAAAATGTTTTTAAAATTTGTATAACATTCTAAATGGATCCATAATTTTCCATTAAAAAACCATGAAGTGATGTTTTAGAAATATGGCCGTAGAATTTGTTTTGTAAATGTTCAGAGTCATTTTAAACACTTATCTTTTTAGTTTAACCCCACAATATACACATGTGTACCTTAACGACACTAAAAAAATACAATTTTTTCTTATTTTTAGGATTCATTATCATAAAAAAATTAGATGATATTTTTATATAATATAAATTATTTTTATTCCAAATATGTAGTTTATTCATATAATTTGAAATTTTTGATTTGAAATTAATCATATAATTGTGACAAGAATACGATCTTCCAAAGGGAAAATGTTTAAAAGCTAAAAAAGCTCTAATGTAGAAAGTAAATATTAAACTGAATATATTGATCTAAATTGAAACAATAGATATATAATTGAACTAATTATACCATCGAAACCATATTAAATGAATATTTATTTATACAAATGCATTAAGATAAATGACAATTGTTAACAAAATCTTGTATTATTTTTTATTCATTAAAAAATTAGCCTCCTTAGAAAATTATAAAGGAATCACCCTAATATAATTATGAAATTATTATTTGAAAAATTCCTCTTGTGTTTTAAAATTTATGTAATAAAATTTGAAAAAAACAAATTAAAAAATAAGTGAAAAAGTTAAAAACCCATTTTTTAGAAAAATAAAAAATATATATATTGGATTTATTCTAATGTCATATCTTGAAAACACATAAGATAAATGGAAAATATTTCATTGAAAATCCAATTATTTAAATATTTATTCATTAATATTTATAATATCTCATTAGGACAAAACAAACTCCTTGAATAGAATTAAGAGTGGTAAAATTAGTGGAAATTCATGATCAATGGCTTTGGAGTGGAGTGGAATGGGAGAATGAATGGTTATTAAGAGAAAATGAGGGATAATATTTTGTGAAATTCTAAACATATTCAAATATCATATGTATTATATAAAAATTAATAAGAATTATACTTACTATTTTTAAATATATCAAGGGGTAGATTTTAACATTTAATTCTTTAGTAACTGAGCTCTTTAAAATAATATTGTTTTTGTATGTGGAACTGATTCTTATTAATAATTATTTTTTTGTCCATAATGTATAAATTATTTTATTGTATATTCCTTACAGGTTTATAAAATAAAATTTATTACCACAAATTAAATTTTATTAACGGGAATAATCATTTTTGGTTAATTAAGAGATTATATTACTTATTACATCAGTTTTTTATATTTTTGATGTTATAACATATACTATATATACATATAATATTATAAATTTTCCCCAAAATTTATATATATTAGGTAATTATAAAAATGTTACCATTTTTTATGTTTAATTTCCCCATTTTAAAAATTGAATCCTTCTTATGAAAATAATGATCTATATATAAGAAATTTAGTTTTTAAATATAATATTATTTTATTGAATAATTATTTTTTTATGACATGATCAACATTATGACATATAAAAAATTAACTGGGACATTATATAATAATATTATAATTTATATAAAAATAAATAGTTTTTTATTACCATATATTAGGGGAAAAAATATTATTTGAAGATTTTTAATTTATTATAAAAAATTATCATAATAAAAAATATGCATTTTTTCAAAAATATAATTATTATTTCAATGTTTTTTATTTTTTTACATGGAACAAATTTATTTAATTTTACTATGATTTAGGTTCCATGTATCTCTATTTAACATGATACCCTAATATTCTAAATCTAGTACGTAGATAATTTCATCTACAAATATTAAAAATAATAATGTATCAAAATTAAATCGATTTAACATCCAAAATAATTTAAAATTTTATAAAACATATCCCTTATATATGTAACCCCTTATTATACCAATATAATCCTAAACGGTTAGGTGATGAAATTTTTGCATAAAAAATATAATTTTTGCCTCTTTTTATATGAGTATTCAAAAGATTTTACATTAATAGATACCTAAGAACCGAAAAGGATTATTATATTGAGAGACAAGATAAAAAATCAACTTATATCAATAAGTTTATTCTGGGTCCCATAAAATGTTATTATCTCAATGAATTCTTCATAGAAAATTCTTACTTGATATTGTTTTTTTTAGATTCAGGGGAAAGTAGAAACATAATAAAGGGTGAGAGTTAAGGAATAATAATAATTCATGAAGATCATTTCATTACTCATGGATATATTCTAATGATATTATAGTAAAAATGTGCAATAATAAATTGTGTTCACTATTTATTCCATCATTTTCGTAATCATGGGCTACTTCTATGACTATGTTAGTTGATAGAGTCCTGTATTTTACTGGGTTCACATATCAATATTTTCATTATTATCTAATTAGATATAAATCATTACTCAATTCATTGGTGGACTTAAATGAACCCACACATAATATTATATATATATATATGCCAAATGATCATAAAAAGATTCATAAATTTATTGAGAATCACTTAATAAAAGGAATTTGATTTTATAAACATTTTTTCACCACATAATCAAAATTTATCTAGGTAATGATCATGGATGGATTTATTATATCATTCCCCTAGTGAATAATAAAAAAACATCATGGAATATTAACAAGGATGAGAAATACCATTAAAATATAATTTGTACCTCTCATTGAAATGATTGGAAAATAACCATTTATTTTGGAATATTTAGAAATAAATAATCCTAGAATATTAAAAAAAATCAGAAAAAACAATGGAATCATTTAATTGAAGATTCAAGAATAATAATGGTGATGATGGTAGGAAAATCACTTCATGCATTAAAAATTATAATAGTGACTTCATTCAAGAATTTACTCAACAGTAAAAATGTACATCATTCAGGAAAGAAAAATATGATTACCATAGAAACCTTAAAAATTAATTCAAATATAATTTAAAATAAATGTAAATATTTTTTCAACTATTTGGCTTAAATTCAAAAAGAAAATTAAAAATTCATCACGATTGAAGAATTATATCTTCGATAAAAGAGTAAAAACGTAATATATCAGAAAACCAATTTTCTATGCAATTATGAATAAAAAAACTATAGAATGAAATTATATAATGAAGATCACCAAAAATTACCGTATGATAAAAAATTAAATTGGTTTTAATATATAATGAACTTATATTTTCTCGAAATGAGATTCAAACAATAACAGTCCTCAAAAGAATTGATATTATAATATAAAACCTTACATAAAATCAGTACTTTATTCATATATGTTTTTAAGATATATTGTAATAAATTTAGATTTATTATAAATAAATTCATAAATAATACTTTTACTTTTCGTAAAATAAACCACTCCATTTTAATGTTCAACTTTCGATTTATTTAAAAAATCATAAAAAATATACATTAATGTTAAAATAAATTTATCATCCATGCATGTTTTGGTTTGAAGGTTCTTTTAATTCAACATTATCATGGTTTCATCATCTCAGAAAAGTATAATCATGATGAGATAATAATATTTACTGATTATATAAATATATAATTATCTTTTATATAATTTTGCAAAAAAAATTAATTGCATTACTTCTTGTGGAAGGTAGTTTGTACATACACACATGTGAAACTATAATTATTCAATAATTAGAAATAAATAATGATAAATATTAATCTATATTTCCAAAATCCTAATAATATTATAAATATCATATATATTAATTACATCAATCAATATAAACATCCATTTATATAACACTTGAAAAATTAATCACATCACATTGTGGTGGCAGTAGTACGCTCGTCTACCAGAATGATGTTATAATTTCTCATAGGATGGAAAAGAGGTATAAAAATAAAATTAAATTAATAAAAAAAATTAAATATATTGATGGTAATGGTCTCATTATGTTACTGATGTTATAGAATATTGTTAGGACATTTTTTATGAAATAAACATAGTAAATATTATAAAATAAAAAAACCACTTCTTTAGGAAACATTTTTTGGCTTAAACCTTAATCTATAAAAATTTGATATTTTGTGGAGAAAAAAACCACAGGACATGGGGAAGGATGTTATTAATTTTTTTTTGGAATTTATTTTATGATATTGATGGCATAATATGTGTGAAGGAGTGATGGGAAGAAGACTTCCTTTTATAATTTTTATTTGTAGAAAGCATTTATGTAATAGCCCGAAATTTTATGAAAAATATTATTTTTAATTTTATTAATGTCTTGTGTTGTACGCTACATCAAATGGAGCTTGTACAACACGCATCTTTGACTTGCCTTGCATTACACGCAATCACAACCTTCCTCGATAGCGTGTGTAGTACGTAATACTGAGTTTCACGAAATAATGATATGCTATTAAAATATTATTAAAACTAGCCATTATGAATAGTAATAACCACTTTTTAAAATTTTAGAAATTTTAGCTCTCAAAATGGACTTCATTTTTGGATTCGGAGTATCGAATTTAGCCTAAGGTGAAATTTTGGTACTTTTCGGATAACTTTCATATTCTGATGAATAGTGAAAATTACTAAATTATAATTAAAAACAACTTTTTTAATCGAAATAATTAATAGTGATAAATTATTAATTTGAGTGGTTTTAAAGTATATTTAGAATATATTTTTACAATTTAATACAATGTTGGTCATTGAATGTAATTTCACATTTAAACTAGACATAATCAAGTGTCAATCTTTTGATAGATATTGTTTCTTAAAAACACGCTATTTGTTTTAACAGCGGGATTTAATTATAAAATTAATTAATGCAACTTCTATGTTATGAATTTGGTAAAATAGACTTCATTTTTGAATTCGGAATATAAAATATAGCTTAGGATGAATTTTTGGCATTGTTCTGAAAAACATCAATTTTTGATGAATAGTGAAACTACTAAGTGGTAGTTAAAAAAACTGAATTTTTCATAAAACTTAATTTTACCGCTTCTGTGAATGGAATTTCAAAAATCCGAGAGACACAGTTGATGTCAGTAAGTAAAATGTGGCTCAATGAGATGAAAATAATTTTTGGTGAATAGTAACTTTTTACTTTTATTTACCACGGTTAAAAGTAAATAGGGTAATTAAGGGTAAGAATGATATTAATATTATCCTAACACATGTCCTAATTCTATTGGACAAGTGTATCTCTACCAAAAACAACCTTAAGTGTAAATTATTATCATTTAGGCCCACTTGGATTAGATTAGGACATTTATTATTATTTAATTCAAAGAAGAGTTAAAAGAGTTAAAATCAATGTTTATTTACTAAAACATTTTTTATATAGGGTTGTACATGAGATAAATTCGATAGTAAATATTCATCAGAAATCTAAAAAGATTTTCTACAGAATGGTATTTTATTTGTAATTTTTAGACATCAAATAAGTTAATTTATTTATGACACAAAGATGATGCAGTAATTATCTTATTTATGAAATATTGACATAATTGATGTTATAAACACAAAAATAAATGTAATTTGAGACTTTTTACGAATTACACTAATTTTATAGGTTACTATGATATATTAGTGTTGATTTAATCAACTTGGTTTGAACATATAATTCTGTTATGACTTTCACAAAAATCATATATCAAATAGTGTCAAAATTGACACAAAATAGATTTTAAATCAAACATTATATTATTAATTGTTATTTTATTCCTAAAAATCTAAGGTTCGGAAAAATGACTTATATAAGGATATATATATTAATAATAAACAATTTGGGGTTCGTTTGGCATGTTATAGTAAGTGTATTAACCATATAGTGAAAGAAAACAAAAAGACATGGTAAAAGTTAAATTATTTAACTTAGAGTTAAATCTAATTAATAAGGTTAAAATAATACCCTAAACTTGTATAAATCCTATTGGTTGATAGGATTTCGACCCTTCCCCACTTTATCTTCGAAATAAGACCATTTGGAACCATTATAAACCGATTTTGACTTTAATATAAAATAATATTTTGAGATATTCCTAAGGTGCCCCTCTCCTCCCGTATAAAAGAGCACCTCCTCCCCCTCCTCCTCACATCAATTTGAGCACTAAAGCTCGGCCAAACCCTGCCATATTCTCCTCTCCACTTCCCTAGAATAATCCTAGAGGTTCTGGTCTTCTTCAAAGACCAATCTTAGTTCCCTAAGTGGAGGATTCAAAGAGGCGTTCCAAAGAAGAGGTAATATCCATTACCGATCTTTTCAATTTCTTTCTTCTTCAACTTCTTCTTCTTTAGTTATAAAGTAATAACATCAGTATTACTTACATAATGATATTTTATTATAAATATGAAACAACCCTAATTCACCTTCTATCCATCCTACGGAAAAATGAAATCACCGCGCGTGCGTACGTACGGAATACCGTCTCCACGCCGTGGTGTGCTCTATTTTCCACCATAACCTTACAAGGATGGGTATAATGGTGTAATTAGTAACTATATATGATTATTATAAAGTGATATTTTTACTGAAATAGTATACATACACTTCAACACAATTCCACGACCATGGGAACGATATCATCGCTCGTGCGTACGTACGGACTACCGTCTCCACGACGCGATGAGATTCATTCTCAATGATTAACCATTCATGAATGATTATAAAGTATATATAATAAGTACTAATGAAATATATGACCTAATAATTATACTGGAATTATTTATATTTATATGTATGTCATCTACTTAATTCCATTCAATTCAATAAGGAAACGAAATCATCGTTCATGCGTACGTACGGACTACCGTCTCCATGAACGGTGTATTTCTTTCCATTTTCTGATTTATTATATATGTATATTCTGAATATATATATATAAATCATGTTTTATATTCTGGAATTATGTAATCATTATTTAAGTAATCATATGAATATTTACAAGTTAAAAACACGAACGACAAATGAGACGATTCTACCCAAAATGCTACTTTAACATGAATTTACGAAAGAACGGTTAATATAAAGTCATAAGTGGACCATATATGATATAATAACAATGAATATGATTCTGGAATAAGTCAATAACATGATTTAAATCATTATACAGGAGGTTCGGACACTTACAAAGCAAGTCGGACCTAAGGTAAGGGAAATATCACAATCTCATTTTTATCCGAGATTGTTTATTCGTAAGTATTTACTGGGGTGTATTTTATCATCTACATCCATGTTTCATCAATATTTAATATTATTTCCGTCCACCTACAATTGTTTAAATACATTTTTACCCATCGGTATGTTTTTTTTGTAAAAGATATGAAAGGAATCTTTTGTTGTTTTTTGAACGAGGTACTTTTTGACTTTTCCGACAAAAGTACAAAGATTGTTTTTTAACTTATACGGCATGAATGGATTTTTAAAAAATTATTTCCAAGAAACTTCCTTTACAAGTTTTCATGTTTATTTTTAATCAACTTCTTTTGTTTTAAATTTGTATGACATGTTATGAAAGGAAAAATGTTTTTGAAGTAGAAAGGATATTTTCCTCAAGAATGGAGTTCAAGTATTTTATCAAAATTATTTTCCATCTAAGATAATGAAAGGGTTCTGTTTTTATCTCTATTATTACATTGGTTTGATTATGTTGTGATGGAAATATTTTTTTGAATTCCTTTATCTTATATGAATTGTTTTATGATGTCATGTTGTTTAAGAATTCCATTTTTATTACATGGGTTACGCTATGATGTATGGTTTATGATTATGTGGCACACATAAGAAAGGATTCATTATAAGATGGGTGGGACCTATATCTCCCTCCAATGCATTGGGTAAAGATTTTATATCTCATGAGATAGGCATGGCTGAAATGGTTGGTTATACCGGTTCAGTGAAACAGGACTGAAACGAGGGTTACTTGATTCAGAAAGGGACTTTGTCCACTAAGATAGTCTTGGCAATGAGTCTTGACTAACAAGAAATGATTCTCTATGATTATGTGTGTATGACACAAAGTTTCATGTTTTAAGTTATGATTATTGTGATTACATTTCACTGCCATGATTTATCCCAGGTTATGATATTATGAGCTCTTTTGCAGGTTAAGATTTCCAAAAGCTATGTTCTTATGTATATGATGTGATGGATATTTCTTTTGTTTACCCTTGCTGAGCATTTGAGCTCACCCTTTTATGTTTTCTTTTCCCCAGGATATAAAGAAAGGTTTTAGGTATAAAAAAGAAGAAGATCTTTATGGGAGATGTTGAAGATCTTTCACCACGATTAGAAGATTACGTTCCGAGTTCCCAAAGACACTAAACTATTACGATCCTTGTGTGTTTGTGTTTTTTGTTATGTACTAAGTATTCAGAAATAGTAATGTAATGGACATGTACGTCAAGCTTCGGGTCTCTACAGTTGGTATCAGAGGAAAGTTTAAGTCAACCTTTGGAAACTAGGATGCGAAAACGTTAGTGAGATCCCTAGAGATATTTCTACGGTATGTCTAGGGATGTCCCTAAGGATAAGTATACGTATAGGTTATAGTACTAGAACTATGCTAACGATCATAGAATTAAACCTAAGATGTTAGATATTGAAGGTACTCCCTCTTTATTATTTTCTTTTCCCTAGCATGATTTTTGCCTCTCACACTATTCTTTTTGGGTTTTAGAAAATGGCTGGAAACAAGTTGATTCACGATAATGGAGGATATGATGGACAATGGAATGATATTCTCCATGAGAAACCAAATGAAATGGGATTTGGAAGTCCAAACATCATTATTATGCCGAATCATAAATCTCATAATATGATCAATAAAGTAAAATTTGGTAAGTTTCCTGACTCAGCTAATAAGAGAAAGATGGAGTTTCATGATGATCATAGAGGAAAGAAAGTTCAATTTCCCCTATGTAAATCATGTGGGAAGAGGCATCAAGGAGAATGTTTCAAAGGAACTGGAAGATGCTTTGGGTGTGGAAAAGAAGGACACAAAGCCAGTAAGTGCAAAGGAAAAGGTTCAGTTAACACCAGGGATGAAGATAATGGTATTGCTATGACATCAACAATGGTTAAATGTTTCAAATGTGGAATGTACGGGCATTATGCAAACCAATGCCCTAAGGGAAAGTCTCATGAAGAGAATCAGTATGGTCATATGGGTAGTATTTATGTTGATGATGATGAAGAGACTACAAATGATATGTGAGATGAAAGAATTGTTGAAGCTCGGTCAATGGTTTAAGAATGTAGTGGAATGATGACATGTTTATCATGTGTAATGTTGTATAAGTAATCTCATGGTACTATGGAATAAAGAGACATCTAAGGATTGTTACACTGTTGTCCTTCCTTTCGTTTTGAAAGTGTATGATTAATGGTACAAGTATCCATGAAATGTTATTCAGATATTTTTGGAATGTAGATGATATGCGCATAATGAAGGGATAAGGAGAAAATTAAATGTTTGACAGTATTCATGAGCTCATGATTGATATAAGGACTAAGTGATATCATGGTTTTAGTATATAGAATTTTGAGGATTTTGGTATGTGAAAAGTGTTAACTTTTAACTGCATTCAAGTTTTCACTATGGTTCAATGGGTATTCAAGAGAATACATTATTAAGGCCTTTGAATGTTTGGAATGTGACCAACAAAACATATGATATATGGGGATCGACGATGGTGTTAAATCTCTGGTAATCATTTTCACTATGTTATGAGAGTGGACTGCAGTATTATGGATAAGCCTAAAGATTGGAATGGATTATGTTGGACATAAGTTAGTATTTTTTAAGGATAAAAGTTTTTTCGATATTATTGATGGGATGTTATAGTAATATAGCTTTAGAAAAAGGACAACCTGCAGGACGGGCGACATCCCATCGCGTCGGACAAGGCTGTGGGAATCGAACCCACAACTGAAGTGCGACTGGCCTTTATTGCCTACCACTGGCCTACAGGAAGTCCCTGTTTATTAGAAACTAGTTTTATTTTATTAAGCAGTACGATATATGAAGTATAAGTCCATTTTAGGAACCATATATGATTAATCTCACTATAGATCGACTTATGTATATAATTTTGCAAACCTTTTGTTTGAGACAGATGGAATGACCTGTCATTCTATCACATGATCTGCTAACACTTCACGAATAACAAATTCAACTTCATTTATTTAAGAGATGAAGTGGAAATTGTTAAAGGCACGAACAATAGTGAGATAGTACCAAAATAAAGTAAGTATTTATTCTAATTCAAATTCTTTAACTTTAGGGAAACGATCGTGAAAACCAAAAATGTTGTCCTAGTGATCTTATATCTGATGAATCAGATGGTACCTTAGATCATCACAAATTTATGGCTTTGTGATTGCTGGCTTTTCCATAGCCATGTTCTCTACCACTCTCCATCAGAACATGATGGTTAGATTTCTCTTCCATATCCATATTTTCACCTATGTGGAAACCCGATGATTAGTTTATTTGGGTAACCGTTACGTTTCATACTTTTGTTTTTAAAGATTGGTTTTGATATTCCTTTTTACGATGTGGGGTTCTATTAAAGAAACTTTCGAATAGTAAACCATTTATAACCCTGACGAATTTCGAGGGCGAAATTCATTTTAAGGGGGGTAGAATGTAACAGCCCGAGATTTTATGAAAAATATTATTTTTAATTTTATTAGTGTCTTGTGTTGTACGCTACATCAAATGGAGCTTGCACAACACGCATCTTTGACTTTCCTTGCATTACACGCAATCACAACCTTCCTCGATAGCGTGTGTAGTACGCAATACTGAGTTTCACGAAATAATGATATGCTATTAAAATATTATTAAAACTATCCGTTATGAATAATAATAACCACTTTTTAAAATTTTAGAAATTTTAGCTCTCAAAATGGACTTCATTTTTGGATTCGGAGTATCGAATTTAGCCTAAGGTGAAATTTTGGTACTTTTCATATAACTTTCATATTCTGATGAATAGTGAAAATTACTAAATTATAATTAAAAACAACTTTTTTAATCGAAATAATTAATAGTGATAAATTATTAATTTTAGTGGCTTTAAAGTATATTTAGAATATATTTTTAAAATTTAATACAATGTTGGTCATTGAATGTAATTTCACATTTAAACCAGACATAATCAAGTGTCAATCTTTTGATAGATATTGTTTCTTAAAAACACGCTATTTGTTTTAACAGTGGGATTTAATTATAAAATTAATTAATGCAACTTATATGTTATGAATTTGGTAAAATAGACTTCATTTTTGAATTCGGAATATAAAATATAGCTTTGGATGAATTTTTGGCATTGTTCTGAAAAACATCAATTTTTGATGAATAGTGAAACTACTAAGTGGTAGTTAAAAAAACTGAATTTTTCATAAAACTTAATTTTACCGCATCTGTGAATGGAATTTCAAAAATCCGAGAGACACGGTTGATGTCAGTAAGTAAAATGTGGTTCAATGAGATGAAAATAATTTTTGGTGAATAGTAACTTTTTACTTTTATTTACCACGGTTAAAAGTAAATAGGGTAATTAAGGGTAAGAATGATATTAATATTACCCTAACACATGTCCTAATTCTATTGAACAAGTGTATCTCGACCAAAAACAACCTTAAGTGTAAATTATTATCATTTAGGCCCACTTGGATTAGATTAGGACATTTATTATTATTTAATTCAAAGAAGAGTTAAAAGAGTTAAAATCAATGTTTATTTACTAAAACATTTTTTATATCGGGTTGTACATGAGATAAATTCGATTGTAAATATTCATTAGAAAGCTAAAACGATTTCCTACAGAATGGTATTTTATTTGTAATTTTTAGACATCATATAAGTTAATTTATTTATGACACAATGATGATTCAGTAATTATCTTATTTATGAAATATTGACATAATTGATGTTATAAACACAAAAATAAATGTAATTTGAGAATTTTTACGAATTCCACTAATTTTCTAGGTTACTATGATATATTAGTGTTGATTTAATCAACTTGGTTCGAACATATAATTCTGTTATGACTTTCACAAAAATCATATATCAAATAGTGTCAAAATTGACACAAAATAGTTTTTAAATCAAATATTATATTATTAATTGTTATTTTATTCCTAAAAATCTAAGGTTCGGACAAATGACTTAAATAAGGATATATATATTAATAATAAACAATTTGGGGTTCGTTTGGCATGTTATAGTAAGTGTATTAACCATATAGTGAAAGAAAAAAAAGACATGGTAAAAGTTAAATTATTTAACTTAGAGTTAAATCTAATTGATAAGGTTAAAATAATACCCTAAATACGTCTAAATCCTATTGGTTGATAGTATTTCGACCCTTCCCCACTTTAGCTTCGAAATAAGACCCTTTGGAACCATTATAAACCGATTTTGACTTTAATATAAAATAATATTTTGAGATATTTCTAAGGTGCCCCTCTCCTCCCTTATAAAAGGGCACCTCCTCCCCCTCCTCCTCACATCAATTTGAGCATTCAAGATCGGCCTACCCCTGCCATTTTCTCCTCTCCACTTCCCTAGAATAATCCTAGAGGTTCTGGTCTTCTTCAAAGACCAATCTTAGTTCCCTAAGTGGAGGATTCAAAGAGGCGTTCCAAAGAAGAGGTAATATCCATTACCGATCTTTTCAATTTCTTTCTTCTTCAACTTCTTTTTCATTAGTTATAAAGTAATAACATCAGTATTACTTACATACTGATATGTTATTATAAATATGAAACAACCCTAATTCACCTTCTATCCATCCTACGGAAAAATGAAATCACCGCCCGTGCGTACGTACGGAATACCGTCTCCACGCCGGGGTGTACTCTATTTTCCACCATAACCTTAAAAGGATGGGTAAAATGGTGTAATGAGTAACTATATATGATTATTATAAAGTGATATTGTTACTGAAATAGTATACATACACTTCAACACAATTCCACGACCATGGGAATGATATCGTCGCTCGTGCGTACGTACGGACTACCGTCTCCACGACGCGATGAGATTCATTCTCAATGATTAACCATTCATGAATGATTATAAAGTATATATAATAAGTACTAATGAAATATATGACCTAATAATTATACTGTAATTATTTATATTTATATTTATGTCATCTACTTAATTCCATTCAATTCAATAAGGAAACGAAAACATTGTTCATGCGTACGTACGGACTACCATCTCCATGAATGGTGTATTTCTTACCATTTACTGATTTATTATATATGTATATTCTGAATATATATATATATAAATCATGTTTTATATTCTGGAATTAAGTAATCATTATCTAAGTAATCATATGAATATTTACAAGTTAAAAACACGAACGACAAATGAGATGATTCTACCCAAAATGCTACTTTAACATGAATTTACGAAAGAACGGGTAATATAAAGTCATAAGTGGACCATATATGATATAATAACAATGAATATGATTCTGGAATAAGTCAATAACATTATTTAAATCATTATACAGGATGTTCGGACACTTACAAAGCAAGTCGGACCTAAGGTAAGGGAAATATCACAATCTCATTTTTATCCAAGATTTTTTATTCGTAAGTATTTACTGGGGTGTATTTCATCATCTACATCCATGTTTCATCAATATTTAATATTATTTCCATCCACCTACAATTGTTTAAATCCATTTTTACCCTTCGGTATGTTTTTTTTGTAAAAGATATGAAAGGAATCTTTTGTCGTTTTTCGTACGAGGTACTTTTTGACTTTTCCGACAAAAGTACAAAGATTGTTTATTTAACTTATACGGAATGAATGGATTTTTAAAACATTATTTCCTAGAAACATCCTTTACATGTTTTCATGTTTATTTTTAATCAACTTCTTTTGTTTTAAAGTTGTATGACATGTTATGAAAGGAAAAATGTTTTTGAAGTAGAAAGGATATTTTCCTCAAGAATGGAGTTCAAGTATTTTATCAAAATTATTTTCCATCTAATATAATGAAAGGGTTATTTTTTTATCCCTATTATTACATTGGTTTGATTATTTTGTGATGGAAATATTTTTATGAATTCCTTTATCTTATATGAATTGTTTTATGATGTCATGTTGTTTAAGAATTCCATTTTTATTACATCGGTTTCGCTATGATGTATGGTTTGTGATTATGTGGCACACATAAGAAAGGATTCATTATATGATGGGTGGGACCTATATCTCCCTCCAATGCATTGGGTAAAGATTTTATATCTCATGAGATAGGCATGGCTGAAATGGTAGGTTATACCGGTTCAGTGAAACAGGACTGAAACGAGGGTTACTCGATTCAGAAAGGGACTTTGTCCACTAAGATAGTCATGGAAATGAGTCTTGACTAACAAGAAATGATTCTCTATGATTATGTGTGTATGCCCCAAAGTTTCATGTTTTATGTTATGATTATTGTGATTACATTTCACTGCTATGATTTATCCCAGGTTATGATATTATGAGCTCTTTTGCAGGTTAAGATTTCCAAATGCTATGTTCTTATGTATATGATGTGATGGATATTTCTTTTGTTTACCCTTACTGAGCATTTGAGCTCACCCTTTTATGTTTTCTTTTCCCCAGGATATAAAGAAAGGTTTTAGGTATAAAAAAAAGAATATCTTTATGGGAGATGTTGAAGATCTTTCACCACGATTAGAAGATTACGTTCCGAGTTTCCAAAGACACTAAACTATTACGATCCTTGTGTGTTTGTGCTTTTTTGTTATGTTCTATGTATTCCGCAAAAGTAATGTAATGGACATGTATGTCAAGCTTCGGGTCTCTACAATTTAAATATAGAAAACATTAAAATATAGTAAAGTCATAGTCAAGTGAAAGTCACAAAAAGGAATAATATTAAGAGTTATTTTAATTTGTGGTTAATATATCTTAAACCAATAACATTTATATAATTTTCAATTTTTTTAAGCATATATTCTACCAACATCAATAACCCTTTTTTATACTTAACTGAAGTATCAAATTCAAACCGCAGTTACTATTTCTTATAAACTAAATAGAATGTGTCCTCACTACTATAATGGATGAAGAATTTATTCTCTTTGTAGTAAAATAGATCTATATTTTTTTTAATATGATATAATTTATATAAAAACATAATGGATATATCAATTATGACTCTCACAAATATATATATATACACACACATGTGATGACTTATCCCACTAAAGACTACCTAGTCTCTAGAAGGTATAGCTACAATTACCCCAATCCCACCTCCACAGGTAAGTGGATGTGGATATTTAATAATAAAGCCTAAATAATAGGTGAGGACTTTGTATAATTTACTTATATGTTGGTAGCCAACTATATTCACATTGAAGTGAAGAGGAATAATAATAAATGAATCAAATATCTAGTGTAAAATCATTGATTCAATAACCTATTTTAAATAAAAAAGAATGGGAAAGTGAAATAAGAAATGTAAATGGAATAATACCTAGACAACTACATATGATTTGCCATCATGAAAATAACTAGAAATGAAATAATCACATTTCCTAGTTTTAGATCACCACACCCCGACCACCATATATAGTCAAATTAAATTTGGTATCCATATGCTCTAGTGAATCACCTTTGATATATATTTCATCTACATAAGAATCAACACATGATGGAAAACACCATGTAGGGGTGAGAATATACATAACTAGTTTGATGCACTAGAAACTGAAGGGGGGGACATTAGAGACACTATTGATGTAGTTAACTTAACCAAAAGTAAAAGGGACAGAAAAAAAATATACTCATATAAAAACCCAAACAAGAGAGAAAGGGTATATTCATCTTAGAGACGAGCTCATGAACTAGTTTTCATATATTTCCAAAAGGTCCATCAATGATGCCTAAAATATCATTTTTTCTATCTGAAGAAGTTACATTCAAGAGAAATAGAACCTTTACACTATAATTCATAGTCAAGGGGGGAAAATCTTCATGTAGTGGTACCATAACCAAGTGTGTCAGAGGGTACCAATATGTAGATAGAGGACCTACTACCAATACCATTAGAGGTTACCACCCAATAGATATGGTACTTACACCCTAGTCTGTAAGGGTGTGACCACTCTATAGATAGAGGATTTTCACCCAAGTTTGTCAGGGGGTTACCGCACGGTAGATAGGGGACATGTTCTCTAGTTCATTAGGGGTACTACATGGTGGATAAATGACACATAACCTTTTTTATCCAGAGGGTACCAATCAGTTTATTGAAGACTCATTCTCTAGTCCATTAGGTGGTACCACTCATTATGTAACACCCTGACCCTAGTTATCCAGAGTCTAATCATTATTACATAACATTGGAATGATACAAGGAATCATATCCCGAAAGACCAATCAGTTTAGTATCCTTGGAAGTACCAGATAAATTCATAAGTTTTACATTATATCCTAAAATAAAAAAATCAACAAAACATTGTCCCCTTTTTAAAACACATATATCCTTAGACTATCTCTATAGGTCAACCATAAATAACTTCTTCACATCTTGGAAAAATAAAACATAGAAAGGGGTGAGCACACATGCTGAGTAAGTATAACAATATAGAGTAAACCTTCTTAAATAAGCATAAAATTTTAAGTCAATGTATAATACTAAAAAAAAGCCTTTTAAACTTATACTTAATAATAATATGGAATATATAAAGCAAATAATACCATTTACTTATTCACATGGATATTATACTAGTCGAATAATTACATGTAATATCAAAAACCAATTTCATAAGTATGGAATGCATAATGCCTGACATCATAACCACATATTCAAGGCCTTGTACCAAGACTAAAAATAAGATTTTATCAAGGATTTTTGCCAAGATGCTAGTATATCTCATGAGACCAACTGATGCATCGAGGAGCTATAGCTGGTTCCACCCGTCACTTACTAAGTCTAATTAATTAGTCATATGAAAAGGTTTAAACATAACATAAACATTTGTATTAAAACACGCATAAAAAATGTCAATAATTTATCCATAAACCATGAATGATATAATTATAACATATACATAGTCAAAAATGTCACAATAACCTCAAAAAAATAAGGGAATATTTGTATCATAATGAATCAATTTCGAATAAGTGTAAAATCACTGAAAGGAAGTTGACATAAATGAAATCCAAACTATGAGAGAAAAATATCTCTTTTTTTAAATAATTTAAAAGCCACAAAATTATAAAAGAAAACCTTAACATTGAAAATATTTTTATAATATTGTAAGGGAAGCTTCAATGATGTTATAACGGCAGAAAATAGATGCACATGTCATACAAGTTAAAAAAACAGTCTTACCTTAATTTTTTAAAAAAGACCATAAAGTACCTTTTTGGAAAATGACAGAAAGATTCAATTTAAAACATATAAGGACAAATAATGGTATAAATGTCTTTAAAAAAAGTCTATTAAATATTAAAACTGTTTTGAAATATATTTTTATGAAAACGCAGATGTGGATGATAAAGAGGTCTTAATAGATACTTAGGTATTAACAACCTCGGATAAGTAAATAGATTATGGAGATAACCCTTACCTTGTAATTTTACTAGTTTGGGGGTATGTTAAACTATTTTATAATATTAAAATAATTGTAATTAAATTATACAATAATCATATACATAAACATTCTATCATATATGATTTTATAATATTTCTTTGTTAATAATATTTTAGTATTATCATCATTTCGGGTGTTAACTGATTCGTTTTAATTTATATGATTGGTTATGTAAGCCAAGAATTTTATAGATATGATGTATTTCATTCATATACTGAATTATATTATTTTCCTAAAAGTTATTTTTAATCAAAAAATGAAAATTATTCTTGAATGATTACAATGGAAAATGAATCTCATCACGTTTGTAAAGACAGTAATCTGTACGTACACTTGAGCGACAATATCATTATATTGATGGTGAAATCATATAAAATTGGATGTTATATAATACATAAATAATAATTAAAATGTTATATCTAATATTTTAATCATTTATACTCATTATTATACCCATACAAATAATGAAGTTTTTGAATAACAAACTACACCACGATGTGGAGACTGTAATCCATAAGTACGCACGTCTGGTGACATTTTCATTCATATGATGGATAGAATAAAGAATATGGTTATACAATTTTTTTTAATAACATCTCTGTATATATTATATACTTTAGTTTTTATTTTATAATGGAAAAGACAGTGATAGAGGAAGTGGAAGAAGAAAATAACTTGATAGAGGTGATGAAATATTTACCCCTTCTACAGGTTCTTTCTTTTGATTTGATCAAAAGGGCCACTTAGGTTAGATTTGTGACCAAATGAAGGCCTCTAGGATGATGGGAGGAAATTTTGGAGGATATTTGGGGTGGGTTTGGATGAGCCAAATGGCTTTAATGGTGCGAAATTAAGAGAAGAGGAAGTTTTATTTTATAAGAGAGGTGTTGGTCACTTTAGGAAAATCTTGAAATATTATTTTATAATAAAATAATTTTCACTTTATAATGGATCCAAAATGATTTATTTCAATAATAAGGTGGGGATGGGTTGAAAAACTCTCAACCAATAGGTTTTACACAGGTTTAAGTCACCATATTAACTTTAACTTTTAGATTTAACTCTTAGTTAAATAGTTGGACATTTACCATGATGCTTTGTATTTTTATATTATATGGTTAATAAACTTACTATAACTAGCCAAGAGAAACCCATGTGTTTAATTATTAATATATATAATCTTATCTAAGTCCTATAGAAAACCATATATTTTTTGGAATATTACATCAATTAATAAAATAGTATTTCTTTTAAAAACTCAATTATGTCAATTTGACACTATTTCGTATTTGGTTTTTGTGGATATCATAACAGCATGATTACCTTGAGAAAAAACAATCAACCCTAACATGTCTTATTAATCTAGACATTTTTTGGAATTCATCAAAAGTCTTGAATTACATTTATTTGGTTATCTATGGTATCAATTATTTTAATCTTTCATTAATAAGGTAATTACTGCATCATCCATGTGTTATAAATAAAATAAATTATTAAATGTCTAAAAATTATAAATAAAATACCATTATATATTAAATCTTTTTATATTTCTAATTAATATTTATAGTTTAATATATATTTTGTTTAAACCTATTTTAAAAATGTTTATGTTATTAATCATTGAATTTATCTCTTTTAACTCTTCTTTAAATAAAATAATAATAAATGCCTCTATCTAATCCATGTTGACCAAAAGGGATCATATTTTAGTAATAATGTTGTTTTTGGTACAAATAAACTTATAAAATAGAATTAGGACATGTGTTAGGGTAATTATGATATCATATTTACCTTTAATTACCCTATTTATTGTTAATCGTGGTAAATAAAAGTCAAAAGGTACTATTCACCAAAAATTATTTTCAACTTATTGAACCAATTTTTACTTACAGATATCAACTGTGTCCCTAGGATATTTAAAATTCAACTCACAGTAGTGGTAAAATTATGTTTTATGAAAATTTTCAAATGCTCTTAGAAGGTGGGTAAAGGACGGTAAAAAGTTTAATAAAATTTTATATATAAATTATTTTTTATAAAATGACTCCAATGAATTAAATTCGACATATATTGGTATTATGTATATATTTTGACATAAAATAAATTAAAATAATATAAATAATTACTTTAATAAAAATTCGGTGTTAAATAATAACGCAGTTTTTTCACTATTCATCAAAAATTGAAAGTTTTCAGAAAAAAACCAAAAACTCACCCTAAGATAATTTTGATACTCTGAATCTAAAAATGAAGTCCATTTTGAAAAATATATTTTATAAAATTCCAAAAAGTGGGTATTACTATTTATAACTACTACTTTGATTGGTCATGATATGTTAAAACTCCATGTTGTGTACAACGCAAGCTACTGCGTTTTTCAAATGAAAATGTACTGTGGAAGCTTGGGGTGTTACATTATTCCATCCTTAACATTATTTCACCCTTGAAATTTTTAGAAAATTATTGAAAAAAAAGACTCAGGTGGTTCTTCATCATATATTCCTTGGGATCCCACGTTTCCTCTTCTATCTTATAGTTTCTCTATAAAAAAATTTTACCAGACGAGTCATCCAGTTTCTCAACACTTGTTCTCTAGTATCAAGAATTTTGATAGGATCTTCACAATAAGACAGATCAGGTTCCAATTCAATTTCTTTATTGGTGAGTACATACGTTGGTTCAGGCATGTATTTTCTCAATAGTGATACGTGTAACACATCATGAACTTCATAGAGTCTTTGAGACATTTCCAAACAATAAGCTACAAATCCAATTCGATCTAGAATTTCAAAAGGTCCGACGTACCTAGGACTCAATTTACCCTTCTTAACAAAACATATAACACCCTTCCATGGAGATACCTTCAAAAAAAACATGGCCTCCTACTTGAGATTCCTAATCCTTCTTTCAGTTATCTACATAGGTCTTTTTCCGTATTTGGGATTCTTTGATGTTGGTTTGGATGACATCCACCTTTTCCATTATTCCATCAACAAGTTTTCAGCCCGTGAGTTTTCTTTCTATAGCATCATCCCAACAAGTTGTTGTGTGGAATCTCTTTCTTTATAATTCTTTATATGGTGCCATCCGAATACTTTAATGGATGATATTGATATATGAAAATTCTACAGGAGTTAAATATTTATCCCACATACCTTGAAAGACAAGTGTGCAAGATCTCAACATGTCTTTTAAGGGTTGAATAGTCTATTCTGATTGTCCATCAGTTTGAGGGTGGTTGGCAGTGATCGAAGGAAGTTCAATATCCGGGGATTTATGAAAGATTTTCATGAATCTTTATATAAATAGGGATCACGATAAAAAAAAGTTGATAGGGGTACTCCATGAAGTCTTACAAATTCATTAATATATAGTATTTCTAAAGGTTCAAGTGTTAAATCTTCTCTTGTAGAAAGAAAATGTGTTGACTTGGTATGATGATCAATAATGACCCATATTACATCATTTCTTCTAGGAGTATTTGGTAGTCCCATGACAAAGTCCATCATAATATCATCACATTTACAATCAGGTATGGGAATAGGTTGCATGACTCCTCTATGAGGTTCTATTTCAGCTTTCACTTGTTGGAAAACCATACATCTCAACACAAAATTAGCAATCTCTCTCTTCATTTTGCCCCACCAAAAATTTTCTTTCATATCTCTATACACCTATGTGCAACCAGGGTGTATAGAGAAATTAGAGCTATGAGAATAATCCAACAAATCCCTTTTTAGACCAGGTATATCGGGAACACAAAGCCTCTTCCCAAATTTTAAAATTCCATCTTCATATGAGAAGTCGAGGAATCTCTCATCATTCAAAACATTAATTTTCTTTTGAAATTTCTCATCATCAGTCAAAGAAATTTATATCCTTTCCGGTAAATATGGTTTGGCAACCATTTAAAAAAGAATTGATGCTTCACCTTCCATGGTTATTCCCATATCCATCTTTACTATATCAATGTATATAGGGTCCTTTTCTACTCTCATATTGTTAAAAAATCCATGATCCTTTCGTCTCAAAGCATCTTCTACCTTATTTTCCTTCCCCGGGTGGTAGTGTATAGTATAATAATAATCCTCGAGTAGTTCAAGCCATCGACATTTCCTCATGTTGAGTTCTTTATGTGAGAAAATATACCTCAAACTCTTGTGATCAATATAAATCTCACATTTTTCACCATAGAGATAGTGTCTCCATATTTTCAGAGCAAAGATTACAGCTTCTAACTCAATATCATGAGTATGGTAGTTTTTCTCATGAATTTATAGCTGTTGTAATGCATAGGCAATTACTCTATCATTCTGCATAAGGAAACAACTATTTCCTTTCTTTGAAGCGTCTCTATAAATAACAAACCCATTGTTCTCTGATGATAGAGTCAAGATATGATCATTGATTAAACTTCGATTATGTTCTTAAAAAAATTATTTACACACTTTTTTCCAAAAAAATTTAACCCCTTTACGTCTGATCTTGGTTAATGGGTTAGCCAACTGGGAAAAATTCTAGATGAAACATAGATAATTACCTTCTAAACCAATAAAACTGTGTACCTTAGTTGTACTCGTCGGTGCTAGAATTTCTTATATTTCCATTGTCTTTAATGGATCAATATAGATTCTATCCTTAGAGATAATATGGCCATGAAAAGAAATCTCTTGAAGCAAGAATTCACATTTTCTAAACATTCCATATAATTCATTTCTTCTCAGGGTTTTCAGAATAGTGCTCAAGTAATTTTCATGATCTTTGTAGCATTTTGAGTATACCAAGATATCATCAATAAATACCACTACAAAGTCATCATGATATTCCCTGGAAAACTTATTCATTAGATCCATTAATATTGAGGGTGAATTATTCAATCCAAAAGGAATTACTGTAAACTCGTAATTCCCTTACCTGGTTCAAAATGTTATCTTCTGAATGTATTCCTTCTTCACAAACAACTGACGATATCCAAATAGAAGTTCAGTCTTTGAAAAATACTGAGCTCCATGATGTTGTTCTAATAAATCATCAATGTGAGTTAGGGGATACTTGTTCTTTATTTTTACATCAATGATCTCCATGTATTCAATTCTCAACCTCATAGATCTATCTTTCTTCAAAACCAAAAGGATATGGGCTTCCCATGGAGAAACACTAGGGAGAATAAATACCTTCATACTCAATTTCTATAGATGTTTATTTATTTCCACAAATTCCAATATGGCCATACTATATGGGGTCTTCGATATGGGCCTTGAACCATGTATTAAGTCAATGGAAATCTCAATTTCTCATTCTAGAGTATGTCTAGGTAAATCCTCTGGAAACAAATCAACATATTCTTGCACAATAGGTATTTCTTCTATTCGAACATTCTTTTACACATCACTAGTTATTTCATTCTCTTACTCCCCAAAAATTGAATTTAGTAGATCTACTGGGGGTGGATCTAGATAAGAATCTGGTAGTGACGTTTATACTCAAAATATAAGGTACTTTTTAACATAATCAAAAATTGCAACCTCTTTCTTACAATAAATTTTCACATCATGGTCCAAAATACAATCCATTATGAGGACTATATAAAATTCAATCATGGGTATGATGATGAGATCACCAGATAAAGAAAATTTATATGACCTAATGGGAACTAATTTACAAAACTTTGTTGTAATGATACTTCCCTTAGGTGTTTTCACTGACAACTCCATTGTTAAGTAAAATTGAAAAAATCTTATTTTATTAGAAAACTAAGAAGATATGAAATAATTCAATGATCCAATATCAAATAAATCATTGTATAAACTTGAGGAAACCATTCAATTATCTGCCACCACATCTTTCAGAGCTTCAACATCAACATTAGTGATCACATATGATTGGCCTTTCTCCCTTGGCATTTTATGAGGTAAGTTCCCTTGGAACTTAAGACATTCATTTTCATAATTACCCTTTTCTCTACAATTGTAGAATTCAACATTGATGGATCCTTTCTTCCCCTTGAAACCATGAGCTTGGTAGCCTTTTTCACCAAAATTTTAATAGACTCACATTGCCTTCAGCCAAGTACCAGGGTGTTTCTTCCCCAATTTACCATAGGATGTATATTCAAATTTTCCCTTCTTTCCTTTATCTCCATTTCTAGAGTGTTCAACAATTCTCTGTTTCTCTTGATTCTCTTTTAATTCATAAGACATAAAGAATTCTTTCTTTCTCTTGATAGCGCATGAGACAATATATTCACACGATGAGAAGGATTGTGAGACTAATGCTCAATGGAGAAATGGTTTTAACACATCAAAGAATCTATCAATCTTAATCCTTGGGTTATTTATATATTCTACAGTAGGCCATTCTAACCATGTAAAGTTATCCTCATACATTGTGACATTCTCAGCCTCCTTTTGCATTAGACTCAAAAACTACCTTTCCATATCAACTCGATGGTCACACGGAATGTATTTTTCTACAAAAATCTCTTTAAACTCTCTCCATTCCATGTTTGATACTTCATCATCTTCCTTTTTGTTTTAGATTAATGACCACCATTGATCTGCATCTCTCGTGAGGTGATAAACTTACATGATAAAATTTTCCCTTTCACAACTACCCAATGCATGAAATATTTTCTATAAGGAACTTATCCATTACTCAGCTACAAATGGATTTGTACTCCCATTGAATGTTGGTGGTTATTGCCTAATGAAGCAGTATAACATTGATCCTCCGCATTGTGGATTAGGGTGCTCCATACAGGTAAGGTTATTATTCATAACCTGAGTGAGTTTTCCTAGTATAGTGATAAGTTGATCGACACCAGTTGCATCACCAGATCCACTACAATTATCTTGAGTGTTAGGGAAATCCATACATGGATTATGTGTGTTGATATGGTTTCCATTCCTTCCAATGGGCCCCATTTCTAAAAAATAGTATAGACTCGATTAGTTAATGAATCACAATACATAATTCCAAACTTATAAAACACTTAACATCAATTGAACAGTTTATGGATGTAATCCATAATCATAAAAATGTGTTCATTTATGATTAATATAGTCATAAACCATTTATAATGGTTTGTAAAGAAAATGAGAATTATCCTAAGCATATCCCCTGGGAGTATCGTAAACAAGAGTGCAACAAGGCCCATTGTCGTGCACCAATTCTCGTTCGAGTCCAGATCAAAGAAGTGTTTTTGGGTTTTAGCCCTAGGTGCATCTGTGTTAGAGATTCCCTTACCTAATCATTTCCAGACATGGATGTATTGCTTGTAAAACAAACTAAATCATTATAGTACCAAAATTCTAGTATGTTCTTATATACTAATCCTCAAAGTCTATCTTAGGGTAGTGTTATCTAATCCGAGTTTTTCTAAATCTAGTTTTCAAGGTTTGTACTAAACTTCCATTGATACCATCTGTAATTCCCCAACCACAGTTACCCAGAGTCGATGCATTATTACATAATATTTGAAAGAAACAAGGAATCAAGTCATGAAAGACCGATCAATTTAGTAGCCTTGGAAGTACTAGATACATTTATAAGTTTTACATTACATCATGAACTATAAAAATCAACAACATTTTGTTCCCTATTGAACACACTTATATCATTAGCTATCCCTACAAGTCAACCATAAAATACTTCTTCACATCCTAGGAAAAATAAATCATAGAAAGGGGTGAGCTTAGATGCTCAATATAGATAACAATATAGTGTAAACTTTTATAAATAAGCATAAAAATTTAAGGAAATGTATAAGACTAGAAACAAGAATTTTAAACTTAAACTTCATCATAATATAGAAAAGATAAATCAAATAATTCCATTTAATTATTGACATGGATATTTTACTAGTCAAATAATCAAATGTAATATCAATTTACAATTTCATAATTATGGAATGCATAATACCATACTTCATAACCACATAGTCAAGGCCTTATCCCAAGAATACAAATACGATTTTGTCAAGGCCTTGTGCCAAGACACTATTTTGTCTCACAAGACCTACCAATGCTTTGAGGAGCTATATAGGGCTCCACTTGTCACTTACCAAGTCTAATAAATTCCTCATATGAAAATTATTAAACATAACATTAACATTCGAATTAAAAATAGCATACAAAATGTCAATACATTATCCATAAACCATGAATATTATAAAAATAACACATCCAAAGTCAAAAATATTACAAAACCTTCAATAAAATATGGAAGATTTGTATCATAATGATTCAATTTCAAACAAGTTTAAAATCTATCAAATGATGTTGACATAGATGAAATCAAATCTATTTGAGAGAAATATATCTTTTTTTTAAATCATTTAAAAGCCACATAATTATAAAAGAAACTAATTATTTTAAAAATATTCTTATAATCTTGTAAGGTAATCTTTGATGACGTTATTATGGCAGAAAATTGTTTCACTCGCCTGATATGTTAAAAAACATTCTTACCTTAATTTTGTCAAAAAATCCATAATGTACCTTGTTTGGAAAATGAAAAAAAGATTCCTTTCCAAACATACAAGGTTAAATAAGGTTATAAATGATTTTAAACCACAGTCTAGTAAATAGTAAAAATATTTTGAAATACATTTTTTAGGAAGACACGGAGGTGGATGATAAAGAGGTCCTAGTAGATACTTACGTATTAACAACCATAGACAGGTAATGATATTGTCGAATTAACCCTTACCTTTTACATTTCCTTGATTGATGGTAAATTAATATTTTGTATAATAGTTAAATCATTGTTATTAAATTATACAAAAAAACATATACATAAATATGATTTCAAATATGATCTTCTAATATTTCTTTGTTAATAATATTTTAGTAGTATCAACGTTTCAGGTGTTAACTAATTCATTTTCTTTTATATGATCGGTTACGTAAGCCATGTGTGTTATGAATATGATGTATTTGATTCATATACAGAATTATATTATGTTCATAAACATTATTTTCAGTTATAAAGTGAAATTTATTCATGAATGAATACGATGGGGAATGAATCTCATTACGTTCGTGGTGACTATAATCCGTACGTACGCACGAGCAAAAATATCATTATATTGATGGTGAAATCCTATGTAATTGGATGATATATCATATATAAATAATCCTTAACATGTTAAATTTATTATTTACATCAGTTATACTCATTATTATACCCATCCAAATAATGAAGTGTTTGAATAACAAAACACACAACGACGTGGAGAGGGTAATCCGTGCGTACGCACGTATGGTGACTTTGTCATTCATATGATGGATAGAATAATGAATTTGGATGTAAAATTTTTATAGTAACATCAATTTTTATATATAAGATACTGGAGTTATTTTTTTTATAATGGAAACAAAAAAGAAAGTGGAAGTGGAAGAAGAAAAGGACTTGAAAGTGGTGATGAAATATTTACATCTTCTTCGGTTTTCTCCTTTGGATTGGAACAAAAACGCTCTTTATGGTTTCTTTCTGACCAAAGTATGTCCTCTATGATGAAGGGAGTAATGTTTAGAGGATATTTTGGCAGGTTTAATCCAAGATAAATGGCTTTGGAGGTGTGAAATTAAGAGAAGGGTAAATACCCTTTTATAAGATAGGTGAGGGGCACTTTAGGAAAAGCTTGAAATATTATTTTATAATAAAATCATTTTCGGTTTCTGATGGCTCTAAAATGATTTACATAGATTATAAGGATGGTATGGATAAAATAAATTTCAACCAATAGGTTTTATTCCGGTTTAGGTCACCATTTTAACCATATCATTTAGATTTAACTCTTAGTTGAATAGTTTGACATTTACCATGTTTCTTTGTATTTTTATATTATATGGTTAGAAAACTTACTATAACAAACCAACAGAACCCTAAGTGGTTCGTTATTAATATATATAATCTTATCTATGTCCTTTGGGAGACCCTTATATTTTTACAAATATTATATCAATTAATAATATAGTATTTGTTTTAATAACTCAATTATGTAAATTTTGATACTATTTAGTATTTGGTTTTTGTGAAAATCATAACAGCATGATTACTTCAAAAAATAATTATGTAATCAACCCTAAAATTTCATATTAACCTATAAATTTTCATAATTCATAAAAACTCTCAAATTACATTTATTTGGATATTTATAATATCAATTGTTTTTATCATTCATTAATAAGGTAATTACTGTAAGATCATTGTGTCATAAATAAATTTAATTTTTTAATTTTTAGAAATTATAAATAAATTTTTTTTATATAGGAAATATTTTTTGATTTCTAATTAATATTTATAGTATAATATAAATTTTGTGTAACCCTATATTAAAATTTTTTACTTATTAAACTTTGAATTTAACTCTTTTTACACATCTTTAAATAAAATAATAATAAATGTCCTAATTTAATCCAAGTGGACCAAAGGGATAATATTTTATTCCTAAGGTTTATTTGGTCAAAATACACATATCCAATAGAATTAGGACATGTTTAGTGTAATTATGATATCATTTTTACCCTTAATTACCCTATTTTACTTTTAACCGTGGTTAATAAAAGTCAAAAGTTACTATTCACCAAATATTATTTTCTTCATATTGAACACCATTTTACATAATGATATCAACTGTGTCTTTTAGAGTTTTGAAATTTAACTCATAGAAGCGGTAAAATTATGTTTTATACAAATTTTCAAATGCTCCTAGAAGATGGGTAAAAGACGGTAAAAAGTTCAATAAAATTTTATATATCTAAACATATTATAAAATTAATCCAATGGATTAAATTGAACATATATTGGTATTATGTATCTATTTATACCTAAAATAAAATAAAATAAAATAACTAATTACTTAAATAAAATTTCGGTTTTAAATAATAACGTAGTATTTTTCACTATTCATCAAAAAATGAATATTTTCAGAAAAAAACCAAAACATCACCCTAAGCTAATTTTGATATTTTGAATCCAAAAATGAATTCCATTTTGAAAAATGAAATTTATAAAATTTCAAAAAGAGCATATTACTATTCATAATGACTACTTTGATTGGTTGTGGTGGGTTAAAACTCTAAGTTGTGTACAACGCAAGCTGCTGCATTATTTAAAGGGAAATGAATCGTGAATGATTGGGGTGTTACACAGTAGATATATGATCTACACCATAGTCCTTTAGGGGGATACCACTCTGTAGATAGTGGACCTACACCTAATACATTTGGTGGCTACCACTCGGTAGATAGATATAGGTCTATATGGGACCCTCAACCAATAATGACAGGGGTATTTCACACCCCGAATGCTTTCTGATGATCTTTACCGATCAACCCCATCATTGAAAACTGCCTAACGAAGAATCAACATTGGAAAATCATTAATAACATCTCAAAATAGAAAACAAAGGCCTCCATCATGTTCTATGAATAAAAACACAGCATTGGAAACTCATGGAAAAAATACACTTTAAAATGATAGAGATACAAGTGGTGTAATATTTTTAGAAAGTACACAATGTGGAATAGGTCCATAGGATTTGTTGACCAACTCCAATACAAGTTTTTGTCCTCTCTCACACATAGTTTTATATCCGTTTAGTAGTACAAGGTGTTTATGTGTACTAGATGGTGTGTCTTGGCCACATGGGGCCAGCCTGTGCTCTGAAGGCCATTTATATATACAATAGGTACATAATATTTCCTCCCACATGAGGTTATAGGAATGTCCACTTGGCACATGATATGCATTCCCAATGAGTATCATACAATGTCTAGACCCACCACATGGTATCTGAAAGTGTTCTTCCCCAAATCTCTATCCATCACAAGTGGGGGGTTCGACATCATGTGTGTTCATCATACTGCATTTTTTATAGTCTTCTTTTTCATAGAAACACATGTTTCTTCATGAGTCTCAAGATAAGGAACTATCACTTCAAAATTTTTCATTCCACCACCTCTAAATGGTGGTAAACCCCTTCAGACAACAATTATATCTCTTATTTTCCTAGAAATTAAAATTTGGGGATCTTCTAATATCTCTCACTCCACCAGATGAGACACTCATTATTATCGATTAGTCCCAAAATGCATATCTCCTTGATTCATAACATGAATCACACAAGCTATCTCAATCCATCCTTAAATAAAAAATATATTCATCAAAATTTAATCTTCCATGAATTTGGGGGTTTAATCATGCTCAAACCCACTAGAAAATGTTGAACCATCGACCTATAGTCTAACAATGAAGAAAAATAAACAAATAATTTGGAAAATTACAGTAATAAAGGTGTTTGAATCATTGGCCAAAAATTATTTTCCAAAAATAATATAATCATGGATAACTGGGGTGAAACCATTGAAATGAAATATTATAATTGATTAACAAGTCATTTATCATCAGTGTACAAAAGATTGGAGTGAAAATGCATAATAAAAATAAGATACAATACATGATTCAGAAATATAATCAAAAAAGGGGGAACACCCCAAAATTTCAATAATTACATAAATTTTGATTAACTATTGTGAAGTAAGAAAACCATTAATGGTGTAGAGGCCTCATTGAATCTTCTATGCCATGATTCACATTGATATGGGTTCTGATTCTCATATAATCTTGATTCACCCATAAAGGATAGTGGAATAATTCTCTAAATGATTATAGGTTTATGTGAATTTCCAATGTTATTTTCTATGAAATACTATTAATAGAGGAAAAATATTAGGAATTAAATGAACTAAATACATTAATTTATTAATAATTGAGTTGACATTCCCACCAAGGAATGACTCATCTAAATGTCTGTTTCTCCCAAATAATATCTCATGCCTATGGTAAACCCCATGCTCTATATTTAGCTATTGTCTAGAATTTTTGATATTTAACTCTATTATGGGGATTTTCCATTATTTCTAAAACAAATTGTGTATGTGATATAGAATATATTTAATATTTCTATAGAAGTAATTTTTGGATTACCCGACCTTTGACTCACGTGTCGTCGCAACACCCAATGCAAAAAAAATCATAATATATTTCATACTTGTAGGAGTAAAAAGTAGAGACTCTACTTTATTCCCTACTTCCGGATTTGCATCTACAAAAGGAAAAAAATAAGAAAAAGGGTGGGGATACAGATCCCACAACTGGCTCTCACACTCTAACTGTCTCTGATGTATCATCTCATGGTTTGAAAATCAAAGAAACTATTGGAATGGTCCTTCCACATGGGATCCTCTCATGATGATCCTAAATCAACAATATGCACTCTAGTATGTTGTCTCCAACCACAATTTATTATTAACGCCATTGAATAATATGCATAAGATCATGCATGTATCTCCTCGACTGTGTCGCATGGAAGACTTCATGCACCCTCTATAAGAGTGGGGTGTGACGAGGTGGTAAAAAAACTCACCAATCCATTGGAAAAACATGAATTGTCTGACTGAAAATGGGGATTTCTTTCCAACCTAGATGAACATCCAAAATATTCATCATGGGGAGACACTAAGGAAAACATTATCTCCATTCTTAGACTCCAAATACCAATAATGTTGATCATCATGTGATTTATACATATGATATGATGTCCTCTTCCACTTGTGTATCACCTAAAATCTATTTGTCAGTACTTGAACCATCTAGGTCCAAACAAGGGATGCCTTAGTGATCCTCATCCTACATAAGGGTGACCAACATAGAATCCAATTCAGATCCTCCAATGGTTCCATATTGATTTAAATGTGATAACTATTATTTAAATAAAACTCTTACAAATATAATTGATCCTTCCAGATCTAGCCGATGTCTAATATTTAATCCCTTAGAATAAACTGTAGTACCTAGATTTTGTGTTCAGTTTTAACATATTTCTATTGTGAAATTTTGTACCCATCCTCAACTATGTCTCAAATTCCTTCTATAATCCTCTCTATAGTTGTGACATGAAAACCACATTATAGTATGAGATAATGTTTAGGGCAAATCCATGACGGTGTATAATCTCCCACATGAAAAACTGGCCACAAAATTCCACTGATCCTTGCTTCCTGATAAAAACAATGTTCTCTGAATCATTATGTTGGTTAAGTATCACCCAAATGGATTAATTTCCTCTCTCTATCCATATTATCCCTTTAACAAAGATCAGGGATAATTCATACCATTTCCAATCTAGGAACACAAGAGGCTATGAAAAACCTACAAAAACATAGAGTTTACCCTTCACAATATGACATACGGTACATTAAGAGATGAAATAAACAACACTCCACCTCATGAAAGACCACCAAAGATGCCACTGATTATCCTTGTATACCTTCCCCACAATGGTATGTGCTACTAAATGATATGTGTGATACTCTATCATCACATAATCTCACATCATAATGAGAACCATCATTTTTACTTGGAAAATGGTGACAAGATAACCTCCTTACATAAATCCATCTAGTGAATATCATCAGGATATCAATTTATAGAGTACCATAGAGTCAGTGTCTCCCAAATAAACCTCTATAACATGCTAGAGATGTAGAGGAGGCAACACTATCAACCGAGGATAAACTAAACCCTCATCTTCTATTATGGTTAACTACAATGAATCTATATTCTTAGACACATCCTATGTCAATAAATAATGGAATAAATTGCTAAGGGGTTATGCCTCCATGTTACCCTTTCCAAAATTATATACTATCTCAATTTCATAGTCCTCTAGGAACTCCATCCATATCCTATGTCTTGTGTTATGATCTCTCTGTGTGATGACATACCTGAGATTATGATGGTACGAATAAACCAAAATTCTCTCTCCAAGAAGATTATGGTTCCATATCCTCAGAGTTAATACTACCACTACCCACTAATGGTCATGAGTTTCATTGTTATACTCTTGGGATTTCCATCACCTAAAATAATATATATTTTTCATTTCCAACCTCTACATCAAATAATATATTATAAATACTCTTGAGGAATCACAATACACTATGAGCACCATTACCTCCCCCATTAGTCTCAAAAGAGTATCACTCTTCAGCCTCAGCATCAACTCCTCAAAGTATCTCTAGAACTTCTTAGTCTAGGTGAATTGTTGATCCGTCTACATCAAGATGGATATAGGGGATGAAAGATTGCATATTTCCTCAATGATCCTCATATAAAACCCTTCTATTTCATGAGAATAACACACATATGAAATTCCCATGGGTTTCTCCCATTGAATCATTCGATCAATCATGACTAGGTCCACCGTTAATACATACTCATAAATGATATACCCTTGAAAGTGAATCTCATTGATCCATAACTATCACATCAAGAACATACCATAATGTTTGTTCCCAAAATTTAATTATAGGAACATCCTAAATGGATCTTCATGCTACTTCAATAACATAGTGTAAATTTGAATTCCATTAATAAAGAAAATATAAATTTTTTCATGTATAGATGAAAAATTATATTCATAAAATCCATAAACATTCATAGGTATATCATACCACTAAAAGGCATACCTAGTAACTCATAGTGTCTGTAGAAACCTCAGAATTATATATTCAGAATATGATCCTCAAGAAATGTCAATAGGTTATATTCAAACATGATATCAATATTTGTGAACCATATAAGTCCTAATAACTAGAAAAAGGTTTCATCAATCCTCAATAAGGGGTAACTTTTTTTATAGTGTCCTAGTTCATGTGCTCCTCATTTTTCATGAACAACACTTGATATTTCTAGTTGACATGATAGGCCTGAGAAAACCATTCTCTCTAATTTCTTCCAAGTACACTATATGTACCCAGAGCTCAGTTAAGGCCATCTATTTTTCCATTGATTATATCAGTGTTTTTCTATGGTGAATGTTGATGAAAAAAATAAATATTTTTCTATAAAGATATTCACAAATCAACCTTTGGGAAGGCATCCATATAATCCTCCATGATTAAAAGAATAGAGATTTATTAATAGAACACTACATCAAGGGTTAAACATGAAAAATTGTGGGTGATGGACTGTTGGTTTTGGTTCACAAAACACAATTTCTCTTCCATGAGATCTTGATACTATAAAGTATAGTTTTGTACTATATGTCCAATGGAATATGACACTTCTGTTGGGATAATCAATCTGGTCTTAGATTAAAGACAACTAATAAATACCCAAGATGACCTCATAATATTAAACTAAGAAGATGAAGATATGAAACTAGGAACTCTCTCCACCAGGTGATAGATCACAATATTAGAAGATAAATGATAATGAAGAATTATTTCCAATAGGAACCTCATGGTAAAGATGATAGGATAAAGACTATATTGGGATATTCATCTCTCACAAAAGGAGAAAGATGCTAAAGGAATGACTCACACATATGTCTAAGAGTATTATTTAAAGAGTATAACAAGAACATATAATATATGTAATCAAATCATTTGTTTTAGAGTCAATGGGATCCATAGCCTAGAATAACCCATGACCCCGACCAACAACTCCCTAAGTCTCATGTGAGTCTCCAGGTTCTTGTGGTGTAATTACGTCATAACATCATCCACCAATATTATATCCTCCTTCAAGTTCCCCTAATGCACCTCTTCCATCCCTTCCTCCATGGTGGCCTCCTAGGAAACACTAGGGAGAATGAAGATAATGGTGATGTATCTACCGTGGCAGTCCATCCACTGTCTACATAACCTCCTTAGAATGTCGAGTGGGAAATCAACATCCATTTTACCATACAAGTCACATGTGTAGAATCTTCCCTCTATATTCTACATTGGTACCCTTTTTAGTCCACGTACCACATGACCAAAATCCCAAGTCTATCCCTGAAGAGGATTCTTAAGCCAAAACCCTACCGACTAGTAACAACAAGATAATATTGATGACTCAACCATAATACTCACACTTGAATCTATAGTTACATGGAGTCTCTTAGATAGTAAAATCCTATTTATAAGCTCATGATCTAGCACTCTGTCATATATGGGAATGCACAGAGGTACCATTTTGGCACAAATATCTTTGCGTTGACCCCGATCAAACTTTTTTGCCCTGATGTAACCATACCGAATCATGTTTGGTGTTAGAGAACCATGTAAGGTTAGTAATATTTACATAATACTCATAAAATATCATCCCTAGATGATGAAGCTTATAAAATATCATCAATCCAAATGAAAAATAAACATTAGGGGTAGTACTCATCATAAAAAACCTAACGTAAAATAAACCATAAGAGTTTCAACTCATAATGTGTATGAGATACTAGGATCCACTAGATCCCATTTTCTCTCTAGAAAAGACTATATACCTATGAAATAGTTAATAATTCAGAGTCCAAACGAACCCAATAAATTAGATAACCAACTCTATCCAATCCAGTGATTCCTAGAGATCTAGTTCACAACAAATCCTCAATGGCCACTGGTACAAGAAATCATAGAGTGCAATAAGCATGAATGAATCCTCATCCTTCCATATTGGTATAATATACTCCTTAAAATACACGGGAGATTCTAGCTACCCACATGGAGGAATGATTTAAACCGATGGACCCAAACCTAAGGCCTCTTCACCTATTAGATCATCATCATGATCCTAAACCAGTAACCTTCCTTTATAGAGGCATCTTTGAAATTACTAAAGATAGAGAATGTTCATATGAGAATATATATATATATGTGCATGCGTGTGTGTGTGTGTGGTGTGTGATGAATAAATAAGGATAGGAAAAATACACAATCATACATGATGGATAGACTAATGTTATTTATAACCAATGTTTTACTATTCCATGTTTATAAGCAGGTAGTTAGTGTTTTGGTCATTGAATACAATGGAAACCCAAAAAACATAGGGTTTTGTGGCTTGAAATCCTCTCTCAATAAACATTTGAAATGTTTCCTTTAGTTTCCAATTAATTCACTTGTGGGAAAAAAACTCTAATAAATTTCTCTTGTTTAAACCACCTCTGATACCAATATATCATGTCCTGAACCACTCGAGACCACTGGGATAAAGGAAGGTCAATCCATAACTACCCCGAGCCAACATGCATAGGTAAGGGGTTAGTGAGAAGTTATGAGAAGGGAAACAAATATGGGATGAATTTTCCTAATGTAAATAGATGGAAACAAACAACCATTTATATGAATATGTGTTGAAGAATAATAATAAAATACTATGATATCTGGAGTATAAAACCAAAATATAATAATAAATATAGAATAAAAAAGGGTGTGATAGTGAAATCCAAAATTTAAAGGAAAAATACACACCCATCCAAAAAAGTTGTCAAATCCCACCAATAGTTGGAAAATGAATGCTGATAGATTGTATCTTGATATATTTAAAAACTAACCATTGTACATGGTCAAAAACATCCAGGAATCTCTATGCTCCTCTAAAATCTTCACCAAGTTATCTGTCATCTTCAAAAGACATTAAACATTTGGGTAAATCCCATGATGGGGGGTATATACATTTCCATTTGAAAGCCATAGAAATTGGAGGTGGATAAATATGAGAGATGATAGAAATCGTCAAGAAAGTGGGAAACAAAACCCTTAAAAAAGGCATAGGTTCTCATATTAGAAACACATATAAGAGAGAATAGGGTATTTATATCATAGCACATATTTGGAAAGAGTTTTACAACATTCCGAAATGACTATCAATCATTCCTAGAATAAAAATTATTTTTCTAAAGAATTAACTATGTAGAGAACCGATTCCACACCATTGTGATTCGTAGTTTAAGTAGAATAATATCAATGTAGAGTACCCACACTCTATTGTGTAAAGGTCGTACTACTCAATATATATGTTACCCATTCCGTTTTTCATTAGGGGTACTGCTCAGAACATAGAGGACCCGCTCCCTAGTTGGTTTGGGTGTATCACTTGGTAGATAGAGGACCTAATCCCATGTATTCCAGCGGTACTAATATATAGAGATAGAAAAAGTGCCCTAATCCATCAGGGGAACTTCTCAGCAGATAGTGGACCAGATACCTAGCTTGTTATGGGTTTCCACAAGGTTGATATACGACCCATGCCATAACTAACTGCAAGGTACCACTCTATAGATAGAGAAACCATTCAATAATCCATATGGGGGTACCACTTGGTAGATAGAGGACTTATCCTCGTGTCCAATAGGGAGGTAAAACATTGTTAATAGATAGTGTTGTGTTGGGGACAGTTCCCCTGGTACAATAGAGATATTTCCCACCCCCAATATTTCCATTGAGGATCATACCTGATCACTTCCATCATACAGGTCCACGTATAGAATCACCCCTCTCATAATATCTTCCATTGTATCTCCATAGAAACTATTAATTCCATAATGAAATTTTAAGTGAGAAAATATAATAGGATGGATTCTAATAGGCCAAAATATGGGTTAAAATTAAATAGGTTTTACAGGCATAATATATTAAATAAGTACACGACCTGTAAGGGGTTCATAAGGCATCTAGACTTGCTCTTCTACTTGGTTGTGTCCACTCCAACACATGAATTTATTTCCATGTAGTAATAAATAGAGTGTATGTGTACTAATAATCATATATCAACCACTCGGAACCTAAAAGTTCTCTTCTGGGTGTTTCTATGTAATCCCAATGTAGATGACATATCCTCCCAAACGACATCCTAGGCCTAGGATCCTGGCACATGGCATGAATTCTCATGGAGGGGTACATGGTGTGTGGAATTGGAATATTGCATGTGATCCTTATATTCAGTAAAAAAAACTATGATACATAGATGGTTGGGGATACACAACATGTGTTTAAAAGACTACATGTCATGTAGTCACATTTTTCACACAAAGGATAGTTTCTTCACATATCTCAAGCTTCAGATCTCTCACAATGAAATTATTTATTAGAACGCATGGAAATGATTGTAAGCACATAATTAAATCATTTTCATACCATCATTGATCATAAATAGAAATCCATTGATCCACACATATCAAACAATTTACCTGAGGTGCCAATTATCACTGCCACATGGTCCCAGATCCTAAATACACCACGTTCATCAACTGCATCCTATTGTCAGTCCAAATCCATCCAAAATTGGAAAATAAATTCATTTCACACATATCATTCATGAATTTGTGGGTTATATCATACTTAGACCCACCTGAAATATTCAAAATGTAGACTTGTAGGCCAACGATGATTAACACATATAATGATGGTGGAAAGGAAAAAGAATAAAGATGACTCAATATTTTCTAAAGTGTTTTTATCAAATTATTTCACAATATAGGATAATTGGAATGAAACCATGGAATGTAAATATATCAATTAAATTAAAAAAATCATCAATGGGGATATTGAGATACATGTGAAAACACATTGTCAATAGTGTATACAATCTGTGATTTAAAGAATTAATAAAAATGGAAATAAAACCCCAAATTATGAGTCCTACCATGATTCAAATATATTATAGGTGAATAATATAGTTTCCAATGATGGAGTGGACTTGTTGAGTTCCTTGCACCTCGATTCACCTTGATACAGTTGTTAGTCATAGTCTGATCTTTATTTTCCAGTGAAGGGCGTTGGAATCCTCTTTCAACGATCTCAGGGTTTTGTGTCTAACCCTATGGATTTTATTTAATATCATATTTATAAATAAAAAATGGTTTTTGTCTTAAAATTAACTTATTAAATACATAATTTAGTTAATTCACTTAAAATACCTACTAATAGTTGTCACATCCGAACGTCTGGCGCTGGGCAACATTCAGTTATAGCCAGGCTAAGCCCCCAACTATAGATTTAACCATGATCTCATATTTTTAATACAAGACTACATTTATGAGCTACTATATGATTTTTTATAAATATATCATGAGTGATATAAAATATATTTCATAATTTTATAAATTTTAGTTCAGGATCACCAGGATTTAGAATCAACAGACGTTTCAATGGCTAGCTCAAAATATAATTATTAATATATTTCATTATATTAAAATGAAAAAGAGTTTCTATTTCATTAATATCCTATAATTATACCATTTACAATTGATAATACTATCATATGTTGTGACCATTGAATGTTGAACTCCATTCGACTGAAATCTCCCATGAAGATTAAACATGAAATGAAAATTGCAAAAAATCAATATTAATTATTTATCCCATATGATATACCAAAAAGAGAACACATCCCATTGGGATCATGGATGTGTATCTAACACACAACACCAAGAATAAATAAACCACAATATATATATATATATATAATAGTTATAACATAGCTGTTAAATTAGAGGGTATGAATAATATTAATCAATTTACGATATATATTTATATATAACTATATAATTTTAAATATCAAACTCAATATAAATTAATGATAATTGTTTAGTATATAATCAATAAATTTTTTGTAAATTAAATTTACACATAAGAAATAAGTTTTCATTAAAAAGGGTTATTATTGAAAAAACATAAAAAAATATTATAAATAATTTTTAGATAATATAAAAAATTATTTGATAAAATAAAACTCATTTTTGAAATAAATATATCAAAATTAATTTTAGGATAAATATTTTTATTTTTTATAAAATAATTCTTTTGTGTGATTTGTGAGAAAGTATAGATTTTTGTAAAAATTTAATTTATTTTCAATAAATTTCTTTACATAATAGTAAATTTATGTTTGTAATATCATTTATTGTAACATAAATATTATTGTTTCATATTTGATATTATTAATTACATTTTAATCATAATTATATTGTATTTTAGTATAAGTTCATTTTATGGATTACGCAAATTTTTTTCTGAAAAATATGTGAAAGTGCATAATTTTTTATCAATTATAATTAATTAAACAAAATTAATGAAAAATTTTATAATCGAAATTTATGAATTATATATCCGAAAATTTTAATTTATATTCATCCAATTATTATTATCAGACATGGATTTAATATAAAATCATCTTATGCTAGAGAAAATTCTCTTCTCGAAAACCCACTTTTTTTCCAATTATGCAGTTATAGATTTAAATGTAATTTTTTACAATTTAAGAAAATATATTTTAAAAATGGATTTTTTTAATTTTAATTTCAAAATATTATTATTTTCATTCTATTAAATTTTTATCAAATGTTTATTTATTTGATGAATGGTGAAAATACTAAATTTTAATTGAAAATTTTCATAGTTTTAAATTATTTATAATGTAAAAACATGTTATAATTTTTTTATAAAGGGAAAATATCTGAATAATATATTAGTTAATACAATTTTTGTCATTTTAACCAATTTCATATTGAAACATGATATAAAAACATTGTAAACATTTGAACATTTTCTCTTTGAAAAACGAATTCCCCATCGTGTGTGTAGGATTTATTTTTAATTAAATTTTTTATTATGTGAATTGAATTTTTAAAAAAATTATGGAATGTTTTGAATCATAATATTTAATATTATATTAAATTATCAATATAATTTTGGCTAAAATAAATAATTAAAACATATATATTTATTACCACGAGTATGGTAAAAATCGGTTTACTATGGGGTTAAAAAGAAAATTATTAAATGATAAAATGATAGAGAATCTTGTATAAAATATATTTTAAGGAAATATGTTGACCTTAGGCCTTTTATTATCTATAAAGGATAATTATTGGAGGCTTTTACAAAAAAACATGGGTAGAATTCTTTAAACAAATTACATGTGTGCCACTCACCTCAAAAATAAAAGGACGCCCCCTCTCATCCTTTCTTCACACCATAAAATCACATTAGTTCATCCAATATCTACCTAAATAAATTCTATTATCCCCTCATACAATCCTACATTCCTTATAATTGGAATAAATATGATGAGGGATGAACATTTGTGCAAACCAAAAGATTTTACCCAAAGAATAGGCAATGTTCTTCAACAAGAGTTTTTATTTCACTTCTGAATAAAACTATTTAAATTATTATTAAACCTCGACTATTTAAAAAATAATAATATATCAAGAAAACCTTTTTGTTATTATTATATTTTAATAAACTTAATTATCCTCTTTTCCATCAAATCGGTTTTTAAATCCCCATTCATATTCAGTGAAGACTACTACCTCACGACCCAATGCCATCTATTTTTTCATTAAAACTTCTCATGGATGGGTATGATTATTGATATAAAGTTTATATATATTATATTTATAACAAAACTGTAAATATTTAGTCATTATGTGATATATGTATTTTTTAATTCCATTCTGTAGGTTATATGATAATGTCTCTCATGTGTACGACGGACTCCCGCATATCGGATCGATGTGATTCGTTTTTCACTATCTATTTAAATAAAAAGTAATAAGGGTAATGTTAATGAATATTTGTTATATAAATTTAATAATTATGATATTAAAGATATATTTATAATTCTTGAATTATAATATATAATTATATTTCTTACAATTTCACCCATTGAATGATTAAAACATCATTTCTGTACATGTGGACTACCGCCTTCATGAAGCGATGTGACTCTCGATTTTATCAACAAAAAACATGGATGAAATGTATAACTATAAATTATGAAAATCAATTTTATTTATTATATTATTATTATTAGGAAATTATAAAATATTATTTACCTCCCATCTATAATGATCATTGAAAAATGTAAACGTTACTTATTTGAATTAATGGACTACCATATCAGTTATTGTAACATACATCATTATTTCAAAACCATCAATCATAATTGTTATTAAAAATTATAATTTATTTATAAATATGATAATTATTTCCTTATTATAATTATGGACATGATAAAACAATATTATAAAAATAAGAATCAGATCATTCATGGAAAAGGATAAATGAAAATCATGGAAATTAACAACCAAAATAATAAAAATAACAATAGATTACTAAAAAAATAGGAGATAATATGTTATTAAATGATCATATATGATATTATAAATATTAATATGTATCTTAAATAAGTTAATAACTTTTTTAAACTCACTATATTTGAGGTTAAATAATGTCCAACCAAAATTAAGCATTGGGTAAGTGAATTATAGTCTCTCTTTTATTTCTAGGAGACTTATGAAAATTCACCACTAGCTTTATTTTTTGGGGTATATAGTTCCCCTTTGAAATGTAAAATAAAGAAGACCATTATATTCATGATATTTAAAATTTCATTTTAGGTTATGCATTATTTAGTACTTTTATCCAAAATATTACTATAGCGGTAAGGAATATTTGTCTCAATTTTACTTATTGAGAATCATGTTATATTCTTATCATCCTTTAAGAGGTGGATATACATCTCCATTGACATGTAATATCATGAAATAATTTATTATAATGATATTTTATTTTTTAGTTAATTTTATTCTCAATGGGCCTTATGATTGATGTGTTATAAACGTGACTACAGATTTATATTATAATATCATTGTCTGTCGGTATTGTTTATTAATATGTTTCTAAGGATAAAATACTATAACTTGGCTCTCAAGAATTCTCCTGAATTTTTTTTAATCTGGTTATTTATGATATTCTCATGTAATATTTCTATTTTTTAATCGTTATTACATTAAATAATTGATAAATTTTTATGAAAAATTTACAATATTATATTTTTAATAAAAAAAAAATTTATTTTAAAACCATGTTTTCACAAAATGATTTAAAAAGGATCATAGCTTTTTAGAAATGAAATTATAAATAATGTTGTTCCAAATTTTTTAGTTAATTTTTTTTAAACTGAATAACAATATATTTTTGAAAACATTCCCTTTTCCCCTTTTACTGAAAAACTGATTGTAATATTTATTTTTACATGAACTCCATTAATATAATTCTCAATCCTCATAACTTATCAATTTTTTGAAAACATTATTTATATGTTCCAATAATTATATTCAGTGGGATTTATTTTTAGAATGATTAGTGAACTTTAATTTTTAAAAAGTGATATTTAAAATTTAAATAATATTTTCCACCATAATGTCTTTAATAATATTTTTATAGTAATTATTTTCAACAATGACAAAAACCCATAAATAATAATTAAATGGGTATAAATTAAATTGATACGGTTAATCTTATTTCTCAATAAGTATTAAAAAAAATTCAATTATATTTTTATGGAACTCATTTCTTTTCCATTGGTTAATCATTTTCAAAATAGATTTTTTTGGAATGCATTTATTTTCCATGGTATAGTCATGTTTCAATTTTATTTTTATAAAATCTATTTCATTTCCACAGGTTAACCTTTTTTCAAAGATATTGATACTGAACCCATTTATTTTCCATGGGTTAATCATTTGTCAATTATATTTTTTATGGAACCCATTACTTTTATATGGGTTTCTCATTTTTCAAAGTGATTATTATGGAACCCATTTATTTTCCATAGGTTAATCGAGTTATAAACTGGGTAAATATGTTTTTGTGAGTATTATTATGAAATTGAATCTCTAAATAATATGTCCATGTTATGGATATTTCACATTATATTTAAATCCTGGACCCATATAGATTCAACTAATCCTATTATAGTGTATACGATGGGTTCTCCTAGATATCTCCCCAATGTATTGGTAATGGTTATTTTATCTATATAATTATATTAGAAGTTGACTATATATTTATTCCACTTCTATGTTTTATAAAGGCTTATGTAATTCTTCTATGAAGATGATGTTAAAAGATACCAACATGTTTTATCTATTCTTAACGTGGTTTTATAGTGTTTCCTTTGGTCATGATTAATATCACAAGGCTCACGACTATCGATTCCGTTAAAAATTTCTTTTAATAAGGCCATATGTCATGTTTAACAATTGATAAGTTAGGAATTGATGTATATGTCTTATTTTATTATTTTTCCATGAAGTCTGATTATATAGAAATAAACCCACACACTTTTTATGTTTATTGGAGATATTCAATTGTATATGCTTTTGTTTACCCTTACTAAGCACTTGATCTCATCATTATTTAATTTCATTTTTTCTAGGTTATCATGAATTTATATTTAATAAATTATTTATATACGGTATTTCCTTTTGATGATGATGATACCATAAAGTGAAATTAGAAATATTTGTTGACTAGAATAAATATTTAACTAATGACAATGGTATTTTTTATATAGGGTTTTTTCCTTACTATCTAAAAATATAAACCTAAATGGGCATTTATAATTTAAGTGATCCAATGTTTCGTTTTGATATTGTACTGTTGGGATGGAAAATAATCTAGAATCAATATGGGTATCATGTTTTGACATGTTAATATATTTACTTCCAATCAAAACTTAAGAGTGTGGGTTCTAGGTTTTAATTGTTTGTATCATAGTCATAAGAAGGAATTAGATCCTTGGGAACTCTCATTTGTGGGAATTGGTAGAAGAATATATCTCATTCTGAGGCCTCTACAAGGGGAGGGATATCATTGGGGATGTTTTTGTGTCCAGACATAGAGGTGTATTCGCCCAAGATGTTCCCATATAGGCATCAAATATATTTTGATAGAAATAATTTTAGACTTTTATAGTTGGTATCATAGTAATGTTTTAGATATATTGTGTGATTACATTTGTATCATATGAGGTTATCTCAATGTTTATGAATAATATAATATATTTATATGATTAATTATGACTATAATTTCAAAGTCTTAGACAACCCTTTTGAGGTTAAATGTTTTGAGATATTAATGTTATTAATGAAACGTTGGGAGGTGTTTTATTGGGTTGAATTATATTTAAATAGTATTTTTAACATGAAGTATTCATTTACATTTTGGGGAAATAATATTTTTTATATTGATAAATATTATGTTTTATATGAATTTGGATATTAAGGTAATTATGGGAACAAAAGTTTTATCATATAGATAACCAGGTAAATTAAAATTAATTTTTTTTACCAAGTTACAAATGTTATTTCAAAAAATATCTCCATAATGTTTTCATGAAAGTATAAATGTATGATACTACATTTTATGTTAAGACACTCATTAATGTTTAGTTGTTTTTTAAACTATTTATTTAATAAATGAGCATTAGTGTCTAATTTTGATGATTAATGTATTATTTAATCATATAACTATTTATAAATATGGGAAATTATCTTACCATATACTAACCATTTTGGTTTTGGTAATTTTAAACCAAAATTTAGAATATATTTTTATCCCTTTAATGTTATCTAGTACCTTAAAAGTTGTTTTTAGTGCATCGGGATTGAAAAATTCATCTTGAATACCGATTTTTTGGATAAACAAATGATATTCTTATGGAAATTGAATAAGGATGGAATTCTATATGTAAAGTAAGTATATTTCATTGTTTTTCAGTTTATATAGTTAATTATCTCTAAAAAATTTGGAAAATTGACTTTGATGAAAAAATTTATCCCATTCCATTCATATCCCATGAATTAAACAATATTTTAAATTTCAAAATAGTAATGGTTTTGAGGCCCTCAACATTCCATTGATGATTAAATTGTTTTTGATCAATTATATATATGACCCTATGTAATTATTTATCCATTAATGGTACGTATGAATCATAACTTCCAACTTAGATTCTCATATTTGGAATCATATTATGAGGTATTCAAGATGCACATCATACTCCCCCATCACATTAATAAAAAATATGTTTATTAACCCTTTTTATGATTCGATTATATAAAAAAAGTATCTTTAAACATCCATCAATTTACAACCGAGATAATCTTCATATTGTGAAGACACAATTATTTAAAGGGGAGTGGATGTAACACGTAGAGGTTTTTATGGAAGAATTTTTTGATAGATAGAATAAAATAAATGAAACACATAGTTGAGATGATAACAGAAATCCCAAATACATTTTCATATATTTATTTTTAAATAAATTAATATATTTACCATTTTGTGATACATGTAACCGTTATATTTTTATTTTTGATATCATATTAAAAAAACTGAGCTTAAACATCCATTGATATATGTTACTATTATAACATAGACATTAATTTAGAGGGTGTGAAAAGTATTAAATAATTTATGATATATATATGTATATATATTCAATACACAATATAATTTATCAATTAATTTATAGAAAATAATTAATCAATTTTTTATAAATATTTTCATCAAAAATACGTTATCTTTAAAAATGTTGTTTATTTAATTTCATGAAAAATATATTAGAGTTATTTTTTATAAAATTTAAAATATTTATTTGATAAAATTATATTATTTTTTTAAATTATAATATAAAAATTTATTTTGGGTGAAATGTTGGGATTTTTCAGAAAATATAGATTTTGAATGAATATGTAAAATACTGATTTTATTAAATGTCTTTTCATTTCAATAAATTAATTATTATGAATCTGAAATTAATGTTTGAATTTGATTTGATGACACATAATAATTAATTATTTATATTTAACTCAAATAATTACATTTTAATTATCATTATTTATTATTTTAGGGTTTGTTTTTTTGTTTAAAAAACTGAGGTTTTCTAAAAATTATTTTACTGTGCATAATGTTTCTTAATTTTAAATTCATTAAATAATAAATAATGAGGAATTTTATAAATAGAATTTACAAATTATAAATTAGTAAAAATTTATTGATATATTTATAATAGTAATTATTATACCTAGACTTAATATAAAATCATTTTGTGATTGAAAAAAATATAATTCATGAAAACATGATTTTTCATCACATATGTGAGGTTGATATTAAATTTATTATTTTTCTAATATTTCAAATGTATTAGAAAATAAAACTAATTTTTAAAATAATTATATCAAAATTATATTATATTTAATTATTTAGAATTTTTAGAAAAGAATAATTTTTTGATGAATAGTGATAAATATTGAAGTTTAACTAAAAACCACATTTTCATTTATATTATTTTATTTCGTCCAAAAAATTAAATCTTATTACAAATAATTCTAAAATAATAATAGTATATTTAGTGATCATACATGTTATTATGTTAATTTAAAAACCTAAATCCTTATCCCCTTCCATCAAATGGGTTACAAAATCATCATTCCTGAGTACAACAGAATACTGCCTTTTGAACCAATCTCATTCATTTTTCATTTAACACCAATCATGGAAGGGTATGATTATGGATATAAAATATATATATATATATATATATGATATTTATAACATAATTATTCCTATGTATTAATTATATAATATAAACCTTTTAAACTTTCATTTAGTAGGTGATAGGATAATGTCGCCCAAGTGTATGACGGACTACCGGCTCGTGAAGAGATGTGATTTTTTTTCACTAACACTATACATGGAAGGTAATAAGGATAATTTTAGTGAATATATATGATATAAATGAAATAATTATGATATTAAGTATGTATTTTTAATTATTAAAATTTAATATATAATTTTATATCGTACCATTTCACTCACTAATGAAATGATAACGCCATTCATATAGTGTGTACTACCGCCTTTATGAAGAGATACAACTATTTTATTATCACCACACTACGTTAAAGTTATATATAGGTATATTATTAATATTATTGTATTTTTATGAATTAATTCTCATTATATAAATATCAAATAATAATTACCTCATTTCTGTAGTGATAATTGAAAAATGGAAATGTAACTCGTGCGCATGCACAACTTACCGTCTTTATTTTCATAATGTACAACATTTTTCCAAAGAATATTTCATTAGTTTTTAAAAAAAATTAAAATTTATGCCTAAATATTATATTTATTTTTGGATTATTATTTTAAATATTATAGAACTATATTATATGAAAAATAAAAGAAATATTGATATAATGCATGAATAAGAAAAAAAGGCAATTAACACCAAAAAATAAAAATAATTATCTATGGTGAACATACTTGTTATAAAAAGTTATAAAATGATCATATATAATAATATAAATATAAATATGGTTATGTATTTAATTAATAATATGTTTAAAACCACTATACCAGAGGTTAATGAATGTTCAACCTAAATGAAGGGTGAGTAATATATTTCTAGTGTCACTTTTATTCCCGATAGATAAAAGAAAATTCACCACTTATTTTCTTTGTGGGGTTTATTTAGTGTACTATTGACATGTTATATCATTAATCACATTATTTTTGTGATATTTAAAATTCCACATCATATTAATATTTATTGGGGATTATGAAAAAAAATTACTAAAGAGGTAAGAGATTTTTGTCCCAATATTCTATATTGAGACTAATGTCAGGATACACACCTATCAAATTTTATGGTGTGTATATACAACCCCTTTGACAATTAATATTTTTAATTTATTTATTATCAAAATATTTAAATCATTATTTTATTTTAATAATCATGGGGGATTATGTATGATGATTTACCAATATGGAAAAGGATTTATGTTACAATTTCATCATTTATTGGGAGTGGTTATAAATATGTTTCCAATAATGAAATAGTTTGATATATCTCTCAATAATTATCATTTATTTTATTATCCATAATAAATTCATGATATTTTATAGTAACAAAACCATTTTTCATATTTTGGTAAATAAAATAATAGATACAATGTTTTTAGAAAAAATAGTCTTTATTTTCTCTTAGATGAAAACATTCTTTATTCTAAAAACAGATTTTCTAATGGACTCTTGAAAAATGTTTTGAAATATTTAAAAATTATTTATTAAACTTTTATTTACTCAAATTTATATCTTTATAAAATAGATTCAATTCGATCATTATTCCAAATTCCAAATGATTCACATATGAATTTTATAAAAAGTGAAAGGAATAATTATTTACACATGGATGGACGAAATAGATTTTCTATATTTTATAACCACTGAAATGTTTTAAAACATTATTTAAATGATTCAAATATTATTTTCAATGAATTTTATTTTTAAATAATTTTGTGAAATATTAGTTTTAAAATGGGATTTTAAAAATGGAAAGAATGTTTTCCTAAAGAATACGATTAATGATAATTTTATTGTATTTCTATTCATAAAAATACCTTCTTTCTTAATCTAAATGCATACAGATTTAATTGATACCATCATTTATATTTACTTGTATGGATAATGATTGTTTCAAACATATTTTTCTGAAACCCGTTTCTTTTCCATGGGTTAAACACGTTTTAAATATATTGTTATGGAACCCATATCTTTTAAACAAGATAAATGTGTCTCAAAATGATTTTTATGGAACCCATATCTTTTTTATAGGTCAACCATGTTTCCAGGAGACTATAATGGAACCTGTTTCTCTATATGGTTTAATCATTTTTCAAAATATATTGACATGAAGCACATTTCTATTCCTTGTGTCAATCATGTCATAAAAAACTATTTATTTCACTATGAGTTTTGTGATGAAATATATATTTACCTTATTCTTATTGTGGTTAATAGAAATAGTATATGATGGGTGATCCAAGATATCACAAGTGATCCCATTAAAGAATACATAATGGGTGCACCCAAATAGCATCATGTTATACCAATATATCTTATATAATGTGTACGACTAGATAGAAATCCAATGCATTGGGTAATTATTACATTATATAGAACATTTAAAAAACATGGAAAAAGTGTTAGGTATTTTGTGGGGGAATAACTTATATTCAATGAAATAAAATTGTGATTTATGGAATTAAAGTCATTTCCCCATCAAATTTATCATTAGTGATGTAAAACATGAATAATCAAATACCAAACCTCTCTCATATCCTACCAAGCCAAGTAAACTTCTTATATCAAAGACAATTTTTTGTGGTTTCCAAGAGATAATAACTTCTATCTTTTCTAGATCTATAAAAACAAATTATTCAAAAAGGATAGGTCCAAGTAAATGTACATATTTTATCTGTATATAAAACATAGATAACTATTCATTCAAATGACACTTCTACATAATATCCAAAAATATATCCATGTGTTTTTTTATATACCATTATTTTAAAAAATATGAGTATATCATCCACATTTACTACCAAAAAGAAATACATATACCATTGAAATATTATATTTAAAAATTCTATAAATATGGATGGTGAATTCATAAGATAAAAAGTCATAACAAAAAACTCATAAAGGCCATATATGTTTTTGAACGTTGTCTTCAAAATATCGTCCTTCTGAACCCACAGATGTTGATTACCCAAAAACATGTCAACTGTATAAAACAAATGGGCTGATCATAGTTGATCAAATATATCATTAATTTCGGAAGGATGATACTAATTATTTATTATATATTGTCAAGTGTACAATAATCTAAAAAAATTCTAAGAGCTGAATCTACCATCGTAAAAATAGAATATATGATATCCACACAGATGTAATTAGACATATGAACACATTAATTTTTTACTAATCCAATTGATCCTTCAATTTACTCAATTTAGTTAGTTGTATCCAATAAGACATAATGAAAATGGGACTGGTCAATGGTATGAGATAAATTTTAATCTCCACATCTATTTTGGGTGCAAACCCTGAGAAATTATCTGAAAAACAAGAAGAAAATATTTCATTATTCATTGGAAATCTCAATTCCTAATCTCATATATTATTTCAAAAGGAATTACTATATTTTGGTAAGATATTATTCTAACTACCATTTTATAGGGTCCATATCTTGTTGCATCCATAGACAAACATCTTTTAATGATATTAATAACAATATAAGAATATTTAAAACTAACCTATCATCCATAAAAATGGATATAGGCCCTAAATTTTACTGTCCAAACTATTCATAGAATGAATTCATAGACATCCATATCTATCAGAAATAAATCTAATACAAAATAATTTTCATCGATTCTCATAAAAAAACAATTCAAATATTAAATTTAAACACTCTTATAGTAATAATGGTCTTTGAATTTTCAAAATAAAAGGTATTAATGAAAAATTTAAACCATAAGATCAATGAAATGAGAAGAAATAGATGAATGATACATCCTTGCATCAAAAAAAATCTTTCATAAGGCTATAATTCAAAATAATCATACATATCACATTATAAGGTCCATATTAATCATCCATGAACAAATAATCATTTCCCTATAATTACTTAGTCAATGCATATTTATTATTTTTACATTGTTTATATTTTATTGATTGGGGAGTCATGGTGCTCCTAGAATCAACAAGGCCTACTTAGTTTTGAAGATGAGAGATATTCTACTCCACTCATCTCCTTGAAGTATATGGTGATGGGGAATAAATATATGTGTCTCTAGCACATGACCATATATCACTACAATAATAAAACTGAATAGGTACTATCTGGTTGTAGTTTTTATATGATCTTTGTGGGTCCATACAACTTTTCTATATATGATTGAAAGAACCACATTAAAAACATCCCATTTTACATTTTTATTTAGGAGGATGATTTAATAATCCCATTGTATGACTCTAAGGTGTCCCACCACTCTATAAGTTTATGTACCTCATCCTCATAATCCCAGCACTAGGGTTCCCATGGAAATAAATATAATTCCTCCTACCTTATTTCTTGAGATATCACATTCTTATACTATATCCCTATTAATCATCTCAATAAAATATATTATATGTAGAAAAAATATCTTTGATTAATTTATAATTCTTCCCCAAAATAAAAAATGTGAACCCTGAAGGACAACTCTATAGTAACTTTTTTTCAATGAGGACTTCATTCATAATTATTTTCCTATACTATGTTACTGAGGGATTCCATGACTTTAATTTGAATAAGTATGTTGTTCAAGAAATTCTAGACATTTGAGGATATACATTTTTATTAAAAATTTATTAAAAATCCTCCCTTCCCATACCTTGGAAAAATTTAGCATGAAATGATAAATCCCACCACTATCATGAATGGTCCTCCAACATATATGTTTCTCACTTCAAATTGAACTCACATGTTCTGCTAATGAAATTGAAGGTTCGATTCATCCAATTCTTCCAAAATTCTACTTTCTTCAGCTATAAATCGCCTCAAAATATTGGGGGATTATTCTTTTTGAATATAAATGAATGAACCACATACCTTATTTTATCCCTTTCTCCTTTATAAATTGCCTAAAATGTATTTAATATACTTTGGGTGTAGTATTGGTTCACCTATTTCTCTAGTGAAATTAAATTCTTAATATTCTCTTCCAGTTGGATTTGAAGGCTCTCACCTGATTTTAATCACTAAAAAACTCCCTTTAGGGCTACCCTTTTGAAAATAATGGATTAACAATTTATGTTTTCAATGTTAAGCATATCAATATATTTCATTCCATAATCATTTTTATAAATAATAAATCATTTTAATCACTTTTAAAATACCACCATAAATCATATTCAAAATATTAACATTTTAAAATATTGTAAATATTATTGTGAATGAATTAAATATTACTATTTCCAAAAATCAGCACCTCAATAATGAACCATGATGACCTATTAGTAAGTCATACTATCATTGTATTTTATTCAACTCTCATCATATCAAACGATGATGAAGTGGTGTGAAATATCCTAGAAGTGTATAAAAACCCTCATATACCCAAACTCCCATGTAACATGAAGTTCAACATAAATAGGTTATATATTACCTTTTTTGATCAATATTTCACATTATAAGAACTGTAATAATTTTCACCATTCCAATAATAGTTGAACATACCATGATTGACACTCATGGATTGAAAAAACTAATACCATTTATACCAATTTCTTTTTTGAATGATCGATTTTGATACAATTTGTTATAAAAAGATATTTAGACTGACCAAATATTACATCATTTGTGACATGTCTCCCCTCAACCACTGTCTTTTAGAAGATGTGTTGGGTGTTACTAGTCTAAGGTTAAATTCCAAAGACACCATATAATGTAAATAAATGTCAATTTCCTCAATAACTTTTGAGGGATTATTTTCACTTGGAATGATTACCCTCAAAACCACAAAAACAACTACAACAAAAACCACTATATGATTCATTATTCCAATAAAAATACTCCAATACAAACCATGAGAAAACCCATATTTGAGTACAAAGATAAAAATAGTAGGCAAAATCTATTAAAAAAACTAATAAAACAAAACTAAAAGACACCAAATACATCAATGCACCTACTCCTACCCTACTCCATGATATAATACAACATTTAACACCCATAATATTAAGAATAATCACAAATAACGTATATAACATCCATGTACCTAAGTACCAATAGATGACATCTAAAAACATACAAAAGTGACCATGTAGGGGTTGAGTATAACGTATATAGAATTTTCCCAATGATTTTCCAACTCAAAACACTAAGGAAAAACATATTAGTATATTTATATAACAAAATTATAATAATAATTTGATTCATTTTATATCAAATCTAAACCAATTTTTTCAACCAATTTTTTTTCAAGGAATGAAATAAAACATGTTGTTAAAACCTTAATCAAATACATTCGGAATAGCTATTCAACCATTTCACATGACCACACTTCTACACATAAACACAAGAATTTATAGTTGATTGTAACATAATAATGTGTAGTATCTATATTATCTTTCAATTTTCTTCAAGGTAACCACTCCCATCTATCATTACACATTTGGAACCAACTACCATTCCATATCTCAATAATGCCTCATTAAATGCAAAATGAATTCACGCCACCATGTATTCCAAAAAACATTCAAATACATTCCACATAAAACATTTCTTTCTTTAGAACATTTCAATAACCAATTTCAATGATTAAAAACACGTCCTCAATTTGAAAATTACTATTTTATATGTATCATCAAAAATGATTTTCCACAAAACCAACCAATTTCTAAAATTTCCCAAAAACAATTGCTATTTAGGTTTCCCAAAAAAATCATATAAGTATTTCAAATTTATTTTTATAGATTTTTTCAGGATAAGACATCAAGTTCTTGACAAGCGGAATCGAGATTGAATCCATGCATATCGAAAAAATGGGAAATGTAGATTGATACCATGATTCTCTAGATCTGATCCCGAATCACATTTCCTTACATAGATCTAAATAAACAAAAGATTTATATTCAAGGAAGAATTATTTGTACACATTATATTATATATATTATTTAGGTAAATAGTTGTAGAAGAGTAATAAAAATATATTCCATGAATGATCATTTACTAATATATCTTGGCCTCCAATGCACATTGATTTTCCTATGGATTAATCTGAGACAAAAGGGAAATGTATCTCATACCATAGAAAGAAAAGTAGATATTATAATGGTAAAATTAAGGGAAAATTGATTCTTGAATTGATTTAATAAAATTAGAATAATAAATTTCAGAGGTCCAATTGAACGTCGCACATTTAGAATGCATATTTTTGGAAACCATATGCTAAATTTGTAGTTGAAACTGTACTAATCCAACAGCTTGCATGGTTAGATTGCATGGTTAGAAAAAAAGTGTACCAACAATTATTTTCAAAATTTTTTAATGTGCATAGTTATTCTTTGCAATCTTTATAAAATTAGAAAATTTATTTTACAATTGTGTACCTAATAGTGACCACTTTCCCCCTTATCATGTTTCCTAGAGATGGTTTAGGGTTTTTACTTAACATTCTCAATCTGTAAAACCCCAAAAAACATATGAATCATGATACAAGTCATATAAACATCAAAAAACAAAAAACAATCATTATCTATAATTAAAATACATAAAAAAGGCTCAAGTACCTATAAATGTGGGAGATACAACATGGAAAGGTTTTAGTATAATTAGGGTTCACCGTTCACCAATCCCAACAATATATTCAACAATTGAAGCCTAAATGAAATCCATTATAGGAAAATTTCAGGTTAGATGAGGTCATCACATGATCAATGTTACCTAAGCCATGCCGTGATACTACCACTCTCACACAACTTAGCCTTAAGGAATATTCTTCTTAAATAAGGGTCGGTGTGTCTAAATCATTGAATCCTAAAAATGAAAAAGGTTTTTTAAATATGATAGTTTTTTTATCAATTTTATTTTAAGTATAATGTTATTTAATAAAAATCACAAGAATACCAGATGATGTTGATAAATAAATTTTTGGATGAAACGTAGAAAAATTGGATTTTAAGAATTTAAATACACATTTATAATAAAATCAATTATTCTAAATTATATTTATATGCTTCAAATATTATTATAAAAGATTAGATATATAAATATAAATTATAATATAATTTAATTATGTTATAAGAAATTTTTATAAGTGTTTGAAGGTTGACTAAATCTTAGAAACTATTATGTTATGATAAATATGTTTTTTTTTTAATTTTAAAAAAAGTCAACATATTTAAATAATTATTTTAATAATATAAATATTATATTTTAAATAAATAATTTGATATTATTCTCGGGTAAATCATTGTTGAATTTTCTGAAACACATTGTTTAAATAATTTCCCCTTTGCTCGAGCGCTTTAGAATCTCTTCTGCATGCATTCATTCAGTGCCTAAGGGTGGAAGAGATCTGGACTTCTTGGGCCTCTGTTATGGATCTTATGCTGGATAAGGCGCCGAACCTTCCATCACTACTTATGTTTTGGTATTCTAATTTCATTTCTGATAAATTTTCCTCATGGTGCATCGTGTCATGGATTATCTAGGTTCGAAAAAACAACTTCATCTATAATCTCACAGAAAATGCATGTTGGTGTCTGGACAGAATGGTCTAACTCCAGGATCGAAGGGTGGAATCGGGAATGTGATCACTATAGACACTTTTCCAGTCACACATCTATCTCATGATAGTCCCCTCCCCCAAAATGGATCCTTAATATCAATGTTGATGCATCTCTCTCCATAGATGTAGTTATTGGAATTGGAATCATGGCATGAGACCATCATGGACATATTATTTCTGGCAAATACGAATCCAAACATGCCCTCTGATATCCCTTCATTGTTTAAGACTTCACTACACTTATTGGGATTAAATTTTCAAAATATTTTGGATGAGAAGCAATCCACATTAAATCAGATTATCTCACCATCATCCATGATATGAGGTCTAATGATGGTGGACTCCAATATTTTGGCTTCATCATCAATAAAATATAGTCTCTCAGTTAAATCATCATAGACTGCTCCTTATATTTCATCAAAAGGGAATTAAATTAAGTAACCCACCATATGGCCCCCTTTGGCCTCTCTAACACAAATCATCTCTCGATTAATCATTTTCCTCTATGGATGTATTACTTTCTGTTTGCAGATCTCTATGATTAATATTTCATTTTCCATTATCACATAGATATATACATTTATGTAATGGTGATATAATAAATCTTTAATCATAATCTAAAACTAAATTTTTTTATTTTATCTTGAATAATAATTTTAATGTTTCAAAATGAATTTCAAAACAAATAAATGATATTTGAAATTGAAAAATTAAAATTATGTTTTTTGGAACAATGTTTTCAAGAAAATTATATTCTCAATGTCCAATGTGACATGAAAAATGTTATATAAATTCCAATTAACTAAAATATTAAAATTCTTGGACTAAACCCCAAACCCTCTGAGAAAAAACCATAGTTGATCTATTTTCTACATTTTCCACAACATATAATTTCATGACCAATATTTACAAATTATTAAAAATATACTCTTCATTTATTATATATACACACCAATACCACATTCATCTACACTCTCGATCCACTATTTAGTAGTTTTAGTCATTTTTTCTCTTAGATAATCCCTTCATTTTTCTTTATGGTACGTAGGATCCATCCACAAGATGAAGGAATAAACTCTTCAATGTAATTGGTTTCTTCACTCCCTCTTTCAAGTCAAGTACCTTTTTTGATGCATATTTTCTTAGAATTTAATTAATTTCTATTACTACACATTTTTAGTATCCCATTAATTTTGAAACAGCGTTTTTATTAATGGGGGGATATTGTTCCCTCCCATTATAAAACATCCTCAATCCATGTTTTATATCTACCTATATTTTACTTAATTTATTGAATTTTCTAATTTCATATGAAATATTTTTATATTTGGAAAACCCAAACACCCTCAATATCTATTGTAATTCACTTTGACGAAAAAATAAATTATTTAATTTGTGATTTTCTTGTTTGAAACCAAAATTTCATTTTTTTGGATTAAAAATGATTCAATGTTAAAGTATGTAAGAACATACCTACTCAATGATTTAATATAATACACATTCATTATTTCCCTTAGTTTATTGATGAAATTATTTACTTTCATCAATGTGGCTCACATGAATTAATAAATTTTATTGGTGTTCCTTAATATCACTCCAAATCAATAGTAAATTAATTAATCTATATAGAAGACATGATTTTTGATACCTAGCTAAATAAAAATTGTAATTATGATTTATAAAAATATGGTAATTAACTTTATTAATATTCTTTGGAGTCTAACATTTTTATATTTAATCCAAATTTCCTTGTTATTTATCATGTGCTTATGAATATTCATAAATATTATTCCTCATGTACTATCCATGTTTACTATTCATGTTTTATTACTATTGTTTATTGCTTACTATAATTATACTCACCCTTTCAAAATTGATGTATATCCCTGTGAATGAAATTCTATAAAGATGAAAAAGGAAGGATTAAAAAGGAACCTATCAAAATAATTAAATAATTATTATTTTTTCTTTATATAATTCATATATTATTTATATAGTTCTTGAAATACTGGAACATAAAATATCCTTTGAAATTATTAATGTAATATTTTTTAAGGTGTTATGTAAGAATCCAGGTGTAAAAATATATAATTCTATATTTGTTGTAAAATTTATAGTTTAGTTATTTCTAGATGTTTAGATAATAAAAAATCAGTATGAATAATAATAATATTCCCAAATATAAAAGAACATCCAAAAATTTTGGTGAAGCATTAAGCGAGTGGTTTCCCAGAAATGAAATCCTTCTATAGATACTAAAAGTTAATTTTTCACTAAAATAGTTGTAAACTGTGGAAATATACCAAAAATGGGAGGCTTTAGTTTTGAATTTATTATCTCCTAGTGAAAAATAAAAAGGCCAAGCTTTATGCATGGTTTGTCACTTCTAATAGATATACATTGGGAAACAATATATTTTTTTCAAAACCATTATGATTCATATAAACATTTTGTAATCATTTTAATGTAGATTTATATTATCATAAAAGAATGATTATGGAATATTTTTTATTATTTATTCCATCCGAATTGTTATTATAATTTTCCCAATAGTAAATAATTTCTCCCTTTTCATTTTATCTTATAAAAAAATTGTATAAAATAAAAGGAGTTGTGTAAATGATGAATAAAAAGGGCTATGTGATGATGGCCTTCCTAATATTTAGGGAACTAGAGTTTAATGTTTCATGATGATGATTATGATTTTGTTAAATCAGGTAAGGAATAAAAAAACGAAACATTTTTTCACATACAACATTTCCATGGAAGGAACAAATAGATGTATAATCCTTTATAAATCAATGACCAACTTCTTTTAGTAGAACCTTTTTTTCCACTAATAACCAACAATGGACCAATAATGTAGAATATATATTTTCTAAAATCCATTATTATAACATGGATAATTCTACATTTATAGAATATCAGTTAGATATATAATTTATATAGTGGTGGACACAAATCATGATCAAAAAGAAAAAGGGATACAGTGGAATCTCATGAATAAGAAGAATAAAATTATTTTCAAAAAGAAACTTCAAAATAACCTCTATTTCAAGATTGATATTGAATTCCATGCGTTGAAAAATAGGGAAAAATAATTGGTGGAAAATAATAATATGAAAATTACAAGGATTGTGGGATATGATTCAATCTATATCATCAATTCTAATGGGAGGATAAATCAATTCTCTTTTGGGTTTGAACCCTATCTATATATAGTATTTGAAATATGAGATTTTTGGGTGTTAAAAATATATTATGATGTTCTCTAAATTTGTAAATATATATTATAAATACACCTTTGACTCAAGAAGAAAATAATTGAGAACAAAATTTAAAATGAATCCATATTTGAAGAAAGTACAACATCCAATATGCAATTTTTTCTTCCAATAATCATTTGGGGATTTATTTGTAATGAAGTAAAAAGTGTTAAAAGTGTGATAGATATGAGTATATATCTATAAAATATTATTTTTATTTTAATACTAAATATATAAATTCCAATGAAATAGTTAATATGGTAAAAAACAACCTATTATGAAATTATTAATGTGTAGGGATCTTTGATATTTTACTAACACATTTCTAAATAAAAAGATAATAGAGGGTAACCACCATCAATATCAACATAGTATATGTGATAAATTTTAGGAATTCACAATCAAGACAGCAAAATTATATGATCCAAATGATGTTTTGGATGGTATTATCATCATATACTCAATTATAGAAAGTATATTGTTTCATTATGGATATATCCTTTATTTTATTTCATTCAATTTTTAAAATGAACAACATGTTAAGAACTAAAATTCTAGTATTATAGTTTTTTATTAAGATCCCAAGAGTAAATATCTATTAATCAATGGTATATAGGGATTACCATACTAAATATGGTTAGTGAAATATCTCTAAAAGGGTGGTAGTTTATCCAATGCTGGGATTCAGAATAATACTTAGGATATATCTTATTTCAATATATAATGCCAATAAAACTGTGAAGGTAAGTATACTTATCTTATATCAAAGGGAAAACATGTAGTTATCTTCAAATGAGATATATCCAATATTGATCTTTTCTAAGAACCACCACCTATTTAATTATTTTTGGAATTGATTATTGAATAATGAGCAGAAAAAGAATTTCTACATATTGAAAATGTACCCAATGTATGTGAATAAATTCACGTATTTCCAAAATATAAAACTAAAACCCCACAAAAAATAGAGTTATAATTATATATTGAAATTATATTGAAATATTATTCAATATTTATGACCCTAAATAGAATTAAATATGATTAGATATAGTAATTAATGAGGAAACCTCAAGATATTTTGGATAAGGGTTTTAATTGACCTGGTGTGTATCATTAGAGAGATCGTATTCTCTTTATAGAGAATATTTATAGATCAATGAGGTGATTAATTAATAATTAAGAACTTAATTTGATCACAATAAAGATAAAATACCCTCATTAAAGTATTGTTGATTTTTTCCAAAAGCTTCATGGGGATCCATTCATCTCTAAGATTGACCTATGATTGTGGTATCATCACATGAAGGTGCAGAAAAAAGATATCCCAAATAAAGGGTTCTAAAAAAATATATTGGAATTCATATTTTACTATTATGCCACATCGATTTATAAATTGACCTACAATATTTATGGATATTATGAATATATCCTTTAAGTAATACCATGAATTATTTATGATCATTATTCATGATATTATGATATATTCAAAATTCCATGAGGTGTAACGCCCCGACCCTAGATACCCAGAGTCGGTGCATTATTACATAAGATTGGCATGATCACAAAGGATCAAGTCTCGAAAGACCGATTAGTTTAGTAGTCTTGGAAACACAATATATATTCATAAGTCGTACATTACATCATATGTTAAAAAAACTACAACAACATCTTGTCTTCATATCCCCTCATATTATCCCTGCAGGTCATTCATAAAATACTTCTTCATAATCCTGGGAAAAATAAAACATTGAAAGGGGTGAGCTAAGATGCTTAGTAAGGATAACATTTTAGTATAAGCTTTCATTGATAATCATAAACACATAAGGCAGTTTATAACTAAAACGAAAGCCTTTTAAACTTAAACTTCAGCATAAAATGGAATAGATAAAATAAATTATTGCCATTTACATACTCACATGGATATTATACTAGTCGAATGATCACATACAATATAAATAACCACTTTCATAATGATAGAATGCATAATGCCAGACTATCAAAACCACATAGCCAAGGCCTCGTGCCAAGACTACAAATAAGATTTTTCCAAGGCCTTGTTCCAAGACAGTAGTTTGTCTCATGAGTCCTACCGATGCTTCGAGGAGCTATAGCGGGCTCCACCCCTCACTTACTAAGACCAATGCATTCCTCATATGAACAGGTTTAAACATAACATAAACATTCGTATTAAAAATAGCATACGAAATGTCAATACTTTAACTACAAACCATGAATGGTATAAAAATAGCACATCCACAGTCAAACATAACTAATTTGATATAATATGGCAGATTGTATTGTATCTCATTAACCTCAATCAAGAATAATGAAGGATGTTGACATAGATGAAAATAATCATCAAAACTATTTAAGAGAAATGTCCCCCTTTTTCTTGAAATAATTTAAAAGTCACACTATTTGTCAATAAGCCATTTAAAAATAGATTTTTAAATCAAAGTGTCCCATACCACTTTGAAACTTTTTAAAAGGTGTTTTAATTTTAAAACATTAATGTCCATATAAATAAATCCATAAAATCATTTTTAAAACATGGACATTAATGAGCAAGATTTAGATAAATAAGTCTTTAAAACATTTAAAAATGTTATTTTAGTTACAGATTCTACCCAAAAGAGAGACACTTGAATACAAATAAATCAGGAAATCAAAACATTGTAATATCATGAGAATAAAGTGATTCAGGATATACTATTCCAAAGTACATTATATACACTACATAAAAGTGATTTGGTGTATATCAACAAAGAAGTCTCAATGGAATGTAAATTGAGATGAAATATATCATAAAGGTCGTATCCTTAGGTTAAGGATAAATCAACGACATAGTTATGTGTGACAAATATAAATACATTGAATATGATTGGATATTCAGTGTAAATCATTCAAAGGATATTCACACATAATCTTATAAAAACAACACCAAGGAATTGGATGTTTAACTCAACAAATAGAGAGTGAGTTAAAATTACTCTAATCAAATTCATATCGATGACTTGAGAAATTATCAATTGAGTGATTATTTGTATGAAAAGAATATCCACGGAAAAGGGGAGTGGAAATTATTACATAAGGAAATGAATATTTATTCCACACATAATCTCAGGGTAAAATAATCAATGAAGTTTGCATAAAGCCGAATAAATAGAAATAGAAATTTCAAATTCCCTTATTGATTTGGTAACATACAAAACATACACCCATGAAAGAAGGATCATAAAATGGTGATGTAAATATACAAGAATTAAAGTATATTACACAATTAATACAAACATGGTTAGTACACACACCACATGTTGTAAATAAGTAGGGAACAATGGAATTCTCACGGAATTAAAAGTGAGAAAAGAAACCCCTTACCTTGTACTTATCCTTGGTTTGGGGTAGGTTAACCTCCTATATAATGATGAAATAATTTCCATTAAATTATTCATGAATCATATACATTAATATGATATCATATATGATCTTTTAACATTTCTTTGTTAATAATATATTATAATTATCATCATTTCGGGTGTTAAGTTACTCATTTTCTTCTATCTGTTTTGTTACATAGGCCATGCTTGTTATGGATAGGTTGTATCTTATTCATATCAAGAATTATATAAAGTTCTTAAACATTATTTTTAAATCATCAAATTATAATTATAATTGAATGGATATGATGGAGAATGAATCTCATCGTGTTCATGGAGACGGTAGTCCGTACGTACGCACGAGCGACAATATCATTCTTTTGATATTAAAATAATATATAATTGGATGATATATAATATATACAGAATCATTATCATGTTATATTTATTATTTAAATGAGTTACACATAATTATTATACCCACCCAAATAATAATATATTGAATAATAATTACACCACGACGTGGAGACGGTAAGCCGTACGTACGCACGTATGGTGACATGTTATTCAAAGGGTGGATAGAATACTGAATATGGTTGTACCATATTTATAATAACATCATAGTATATATAAGATACTGGAGTCATTATTTTATAACGGTAATAACAAAGAAAGAAGAAGTGGAAGAAGAAAGGAACTTGAAAAGTGGTGGTGAAAACATTACCTCTTCTTCGGGTTCTTCTTTTTGATTTGATCAAAAGGGATCCTTAGAATGGATTTATGATCCATCTAAGTCCACTAAGTTGTAGTGAGGTAAGTTGAGAGAGTATTTGGGCAGGGGATGGCCGAACCAAAAGGCTTTGAAGGTGTGAATAAATGATAAGGAGGAGTGCCCTTTTATAAGAGGGGTGAGGGGCACCTATGGAAAAGCTAGAAATATTAATTTATAATAAATTCATATTCAGTTTCTAATGGATCCAAAGTTGATTATTAAAAGTTTAAGGTGGGTATAGTTCGAAAACCATTCAACCAATAGAATTTAGATAGGTTTGGGTTACTATATGAACCTTATCATTTAGTTATAACTCTTAGTAAATTAGTTTGACATTTACCATTTCACTTTGTATTTTATATTATTTAGTTAATAAACATACTATATACATCCAAAAGACCCCCAAGTGGTCCATTAATAATATACCTATCATGATATAAGTCTCTTGGCCGAACCTCAGATTTTTAGGAATTTAATATCAATTAATAATAGAATATTTGTTTTAAAAACTCTTTTTTGTCAATTTTGACACTATTCAATAGTTGATTTTTGTGAAACTCATAACAGAATGATTACTTTGAATAAAGTCAATTAAATCAATTCTAATATGTCATATTATCCTATAAAATTAGTTTAATTCATTAAAAGTCTTAAATTATAATTATTTGGGTATTTATAATAACAATTATTTTAATTTTTCACTATTATGTTAATTATTGAATCATCATTGTGTCATAATTATATTAAATTATTTAATGTTTAAAAATTATAAATAAAATATCATTATGTATTAAATATTATTATCTTTCTAATTAATTTTTACAATCGAATTTATATTATGTATAACCCTATATTAAAAATGTTTTAGTAAATAAACTTTGATTTCAACTCTTTTAACTCATCTTTGAATTAAATAATAATAAATGTCCTAATCTAATCCAAGTGGACCTAAATGATAATATTTTATTCATAAGGTTGTTTATGGTTGAGATAAATTTTTCCAATAGAATTATAACATGTGTTAGGGTAATATTAATATCATTTTTACCCTTAATTACCCTATTTACTTTTAACCGTGGTAAATAAAAGTAAAAAGTTACTATTCACCTAAAATTATTTTCATCTCATTGAACCACATTTTACTTCTTGATATTATCCGTGTCTCTCAAATTTTCAAAATTCCATTCACAAAAGTGGTAAAATTAAGTTTTATCAAAAATTCAGTTTTTTTAACTACCACTTAGTAGTTTCACTATTCATAAAAAATTGAAGTTTTTCAGAACAATGCCAAAATTTCACCCTAAGCTATAATTGATATTCCAAATTCAAAAATGATGTCTATTTTAAAAAATTCTAAACATATATGTTTCATTAATTAATTTTATAACTAATTCCCGCTGTCACAACAAATAGCGTGTTTTTAAGAAACAATATATATCAAAAGATTGACAATTGTTTAGGTGCAATTTCAAAATGAAATTAATTCTAATGAACACCATTGGATAAAATGGTAAAAATATATTCTAATTATACTTTAAAACCACTCAATAATATAATTTATCACTATAATTTATTTTGATTTAAAACGTTGTTTTTAATTAAAATTTAGTAATTTTCACTATTCATCAAAATATAAGTGTTATCCGAAAAGTTCCCAAATTTCACCCTAGGATAAATTCGATATTCCGAATCCAAAAATGAAGTCCGTTTTGAGAGATAGAATTTATAAAATTTCAAAAAGTAGGTATTACTATTCATAACGGCTAGTTTGATTGGTCGTGGTGTGTTAGAATCTCGAAGTTGCGTACAATGCACGCCATTGCATTATTCGAAGGGAAACGTACCGTGGAAGCTTGGGGTGTTACATTCTCCCCTCCTTCAATAAATTGTGTCCTCGCAATTTTTAAAATTGTGCTTGGGAATAAAATGGAAAGTCCCACATCAGAAAAAGAGTCAATAAAACTATCACTTTAAAAGAATGAAAGAGATGTATAAAGGTCAACCAAGATAACCCATACTCGGATTCCATGTAGGAAAACAAGGATATGGATGATAAACAAAGTTTCAAGTTCGGATTGAGAGGGATAGAAATCATGATCAGGAGAAAGTTAAAAATAAGAAAACCACAAACTTGTGTTGGGACAAACGACCATTAGTCTCCTAGTAGGAAATTAAACGGACAGCATTTTTTTTGTTTTAATATACATTACATAAGGATGAGGAATTCATTTATGATATTGAATAAGAACATAAAGTGATATACTTACTTTTTAAGGAGATTTTCATTCATTAATAACTTTTACCACTAACTCATTTTTTTGAACAATGAGTATTCACGAAGACTTGGTCACAATGGAAGGGCTAGAATAAACTTCTTTGGAAATACATGATCCACGTAGGATAAACTATATATTTAACTTGTCATTAGAGATTAATCAAAACCAAAATGGTTAGTACAAGATCTAATGATCCCCCAAAAGGATATTCCTTGAGAGAAATAAACACTAATCTTAATTTCCAAAATTAAACCAACAATACCCCAAAGTTAAATAAATACCATTCAGTAATAAATTGTCCTTAAAATCCTATAGTCAAAACTAATATTGAAAACTAAAACTTATTAAGAATTTAGTCTTCCACGTTAAATTGTATCTCCAAATGACATTAATTACTTCTTAAAGTCACATACTTAAAAGTAATTAACTTAATAATTTCCATAAATAACCCAGATCATTATAAATCCACAATAAAAACATAGATAAAAATCCACCATTACTCCTCAAATGAAATCTCATACTACTCTATTTTCCTTGGTCATATAGTGTTCTCAACAAAGTGAACAACATCCAAAATAACACTTATCACTTAATCACCAAATCATTTTCCTATACTAAGGGTATTCATTTGATATGACATAGGATCCGAAATCAAATTATTATTGATCAATAAAATCATTTAACTAAAATAATTGTCACACTAACCAGGGACTTCACGTAGTCCAGTGGTAGGTGATAAATCCCATTCTCACTTTGGTTGCGGGTTCGATTCCCAAATCATTGTCCGACGCGACGGGTTGTCACACGGTCTAGGTGTTGTCCTTTTTCAAAAACTATATTTTATAACAATGCCAAAATGAGATAAATTCCTCAAAATAACCATAACATAATTTAACCACAAATGTTATCTCATAACTTGCATTTTCATCCCAAATTATAATAATTTCTAATTTCCTCAAACCCAATGATCACATAAAACCAAATGGTTACTTATAACTATATCCGCAAGGGAAATCATAATTCTTCCAAAAATATCATTCTCACATGGAAAACATTAGGGTTACAAATCCAAGAGAAAATTATTACAAAGTAAACCCATCGACAAGGAGTGCTAATACTTTTTAAACATTTCTCCAACCATTAATTTCCACATAGCTTCTTCTTTGACCAAGAAAATATCCTAAAGAATAGGACATTCACTTGGGTAATGGCCAGGTCCCCAATATTTATGGCAAATGACTGTAAATGGATTCTTGGGACCATTTTTATCTTCTTCCATAATACTCTTCATTTTTCTTCTAAAATTCTTCACTTTATGTCCCTTCATCCCGCATGTAAAGAATTTCGTTGTCTCATTGAGACACTTTCCTAGGTGTCTCCTTCCACATTTCCTGCATGATGGAAATTGAGGATTTCTTTCTCCATGGTCTCCACTACTGGAGCTCTTATCATTCATCACCTTTCTCTTCTTTGTTGAGTTCGGTAATTGGTATATATATATTGTTGATCATATTTTTGGAAAATTGATTTGGCATAAAGACGATATCTTTTACAACTATCTACATTCCATTTTGTTTCTCATTTCCACCACCCTTCCCACCTTGTACATCATTCTCAAAGTCACTATGACTTCCTTGGAATCCAACCATTGACTAAAACCAGAAAGTATTGTGTGAGTAATAGTAGTCATACAATCATTTAGAGATTAACATGTCACCATATTCTCAATTTGAAACACATTAGAATTAACCAAGGTCATTTACTCTCATCTTATATATATAATACATTAAATCGGTTTGTAAAGAAAATGTAAATTATCCTAAGCGTATCCCCCGGGAGTGTCGTAACCAAGAGTGCGGCAATGCCCGTTGTCATGCACCAGTTCCCATTCGAGTCTAGCTCAAAGCGGTGTTTTCTGGTTTTACCCCTACGTACATCTGTTCTAGAGGCACCTCTACTTGCTCGTATCCATAAAGGGATGTATTGCTCAGAAAAATCACAAAATCTCTACAATAACAAAATTCTAGGAAGTTATTCTATACTAATCCTCAATGTTCATCTATGGTCTACGTGCTCTAATCTGAGTTTATCTAAATCTAGCTTCCAAGGTTTGTACTAAACTTCCTCTAATACCAACTGTAACGCCCCGACCCTAGATATCTAGAGTCGGTGCATTATTAAATAACATTAGCATGATCACAAAGGATCAAGTCTCTAAAGACCGATTAGTTTAGTAGTCTTGCAAACACTAGATATATTCATAAGTCTTACATTACATCATAAGGTAAAAAAACTACAACAACATCTTCTCTTCATATCCCCGCATACTATCCCTGTAGGTCATTCATAAATTACTTCTTCATAATCCTGGGAAAAATAAAACATTTAAAGGGGTGAGCTCGGATGCTCAGTAAGGATAACATTATAGCAGAAGCTTTCATAGATAAGCATAAACACTCAAGGCAGTTTATAACTAAAACGAAAGCCTTTTAAACATGAACTTCAGCCTAAAATGGAATATATTAAATAAATTAATTCCATTTACTTACTCACATGGATATTCTACTAGTCAAATGATCACATGCAATATCAATAACCACTTTCATAATGATGGAATGCATAATGCCAGACTATCATAACCACATAGCCAAGGCCTCGTGCCAAGACTACAAATAAGATTTTTCCAAGGCCTTGGCCAAGACACTAGTTTGTCTCATGAGACCTACTGATGCATCGAGGAGCTATAGTGGGATCCACCCATAACTTATTAAGTCCAATGCATTCCTCATATGAACACTTTTAAACATAACATAAACATTCGTATAAAAAATAGCATACGAAATGTCAATACTTTTACTACAAACCATGAATGGTATAAAAATAGCACATCCACAGTCAAACATAACTCATTTGATACAATATGGAATATTGTATTGTATCACATTAACCTCAATCAAGAATAATGAAGGATGTTGACATAGATGAAAATAATCATCAAATCTATTTGAGAGAAATATCCCCCTTTTTCTTGAAATCATTTAGAAGTCACACTATTTGTCAAGAAGCCATTTAAAAATAGATTATTAAATAAAAGTGTCCCATACCACATTGAAAGTTTTTAAAAGGAGTTTTAATTTTAAAACTTTAATGTCCATATAAATAAATCCTTAAAACCATTTTTAAAACATGGACATTAATGAGCATGATTTAGATGAATAAGTCTTTAAAACATTTAAAAATGGTAATTTAGTTAGAGATTATAACCAAAAGAGATACACTTGAATAAAAATAATTGAGTTAATAAAAACATTGTAATATCATGAGAATAAAAGGATTCATGATATACTATGTCAAAGTACATTATATACACTACATAAAAGTGATTTGGTGTATATCAACAAAGAAGTCTCAATGGAATGTAAATTGAGATGAAATATCTCATAAAGGCCGTATCCTTAGGTTAAGGATAAATCAACGACATAGTTTTGTTTGAAAAATATAAATACACTAAATATGATTGGATATTCAGTGTAAATCAATCAAATGATATTCACACATAATCTTATAAAAACAACACCAATGAATTGGATGTTTAACTCAACAAATGGAGAGTGAGTTAAAATTACTCTTATCAAATTCATATCGATGACTTGAGAAATTATCAATTGAGTGATTATGTGTATCAAAAGTATATCCACAGAAAAAGGGAGTGGAAATTGTGACATAAGCAAATGAATAGTTATTCCACACATAATCTCGGATAAAAATAATCGATGAAGTTTTCATAAAGCCGAATAAATGGAAATTGAAATTTTAAATTCCCTTATTGATTTGGTAACATACAAAAAATACACCCATGAAAGAAGGATTATACAATGATGATGTAAATATACATGAATTAAATTATATTACACAATGAATACAAACATGGGCAGTACACACACCACATGTAATAAATAAGTGGTGAACAATGGAATTCTCACAGAATTAAAAGTGAGATAAGAAACCCCTTACCTTGTACTTTTCCTTGGTTGGGGGTAGGTTAAACTCCTGTATAATGTTGAAATAATTGTTACTAAATTATTCATGAATAATATACAATAATATGATATCATATATGATCTTTTAGCATTGCATTGTTAATAATATCTTAGAATTATCGTCGTTTCAGGTGTTAACTTACTCGTTTTCATTTATATGTTTTGTTAAATAAGCAATGTTTTTCATGGATAGGTTTTATATTATTCATATACAGAATGATATAAAGTTCTTAGAAATTATTTTTAAATCATCAAATTATAATTATACTTGAATGGATATGATGGATAATGAATCTCATCACGTTCGTGGAGACGGTAGTCCGTACGTACGCACGAGCGACAATATCATTTTTTTGATATTAAAATAATATATAATTGGATGGTATATCATATACACAGAATCATTATCATCTTATATTTATTATTTAAATGAGTTACACATCATTATTATACCCACCCAAATAATAATATATTGAATAACAATTACACCACGACGTGGAGACTGTAAGTCGTACGTACGCCCGTATGGTGACATGTTATTCAAAGGGTGGATAGATTGCTGAATATGGTTGTACCATATTCATAATAAAATCATAGTATATATAAGATACTAGAGTTATTATTTTATAATGGTAATAACAAATAATGACGAAGTGGAAGAAGAAAGGAACTTGAAAAGGGGTGGTGAAAACATTACCTCTTCTTCGGGTTCTTCTTTTTGATTTGATCAAAAATGATCCATAGGTTGGATTTCTGATCAATATAAGGCTTCTAGGTTGTAGTGAGGGATGTTTAGAGAGTATTTGGGTAGGGTTTGTCCGAACCAAAAGGCTTTGAAGGTGTGAAGAAATGAAAAGGATAAGTGACCTTTTATAAGAGGGGTGTGGGTCACCATTGGAAAAGCTAGAAATAATAATTTATAATAAATTCATATTCGGTTTCTAATGTCTCCAAAGTTGATTATTAAAATTTTAAGGTGGGGATAGTTCGAAAAACATTCATCCAATAGAATTTAGACAGGTTTGGGTTACTATATTAAACTTATCGTTTAGTTTTAACTCTTAGATAATTAGTTTGACATTTACCATGTCACTTTGTATTTTATATTATATAGTTAATAAACATACTATATACATCCAAAAGTCCTCTAAGTGGTCCAATAATGATATACCTATCCTGATATAAGTCTCTTGGCCGAACCTTAGATTTTTAGGAATTTAATATCAATTAATAATATAATATTTGTTTTAAAAACTCTTTTTATGTCAATTTTGACACTATTCAATAGTTGATTTTTTTGAAACTCATAAGAGAATGAATACATTGAAAAAAGTCAATTAAATCAATCCTAATATGTCATATTATCCTATAAAATTAGTTTAATTCATTAAAAGTCTTAAATTATAATTATTTGGGTATTTATAATATCAATTATTTTAATTTTTCACTATTATGTTAATTACTACATCATCATTGTGTCATAAATATATTAAATTATTTAATGTTTAAAAATTATAAACAAAATATCATTATGTAGGAAATCTTATTATATTTCTAATTAAAATTTACAATCGAATTTATCTTATGTATAACCCTATATAAAAAATGTTTTAGTAAATAAATTTTGATTTTAACTCTTTTAACTCCTCTTTGAATTAAATAATAATAAATGTCCTAATCTAATCCAAGTGGACCTGAATGATAATATTTTATTCCTAAGGTTGTTTTTGGTCGAGATACACTTGTCCAATAGAATTAGGACATGTGTTAGGGTAATATTAATATCATTTTTACCCTTAATTACCCTATTTACTTTTAACCGTGGTAAATAAAAGTAAAAAGTTACTATTCACCAAAAATTATTTTCATCTCATTGAACCACATTTTACTTCTTGATATTAACCATGTCTCTCTGATTTTCTAAATTCCATTAACAGAAGCGGTAAAATTACGTTTTATGAAAAATTCAGTTTTTTTAACAACCACTTAGTAGTTTCACTATTAATAAAAAATTGAAGTTTTTCAGAACAATCCAAAAATTTCACCATAAGATATAATTGATATTCTAAATTCAAAAATTATTTCTATTTTAAAAAATTCTAAACATATAAGTTGCATTAATTAATTTTATAATTAATTCCCTCTGTCACAACAAATAGCGTGTTTTTAAGAAACAATATATATCAAAAGATTGACAATTGTTTAGGTGCAATTTCAAAGTGAAATTAATTCTAATGAACACCATTGGATAAAATGGTAAAAATATATTCTAATTATACTTTAAAACCACTAAATAATATAATTTATCACTATAAATTATTTTGATTTAAAAAGTTGTTTTTAATTAAATTTTAGTAATTTTCACTATTCATCAAAATATAAGTGTTATCCGAAAAGTTCCAAAATTTCACCCTAGGATAAATTCGATATTACTAATCCAAAAATGAAGTCCATTTTTAGAGATAGAATTTATAAATTTTCAAAAAGTATGTATTACTATTCATAACGGCTAGTTTGATTGGTTGTGGTGTGTTAAAATCTCAAAGTTGCGTACAATGCACGCCATTGCATTATTCGAAGGGAAACGTACCGTGGATGCTTGGGGTGTTACATTAGGAGAATAAGGATCATCCTCGGATAGTATTATGAAATTGGAGGAACCATAACCCATGTTTTACATTTCATATATGTGATTCCTCAATATAAATTTTTTTGGGTAAAAGATATAAGAAATTAAGGAATATTAGTTTATCCAGCCATGACATGGCTATGGAGGAGTAGCCTTCTCCATAAAATAAAACAAATTTTAATAGATTATTTACTCTGGTAGTATACTATTGACGGTTTCTATGAAGATAATATATTTATATTTTAACAACCAAGATAAATAAAAAATTAGATATGTTTATCTTTATATTGGAATGTGAAGAAATTTTCCAATAACTGAAAAGGTGTATGGATAGTACATGTGATAACTCTACCCTCTGTTAGAGAATGAATTTTTATCTATAATGATGAATCTCAAAAAGGGATTTGGAAATGGTCTCATGAAAAATTTCATTGTGATTATTTATTCATCATGATTATCAGATAATCATGTGTATAATTATTCTACTCATGACATGGAGTAAGCTACATTCATTTATTCTATAATGATATTGCGACATTATAATTATGAAGATATGTGTGATATATTCAGAAACCAATAATTATTTAAGTGTATATTCACATGGTAGGAACATATCATGTGAAAAAAGATATGGTTAGGGATTCTTAAAGAATTTTATTGTTCAATCCATTATCACTTTATAGTAGAAAAAATAATATAATTGCATTTTTTATAAATGCTCTGAGTGATATTGCAATGGTGAAGATTTTAGAAGATCCCTTAAAAAATGACTCGGTTAGGTTGGACATGGTTATAACAATGGAAGGGACATCAAAAATATTATACCAAATAACCTCTCTTTCATAATTACTATAGAAGACCATGAAAGCTCAAAGATATGATCCATTGATAATAAGTAAGATCACGTCTTTAAAAATATAATATTTCCTGAATTTAATATTGACTGTGAAGTTATACTAATATTCTGTACAAGTCTATGTATTTAATCTATTCTAGGGTAAATTAATGGGCTTAGAGATGAATCTCATAACACATTATTCATTATACACCCTGGAAGAACTAAAGTCTATAGGGATATTTGTAACACCCCAAGATAATATAATATAATAAATTTCGAAGAACTTAAATTTAATTGATAACATATGATTTATGAAAAAATTTGTTTAAATGGAATACAATAAAACATTAAGATATTATTATTTTATACATGTCCATTATAAAATATCCATTTAGGATTTACTAATTTTTAAGAATAAATGGTTTATATGTTTTCATTGGTTATCTATTGATTATAAATTAAAATAGAAAACATTTAAAATTATAATAAATGTTTTCTAAAATGAAATATTTTTCATATAAAATAGTTTCACCACTTCTTGAGAAATTATGTTAAAATAAATATTTTACACATTTTAAAAATTTATTTGATAAAATAAACATAGTTTTTGAAACTACCATATAAAAATTATTTTGGGGTGATATTTTGGGATTATTTTGGAATGATTCATTATTTGAAGAATAATAAAAAATACTTCTTTTTATTAAAAACACAATTTTCTTTTAAGGAATTTACATGGCCAATTTTTAGGAGAGAACATGTTTAGCAGGGGTTAAACTAAGATTTAATGGTAAAAAATAAAATAAAGCACACACATTGGTGGGGAATATTATAACTATACCACCAATTAAGTTTGATAATGGCCAATTTAGAAGCCTTGTGTCTTTTAAAAAACATAGTTACACTATATTATTTTGACAAATTCCATGTGTGACCTCTCCCACACTTATAAAAGTCCATTACCTTCTTTCAATTCTCCACAACTCTAAATTCATTTAATTAAACCAAACTATATACAAATATCTCAATAATGACCTTCTAAAGAGTCTATATCTTATACTCTTCTAAAAACAGAATACCTAGTGTTTTTAAGAGGATATCCAACCGTGGTTTCTCTTATAGAAGGTAGTCATCAAAACGAAGCTCATTATTTTTCTATCTTAATTTACCACCATAAAATGATGTCTTAAAAAATAAAATATAATAATAATATTATCACCCATAATATAATATGTTATTCTATTTCAAGAATGATATTTATTCATCTCATCCTCTATCAATTAGGAAATGAAATTATCAATTATGTGTATGGCTAACTACCACCTTGCGAACCGTTTTAATTCATTTTCCACTAATAAATATAATGATTGATTTTATGTGTATATATATCATTTTGGATATTATTATACATATATATTTATAATATCTTATATACCTTCTTACTTTCGATGTTGTTTAAAATTTAACAATGTTGATCATTTTATGACAAAATACCACTTTATAAAATTATGTAATTCGTTTTTCACAAAAAAAATATAAATGAAATCTAATAAGGATAAATTAAATTTATATATATGATATATATGACATGATATTGATTAAAGAAAATTAATATATAACCCAATTCTTAACCCTTTCACTTGATTGTGGTAGATATCTTCGATCATGTTTACATACGGCCTACCATCACCATGAAGGGATGTGATTCATTATTCATGTACAACCTTCAAAATAGGTAAAAAATATCTATTAAAATATTAAATATGATATTTATAACATTAATATTTGTATTTATATATTTTTATTTATATACTATATGTAATGAAAAGAACATCAATGACAAAAAACACATTGGAAAACAAGGCCATTAAACCAAAAAATATTGATAATAATGACATATTATTAAAAATGTGTGGTAAAATGTTATACTAATTCCATATGTGATATTATAAATATTAATATGGATTTTTTATAAATTAATAACATTCATAAAACCATTATACATGAGGATAAATCAGGTTCAACCCAAAAGAAGCATAGTGTAAGGGATTTCTTCACAATTTCCATTTCATTTAGTCATATTTGCTAAGGCGAACCTATTCACTTTTATTTCATGTATATACTACTAATTTTATGTATTTAATATGAATATTTATACATTTCAAATTTTATTTTAAATACCTATATTCCCAGTGAACCGATTGTCTATTATCATTTCTTGTTTGACTATGTAATTGTTATCTTTCTCTTCAGATAATCAATTTATTGAGATAGTTATTCCTTAGAAATTACATTTCAATTAAAGGTAAATATTATCTATATAATGGGAATTATTTTATATTAAACCATATAAAATTTTTACTTATGATTCTTACTTTTAATTTTATTTGATTGTTTTGGAAAATATTGATAAATATATATTTTTTACTGAACACATATCTTTGATTTTATGACACATTATTCACGAATTAAATTAATTATTCAATATATAACGAATGATTTATACATGAATATATGGGTGGGCACTTGATATATATATATATATATATATATTTATAGAATCTGTATTCTCATGATGTGAATTATTAATCTTTCATTAAATGTTTTTTTACCCACAGTTTTAAAAAGTATTGTGAAAGAACATGATAGTACAGTTATCCTGATTCGTGATATTATGATGTCCAATACATAGTTATTTAATAAATTGATAACTCAGTTATTATTATTATTATCCATGAGTTCGTCAAATTAATATTATCAGTGGTTGAATTCCATTATTACTTTATTAATAAAACGAAATGTGTGTTCAGTTATTTAACTTATAATATTAATTATACCTTATCTAATAATGATTGTTAGGTTATTGGTTAAATGGAATATGTGTTTTGTTATTTACAATTTTATATTGATTATTAATTATTTATTTATGTTAGTTTCAACTATATGTTACCCATACAATGAATTTTACCACACAAATATCTTGTCTTCTTTGTGTTATATGATGATCATTTCATTCAACAAGTACAAGGATGACAAATGATTTCTTTCACTATTGTTTTTTTCTAACAGAAAATGTGTAGCATCCATGTATTTGGTTCCAAAAGACTTTTAAATTGGTCAATACATAGTGATGTAATCACTTGCATCTTAGTCCAATGTCAAAAAGTAGTCATTGTATCTAGGTTACATGATTGGGGGTTATTAGAACCTTAATGATCATTATTGGAGGGATAATATGAAAAAACAATACTTTTTATTACACAATATAGTTGTTGGTGTATAATGTATTGAAGACAAATTGAAAACATCTTAAATTGGTATTACAACCACTATCCAATCCTATAAGAATGTGGGATAACATCATTATATACTTTGTCAAATTCCATCCAAAGACAAAAATTAATGACAATGATATATGGGTAATCGTTGATAAACTGAATGATTCATCTCATTCCATTTCTATATAAGAAAATTATAATTAGGAACTACATGATAACAACTATATCCATGAGTTAGTGAGACTCTATATATTATCATTCTGATTTATTTATAATCAAGGTCTAGGATTTACATCTATGTTCTATAATTAAATTCAAAAAACTTTGAATATAGAAGTAAACATTTGGACAACAAATCATCTTCAAATATATATTCCACCTAAGAGGAGTACTAAAACATTACAATTCATGTTATAGGAAATTTAAATTGATTTTCATAGGAGTTGGGACAATCATATTTAACATTCTAAATTTCACCTATAAAAATTGTTTCTATTCAACTATTCAAATGGAATCATTAGAAGTTCGTATAAAAAAGGATCCAAACTCAATCATATTTGGATAAATTCAGATAAGTGAAACATTTGGGACATGAAATTATAAAGGACCCCAAAAAAAAAGATAAAAGTTATTTAGAAACACATCATGGTTTCCCATAAAATAATTATATGCTACAAACTATAGAAATGTCATAGAATTTCATGTCCTGGATCATGTTTTTCTCAAGACATCACCTTGGAAGGGATTTTTGAGATTTGGGAAAAGGTGAAATAGATTCCTTGGAATATTAGACCTCTTGATATTATTAATCATGTTGGATTATATTCTTTTCTATTATAAATTTCATAAAATAATTCCAATTTTCATGATGTCTTACTCATTTTCCTACTATGAATGTATTTTTCTAGCCAAACTCATCTACATGATAATAATGGTGTTTAAATGGAAACTAACTTTCAATATTTTTAAGAACCTCTCTAAATCTATCATTTATTGGATAATGTATTTATGAACAAGGTAACACAACTTTTGAATATAAAATGGTGAAATATATTATTCTACAAGGCTACTTTGGTTCCTTCAGTATAAATTCTTAGAAATGACAATCTTTATTTTGATGAAAATAGTCAAATTTTGGGGATGAATTTGGAAAAGGGAAATAATGTAACAGCCTAAAAATTTCTTCTATGATTAATAAAATTTCTCTCGTTTTCTTTTCATAATAGATATTTTGTTTTATTTTATAATGTATGAACACATGAAGGATATTAATAAATTATATAAATACTTGTCATGTAATAACACCAATTACAATTGGTAATATGAGTACATGGATATAAAAACCGAGAATAGCTATTAAGAAATGGTGACAACCATAGGAGCGATCTCCCCTAGGGATATTAAACCCACTATGAATACTATTAATAAAAAAAATTGGAATGTAATTTCAACCAGCAATGGAATTGTACAAACCCATTGTAATAATATAGTAATTTTTGATGAATTGTAGAGTATAAAAATGATGTATGATGGGAAATTTGAGTATTGTGATCTAACTGTTATATATACATTGTCCTATAAAAATAGTGGTCAATATGAATATTGAGTATTATGGCTGTTTTAATTATTTGACTATAATAATCATTGTTTATAATTCCTAAAGAAAAATTATAATTGAGGAAACAAGGAAAATTGATGCTTTCGATTAGTAGATTCATTATTTTTGAAGCATGTTTCTCAAAACATGAAAGGCTGGTATTGTTGCTAGAGTTCACGCTTGACATATCCCATGAATAAATTAAAGTATTGATGCTTGTTTGAAAAAGACTATAGGAAAATTTTAGGTTTGTGAGATAACCACTACGTAAAGGTTATCTCATCCACTCAATAAAACCACCACCACTACACACCATACCCTTCGGGAAGATATTTTTGTAAAAAGAGGTTAGGAATCTGTTGAGGGTTCTTATGGTGTCTCGATTTGTCCAACTCCATCCCAAAGAGGAACTGCTGGCTCAGTTCTGCTAGGATCCCCTTAATAGAGACCTATTCTCGAGGTGTTGTTGGCTCTTCTAGTCGTGGGAGATTAAGACCTGAATTCATTTTCACTGAATTGTCTTCTTCTTCAGGTTGTTACAGATGCAGCTAGAGGATTTTTGAGGCTGTGGTGGGATGCAGCAGGACTCAGATCTAGTGTTTGGGATTTGTATTATTGTTTGCGTGCTGGTTTGATCCTATTAAAGTTATTATTTATTGTTTGGAAGGCTACTTGGAATCAAATATCGTTGTGGTTTTAATTTGGAATTGTGATGATAGATGGCTTGCTTTTGAACTTGATGTCTGTGGGTGAAGCTGGATCTGACCACAAGGAACAACCCGTGAGAAGATTCAGAGGTGGTTGTTCATCTTTTCAGAGCTTTTCATATTGTGTTGTTTGAGAGTGTATGGTGTCAGCCATTTGATAGGGAATGTTCTTTGACACATGACACATTCTTGGTTAATTTCTATGAAAAGGTGAAGGGCTTCATCATGATCAATTGCTGGGGTGGGGTTACTCCATGTTGTTTGACTAGTTTTTATCCTTTTGACCTTTAGTTTGTTTATTTTCTTATGTCCATGATGTCTGGGTTTCCCCCTTACTTCTATAAATGGTGATTTTTCTATAATAATAAAAAGTTGGGGGCCTTTCGTCCATTGGAATAAAAGTGATTTTTCATTTTTTATTGAAATATACATTTCGTCAGTCCCATTTTCAATGTTATGTTATTTAATAAAATACACATGTATATAATAAGAATTTCAAAAATATATTTTTAGATAAAATTAATAATAATGGTGTTTTCATAAAATATATAAATATTTTAAATAATCACAATTATTATAAATGAATTTTAATTTCATCAAATATTTATTTAAAACAATAGTTATTCAAATATAAATGATAATATAATTTCATTATGTGATTGGAAATATTTTATATTTTAAAAAGTTGAATATGTAGTAAAATATTATTATTTCATAAGTAATAATTTTTAAAGAAATTTTAAAATAAAATTATTTAGAGAATTATTTTTGAAATATGAAAATTATATTTGAAATCAAAAAATAAATATTTTCCCATGGTGTGATTTTGAGAATTTTCTGAACTAATTTATTTTGTAATTTTTAGTAAAAATATAGTTATCTATATTAGGTATTTTTATGTATTAAAACATATGTAATAAATATTTAATAAATAATTACATAAAATCTCTAAAGTGAAATATATTATTTTATTAATATTCATTATTTTAATGGTTTTTAATCAATTTCCAAATGTAAAAATGAATTTAGAAAGTATAAAATGGATTTTAAAAAATAATATTATGTGGAAAATTTATATTTTCTATCCAATGTAATATTTATAAATTTATTTTGGTATTAATGGATTAAAATATTATAAAACATGTCCACAATTTTGATAACCATGAGAAAAAACATGGTAAATCCCTTAGTTTTTCATTTTCAATAACATAGTATTCTAAAACCTGTATTTTGAAATTATTAAACAATTCCTCACATTATATTATAAATAACCACCAATCACACATTTCTTATCCACTCAAAACCAATTATCAAAATTTCCTAAAAAAGAGCCTCTCTAAGGATTCTATATGGCCTTATGTTTTCATCCTCGAGTTCTAGGAAGAAACTATAAAAGTTAGGGAATTTCTAGTATCCTCTTTAAATCAAGTACCTATTTTGTGGTATGTTTTCTAATTATTGAATTAAATTATTTTAATATACTTTTTTATTAACTTGATACTATGAAAATAGTGTTTTATTAATGGGATAGTCTGGTCCCCGTACAGTATGCCATTTCCTTAACCCTTATTGAATACCTTTATAATTCTAAAATCATTTCTTGAATTTCTCTATTTTAGAAGAAATATTCTTATATTTTCAATAACCAAATCCATTATTTATCCATGTGAATACACCAACAAGTTAACATTATTTATTTATTCAGTTATTTAAATGTATAAAACATTCATCCCCTTTTCAGGGGATTAAAATATTGTAATATTAAAGTAATTAAACAATGATATATCCAATGATTTAATATGTAACCCTTTCATTATTATCCACTAATTATTGATGAAATTATTTATTATGATAAATTTTATAGAATAAATTAATAAATATTAATAGTTCACATAGATAGAGATTCAATTCACTAAATAATGAATTGGTCTCTAGAGATGACATGTTTTACAATACCTTGGTAAATACACATTTTTTTTTTATTTTTTAATCCTTAGGGATGAATATTGATTATATTCTTATGAATCTGCCATTTTTTTGTTATACCCGCATTATTATTTTATGTATCATGTCTATGTGATTATTTTATATTGTAATTCCTCATTTATTAGCGATGATTATTCTATTACCTTTTTTTACTGTTGAATTGGTTTATGTTAGTCATTTTTTATTCATTTATATCACCAAAGAGTTACTTGGGGTTTTGTGGTCTAGGAAGAAGTAAAAGTATATTCCTTTTGAGGTATTTAATAATAATTATGTTTATTTTTTCTATATCTATTGATGTATTATTTACCTTGTTTCAATGAGAGTAGACCTGAAAATATCCATAGAAATTGTTAATGTAATAGTTATTAATGAACTTGGTTTAAATTAATGTATTAAAAAGTAAGAATACCATAATTACAAAAAATTTACATGGTGATTCAAAATATGGAAATTGTTTATCCAATTAAATTCCTGAAATGAATATAAATTCATTTTAAAATAATAGATAAAAACAAATTAAGAAACAAATTACAGGAAAATTAAAATTTTAGAATAAATAGTTTCTAATTGTAATTCCTAGAATACATAAACAATTAAAATATTTTAAACATAATTTATTATATATATTATGCAAACATTAACAAAAAAATTCACCAAAATAGATTAATTTAATTATTTAAGATAAAATAATTTTCAGTATAAAAGTATTTTTTGAGGGAAACATATCCATATACCATAAAATGCTTATATTTTCATTTCTAAACAATTTATAACTAATGAATTAATTTTATAAATTTTTTAAAAATAATTCTTCATATTTTTCATAACATAAATTAATTTTTAAATAAAACATTTGTGAGAAATAAAATACTCATAATCATAATACATAAAATAGTTCTTTATGATCATTTGTATTTCCTAAATGAATTATAAATTATTGTTAATAATAATATTTCTTTTTAATACTATATAATTTAGTTAGTTTAATAATTTAAATTAAGTATTCATGTATTTTCATGGACCCATTCTTCACAATTTATCTTTCTTATTTATAATTTAATGTGATATTTATTCCAGAATCCAATAGTGTTTCATTTTACCCCTTATAGGAATTTTAACCTTGAAATTATGTCACTATGATACATATAATGAATATATCTCTACTTCATGGAATCTCAATTTTCCCATATTTATTCCTCAAATGTTTAATTAAAAAAATTCAACTTGGTGAGTAGTCTTGTTCCATATAAATTTATCCATATGATAAAACATTTGTATTCATTGTTCATCATTAGAATGATCTTGATTTATTCGGAAAACATTTGTGTTAAATACATATGGATGGCTGGTGTGTACATCCTAAAATGAAAAATATGAATTACATAATGAATGTTGGAGAGGTTTGAGGAAGAAAATTGGTATACACTATTATACTAATGATATTAACAATATTATTGAGAAAAATATTTCATGGGAATATATTTCACAACAGTTTAAATCTCAATACAATCATCAAAGTAGAAATTCATACGAAACACTTATCAATAAATTTCAGCTGATGATTTTTTACATGGTTATCAAAAAAAATTTGGTCCACTCTCAGCTACTTTGATATGTATATGAATGTCTCTATATTTTTGTAGAATTTTCTCTACTATCTGAAGTACTAATATATTTTATTTTCAAATTCCAACCCAGCAAGTTACAGTTTTGAATTTCATTCAATAGAAAAATTCAAAAGGATTCATATAAATTCTATAGTTAAAGTAATTTTTAAATTAAAATCCATTTATTGGGAGGTGTTTATCCCAATCTCATTTAAAATCCATAGATCAACATATAAATATATATTTTAGAGTTTGAATGATCATATTATACTGACTATATGTATGAGGATGATATTAAATGATTAAGAAAGAAATATAATTTCAGAATTTATGAATACTTTTAACACCCAATGAATTTATAATATATTTATATTCAAATAAATTTTTTCTCTTTCATAGATTATGATTCATGTAACCTGATGCACGCACAAAATATGATACTTAATTTGAATATTATTATTTTAAAATGAAAATTCAATCATAGAGTTTATTTCTCATGTTGAAATTCTTCTAAAAATTAGTAAAATTATAATGGTTTACACATTTATAAAATAAATTAAATGGTAATATATTTATTATATATAAAACAAAAAAAACTATTTGAAATAAAAGGACATGATTTACGAAAACATTTATTTTTCTAAAAGGAGGTCATGTCACACTTTACATGGATAATTTAAAATTATTTTAAACAAATTTCAAAAGCTATATTATACTAAGAGAACATGATTTTTTCAGTCAAAAAGTAAAAATTATAATCGGGTTAATTGTTTTATAAATTTTTGGAAATAATAATTTTTTATGAATAGTGAGAAAATATATATTTTTGTTAAAAATGGTATTTTCATTTGAATAATATAAAAATTTAAAATATTTTTTATTTGGGTTTAAAGAATAATTAGTTCAATTATACAAAAAATTAATAAATTTTTGTCATTTTAATCAATTATATTTTGAATTTTGAAATAAAAACATTTTAAACATTTGAATGTTTTTCATCAAGAAAACAATTTTTGTTGGGTATATAGGGTTTATTTTAAATTATATTCATTAACTTATATGAATTTAATTTAAAAAATGTATTATTTATTTTCAATTTTATTAATATAGATTATATAATGATGATAAATTAATTTTTTACAATAATTATTAGTAAAAACAGTTAATATTATTTATCACTGTTAATTTAAAATACGAGTTTACCGATGCGTTAAACGTGAATGACATGGATTAAAAATGACTCAAACATTCATAATTGAAATTTTATTTCATTATATTAAACATGTATATTATAAATCTATATATTTTTCATTTGGAGCCCTTTTTAATGAAAAAAAGTGAGTGCAATTATTTCTTCTAAAATATTCCAAATGTTTACTCTCCACTACTTATAAAAAGACACATACACTCCTTAAACATTCACACATAGAGAATTTTTTTGAAGAAGAGATAATATCATTATCTGAGAGTTTTATTGTTTTTTATAGATTCACCTCCTTAAAATATTATTAAATCATTAAGTAAAAATAAACACATTATATTAAAAAAATAGATATATAGTCATGATAAGGACATGAAATACAACTGTCTCATCCTCCCTCAGTGGGAAATTAAATTGTTGATAAAATTTACGACAGACTACCGCCTCTCGAATGGACTTAATTAATTTTTCATATCCATTTATAATGGCTGTATATAATTATTTAACTAATTTCTATATATTATTATTATGATATAATAATAAATATTTAGTAAAAATATTTTATATTACTTCTTTCAATCCATTATGTAGAGAATACAATAAAGTAACTCTTTTGTATATTAGACTACCACCTCATGAAGTAATGTGATTCATTTTTCCCATACATTTCAGAAGGAAGTTAATAACGATTAATTTAATTTTTCTATATTATAATAAATAAATATTAGAACTTATATAAAATATTAAAATCATATACTTTCCATCCTTTCCATCCATTGAATAAATGACATCATTGTTCGTGTGTACAGTAGACTGCCACCTCAGGAAGCAAAGTGAGTTTTTTTGTTACCAAATAATATTGATAATATGTATAAGGGTATATAAAAAAATAATATAATATTTATTATAAAATTACCATTATTAATGATAAAATAAAGCCTAACTTAATTCTATCACAATCTTTAAAAATTGAAGCGCTCCTCATGCATTCATATGGCCTATTGTTTCCTTGATTGTAATGCATATCATTTTTCATAACAATACTTCATGATTGGTTTTAAGAGAAATATTTATGAATAAAAATGATTAGTTTTTCATGATTACAATTTTTGAAAGTTATTTTCTAATAACCTCGTTGACATTAGTCATCCTAAAATTATATTTTCGATAAATGATCTATTTATCGTTAAAACATACTATGTGAAATTTATTAGACAAATAAATGAATATTTAATGGTGTAAAATTAAAAAAGAAGAAAAAATTATCTTGAAAAAGAATTTTATTCTAGTAAATATTTATCATATGTTTTTTATATATGAATTTAGGGAACCCATAATATGATTCATGCTCACGGTAAATTTTTCATCTCAAAAACTCCATTCATTGAGACACATGTTGTTTTATGCCCTGAATGTATTTTAAATGGTATATATAATATAATTTTACATATTATTTAATAAATTACCCAAAATTATTGTTATTTTAAGTAACTATTCATTAACTTATTTCTTGGGAGTCATGATTCAAATGTTAACAATGTGTTAATGGGTTGCCTTTCAATCTCATTTAAATCGAGATTGTTTACACATGAATTTAAATTGATGGAAATTATTTTTTCATTGTATAATAGAATAAATAAATTTTAATCTCATATAGATAATAATTTATTTTTAATTTAACAATTAAATTTTACTCTCATTGTTTCATAAACATATTGAGAAATTTGTTTTTATAGAAAATCAAATTTATTTCCCACTTCGGTCAATAACCCCTCTTTCTTCCATATCCTTGTTTTATTTATTATGAATTTAAAAAAGCATAATATTATTATATTATTGATTAAATTAATTTTTAATGAAATTTAATTATTCGAAATTGATTAAAAGTAATCATCATTCACATTCTAAATGGGGCACTTCTTGACTTTTTATAGAAATGTGAAAGGATTATTTGTTTTAACGTGTACAACATGAATTGTATTTATTTCTAACATGACCATTATTTTACATGTATATACCATTATAAATTAAGAATTATATTTTAAACGAAAAGTAATTCCAAAATATATTATAAAATTTAATTATAAAAAAATACATTTTCAAAGTGGAAATATTATTTTTTCTAATAATTTTTTTTAATAATTTTAAAATTATTTTTATTCATAAATGACAATAACATTTAGTGTTATGATAATATAATAAATTATGCATATATCTCTCATACATATAAATATATATTCTAGTCCCTTATATTAATGGGTTAATACATGCCTTATGGCTATTTATCAAATTACTTATTTATGGAATCTCTTTAGATTATATTATGATAAAATATTATGAAACCCATTACTTTTATTGGTTACTTATTGTATATATGTCATATTATTTATAAAATTATACAAAACACATATTCATGCACATGAAATGTATGTTATGGGTCAGCCCAGAATTATATATCCCTCCATGCATTAGGAGTTATATTAGTTCATGATATGTCATGTATGGGATAAAGAGTGAACCAAACAAATTGTATTATATTGTACACCATATGATGTTGTATTGATAGTTATCATTGAATTATTTATGTTTCATTTTTAGGTTGTTTCCACATTTCCTTTATTTCCATGTTCTTATGATACAATTATCTTCAGGTTATCCTACAAAGTGACTACTAATGTGCCTTCACATTTATATTATCATGTTATATCCTAGAATCATATATTATTATTCTTACCATGTTTTTCCCATAAATGTATTTTTAGATCACCCGTATATTTAAGGTATTCCTTAGGTTCTACTGTATAGTTTTATGATATCAAAAATAATTGGGATCTTGTTGTAGATAATAAAATAAAAAAAGATTTATTTTTATCCTCGCTATGATGAATTATGAACCTAGTCATTCAAATACATTAAAAAGTTATGTTCCTTAAGATGTATAAATATAAATTATTGTTCATAAATAATGAAATAATTTTTGTGATGTGATTAGTTCTCCATAGTTAGTATAGAAAGATTGTATTAGTTATATTTTAAAATAATGTATTAAAACATTAGGGAGAATCATAGGGAAGCGTATAAGGACACAATGATGTATAGAAAAATATCATGGAATATTGGTAAAGTATATAGAGTGTGGTTTCAGAAAAATTTTGTACCTATTGGGATACTAAAAGTGGATTTGGATATATAATATATTTTACTACTGTTAAAAAATCTGAATAAGGTGCATCAGGCGTGAATCAATCTTTACCTTTTATATAATAATGGACCTTACTACACCCATGGTTTGAAAATCCAAGGATATATTATTTGAAAATTCACAAACTATTTTAAAACCATTATGAAGTAATTGAAAGAATTTTTAGGTTATAAACCTAATAGGAATCATTACCATGTATAATGTATATTTAAAATTAGAGCCCCATAATTTAGGATATACTAATCATTTAAATGTTACTCCTTAATTGATTATATATTTCCCTTTAGTATGGAAACTAAATTCTAGAATTGTTTTATTTTAAAATTTTATTTAATTGTGGGAAAGAGGATAAATAATTCCTACATACAATGTGATGGGAAATGTAACGAATTCTCTAATGAGATGACTGACATAATTATAATAGAATTAATATATCTTATGATCATTCTGAATGAAACATCTTGTATTATATTCAACAATTATAACACCTTTTAATTTAAAAAAGCATTAAATTAGATATGAAATCCATCTCATGGATGTTTAGTTTTTAAATATGATAAAAAAAAATATTCAGCCTCTATTATGTCATGAATTTAGGATGAATAACACATATGTATATCAAAAATAAATGGGAAGATATATTTTATTTTGGAATTATGGGACATGATCAATGAATTTTAATGGAATTCAATATATTTTTTGGGGAATTGGGGAATTATCTTTTTAATATCACTAAACTAAGGATTACCTCCTATACCAAGGAATGTCCATGTTATATTAATTATTGAGGTTAATTTTTTATATATGGGGATCCAAGAATAATTATTCAGAAGTATTTTTTAATGGAATTTTGGTTATAAGTAACATTAAACATATACAGATTATTCTTCCATAATTTTTCATTTAATATTTTCAAGATCATATTAAATTATAATAATGAACTTAAAAGGAGATTTTTTGTTAATTTGATATTTTTTGGTAATGAATATGTAGTATAGAAAACAATATTTGTTGAATTTTTTTTGAATAATGTTAGTTCAAATATGTTTCATAAATAATTGGGAACATTAAAGAAATAATATAAATATAGTTCTATAAAAATGATAATTGGTAAGGTGGGTGACATCTGATCAAATCTATAATGGCCACATGGATTGAACCCAAAACTGATGGGTGATAATGGTGTATCCCCAACCACTAATCAATGTGAATTACTAGTTAGTATAAAATTGATTTTACATAAATTATATGGTGTATAATTTTTAAATAGATTTTGGAAAACATATTATCTGGTCAAATCATTTTAAATTTATAGGATTTTGACGTGATTAATGATATTTTTGGAAATTTGTTATAGTGTTAATATATATATATATATATTTACAATTTTATTTAAATGATTATTTCTAATGAATTCATTTATTTTTTTAGAGATTTCATATGATGGGTTATAAGGATATACACTTATGAAACTGATTAAGTTGACCATTTGGAGTTCCTATTTAGGTATTATAGATTAAATTATTATTTGGGAAAACATATTCTAACTAATTGGGATACAAAAAATATATGAGTAGATATATTTTATGATATATATGATACAATATAAGTTTATTTTAGTTCTTTATGGATGAAAATTTAATCTTGAATACTCTTCATTTAGAGAAAATGATTCCATTGTGGTGGAAATCTCTGAAAAAATTATATTTTACTTATAAAATATGTATATTTACTTTTTTATTATTCTTAATAGTAAAATAATAATCAAACTCTTGGAAAAGAACCATAAAAAATATTATCCTATTACCTTCACATTGGATAATCAATAGTCTTCTATCTCATCGTAGATTTACTTTTTTAATGTCCTTTTAATTGCATTGATCATTCAGTATCCTGTAATCAATAGTCATTATCAATATAATTATTATTTATGATTTTCATTCATGGCCAGGTTTTCAAATCCCATTAATGTTCTACACTATGGGACTCCAGATCATTGTTATTTTAGGTGACCATCCTATATGAATTTCCCCTTTTAAAATTATTTCTTATTAAATATATATATGATGTGGGTTTTACAAAAAAAAATTGATTTACATTCATTTGATTACTAAGTTTATGTTAAAATTTAAAGAATAAAATTTATTTAAGGGGATTAAAATGTTACACCCTGAGAATAATGAATATATTTATCTTCAAATTAATTTAGTATCATCGATATCTTGGGATGTACAGAACATTAGAATTAAATGAAATGAGATCATATATATTAATATTATTATTAAAACATTACCATTATAACCATGCCATTTAGTTGGTGGGTATTAATAAGACTAACTTACTTGTGAAAATTATTTGGTTTATACATATATAAAATAAATTCAATGGTAATCTATTGATTATAAATAAAACAAGAACCATTTTAAATAAAAAATGCACATTTTCTTAAAAAATAATGTTTTTTGAAATAAAATTTAATCACCCATTGAATTAACAATTTAAAATCATTTTTAACTATTTTATAAAAAAATTGACAAAAATGACATTTATAAAATGTATATGTTCTAATTGTCCATTCCAAATTATTTTTGAGTATTTTCTTAAATGATTAATGTTTTAATGAAAAATGAAAAACATTGACTTTTATTGAAATATCACATTTGATTTAAATTACATAAAGAGTTAAATTGTATTAATTAATAAAAAATATATATAAATTTTTTTATTGGAATAAATTACATACTTAATTATAATACAAATACTTTTTAACTTTTGAATGTTTATTTGGAAAATAAATTTTATGATGCATCTATGGTTTCATTTTAGTTATATTCTTCCATTAATGTAAATTTAATTTAAAAAATTTTATTCAATATTATGAATCTTAAATTTTTATAATATCTCAGAATTTCAAATTAATATTTTAGCTCAATTCAGAGTAATAAAAGTAAAAAAATAATTACTACGGTTAAGGTCAAAACTGGTTTACAAAGGGTTAAACTAAAATGATAAGGGTAATTAATGACCAATGTCTTGTATAAATCATATTTTTTTTTGAATATTTAGGCCATTTATATTATAAGGTTCTAAAATAACCCATTTTTCCCTCTTTTAAAAGGAAAATGTGGTTGTATTTCATTCTTCCCAAAAATTACACACATGTCCTCTCACACACTTATGAAGGGCGACTCCCACTCCTATAATTTACACACTTCCATAACCCATTAGTTTCAAAAACATATATAATAAAAACTTCTTTAATTCACTCTCCACATCGTTTAAGGATTTTTTTGATCAGAAAAAAACCTATAAATGATTTGGAGAAAATGAAAAGAAGTTGTCTAAAGAAGTGGTAACATCCTTAACCGGGCATTTTATTTTATTTCTTCTTACACCTTCTTATAATCATTTTCAAAAACAATGATATAAAAAAGTAATAATAAATTTAATAATATGTTATTATTATATTGTAATGACCTATAATGTTGCATCCTGACCCTAGTAATCCCATAGAGGGTGTCTACTACCATTACATTGCTATGAATACATGGAATGAAATCCAAATAGATTGAAGAGTTTATTATTATTGGTAAATCAGATATATGCATGAGTATTTCATGATAAATAAATATACTAATTACAACATATTTTTTTATTTCTTGGAAAATAACTTCATTCCATCAAGAATATCCTTACATATATTTCTTAGTACACTTTTGGGTATCCTAGATAATGGAAATAAAATAAGGGTGAGCTGAAATGATTAGTAATTATTAATAATAGTATAATAATTAATGAATTAGTTAGAATAAAACGTATAGTATGGTATATAACTAAGAACACATTCAATATAATTAATAAATAGAATAGATAAACAATATAGAAAGGTAATAACTTAAAACACATTTTATGTGAATAACTGGACAAGGAATAATCAATATGGAATGGAAAATAACTAAAAGACAATCAAATTTAAATAATGAAATGAGAATGAAATGAATCTATAGAGATGTCGACATAAAATCACAAGGAAAAATAAAAACTACATCAGAATGAAGGTAATGCTTAATTATTGGAGGCCATGTTTCGAAGGTACATGGAACCATTACCATCAAGACCGTTCAGAAGATGGGCTAGCATTTCAGGTAAAATCCCATTTATGTATATCAAACTAACTCATACCATGACACTACCGAGGTATCAATGGAATATATATATATATATATATGGATACTACCAATGATATACCTATCCAAAAAATTACTTATATATCAAATAATCGATTTAACAACATGAAATATCAAATATAAATACAGAGGACAAGATATATATTTTTTGATATTCACCCAGATAATCAAATAACTATCAATTAAAAATAATATATAAAAATTATATACATTTTAGGAAATAACCATATCCATGATATATGATATGGATATTTAGGGAAAAAATATTGTTCAATGAAACCTCGAAATTGAATATTTTAAGGGGAATAAAAAAGGAATCAAGGAAGCGAATGTAAATACAATAATTTCCAAATAAATCATAAATCATCAAAAGTAATAATAAGGATGAAATTATTAAAAAATATCACAAGTGGAATAAGGATAAAAGTTTTTTTCACTGAATAATAGAAATACTATAAAATTATATTTTAAATATTTTCTTGTAAAAAATATAATTTTTATTTTGAAAAAAAACATGAATTTATTTTTGGAATGTAACTTCTTTAAAAATTTATTTAAAGATTAACCTTTTAAACATTAAAACTAGGTTTGAAATTAATGATAGATTATAAATCTAAAAAGGTCATACCATGTTTAAAGAACATTCTTTTTTCACGGTAAAAATGTTTAAAAAATACCTTGTTTAGAAGGAAACCAAGAGTATAAAAAACAAAAAGAGTTTTTTTAAAAAAAACATTTTTAAATTTTATGAACATTTTTGGAAAAAATTTTAGAAAATAGGGTTTTTAGAAGTTAATAGGTTCTCTGACTAAGGAGAGAATTGAAGTCTGCCTTTTTTAAAACATACACTAATAAATTTTCAATACCAAAGAGTAAAAAATTTGTACCATTAATTTTACATTTTCATGAATAAACATAGGATAAGAAAATTAATTAATTTATAAAAAAATGATCCAATAATTTCGTTTTATGGAAATTAAAGTGAAATAATCTTGAAAAATGACATTGTTATGTAAACACTTGAAATGACCATAATGTTGATGGGATAATGAATAAATAAATAGATTTGGGGTGTAAATTGTAAATACACATAAAAAAGTGTTAAAAATATATAGTTAAAATTTATTTCACGCATAATCTTAGAAAATTAACATCAATGATGAAGTAATATAACCCAAGGAAAAGAAATTGGGTTATGAAATTATTTTCCACTTAGTAACACTTAATTAAATTCTACATTAAAAACAAAATACAAATTTTAACTCCAATTATCATGAATATATAATTAATAGTAATATTATATTTTAAATTTTTAGAGTGTACCCTGTATATAAGAAATTAGGTTCATAATAGTGAAATATATCTCCAAGAATGGAAACTGAGATGAAGTCACTTACTTATTGATAACATTTGAATTGGAAGAAACAAAAGTAAAAAAACATAAAATAAAATATTTAAATACCATGCAGATAAAAATAATTCCTGATATATAATTTCAAAGGGGGAAGTAGGTATACTACATAAAGTAATTAAGTGGTGTTAATGGAATATGCCTCATGGAAAGAAAAGTGAGACAAGAATCCCTTACCTGGTATTTAAATTTGAATGTAAATTATATAAACTCATGTACAATAATTTTTAACAAGATATTAACTATTTATGTATCTATATTAATATTTATTATGTCACATATGATATTATTATAATATATTATTACTTATTTGATAGTAATTGTTCATTATTTTCAGTATTTCAGTTGATAATTTCCTGGTTTCTCAAGTATGTTTTGACTTGATTCTTATTGCTCCTATCGTGGTTTTATCATCTCAATAATGTAAAACAGGATTTAAATATCATATGTATTCATTATATATATTTTTACAATAATATATAATATTTATATATATGAAAATAAATTCACCGTTCATGGAGATGGTAGGTCATTCTTATGCATGAACGTTGCCTTCATTTAATTTTCATATTAAAAGAACTAAAATAAATAAAAATATAAATAAATAAATATATATTTTTTATAATAATTCTATCATATTTATTTCATATATGACATATGGATTTACTAAAATCATCTTATACACATTCCATCTATAGAATGAACGAATCATATCACTTCGATGTGATGGTAAACCAGACTTCCGCAAATGATGTTATCGTATTAAAAAAAATTGGAAGCACAAAGGTATGTGTTATAAAAAAATTACCAAATAAGAAAGTCAATATAAATATCATATATAGAAACTATAAATTTTTTTCTACCATAATTCTTAGTTGTGATAGGAGTAAAATGAAAACGAATGATATCATTCAGTGAGGTGGTAGTTCATAGTACACATAAATGGTATGTTTTTACCCATTAGATTGATGTGTGTCAAAGTGTATAAAGAAACCATACTTAAAAACATATCTTTATACTTATGATATTGGAGTTAATAAATAATCATGGAATAAGAATATTTTAGGGGTTCTAGAATTAAAATAAATCAAAAGATCTTGAGAAGGAGGTTAAGTCTCTTTTGGGTATCATTTTCTTGAACAAATTGGATTCCATGGATATAATCAATCTTAAATTGAGGATTATAGGATGGGAGGAGGTATTTTTATGAGATATATTGGTTTATTTTTCTTTATCCCTTGTGTCATGAGAAATGTGAATAAGTGTGAGGGGTGAGTGCAACGCCCCGACCCTAGATACCAAGAGTCGATGCATTATTACATAACATTGGCATGATCACAAAGGATCAAGTCTCGAAAGACCGATTAGATTAGTAGTATTGGAAACACTAGATATATTCATAAGTCTTACATTACATCATAAGGAAAAAAACTACAACAACATCTTGTCTTCATATCCCCTCATAATATCCCTGCAGGTCATTCATAAATTACTTTTTCATAATCCTGGGAAAAATAAAACATTGAAAGGGGTGAGCTCAGATGCTCAGTAAGGATAAAATTATAGTGGAAGCATTTATAGATAACCATAAACACATAAGGCAGTTTATAACTAAAACGAAAGCCTTTTAAACTGGTACTTGAGCGTAAATGGAATAGATAAAATAAATTAATGCCATTTACTTACTCACATGGATATTCTACTAGTCGAATGATCACATGAAATATCAATAACCAATTTCATAATGATGAAATGCATATTTCCAAACTATCATAACCACATATCCAAGGCCTCGTTCCAAGACTACAAATAATATTTTGCCAAGGCCTTGTGCCAAGACACAAGTTTGTCTCATGAGACCAACCGATGCTTTGAGGATCTATAGTGGGCTCCACCCGTCACTTATTAAGTCCAATTCGTTCCTCATATGAACACGTTTAAACATAACATATACATTCGTATTAAAACTAGCATACGAAATGTCAATACTTTAACTACAAACCATGAATGGTATACAAATAGCACATCCACAGTCAAACATAACTCATTTGATACAATATGGAAGATTGTATTGTATCACATTAACCTCAATCAAGATTAATGAAGGATGTTGACATAGATGAAAATAATCATCAAAACTATTTGAGAGAAATATCCCCCTTTTTCTTGAAATCATTTAAAAGTCACACTATTTGTCAAGAATCCATTTAAAAATAGATTTTTAAATCTTTGTGTACCATACCACTTTGAAACTTTTTAAAAGGAGTTTTAATTTTAAAACATTAATGTCCATATAAATAAATCCTAAAAACCATTTTTAAAACATGGACACTAATGGGCAAGATTTAGATGAATAAGTCTTTAAAACATTTAAAAATGGTATTTTAGTTAGAGATTCTAACCAAATGATAGACACTTGAATACAAATAATTGAGGTAATAAAAACTTTGTAATATCATGAGAATAAATGGATTCATGATACACTATGTCAAAGTACAATATATACACTACATAAAAGTGATTTGGTGTATATCAACAAAGAAGTCTCAATGGAATGTAAATTGAGTTGAAATCTTTCATAAGGCCGTATCCTTAGGTTAAAATAAAATCAACGACATAGTTATGTGTGAAAAATATAAATACACTAAATATGATTGGATATTCAGTGTAAATCAATCAAAGGATATTCACACATAATCATATAAAAACAACACCAATGAATTGGATGTTTAACTCAACAAATGGAGAATGAGTTAAAATTAATCTTATCAAATTCATATCGATGACTTGAGAAATTATCAATTGAGTGATTATGTGTATCAAAAGTATATCCATAGAAAAGGGGAGTGGAAATTATGACATAAGAAAATTAATATTTATTCCACACATAATCTCAGAGTAAAATAATCAATGAAGTTTGCGTAAAGCTGAATAAATGGAAATGGAAATTTCAAATTCCCTTATTGATTTGGTAACATACAAAACATAAACCCATGAAAAAAGTATCATACAATTATGATGTAAATATACATGAATTAAAGTATATTACACAATGAATACAAACATGGGCAGTACACACACCACATGTAATAAATAAGTGGTGAATAATGGAATTCTCACGGAATTAAAAGTGAGATAAGAAACCCCTTATCTTTTACTTTTACCTGGTTGGGGGTAGGTTAACCTCCTATATAATGTTGAAATAATTGTTATTAAAATATTCATGAATCATACACATTAATATGATATCATATATGATCTTTTAACATTGCTTTGTTAATAATATCTTAGAATTATCGTTGTTTCAGGTGTTAACTTACTCGTTTTCTTTTATATGTTTTGTTACATAAGCCATGTTTTTCATGGATAGGTTGTATATTATTCATATTCAGAATGATATAAAGTTCTTAAACATTATTCTTAAATCATCAAATGATAATTATACTTGAATGGATATGATGGAGAATGAATCCCATCACGTTCGTGGAGACTGCAGTCCGTATGTACGCACGAGCGACAATATCATTCTTTTGATATTAAAATAATATATAATTGTATGGTATATCATATATACAGAATCATTATCATGTTATATTTATTATTTAAATGAGTTACACATCATTATTATACCCACCCAAATAATAATATATTGAATAACAATTACACCGCGACGTGGAGACGGTAAGCCGTACGTACGCACGTATGGTGACATGTTATTCAAAGGGTGGATAGAATACTGAATATGGTTGTACCATATTTATAATAACATCACAGTATATATAAGATACTTGAGTTATTATTTTATAATGGTAATAACAAAGAAAGAAGAAGTGGATGAAGAAAGGAACTTGAAAAGGGGTACCTCTTCTTCCGGTTCTTCCTTTTGATTTGATCAAAAGGGCTCCTTAGGTTGGATTTATGATCTATATAAGGCCTCTAGGTTGTAGTGAGGGAATTTGAGACAGTATTGGGGAAGGGTTTGGCCGAACCAAAAGGCTTTTAATGTGTGAATAAATGAGAAGGAGGAGTTCTCTTTTATAAGAGGGGTGAGGGGCACCTTTGGAAAAGCTAGAAATATTAATTTATAATAAATTCATATTCGGTTTATAATGGCTTAAAAGTTTATTTTTAAAAGGTTAAGGTAGGGATAGGTCTAAAACCATTCAACCAATAGAATTTAGACAGGTTTGGGTTATAATATTAACCTTATATTTTAGTTTTAACTCTTAGTTAATTAGTTTGACATTTAACATGTCATTTTGTATTTTATATTATATAGTTAATAAACTTACTATATACATCCAAACGACCCCCAAGTGGTCCATTAATGATATAACTATCATTATATAAGTCTCTTGGCCGAACCGTATATTTTTAGGAATTTAATATCAATTAATAATATAATATTTGTTTTAAAAACTCTTTTATGTCAATTTTGACACTATTCAATAGTCGATTTTTGTGAAACTCATAATAGAATGATTACTTGAAAAAAAGTCAATTAAATCAATCCTAATATGTCATATTATCCTATAAAATTAGTGTAATTCATTAAAAGTCTTAAATTATAATTATTTGGGTATTTATAATATCAATTATTTTAATTTTGCACGATTATGTTAATTACTGTATCATCATTGGGTCATAAATATATTAAATTATTTAATGTTTAAAAATTATAAATAAAATATCATTATGTAGGAAATCGTATTTTATTTCTAATGAATATTTAAAATCGAATTTATCTTATGTATAAACCTATATTAAAAATGTTTTAGTAAATAAACTTTGATTTTAACTCTTTTAACTCTTCTTTGAATTAAATAATAATAAATGTCCTAATCTAATCCAAGTGGACCTAAATGATAATATTTTATTCCTAAGGTTGTTTTTGGTCGAGATAAACTTGTCCAATAGAATTAGGACACATGTTAGGGTAATATTAATATCATTTTTACCCTTAATTACCCTATTTACTTTTAACCGTGGTAAATAAAAGTAAAAAGTTACTATTCATCAAAAATTATTTTCATCTCATTGAACCACATTTTATTTCATGATATTAACCGTGACTCTCGGATTTTCGAAATTCCATTCACAGAAGTGGTAAAATTAAGTTTTATGAAAAATTCAGTTTTTTTAACTACCACTTAGCAGTTTCACTATTCATAAAAAATTGAAGTTTTTCAGAACATTGCCAAAATTTCACCCTAAGCTATAATTTATATTCCTAATTAAAAAATGATTTCTATTTTAAAAAATTCTAAACTTATATGTTGCATTAATAAATTTTATAATTAATTCCTGCTGTCACAATAAATAGTGTTTTTAAGAAACAATATATATCAAACGATTGACAATTGTTTAGGTGCAATTTCAAAGTAAAATTATTTCTAATGAACACAATTGGATAAAATGGTAAAAATATATTCTAATTATACTTTAAAACCACTCAATAATATAATTTATCACTATAATTTATTCTGATTTAAAAAGTTGTTTTTAATTAAAATTTAGTAATTTTCACTATTCATCAAAATATAAGTGTTATCCGAAAAGTTCCAAAATTTCACCCTAGGATAAATTCGATATTCCAAATCCAAAAATGAAGTCCATTTTGAGAGATAGAATTTATAAAATTTCAAAAAGTAGGTATTACTATTCATAATAGCTAGTTTGATTGGTTGTGGTGTGTTAGAATCTCGAAGTTGCGTACAATGCACGCCATTGCATTATTCGAAGGGAAACGTACCGTGGAAGATTGGGGTGTTACATTCTCCCCTCATTCAATAAATTGCGTCCTCGTAATTTTTAAAATTGTGCTTGGGAATATAATGGAAAGTCCCACATCATAAAAAGGGTCAATAAAACTATCACTTTAAAAGAAAGAAAGAGAGGTATAAAGGTCAACCAAGATAACCCATACTCGGATTCCATGTAGGAAAACATAGATATGGATGATAAAATAAGTGTCAAGTTATGATGGAGAGGGATAGAAATCATGATCAGAAGAATGTTAATAATAAGAAAACCACAAACTTGTGTTGGGACAAACGACCATTAGTCTCATAGTAGGAAAGTAAACAGACAACATTTTTTTATTTTAAGTTACATTACATAAGGATGAAGAATTCATTTATGATATTGACTATGAACATAAAGATATATACTTACTTTTTAAGTAGTGTTTCATTCTTTAATAACTTTTTACCACTAACTCATTTTTTTTGAACAATGAGTATTCAAGAAGACTTGGTCACAATGGAAGATCTAGAATAAACTTCTATGGAAATACATGATCCACGTAGGACAAACTATATATTTAACTTGTCTTTAGAGATTAATAAAAACCAAAATAGTTATTATAAGATCTAATGATCCCCCAAAAGGATATTCCTTGAGATAAATAAACACTAATCTTAATTTCCAAAATTAAACCAAAAATACCCCAAAGTTAAATAAATACTAGTCAATAATCAATTGTCCTTAAAATCCTATAATAAAAACTAATATTGAAAACCAAAACTTATTAAGAATGTAGTCTTCCACGTAAAATTATATCTCCAAATGACATTAATTACTTCTTAAAGTCATATAATTAAAAGTAATTAACCTAATAATTTCCATAAATAACCCAAATCATTATAAATCCACAATAAAAACATAGATAAAAATTCACCATTACTCCTCAAATGAAATCTCATACTACTCTATTTTCCATTGGCATATAGTGTTCTCAACAAGGCGAACAACTTCCAAAATAACATTTAACACTTAATCACCAAATCATTTTCCTATACTAAGGGTATTCATTTGATATGACATATGATCCCAAATCAAATTATTATTGATCAATAAAATCATTTAACTAAAATAATAGTCACACTAACCAGGGACTTCATGTATTCCAGTGGTAGGCGATAAATCCCAATCGCACTTTGGTTGTGGGTTCGATTCCCACAGCTTTGTCCGACGTGACGGGTTGTCACACGGTCTACGTTTTGTCCTTTTTCAAAAACTATATTTTATAAAATTACCAAAATGAGATAAATTCCTCAAAATAACTATAACATAATTTAACCACAAATGTTATCTCATACCTTGCATTTTCATCCCAAATTATAATAATTTGTAATTTCCTCAAACCCAATGATAACATAAAACCAAACGGTTATTTATAACTATATCCACAAGGGAAAAGATAATTCTTCCATAAATATCATTCTCACATGGAAAACATTAGGGTTACAAATACAAGAGAAAATTATTCCAAAGTAAACCCATCAACAAGGAGTGCTAATACTTTTTAAACATTTCTCCAACCATTTATTTCCACATAGCTTCTTCATTGACTATGAAAATATCCTAAAGAATAGGACATTCAATCGGGTAATGGCCAGGTCCCCTACATTTACGACAAATGACTGTAAATGGATTCTTGGGACCATTTTTATCTTCTTCCATAGTACTCTTCATTTTTCTTCTGCAATTCTTCACTTTATGTCCTTCCTTCCCGCACGTAAACAATTTCATTGTCCCATTGAGACACTTTTCTGGGTGTCTCCTTCCATATTTCCTGCATGATGAAAATTGAGGATTTCTTTCTCCATGGTCTCCACTATTGGAGCTCTTATCATTCATCACCTTTCTCTTCTTTGTTGAGTCTGGTAATTGGTATATATATATATTGTTGATCATATTTTTGGAAAATTGATTTGGCATAAAGATGATATATTTTACCCCTATCAACATTCCATTTTGTTTCTCATTGCCAACACTGTTCCCACCTTGTACATCATTCTCAATGTCACTATGACTTCCTTGGAATCCAGCCATTGACTAAAACTACAAAGCATTGTGTGAGTAATAGTAGTCATACAATCATTTAGAGATTAACATGTCACCATATTCTCAATTTGAAACACATTAGGATTAACCAAGGTAATTTACTCTGATCTTATATATTTAATAATTTAAATCGGTTTCTAAAGAAAATGTAAATTATCCTAAGCATATCCCCCGAGAGTGTCGTAACCAAGAGTGCAGCAAGGCCCATTGTCGTCAACCAGTTCCCGTTCGAGTCTAGCTCAAAGCGGTGTTTTTGGGTATTACCCATAGGTACATCTGTTCCAGAGCCACCTCTACATGCTCGTATCCAGACAGGGATGTATTTCTCAGAAAAATCACAAAATCACTACAATACCAAAATTATAGGAAGTTGTTATATACTAATCCTCAAAGTTCATCTTAGGTCTACGTGCTCTAATCAGAGTTTATCTAAATCTAGCTTCAAAGGTTTATACTAAACTTCCTATGATACCAACTGCAACGCCCTGACCCTAGATACCCAGAGTCGATGCATTATTACATAACATTGGCATGATCACAAAGGATCAAGTCTAGAAATACCGATTAGCTTAGTAGTCTTGGAAACACTAGATATATTCATAAGTCATACATAACATCATAAGGTAAAGAAAAACTACAACAACATCTTTTATTCATATCCCCTCATACTATCCCTGCAGTTCATTCATAAATTACTTCTTCACAATCCTGGGAAAAATAAAACATTGAAAGGGGTGAGCTCAGATGCTCAGTAAGGATAACATTATAGCATAAGCTTTCATAGATAAGAATAAACACTTAAGGCAGTTTATAACTAAAATTAAAGCCATTTAAACTTGAACTTCAGTGTAAAATGGAATAGATAAAATAAATTAATTCCATTTACTTACTCACATGTATATTCTACTAGTCTAATGATCACATGCAATATCAATAACAACTTTAATAATGATATAATTCATAATTCCAGACTACCATAACCACATATCCAAGGCCTCGTGCTAAGACTACAAATAAGATTTTTCCAAGGCCTTGTGCCAAGAAACTAGTTTGTCTCATGAGACCTACCGATGCATCGAGGAGCTATCGAGGGCTCCACCCATCACTTATTATGTCCAATGCATTCCTCATATGAACAGGTTTAAACATAACATAAACATTTGTATTAAAACTAGCATACGAAATGTCAATACATTAACTAAAAACCATGAATGGTATAAAAATAACACATCCACCATCAAACATAACTCATTTGATACAATATGGAAGATTGTATTGTATCACATTAACCTCAATAATGAATAATGAAGGATGTTGACATAGATTAAAATAATCATCAAAACTATTTGAGAGAAATATCCCCCTTCTTCTTGAAATCATTTAAAAGTCACACTATTTGTCAAGAAGCCATTTAAAAATATATTTTTAAATCAAAGTGTCCCATACCACATTGAAACTTTTTAATAGGAGTTTTAATTTTAAAACTTTAATTTCCATATAAATAAATCCTTAAAACCTTTTTTAAAACATGGACATTAATGAGCATGATTTAGATGAATAAGTCTTTAAAACATTTAAAAATGGTATTTTAGTTAGAGATTCTAAAAAAAAGAGAGACACTTGAATACAAATAATTGAGGTAATAAAAATATTGTAATATCATGAGAATAAAGGGATTCATGATATACTATGTCAAAGTACATTATATACACTACATAAAAGTGATTTGGTGTATATCAACAAAGAAGTCTCAATGGAATGTAAATTGAGATGAAATATCTCATAAAGGCTGTATCCTTAGGTTAAGGATAAATCAAAGACATAGTTATGTGTGAAAAATATATATACACTAAATATTATTTGATATTCAGTATAAATCAATCAAAGGATATTAACACATAATCTTATAAAAACAACACCAATGAATTGCATGTTTAACTCAAAAAATGGAGAGTGAGTTAAAATTACTCTTATCAAATTCATATCGGTGACTTGAGAAATTATCAATTGAGTGATTATGTGTATAAAAAGTATATCCTCATAAAAGGGGAGTGGAAATTATGACATAAGCAAATGAATTGTTATTCCACACATAATCTCAGAGTAAAATAATCAATGAAGTTTTCGTAAAGCCGAATAAATGGAAATTGAAATTTAAAATTCCCTTATTGATTTGGTGACATACAAAACATAAACCCTTAAAAGAAGGATCATAAAATGATGATTTAAATATACATTAATTAAAGTATATTACACAATTAATAGTAACATGGGTATTACACACACCACATGTAATAAATAAGTGGTGAACAATGGAATTCTCAGGGAATTAAAAGTGAGATAAGAAACACCTTACCTTGTACTTTTCCTTGGTTGGGGGTAGGTTAACCTCCTGTTTAATGTTGAAATAATTGTTATTAAATTATTCATGAATCATATACATTAATATGATATCATATATGATCTTTTAACATTGCTTTTTTAATAATATATTAGAATTATCGTCATTTCGGGTGTTAACTTACTCATTTTCTTTTATATGTTTTGTTACATAAGCCATGTGTGTCATGGATAGGTTGTATCTTATTCATATCCAGAATGATATAAAGTTCTTAAACATTATTTTTAAATCATCAAATGATAATTATACTTGAATGGATATGATGGAGAATGAATCTCATCGTGTTCGTGGAGACGGTAGTCCGTACGTACAGACGAGCGACAATATCATTCTTTTGATATTAAAATAATATATAATTGGATGGTATATCATATATAAAGAATCATTATCATGTTATATTTATTATTTAAATGAGTTACACATCATTATTATACCCACCCAAATAATAATATATTGAATAACAATTACACCACGATGTGGAGACGGTAAGCCGTACGTACGCACGTATGGTGACATGTTATTCAAAGGGTGGATAGAATAATGAATATGGTTGTACCATATTTATAATAACATCACATGATATATAAGATACTGGAGGTATTATTTTATAATGGTAAGAACAAATAAAGAAGAAGTGGAAGAAGAAAGGAACTTGAAAAGGGGTGGTGAAAACATTACTTCTTCTTCGGGTTCTTCCTTTTGATTTGATCAAAAGGGATCCTTAGGTTGGATTTCTGATCAATATAAGGCCTGTAGGATGTATTGAGGGAAGTTGAGAGAGTATTTGGGCAGGGGTTGGCCGAACCAAAAGGCTTTTAAGGTATGAATAAATGAGAAGGAAGAGTGCCCTTTTATAAGAGGGGTGAGGGGCACCTTTGGAAAAACTAGAAATATTAATTATAATAAATTCATATTCGGTTTCTAATGGCACCAAAGTTGATTATTAAAAGTTTAAGGTGGCGATAGGTCGAAAACCATTCAACCAATAGAATTTAGACAGGTTTGGGTTACTATATTAACCTTATATTTTAGTTTTAACTCTTAGTTAATTAGTTTGACATTTACCATGTCACTTTGTATTTTATATTATATAGTTAATAAACCTACTATATACATCCCAAAGACCCCCCAAGTGGTCCATTAATGATATAAATATAATGATATAATTCTCTAGTCTGAACCTTAGATTTTTAGGAATTTAATATCAATTAATAATATAATATGTGTTTTAAAAATACTTTTATGTCAATTTTGACACTATTCAATAGTTGATTTTTGTGAAACTCATAACAGAATGATTACTTCAAAAAAAGTCAATTAAAGCAATAAAAATATGTCATATTATCCTAAAAAAATTGTGTAATTCATTAAAAGTCTTAAATTATAATTATTTGGGTATTTATAATATCAATTATTTTAATTTTTCACTATTATGTTAATTACTGCATCATCATTGTGTCAAAAATATATTAAATTATTTAATGTTTAAAAATTATAAATAAAATATCATTATGTAGATAATATTATTAGCTTTCTAATATATATTTACAATCGAATTTATCTTATGTATAAACATATATTAAAAATGTTTTAGTAAATAAACATTGATTTTATCTCTTTTAACTCTTCTTTGAATTAAATAACAATAAATGTCCTAATCTAATCCAAGTTGACCAAAATGATAATATTTTATTCCTAAGGTTGTTTTTGGTCGATATAAACTTGTCCAATAGAATTAGGACATGTGTTAGGGTAATATTAATATCAGTTTTACCCTTAATTACCCTATTTACATTTAATCGTGGTAAATAAAAGTAAAAAGTTACTATTCGCCAAAAACTATTTTAATCTCATTGAACCACATTTTACATCTTGATATTAACCGTGTCTCTCGGAGTTTCAAAATTCCATTCACAGAAGCTGTAAAATTATGTTTTATGGAAAAATTCAGTTTTTTTAACTACCACTTAGTAGTTTCACTATTCATAAAAAATTGATGTTTTTCAGAACAATGCCAAAATTTCACCCTAAGCTATAATTGATATTCCGAATTCAAAAATTATGTCTATTTTAATAAATTATAAACATATAAGTTGCATTAATTAATTTTATAATTAATTCCCGCTGTCAGAACAAATAGCGTGTTTTTAAGAAACAATATATATCAAAAGATTGACAATTATTTAGGTGCAATTTCAAAGTGAAATTAATTCTAATGAACACCATTGGATAAAATGGTAAAAATATATTCTAATTAAACTTTAAAACCACTAAATAATATAATTTATCACTACAAATTATTTTGATTTACAAATTTGTTTTTAATTAAAATTTAGTAATTTTCACTATTCATCAAAATATAAGTGTTATCCAAAAAGTTCCAAAATTTCACCCTAGGATAATTTCAATATTCCGAATCCAAAAATGAAGTCCATTTTGAGAGATAAAATTTATAATATTTCAAAAATTAGGTATTACTATTCACAACAACTAGTTTGATTGGTTGTGGTGTGTTAAAATTTCAAAGTTGTGTACAATCCACGCCATTGCATTATTCAAAGGGAAACATACCGTGGAAGCTTGGGGTGTTACAGTGAGTGACTCTTTACAGTGGATGAGGAGTGGGAAACCTTTAATTTTTTTAAAAGGGAATTGCATCTACATGTTTACTGTGAAACGTGGATCCCATAATGAATAAAATTAAATCCAAGGGATTATATGTTAAAAATAAAGCATCAAATGGATTTATGAAAATATTATTGGTCATTTTTCATCCTAAAAATACTAGAAATGTGGTTTTTACCCATGTTTCATTACCAATGGTTTTCTTAAAGCGTTGGTAAAGAAGGTCTAGGAAGCCCTTTCCCAACGGTTCACTAGAACTGTTGGAAAAGGGGTTTTCAAGTTACCCTTTCCCAATGGTTTTATAAAATTGTTGGGAAAGGAAACCCCTTTTCCAATGGTTTTATTGAACCATTGGGAAATGGTACCCTGAACACCCCTTTCCCAACTGTTTTTAAAATTTTTTGGTAAATCTTTTCCCCAAATACAATTGGGCCACTGCTCTACCCCAGTCGTGACAGAACCCTAAAATCAATCCGGCGTTCGATTCCTCTCTCAAACTCCGCCATCCGAACATTTGAAAATCCATCTGAATCATCTCAAATCAAGTATTTTATTCCTTATACACATATGATTCTTGGTTTTATTATTATTGATCTAATATTTTAGTTTTCTGTTTTTATTTTGATGTGATTTCACCCTAAAAAATAGGGAAATGAAGGAATATTTTGTTAATTAATTAGTTTCCCATGGAATATCATTTGTGTTATAATTTACATGCTAAATAAAGGGGTATTGTCAGAGAAGACTTTGAATAAATTGTTGAAGTTGGGGTATGTTGCTTCTATGAGATGTTTTTTGTTGTGTTTTATTGTATGTTGTTGTTTGTTGTATGGTGATTGAGGTGACCAGTTGGGCTTTGTGATATGTGGGGTTGTAATGTGATGGTTAGTGGGAATGGATGTGACATATGAAGTTATGTGATAGTGATGATGTGTGGTGGTGTTGTGTCATGTGGAGGTGTTGTGTGATGAGGTTGTAGTATATGATGTGGTGATGTGGATTTGGTTGTGCGGTGGTTTGTGATTTTGAATATTTTTTTGTGATGTGTGGTTGTTTTGGTGAGATGGTTGGCCGATTTAACATGGCTACGATGGTTATTGTGAGATGGTAAGTTGTTGTGTAGTTGTTTTGTTAGTTTTCTGGCCATCTATGGAATAAATCATGCTGTTAAAACAAAAAAACAAGATAGTAAATAAATTAGATGGAATATAATTGGATGTGTGGTAAATGGATTTAATTAATTTAATAATAAATGAATGGACAATGTAAGTGTAAATGAAGTGGCTTATAAATGAAAGTGGGAAATGATACGTGTCTTGTGTGGTGGTCGTGTGGTGTGTTGCATATAGTGGTGAATGTGGTTGTGATGGTTTATGTGTTGTATGGTAGTAGTGAAGTGTGTGATTATGTAGTTAATGTGAACCCATAGGTTGGGTATTTTTTTCTATCTATATATCATGTATTTTATGTTATTTCTACACATTCCCAACCAGAGTTGGAAAAAATTACCAACGATCAGGGGTTTTGAGTTATGGGTATTTTTTCTAATATCTAAGATGGTGGTTATATAGTTGGACAGCTACCATGTCTTCCCTACTCTTCCTTCATAAGTGATTTACCATGTGTTTTTAGTCAAGATGCAATGTGACTATCCATGTGTCTTCAGGTGGGAGGTACTATGATTTCCCTAGTGTTTTCAGGTGAGGTATGATGTGATAAGGCTATAATAAGATGTGGCACGTGGTTGGGGTCATGTAGGGTAAGAGGATGGCACAAGGATAATGTTATTCATTTTCTTGATACCCTAATAATATGGTTATGGGATGAGTCATGTTGTGATGTGATAACACATTAAGTTCTTATGGGTTTTACATTTTTTCAATAACGCATTAGTATGTTTTTTTCACATGTGTAGTTGATACCTTGATTATTTTATTCCATTATCATTTACATAAATGTATTTTCTATTAAAGTTCAATCCTATTGAATTGTTTATGAAAAAATGACTTATATAAATTCTTTTTATAGAATGGACATAAGATGGATGTATGAAACCGATCAGATCTCCAGAGATTTTCAAAACAATTTGGAGAGCCTTATAGATTTTTCATTTCAAAATGATTCAGATAGTGGTCGCATACACTGCCCATGATCCAATTGTGTTAGTAGACCTTGGTTGAGTTGTGAAGAAGTCAGCTACCACATAACCAAAAATGGTTTTCAAGATAACTACTTTGTGTGGTATCGAAATGGGGAGAAAATGAAATCTCAAATTGTTGATGATCAAAATAAAAGGACCAGAATAGAGAATTTGTTAGATGAAAAGTTTCCATTTATTCGTCATCATGAAAAAGAAATGATTTCGACTCAAGAAGTCTTTGATATGAGGAAAAGTGATGCATCTAGTGAAAATGATGATATTGATAGAGTGAAAAAATTTAATGATGCTGCCACGACTCCAGTATATCGACAATGTGATAAAATGAAAAAGCTGGAATTTTTAATCTAATTGTTTCATGGGAAAACTATGTATGGGATATCTAATACAACAATCAATTACATTCTTACCCTCTTGAAGGATTTACATCCAGATGATTCATATATTCCCTCAAACCACTATATGGGATGATAGTTAGATGAAGAACTTAGATTTTCAAGATAAAAAATTCGTGTTTTCCCGAAAGATTGCAGTTTATACTAGGAAGAAACCATTGAATGAAATGATTGTATAAAATGTGGCACATCCCACTGGAAGTCAAAATCTTATGGAACACCATCCCGCGTTCCACAGAAAGTAATGTGGCACTTTCCATTGATCCCCAAACTCCAAAATCTTTTTATGTTCGATTACATATCAATAAAAATGAGATGTCATGATACTGATAGAAGGAAGACTAATGATGAGTTGGTTCATCCTGCAGATGGATTTTCATGGAAGAGATTTGATGCTCGACATCCAGATTTTTCATCTGACGTGCGTAATGTGAGGTTGGGTCATTCATTTGATGGTTTTAATCCGTTTGGGCAGATGCTTTCTTCGAACAGCACATGGCCAGTTTTAATACACATTTATAATCTTCCCCCATGGTTGTGTATGAAAAAACCATTCTCTTTCATGAGTATACTCATATCCAGTCCTTCTGATCTTGGCATTCATATTGATGTATACATGCAACCTTTAATAAAAGAGTTGAATATTCTTTAAGATTTGGGTGTGCGCACAAACGATTCATGTCCAAAAGACATATTTTATATGGGTGTTGCACTAATGTGGATGATCAAAGATTTTACGACATATCTAATGATGTCTGGATGGAGAAAAAAGGTAAAAATGTCATGTCTAGTTTGTATGAAGAATCCATAATCAAAGAGACTGAAACATCGCATTAGTTTCAGTTTTATGGGACATCGACGATTCTTGCCAAATGATTGTCCATATAGAATTAATCATCGAAGATTTTATAATACCATAGAGACCGATGATCCACCTCAGGGTATGTCTAGAACTAACGCGCTTAATGAATTGAAAGATTTCAGTTTTTCATTCGGGAAGGGTCAAATGAAATCTCGAAAGGGAAAGAATGTTTGCACTGAAACCTATTACAATTGGAGGAAGAGGAGTATCTTTTTTGATTTTCCTTATTTTTCAACCAATTTGTTACGTCATTGCTTAGACGTAATCCATATTTAAAAGAATATATGTGAAATGTTGATTTCAGTTCTTCTAAATGACAAGGGGAAGACAAAAGATGATTTATGATCTCAGCGTGACTTGGTGAATTGGGGCATCAGACCAGAATTACATCATGTACATATCAGTGAAAATAAATGGCAACTTCCATCTGCTTCTTATGTGATAACACATACGAAAAAAACAATTTCTAGAAGTATTATATACTATTAGACTTCCTGATGGCTATTCAAGAAACATATCTAAACGGGTCAACAAAAGAGAGTTGATGCTAAAATATTTGAAGACTCATGATTATCACAATCTACTACATGAGTTTCCTCCAATATCAATCCGTCATGTCTTTATAATAATTTAAGGGTGGCTGTTATTTGATTGTGCCATTTTTTTAGAGATCTTTATGCTAAGAATTAGTCTTAGTATTTCTTGCAAAAAAATGTTGACAGATTCCCTATTAATTTTTTTTGAGTTGGAGAAAACATTTCCTCCATCATTTTTCACGTGCATGCTATATATGACATTCCATATTCCCACTGAAATACTTCTCAGAAGACCTGTTTCTTTACATTGGATGTATCCAACTGAAAGAAATATGTTCACATTAAAGTCTTATGTTCGAAACAGAAATCATCCTGAAGTAACTATCATGAACAGTTACTTGGCTCAAGAATGTATGGATTTCTGCTCGATGTATTTGTCTGATATTACTATATGATTTAATAGACCAATGAGAAATGAATAAGAAAAGTATGAGAAAACTGAACCCAGTTTTCCATCACTTCCTTAAATAGGAGGAATTCCTGGATCATATACATTGAAGAAATTAATCCATGAAGAGCGGGAGATGGCACATCGCACAGTTTTGTTCAACTGTGATTTGTTCGATGACTATACCAGGTAACTAAATTGATTATGTATATCTTACATATATATCTGTTAATATATGCATATTTTTTAACTAGAGGGAACATAAAACAATGATAAATAGGAATCATTATTCTTTATCATTGATAATGAGAGAGAATTTCCATAGAAAAGATTTTGCTGCTTGGTTAAAATTGAAGGTAAAAATATTACTATTTAAAATAATTATATCAATATTTAATTAATTTTTATAGTCATTTATATTGCAGGTATTGATTTTTTCTGCAGACTCTGTCTCTGATGAAATAAGAGCTTTGGATTTTGGTCCTAATACCGTGGTTTGTGACTGTAAAACAATTGTTATCAATGGGTACAAATTTTTTGTCACTGAACAAGAAAATAACATAAGAACAAAACATGATGGTGTTATGGTTACTTCCACAACAAATTGTTATGACAGTCTATCAGATACTAGACCATGATTTGAAAATGTGGGTTATTATGGAGTTGTTGAGAAAATAATAATATGGGATTATTACTCTCATGGACGAGTTACAATGATGAAATTCCATTGGTTTGATTCGATGACGAGACATGAAAAATTTATTGATGATTGTGGATTTAGAGTAATTAACATGACTCGCACTCTTGCTACCGAAGAACCATATGTATTGGCATCAATGGCTAAACAAGTTTTTAATTTCAAAGACCAACTTCGACCTGAATTTGGTTTCATAGTTGAAGTAATTCAAAGACATATTTTTGATGATGGTGATAATGGAATTGACACTATCCCTAGTGCCATTGGAACCAATCCATTTATTTTTTTGATGACTCCAATAGCTTAATTGTCAGAGTTGATTGTGAACATGAAGTTGTGGTTGAAAATATATAGAATCATTCATCCATGATCTAAATTATTTTGGTTTACCTTGAGTTGGGTTGGTAAGGTTGGTAATATTCAAATTGATTTAGTATTGATCACAAATATGTTTTACCTGACTTGACCATTATGTGACTTTTCAATGTTTATTGGTTGCAGTTTTATTTGAATTGCATTTTCTAATTTGGAATTGAACTGTATTCAAACCTAGTCAAACAATATTTCTAACTTGGTGTACATTACAACTTGTATGATTTATTAAATCCATTCAAGCTCTTCTAAAACAATTTATAGCTAAATTACCAATGAATCCCCCTATTACCTCATATATTTAGTTTTTTGGGTTACAAATTAGTTTCGTTTTTCTAATGAATTACATATTTGTTTTCAAAAGAAGTAAATGCATCCAATTAAAGAGAGATGAAGGAAAAAAATGATGGAGAACAATCATCGAATGACGGAGTTGGGAATTCCATCATTAGTGCCTGTAGTGAGTACTTTATTTCAAATTGATATACTTAAAGAATATATAATGTCATGTGATTAATTTTTTTGCAATCATTTTTGTTGGATCCACCTATACGTCGACAGTTATTCGACGAGGAGCCTAGTACTGGTCCTAGTACTCAGGTCGGTGGTACGAGGAGGGTTCATACCAGAGGTGGACGAGCAGCTACGTGTACCCAACTAGACCCTGACCCTCCCACTGACATGTCATCCTTCCCACATTCTGATCTCGGTGTGTTGTTAGGGACACACGAGATATTTAGGCCTCCTATGTTTTTGCTACCTTCTGCATCTTTTGGCCCATCATTTTCACATCCCATGATGATTCCCACTCCCTAGTGAGAATCTGGTTAGACAGCTGTCACATGTTCTTTTCTTTCCACTTCTGTCTCTCTGAGCTTATATATTCCATCATCTTCGACTCCTGTTCCACCACAGGGTGTTCCATCAGTTTCTGTGGATCCAGCGGTGCTCAGCGATCAGACCGGCGCATGTATATTTATAGAACCCTAACAAATTTTTATAGAAATATTTATTTTCATTATAACATGTTTTGATAAAATATTTGTTTATCTTTCATGACAGATACATATACTGACAGGAGTCATGGTCGGGCGCGTACATGCATGCGTTCAGTGTGGAACCGCCACACACAGGTTATGGTGGATTATAATGAAGACAACCAAATGGTTGAGAGAACAGGGCATCAATGTCAGAGTTTTTTGGCGACGCTTTCCAAATACTCTGACATCATTCCCTTCAACCCACTATCGTGGAGATATTTTCCACATGAGGCCAAGGATAGATCTTGGGTAGCGATATGGGTAAAAAAATATTTTATATTTAATTCCATGAATTATTTTTGAATTTATATGAATTATTATTTTGATGTCAGCTTCGATTTAATTTTCCTGATGGTGAGGGTGCACGACCGGTACATCTAAAGGATTTAGGCAATATTTGGAGAGCCTACAAGAATGAGTTGTATATTGGCTGGGTTTCTAGAGTTGGAATTGAGTTAGAGGCGGTACCAGTGGTGGATGATTGTCCTATAGAGCAGTATCTTCAGATTATTACTCATTGGACGAGTACCTAGTATATGGAATTAATTACATTTGAGTTATTTAAATAATAACATTCATGTTTTTCATTAATAATATCTGTTTCATTTTCAAATTTTATTTAGGAATCATCTGGAAAAAATAAAAAGAACATTGATGCAAAAAATACCTCCACACACTGGGACACACTACGATGCCTGATCATGAGAGGAAGCAGGTATGCAAATTGTTTATAAGTTTTCTTTATGACTTACACTTTCTTTTTTTCCCTCAATTATTTAATAGTTTGCTAAAGTTTTCATATAACTTTAGTTTTCATTGACATTGTAGAGGCAAATACAAAATATTGAAGGATGTGTGCCTCGAGCAAAACTTTTTTTCTCTAGTAGACAGAAAAAGGATGGAAGTGCCATCAACAAAGTGACTCAGCAGCAGAATGTATGTTTTAATATGTTGATTTTATATTTTAATATATATTTTGTAACTTAATGATATATTCATATTTGTAATAGGCTTCTTTGGAGGCCCTTGATGCCCAAGAACCAGACAATTTTGGGCCAACAGATCACTTACATCAGGTGTTGGGAGAGGAGAATCCTGGAAGAGTACACTGCCGACCTAGGATATACCCGACGAGGTATTAGCTCTCCTCATGTAGGAGCTCTAGTGCCACCGAGCTGCAGCAAGTTAGGGAACAAGCAGAACATGCTGTGAAAAGGGCCACAGAGATGGCAGAATAGTCTTCTAGGGAAAACAGTGCGTTTATATAATTTATTGATGTTCTACGTACAACACTTATAGTAGAGGCTATCCCACCTTTTGATGAACATATGTCGTCAATAAGTTCTATATATGGTGCACCAGGTGGTAGTTCTAGTGGTGGTCAAGAAAATGTCTAGCTTGATGGTGATGGTGGTGAGGAGTCTGATGTGGAAGAGGTGGGAGAGGAGGAGGGCGAGGTGGGTGGCGAGGGCGAGGAGGAGGGAAAGGGTGAGGAGGAGGGTGATTAGGAGGGAGAGAACGATGATGCAGACATGGACGAGGGTGATTATGATAGTGATGATGGTGATGGTGATGTGGGACAAATTGATCCATTACATTTTTGACTAATACTACTGAGATTTGATATTTAATCTATTCTAGTTGTTGGTTTTATCTAGACTCGTAGTATAGTATTAGAGTTGAGTTATTTTTATATATTATCTATTTTTATGGATGTTGATGTATTTTAATGTTTGTGTGTTTGGGAACCCCCTCCTTCCTGGACCATGGACAACCCCCACCCTCCTCCTTGGACCCTGAACAGCCCCCTGGACAGCCCCCCTCCATCCTCCTTGGTCCCTGGATAGCCCCCCGGACTGCCCCCGAACCCCCCCCCCCCCGAACAGCCCCTAGACTGCCCCCCAAACAACCCCCCAGACAGCCCCCACCCTCCTCATTGGACCCAAGACAACCACCCGAACACTCCCCCCCTATAGCCCCCCGCATAGCCCCCCATCCCCTCCTTGGTCCCCAGACAAACCCTCCCCCCCGGACAACCCCCCACCATCCTTGATTTCATTTACTACTCGAAAAACTATAATATATATTTTATTTATTTTCTTTATGATAATCAATGTAAATAAAATTTACACATCTAATAATTATCATAGATTTTTGGTATGTTATAAAAGGGATGTATTCATTGGGCATGGCATTGTTATCTCTGAAATGTTTAATATCATGATAAAATAAAATCTATTCCATACTAATAATGACATAAAAATATTCTATATGAATGTCCACAAGATATTATATAAATACCATTCCACTAATAGACACATGAGGATTCTCATAAATCATGTTTACCTTAATATTTCCTCAAGGATTTTTTAATTAAAGTTTTATCTTCTATTAATTTTATGATATTCTCATTATAAATGTAAATTTTTCCTATATAAATTAATTTAAAGGCCCGTAGTCAAATAGTGTCTTTGAAAAATGTCAATAAACAACAAACATATCACTCTAACTGTGTCTCTTTTGTATAAAATGGACAAGATTATAAGTGAAAAGAACAACTGGCATACAGAAAACTAACCAAACGCATTCGGATTCTGTCGATAATTTAGCACAACGATCCATGGGTCATATGTGACGTGTACGAGTAAACCTTGCCTCAATCTGAGGTGTAGTGTGGCCGACACCATTCATAGTGTCTCTCTTTTGTTTAAAATGGACTGGATTATAAGTGAAAAGAACAACTGCCATATGAAAACCTGAACAAATTCATTCGCATACTATTTATAATTTATCACAACGATCCGTGGGTCATATGTGACGTGTACAAGTCAACCTCGCCTTAATCCAAGGCACAGTGTGGTCGGGATCACTCTAAGTGGCTCTCTTTTGTTTAAAATGGACAACATTTTAAGTACATACGGAAAAATGACCAAATGCTTTCAGATTCCATTGAAACTTTAGGAGAACGATCCATGGGTTATATGTGACATGTAAAAATCAACCCCGCCACAATCTGAGACGCGGTGTGGATGAAACCACTCAACGTGTTTGTCTTTTGTTTCAAAATGACATCATTTTAAGTGAAAACATTAACTGACATACAGAAAACTGACCAAATGTATTCGGATTGCATCGATACATTATAACAACATTCCATGGGTCATATTTGACTTGTAAGAGTCAATCCCGCCTCAATCTGAGGTGCGGTGTGGCTGAAACCATTCAAAGTGTCACTCTTTTGTTTAAAATGGACAGGATTATATGTGAAAAGAACAACTGACATATGAAAAACTGACCAAACACATTCAGATTCTGTTGATAATTTATCACAATGATCCATGGGTCATATGTTACGTGTATGAGTCAAACCCGCCTTAATTCAAGGCATGGTGTGGCCGGGATCACTCTAAGTTGCACTCTTTGGTTTAAAATGGACAACATTTTAAGTACATATGTAAAACTGACCAAACGGATTCTGATTGTGTTGATACTTTAGCACAACGATCCATGGGTCATATGTGACGAGTATCAGTCAACACTGCCTCAATCCGAGGCCTGGTGTGGCCTGTACCACTCAAAGTGTTAGTCTTTTGTTTCAAAATGACATCATTTTAAGTGAAAAACATCAACTGACAAATGGAAAACTGACCGAAAACATTCAGGTTGTGTTGATACTTTAGAAAAATGATACATGGGTCATATGTGACATGTAGGAGTCAACCTTTCTTTAATCCGAGCCGTAGTGTGGTCGACACCATTCAGAGTGACTCTCTTTTGATTAAAATGGACAGGATTATAAGTGAAAAGAACAACTGACATATGAAAAACTGACCAAATGCATTCTAAATGTGTTGATGATTTAGTTCAATGATCCATGGGTCATATGTGATGTGTACTAGCCAACCTGGGCTCAATCCGAGTCACGGTGTGTCCGGGATCAGTCTAAGTGTCTCTCTTTTGTTTAAAATGGACAACATTTTAAGTACATACGGAAAACTGACCAAACTCATTCGGTTTCCATTGAAAATTTAGGAGAACGATCCGTGGGTCATATGTAACATGTATGAATCAACCCCGCCTCAATCTAAGATCCAGTGTGGTCGACACCACTCAAAGTGTCAGTCTTTTGTTTCAAAAGGACATCATTTTAAGTGAAAACATGAACTGGCTAACGGAAAACTGCCCAAACGCATTCGTATTGCATAGAAACATTAGCACAACAATCCATGGGTCATATGTGACGTGTACGAGTTAACCCCACCTCAATACGAGGTGCGGTGTGGCCGACCCTACTCTAACTGTGTCTCTTTTGTTTAAAATTAACAGGATTATAAGTGAAAAGAACAACTGGAATATGGAAAATGGAAAAAACTCATTTGGAATTGGTTGATAATTTATCACAACGATCCATGGGTCATATGTGACGTGTACGAGCCAACTCAGGCTCAATCTGAGTCACGGTGTGGCTGGGATCAGTCTACGTGTCTCTCTATTGTTTAAAATGGACAACATTTTAAGTACATACAGAAAACTGACCAAACGCATTCGGTTTACATTGAAACTTTAGGAGAATGATCCATGGGTCATATGTGACATGTAAAAATCATCCCCACTTCAAATTGAGATGCAGTGTGGCCGGAACCACTCAAAGTGTTTGTCTTTTGTTTCAAAAGGACATCATTTTAAGTGAAAAACATCAACTAGCATACGAAAAACTGACCAAACGCATTAGAATTGTGTCGATACATTAGAAAAATGATCCATGGGTCATATGTGACATGTACGAGTCAACCCTACCTCAATACAAGATGTGATGTGGCCGACACCACTCTAAATGTGTCTCTTTTGTTTAAAATGGACAAGATTATAAGTGAAAAGAACAACTGGAACACAGAAAACCAACCAAATGCATTCGGAATCTATTGATAATTTATCACAATGATCCATGGGTCATATGTGACGTGTACGAGTCAACATCGCCTCAATCTGAGGCCCAGTGTGGCTGGGATCACTCTAAGTGGCTCTCTTTTGTTTAAAATGGACAATATTTTAAGTACATACGGAAAATATACCAACAGGAATTTGATTGTGTTGATTCTTTAGGAAAACGATCCACGTGTCATATGTGACATGTACGAGCCAACCCAGGCTCAATCCAAGTCGCAGTGTGGCCGGGATCAGTCTAAGTGTCTATCTTTTGTTTAAAATGGACAACATTTTAAGTACATATGGAAAAGATACCAAATACATTCGGTTTTCATTGAAACATTAGGAGAATAATAAATGGGTCATATGTGATTGTATAAATCAACCGCGCCTCAATCTGAGACACGGTGTAGTTGGCACCACTCAATGTGTCTGTCTTTTGTTTCAAAAGGACATCATTTTAAGTGAAAAACATCAACTGGCATACGGAAAACCTAACAAACACATATAGATTGTGTTGATACTTTAGCCCAATGATCCATGGGTCATATATGACATGTACGAGTCAAATCCTCCTCAATACGAGATGTATTGTGGCCGACACCACTCTAACTGTCACTCTTTTGTTTAAAATGGGAAGGATTATAAGTGAAAAGAACAACTGGCATATAGAAAACCGACCAAACGCATTCTAAATGTGTTGATGCTTTAGGAAAACGATCCATGGGTCATATTTGACGTGTAAGAGTCAACGCCACCTTAATCAAAAGCACGGTGTGGACAGGATCACTCTAAGTGGCACTCTTTTGTTTAAAATGGACAACATTTTATGTATATACGGAAAACTAACCAAACGCATTCGGTTTCCATTAAAACATTAGGAGAACGATCCATGGGTAATATGTGACTTGTACGAATCAACCCTGCCTCAATCTGAGACGTGGTGTGGTCGGAACCACTCAAAGTTCTTGTCTTTTGTTTCAAAATGATGTTATTTTAAGTGAAAAACATCAACTAGTATACAGAAAACTGACCAAATGCATTCAAATTGTGTTGATACTTTAGGAAAATGATTCATGGGTCATTTCAGAAATTTACGAGTCAACCCCGTTTAAATCTGAGACGTGGTGTGGTCGGCACCACTCAAACTGTGTCTCTTTTGTTTAAAATGGACAGGATTATAAGTGAAAAGAACAACTGGTATACGGAAAACTGAAAAAATGCATTCGAAATCTGTTGATATTTTATCACAATGATCCATGAGTTATATGTGATGTGTACGGGCCAACCCGGGCACAATCCGAGTTTTGGTGTGGTCGGGATCAGTATAGGTGTCTCTATTTTGTTTAAAATGGACAACATTTTAAGTACATACAGAAAACTGACCAAATGCATTCAGTTTCCATTGGAACTTTAGGAGAACGAACTATGGGTCATATGTGATGTGTAAGAGTAAAACTCACCTCAATCTGAGGTGCAGTGTGGCTGACACCGCTCAAAGTGTCTCTCTTTTGTTTAAAATTGACTTCATTATAAGTGAAAACTACAACTAGCATACGGAAAACCGACCAAACAGATTCTGATTGTGTCGACACTCTATCACAACAATTTGTGGGTCATATGTGACGTTTATGAGTAAACCCCGCCTCAATATGAGACATAGTGTGGTCGACACCATTCATAGTGTCTCTCTTTTGTTTAAAATGGACATCATTTTAAGTGAAAACAACAACTGACATACGAAAAACTGACCAAATGCATTCAAAATGTGTTGATGCTTTAGGAAAATGATCCATGGGTCATATGTGACGTGTACGAGTCAACCCTGCCTTAATATGAGGTACGGTGTGGCCGGGATCACTCTAAGTGACTCTCTTTTGTTTAAAATGGACAACATTTTAAGTAAATATGGAAAACTGACCAAACGGATTCAGATTATGTTGATACATTTGTAAAATGATCCATGGGTCATATGTGACGTGTATGAATCAACCCCGCCTCAATATGAGACATGGAGTGGCCATCACCACTCAAAGTGACTATCTTTTGTTTCAAAAGGACATCATTTTAATTGAAAAACATCAACTATCATACGAAAAACCGATCAAACTCTTTCGGAATATGTTGATACATTAGGAAAACAATATATGGTCATTTGTAACGTGTAAAAGTTAACCTCACCTTAATACGAGGCATGGTGTGGCCGGTATCAATCCAGGGGTGTGTATTTTGTTTAAAATCGACATCATTTCAGGTAAAAATATATGGTATACAAAAAACCCATCAAATTATGAATTGAATTCCGGATTCCAAATATAATTGTCAACTAAATTTTAAATTTAATTCTAAATGAATTATGTATGTTTATAATTATGTTATGAATTCTAATTTAATTATGGATGTGTATAGTTCTAGGATGAATTATATGTTGAATGTTTATTAATATGTTCTCTACATGTATGTGTTAGTTGGTTATTATAGGTACAATAATTATATATGTATGTGTTTGTTTATTGAAAGAACAATAATTGGATTGAAAATGAGAGGGAATGCACAAAAGGGGGCCTACTGTGCAAATTGCAGAGCTGCTGTGCAAATTGTAGGCTGTTGTGCAATTTGCACAGCATAGGCTATGCCAATGGTTTCAAACCGTTGGCATAGCATCTCTGATTCTTTTTTTACAAATGGTTCAATGAACCATTGGTAAAAACCATTTCCAAATGGTTTAGAAACCATTAGGAAAGAGGAGAGTCCTTGGGCTTTCCCAATGGTTCAAGAAAAACCGTTGGAAAAAACTATCCCAACGGTTTGGAACAACCATTGTGATATGTTAATTTTCCCCACCCTATCCCAACGGTTCATTGTAAACCGTTGGGAAAAGCTTTCCCAACGGGTTACATCCCTATGGTTTACAGAACCGTTGGTATAACATATACCAACATTTCTACATCCTTTCCTAATGGTTCAGGATCGTTGGGAAAGACTGTATTTCCAGTAGTGTAACTATATGGTTTAGTCCCTTATGAAGATAATATTCATCATAATTAGTTTAATTATTTTTAATTTCCTTCACTAATATTTTTGGTAAAAAAATAAATTTAAATTTTTATACCATATAAACTATTCTGACTCAAAATATAAAATTAATTATTACATTTTCCAATCATATAATTTTTATAAATTTATTTAAATTTAATACCAAATAAGAGACGACACAGGGGGTTTTTAAATTAAAATGTTCAAAATATTGTTATGTTTTTATATTAAATTCTAAATTGAAATTTATTCCAATACACAAAATTTTATTAATTTATATAGAATTTTCCTAATTAAACATTAACTCCAATCAAAAATATATTTTATCCTAATAAATACATTATATGAAAATGTAGTTTTGGATTAAAATTTAGTATTTTTCACTGTTGATCAAAAAAACTTCACAGAAACATTCCAAATTCACCCAAAAATTATTTTAATTTTTCTATTTCAAAAAGTATGTTTATTTTTAAATATATATATTTTTAAAGTTATACAAATTTGATTAAAAATAGGTTCTTCATTAAAAGGTAGTAATAGCGTTATTAGAAAAATATTTATATATATACAAGATATCGTTTTTATTCCCAACTTATGACTATAAGATATATTGGATGAATGTAGAAAATATTTTACGGAATATTTAAAAAATTAATTACCTTAATATAATTATCAAATTCTAATTAATTTATTTTATTTGAAAAAAAACAACCTTGTGAGCATTACAACATTTCTTTTATATTCATATATATTTTATATTGATTTCAAATTAATTTTTAACCAATTAATTCATTTTACATTAGTGTAAAACATATATATCATTATGTAAGTTAAAATTATTCATTACCTCTATTTTAACATTTAGGATATACCTTATTATATTAAATTATAATATTTTTAATAATATAGTGTTTCTCAGTAAAATATGATCTTGTGTGTAATGCATTCTGTCAAAGAAAGCCTTTGTTTCTATTAAGGTAGCATAACTCAAAAATGAAAGTATTAAAATATATTTATTTAATTTATATAAGTTATAAATTAAATTGAAAATTTTTATGATATTATATTCCCTTAGGAACTTGATTTTTTATGTCATACATGCTATCCAATTCAATGTTTTTATTTTAGAATTTTTGGGCCTTACATTCTCCACACCATAACTTAATTTCATCACCACACTTTAAACATGACCTTGGTAACAATTTTTTTTTATATTTCATATGTCTAAATCTCTCATCATGGGAAGGGTTCATCAAAAATCCTCTTAGAAAGAGTGAGTGGGATGTAGAATGGTTATGTTGACAAAAATATTACTAGATATCTAAGTCGAAAATACTTTTATAGAATGTAATGATACGTACATGGAGAAAAATCATAAATATTTATATGTAGTGATTAAGGTGAAAAATCATAAAAAAATTTAATGATCAACGAAGCTTTTAGGGCCTCAAATCCATAAATATGCGACAATTAAAAAGACTATTGGTTCCAAAAAAATGTATTCAAATATTTTTTTATCATTTTCAAAATATTGAGTAATTATTTTACTCCCTATTAATATAAGGAAATATAATGACATAACATATTAATATAAACAATATTTTCATCATTTTTTTCTAATCAGATCAATTTATAATTCATCCATTACATTGTGGAATTGATTTCTAAAAATTAACTATGATTCTTGAAGCACTAAAATTAAATTTCAACGAATCGTAAAGACCATAAAAGAGTGAAAATTATAAATATTTTTCAATCAATATTATATAAATTCATAATGGTTAACTCATTAATATCTAATCATAATAATTGACACATTTAGTTTATGCTTAATATTTATTCGTTAAATTTTTCAACTTGGAACAATGAAATATTAACAAGGACATTGCCTAGATATGTGGTAAGTGTTAAACCCTTATCATCATTCGATCATGGGTTCATGTCTCACGACCCTTCTAGATTTTAAGGGTTTTCACCAAAAATGTGGTTTTCCATTTTATAAAACCAAATTAATATAATTTCTAAAAAAATATAATGGAAATCTATGAAATTATTTTAATCACTAAATATCATTTTTACTAATGTTTTAAATAAAACCTAAATACATAAATATATAATTCATTTACATTAAAAAAATTTCATCCTTGGTCTAAGGTATAATGTAGGTTATTTATTGTCACTATCTTATCAAATACTTCAAAAAGGTTTTTAATAAAAAAAATCCTATTTTTATCCCCTGGAAGTGTCTAACTTGGTGCAATATAAGTACCATTTTCATGTACCAAGTTATGCTCGAGCTAAGTCTGACACAGGTTTTTAGATCTATTACCCATATGTATAACTATTCTAAATCTACATCCATTTTTAGTATCTAGAGAAGGATGTATAGCGAGGAATACCCACATAATCTCAACCTTGCCAAAGTTATTTGATATTCTTCTGTACTTATCTTAAATTATACCTTAGACTTATGTTATCTATTCGATGTTTTCCTAAATATTTTGCCTAAGGATTCTACTAAACTTCATCTAATACTAATTGTGCTGATCTAAATTGAGTAAACGTAGAGCCAGTGTATTCTATCATAACATTAGAAGGATTAAAATGAATCAAATCCCAAATGATTGAAGATTATAGTAGTCTTGTTAAACCAGATACAAACATTAGTATTATATCGAAAATAAATACCATAATTACAAAATATTTTGTTTTTTATGTCATGGATAATAAATTTATTCCATATTACGTATCCATGAACATCTTTCATAGTAAAATTATTAGACTTATGGTAAAATAAAATAAATTATTGTTGATGTATACCATTGAAATGAGCAACCATTGTTGTGAGTATGAATCAATAAATATTATATCTATTTAAAATTTAAATCAACATAAAAAAGATTATTTATAAATATATATATTAAAACATTATTCCCCACATGATTTGGGAATATTAATGACAATGAGGTTGTAATATAACTCAATGAAAATAAATTGGGTTTTGAACATCTTTTCAACATAGTAATGCTTAATTCAAATCCCAGTAATGAAATAATTCAATATGATACTCAAAATATCATTTAAAATAAATTAATTATGATATTATATGTCAAAGTAGCAATTAATACACCATTTATAAGAAATTATGTGCATAATAATAAAATATGTCTCAAAGAATTAAGATTGAGATGAAGTCCCTTATTATTTGGTAACTTTTGATTTGGAAGACCCAAAGGTAAAAATCATCCAATAAAACATTTAAATACCATTAAGATAAATTAATTCAGGATATTTTACTTAAAAATAAGTAGTAGGTACACCACAAAAAATAATTTAGTGGTGCAAATGGCATATGCCTCGCTCAAAGAAAAGCCTGAAAAGAATCACTTACCTTGCATTTCATTGGGGGTGAAAGTCCTCTGAATTCTTATATAATGGTTTTAAAAATGTTATTAAATTATTAAAAAGCCATATTAATTGCTATGATATCATATATGACCATCTTATAATATCTTATTACTCATTTGTTAGTACACCTTTGTTGTTTTCACTATTTATGGTGTCAATTATCTAGTTTCCCACGAATGTTTTGACTTATTACTTCATGTTGATTTCATTATTTAATTATCTCAATAATTTACACCATTAAAAAATTATCTTATATATTCCATATATATGTTTTTATAATAATACCTAATTTTTTTAGATAAGATATGGAATGTATTATTTAGGGAGACAGAAAGATGTATATAAGTAAAAATGCTACTTCCATTTCATTTTCATACTAAAATAATGAAAAGTAAATTATATATATGTATATTATAATTATAGTATTATATTTATTTCATATGTTTAATATTTTGTTTATTAAAAACATATTTTATTATTTCTATGTATAGTGTGAATGAATCACATTGGTTTGAGGAGATGATAGTCCACACATCAACAAACGGTGTTATCATTGGTTTTAAAAGTATAATTTATGTATAAAAATGGTGATAATATCATGATTACCCTTTTATAAATGATTAAATAATAATAACATTGAACCTACACAACTTACCAAATATATTTAAGACATCTTTACCGTTTATCATTAAAATGTATGATGTGACATTTATTAGTTACATTTTGGAAAATGACATGGTAAAAAATAAAATACAAAAATAATAAAAAAATTTATGGTTTTTATACAAATAAATTTTTATCATGTTTTTTTATTTTGGGAGACAAGAAACACATAATACGAATCAAGTTTTAAGTATGGGTTTTATTTCAAAACACCATTCATCTAAAGATATATTTTTGTATGCACATAAATTTTTTTAAATAGTGTATATAATAACTCTGAACATATTATATCATGAATTTTCTATAATATATAAATTTTTTATGTCATTCTAAAGTATGATAATTCATATTATTTAGGATTTAAATGATAAAAAAATGGAATGGATTGGTGTTTCAATAAAATTTTTATCGAGAATGTTTATGTTGGAATTCCCATTGATGGAAAGTATTTGATAATTTCCAAATAAAACTCAATAAATTTCCTATCAACAAGTAATTTAAGAAATTTTCATATTATATTACCAATTTCACCACTTCGGTATAGAAAAATATTGAGAATTTTTTTTTATATAAAATCAACATTATTTCCCTATGTGATAGAAAACCCCTTCACTTCCATGTCCATGTTTTAATTAAAATATTTTAAAAAAAATTAATACTATTATATGATTTAAGAATTTAAGTTTTAAAATTGTGGATTTTTTTAAGAAATTTATACAAAATATTATTTTTTAACAAATGACTTACTTTAATTTTCATAGAAAATGTGAAATGGATATTATTTCTAATGTGTATGGCCTGAAAGTTATTTTTAATTTCCATGATAATTATTTTCTATGATGATTCCCTTAAAATTTTAAAATTATATTTTCAATGGAAATTATTTCAAAAATATATTTTTATATTTAGTTTATTAAATGTGTTTCTAAATTTAGAAAGACTATTTTCAAAAGGAATGTTTTTAATCTTTTTAAAAATATTTCTATTCGTCAATAATAACAACCTTTTATATTATGGAATGTATCTAATATATATATATATATATCTTAATTTTATACCTAGCCAACACTCCCTTACATTAATGGGTTAATATATTCTTTATGACCATTTTTCCATTTCATTAGTTAAGGAATCTATTTAATTTAGGATATGATAAATGTTTATGAAACACGTTTATTTCCATGATAAATTATTATGTTTATGTTTTATGATTAATTTCATTATGTGTAACATATATTCATGTAGTTGAAATGAATATAATAAGTTCTCCCAAAATTACATATCCCCCCAATGAATTGTTTAATTTTATAGTCTCATGATATATAATTTTAATAGATTTTGAGCAAACCTAATCCATTACGGTACTTTTTCCACCATGTGATGTTATCTTGATATTTAGACTCAACTTATGTTTATGTATTGTTTTATATTACTTTCAAATTTACTATGATTCCATGTTTATATGAAACCCTGATATTTATGTTATTCTCCCATGTGATTACTCGTGTTACTTATCTATTATTCAATCATGTTATATCATTTAATGACATGTCATACTTCTTTGTTATGTTTATTCCCATAGTATTATTTTTATCCCACCATATTTTATAATATATTACTCAGGATATCACAAGTAGTTTTACGTGATAGAAATGACCTTTGGTCACTTTAGTGAGAAGAAAAATTGATGCGTTCTTTAGCCTCAATATGATGTATTATAAATTTTTTCCTTTAATGACACATACCAGTTAAGGTTATTGTATTTTATTAATTCATATTTATAATTAAAAACAATGTAATAATATGTTTAAAAGGCTTGTGTAGTTATAACACTTCTCTAAAATAGGTATGTAAACCTCATATCTCGATCATATATGGTTGACAGTGTAACTCAAGTAAGACATGCAAAATTTTTAATGTATGCATAGAAAGCTGGTCGAGGGGGAAATCTATTCCTATAGAAACAAACTATGGTGATTTCATAAGGAGATCAACTATAACCCAAACAAAATTTTTCCCATTAGATGACTTAATAACTCTCATGTTTAAATACCGGGTGATATTTTCCAACTAATACTTTTTTCATTAACTATTGTGACATCCCCATAGAATTATTTATCTCAACCACAACATTTTGAAAAAAGAAATCACATAAACACATAATATGTAATATCACCCTTTATATTTTCCCACCATAAATCCTCTTTCTTATATCAATACATCTTCATACTTCTAGTATTTATAGAGAATGATGAGCTGTTATCATTATCTAATAGCTCATTCTTTAATTCATGTTTTCATAGTGAAAATATATTAATCATTATAATAATACCATTACTAACATGATAGATATATGAAGCATTAGATAACTTCTTTTTTTTCTCTATATATCCATTCATTACTTATTTATTTATCACATTAAAATACTGTTAAAAATCATTTGGTAAAGATTAGACCATTCTACTATGCTTAGGATATTGTTGTCTATCCTCTAAAAATACCATAATATTGGATCACTTTTAGTCCTTATGAATGAAAACATTACATTGAAATTTTGAATTAATGCATCAACCACATTGTTAAACTTTTGAGTGTGGAAATGTATTGGGAATTCATAATCATTAATCAGTTATAACCATATCCCTTTTCTTATACATTATCTATTCTATGAGAATATATAATTTAGTATTTTATGACTAGTATAAATTTCATTATTTTCACCATAATGATAATTTCTCTATAGATTAAATGAAAAAATAGACCTTTATTTTTAAATCATAATTCATATAATTTTACTCAAGGAAATTAATTTTTTGTTATGCATAATCTATCACCATTTCATTATGAATTTTATCACATCCTATTCCCATCTATAATGCGAAAATTTAGATCAAAAAACCTTATCCACTAAAAGCTAGTGTGAACACAAGTTCACTGACAAATATTCACTTATATTCCTTTAAATATAATTCAAATTATATTAAAAAATGGAATATAGATCCATTATATTTGAAATTGGTTAGTGGATTTCATTTTTATTATAATTTTATCATAAATAATCAATAATATCCATCCACTAAAAAATTATTTATTTTCGTCACACTAGTTTTTCTAGATCATTCTTCAATAAATGTTTTCCTTTGTGGACCCACTAACATCCCCTGATTGTAATTATATGACTTATGTATGATGATTTCTATAAAAAAATTAAAATTAAATTCACATGGACTATATCTTCTCTTTCCTTGTGGTATTCAGATAAATCCCCATATTATCTATAGGATCATTATTTCCCTAAGAGTATATAAGAATATAATATATAATGAGATCCACAAATAGATAATAGAAATCAATAATGACTGTATTCATTATATCCATACTAATAGTAGGGGAATATGTATGTCCAAATGAAATGAAAATAAATTCATAGTGTACATACCTCTTATGTAAAGATATCATTGATACTTACCACTTTTTGACCCTCGATATATGATATCAAATTCATATTCCCATCTTTGAAAATTATTGATTTCTCTATAGTTCTTCAATCAAATCATAAATACATGTTAGAGGATACATATTATGGATAGTAATATTGTAATGTTCGTAATAATCGAATAAAAAACACACTAACCCATATTTATTTTTAATAAAGAGAATAGGGGAACTCATTAGTGATTAAATAGTAATAATGATTTTGTTATTAATATTATTTTATAGTTTCCAATTTCTTTCTTGAAACTATATTGGGGATATTTTATATGTATTATTTGAAATTTATATAGCACAATTTACGAGTTCATTATAAATGCAATATCTTGATTTGAGGGGTAAAAAATATATTATTCTAAGAATTCATTGGTATATTTCAACACACTTCTAATATCCTAGAATTTGATTTTCTCCAAAACCAATTGAGATATGTACCTCCTCATGAATAGTTAATAACTCTCATACAATGGTATTAGTTTAAATTTGAATTAAATATTCATCCTTACACCAATAAGAAATCATTATTTTATTTGGTATATGGAACATGACTTCCATTCATCATAAATTTATTTGGGAAATATATTTAGAGAAACAATCCATTCAGAAAAATCATATCATATTTACCATGATGGAGAATCAAAGGATTTTCAAGAATAACATTCAAAAAAACATATTTCAATGAGTGTCTATTGAAATCAGATGTGATCATCATACCATTAGGTGTTTTCATTGATAACTAAATATCTAATCATTGATATTATGATATAAAAACAATAGAAAATACTCAAATTTAAAATTTTTGGTAGAAAACGAATAAAATAAGTCACATGAAGTTATATAGTTGATCATATGTATACCTTTCAAAAAAAATATCATTTCCCACATAATATATTTTGATCACACTATCGATCACATTATCTTAGGGATAAAGAGATTTTGGACACTAATTATCATCATTAACCATTACAATTGGGAACTAGTTGGCACAATGAAAAAATTCCCTATAGCTGTTGCATGAGAGTGTGGGTAGTTTATTAATCTACGATTTTACAAATTCCATTCATAAGATAAATTCATTATACACTACAAGAAAACGGCTGTTTAGCAGTGGTTTTTTCGCGGCAGTTTTAAAAACCGCCGCTAAACGTCTTTCGGGCCGCCATTTCATGGTGGTTTTTAAACCGCCACGAAACAACCGCCATGAAATGCCTTAAATAATTTTTTTTAAATTTTTTTCCATGAATAGCGGCAGTTTTTTACAAAATTGCCGCGAAATAGTAGCGGTTCGGGTAAACCGCCGCGAAATGAAAGCCAGAAAATAATAAAATATAAGAAACCTCAAAATCACTAAAACAATGATAACTTTTGATCCAGGTGTCCGTTGGAGTACCACGACCAGTAAAATCAAAGCTCATGAAGAGATATAGAGGGACGTATAATAAAAATCGTGAGACGGTCTACGGTGCAGAGGATATTAGTGTTATAAGAAAGTTGAAAAAAGTTCTCCAACTTGAAATGGCCATAACTTTCGCTCCGGGTGTCCGTTTGGGCTCTACCACATATCAAATCGAAGCCAGCGAAGAGAGATGTGCACACGTTTGACACAAGAAAGATTCTATCTTGTTTTTCAACCCCAAAACACCTCTTATGTCCTCCGAAACACCGTTTCCATCACCGGTATCCTGTCAAACTTGTCTTAAAATAGACCAAACTTTCTATCCGCGTGTCAGTTCAGACTCATCCATCTTTCAGATTATAGCTCATTCCATGAGCTTCAGTTTGACTGGTCGCGGTGCCCACATGCAATCCTGGATCTTAGGTTGTGGCCTTTTTAGTGGGTATTAGGTTTGTAATTTTTTTTGTTGCCTCGTTTCTAACACCCGTTCCCCGTCAGCTTTTTTTAAATGGCCACAACTTCTAATCCGCATGTCCATTCGCACTATTTCACCTATCATGTTAAAGATCGTTTCAGGATCTTTGATTTGAGATGTCATGGAGATGAAACGGTCTCTCGGATCATTTGTTATCTCTATTAATGTGAGTCCAAATTTTTTGTCACTTTATGACCATTTTGACGGGTTTTAACGGTTGCTCCATTTATTACTGTTTATTTGGGTTTCCATGACTTGATATCTTTATCAATGGTTTTTTGTGGTTTATTATGATGATTATGTTGAATTATTAAGGGGTTTTCCAGAGTTGTCATGAGTTTTCATGTGTTCTCATTCTTTCTAATGCCTTATTCGTCATATGTATCTCCATCCATTTTCATACGTTTTCATGATTTTCCATCCATTATGACGTCTTTTCATACTTTTTCATGTGTTTCCTTTATTATTTATTATTTATTATTTATAATATACATTAATTTATTTATTATCTATTATTTGTTACTTTTTTTTATTATTAATTATTAATTATTTATATTTATTTAATATTTAATATTTAATATTTAATATTTAATATTTAATATTTATTATTTAATATTTATTTATTATTTATATTTATATTTATTTATTATTTATTAATTATTAATTATTTATTTATTATTTATTTATTATTTATTATTTATTATTTATAATATACTCTAATTTATTTATTATCTATTATTTGTTACTTTTTATTTATTATTATTTATTATTTATTATTTATTTAATATTATTTATTATTTATTATTTATTATATATTATATAATATATATTATATATTATATATTATATATTATATATTATATATTATATATTATATATTATATATTATATATTATTTATATTTATTTATTTTTTATTTTTTATTTTTTATTTTTTATTATTTATTTATATTTCTTTATTATTTATTATTTATTATTTATTCTTTTTATTTATATATTTATTATTTATTTATTTATTATTTATTATTTACTATTTATTATTTATTATTTACTATTTATAATTAATTATTAATTATTAATTATTATTTATTATTTATTATTTATTATTTATTATTTATTATATATTTGTTATTTATTATTTATTATGTATTATTTATTATTTATTTATTATTTATTATTTATTATTTATTTTTTATTTTTTATTTATTATTTATTATTTATTATTTATATTTATTATTTATTATTTATTATTTATTATTTATTATTTATTATTTATTAGTTATTTATTATTTATTGTTTATTGTTTATTATTTATTATTTATTATTTATTATTTATTATTTATTAGTTATTAGTAATTAGTTATTATTTATAATTTATTATTTTTATTTATTTATTATTTATTATTTATATTTATTTAATATTTATATTTATAATCAATTAGTTATTATTTATTATTTATTATTTATATTTATTTATTATTTATTAATTATTTATTATTTATTATTTGTTATTTGTTATTTATTATTTATTATTTATTATTTATTATTTATTATTGAGTTTATATCTATTATTTATGTATTATTTGTTTTTTCAATTAATATATATAAGTATATTAAATTCTGTTTATTAACTACATGATGAGCTTGCTGGAGTGGTAAAGTCTTTGGAAAATATGCAAGAGGTTATGGGTTCAAATCTCACCAAACACAGTATTTCTTTATATTGCATGGGCATGTGCATGCATGGATAAATAAAGTAATACGAAATAAATAAATAAAATACAAAATAAATAAATAAATAAAATAACCTAATAAATAAAATAAATAAATAAATATTAAATAAATAAAATAAATAAAATAAATACGAAATAAATATAATAAATACAAAATAAATATGAAATAAAATAATTAAATAAAATAAATAAATAAAATAAATAAAATAAATAAATAAATAAATAGATAAAATAAACAAATAGTTAAAATTAATAAATACATAAAATAAATAAATACATAAAATAAATAAAATAAATAAATAGATAAAATAAAATAAATACATAAAATAAATAAATACATAAAATAAATAAATAAATAAATTCTAAATAATTAAAATAAAACATATAAATAAATAAATATATATATAAAAAAATAAATAAATAAATAAGTTAAAAAAATTTAAAAAATTTAAAAAAAATTAAAAAACCGCCGCTAAATCATTTAGAGATGGTTTAAACCGCCGCTAAAAAAACCACTGCGAATAGTTTCCCGACGCACAATTTCCCAGTGGTTTTTCAAAACCTCCGCCAATCTATTCAGCGACGGTTTAAACCGACGCTAAATTCCTTTTTTCCGTAGTGATATCTCATTGAAATTAACTTACATTATGGAATTCCTTTCCAAACATGAAAAAGTTACTAGTCCATTGTAAAAAATCCCCCCCCCCCCTACAGTGATTTTTCAACATTTCATTTTAGAAAAGAAGATTCATTTTATTTCCTCCTAGGTTTTTATTATTTCAATTTCCCAAAAAAACTTCTCCATATCCCTATCAGAATAATGAAATTGATGGAAATATCCATTCTCAATTACTATCTTGAGATCATATAAAATGATTTATTCTTATCTTATAATGTCACTTATGGCTAGAGAATTTCATAGTAATTGATTAATTCATTAATGAAAATGTAAATTTTTATTTATATGTCAATTATAAAACTAAAAATTTCCTAGAATTCCTTATAAAACTCTCTTCAAATGTACCAACAGTTCCATAAACCCTTTCTTAATCTCAAGGAATCCCCAATCCATTTTCATATAATTATTATGTAGAGTGTTTTTACTAGAAAATAACATCTTAAAAATATCTCAACACATGAATTAATTTTTTTCCTCTTGACATGTATTCTTAATAATATTGTATAATTGATATTTTCTTTCTTACAAATGATACACCACTATGAGAAATATTCCGTGCATCAATAATTAAAGAATTTGAAATATGATTTTAGTGGTGCTATCCCATAGCTCGAACACAAGTGGATATGAAGGCCCACTGAAATAATGACATTATTTGATTATGGAAAAATATATACCAAGTTGATATTTATTTTACTCATTTGAAAGATCAGTATGATTAATGGCTTGAGAGAGTTGTGCGCAAATAAAAAAATTATTTTTAATCCATCTCATGTGCCATTTTGTTGGTCAAGAGTACAATTGTTTCATTTTCCACCACATTCATTGTTAATATGATTCTTCCTCACATCAAAAATTGAATAGAACCCAAATGAATAATGTATATATCAATATAAAAAAATCATTGTGTGAAATCATGAAAATCATTCTTGAGATAACCGAAATTATAACACATTCTTATCAATATATGAAACTATTATTTTACTTTATATCAAATTCAATTGTTTATATAAAATATAATGTTATATCCTCATATAATTTATAAAATAATCCCCAAAAATATGTAAACCCTATAATAATATTAATTGAAGAAACTTAAGGGTGAGATACATATGTATTTAATCATTTTCAATGACTATTTAGTACATTTCAAACGAATACATGCCTCATAATCATAACTGTTTTGTGTATTTGGGGAATAAATACTAAACAAAATTATTTTACTAATTATAATTATTATATCCTTTATCTCCTCATTCTCGATTCCTTTAAACTAGATCCTCAGGATGATGTGTCAAATGGCCTCAAGTGCACATACCCACTTGGATGTGGTTCTATATGTTGATCTTTGGGCATAGACAATTATTTCCATTCAGATATGGGTTATATATCCATTTTTTTTGTAATTTTCTATAATAATTTGATGTTTTTTACCTATTTAAATTATGGTACATTTCTCCCATTGGATTTTATTTTGTATGCATGCTAACTTGTTTATTTTCATTGAAAATGTTTGAGGGAAAATAATTTCCACATTTATTTTGTGTGATTATAGGTGATATCCAATAAACCATGGGGATAGGGAATGTTTTTTGTTCCATATTAGTTCTAAATTGGTTTTTACATTACGAGGGTACTTAGTGAAGTTCATGAAAAATTCTATCAAAGCTGTATGTTTTTCCATCTTGCCTTAATTTCAGTATTGAGTTTTTTTTTTCTACCATGACTTAGGAGGTAGTGGTGATTGATTACCAAGAATATTATCTCTACAATGATCCTTAAGTATCCATTAGATTTTTGGGAATGGTGTCCTGAGTAATAGTTCTATTATTTTCCCTAATTTTGATTTGGATTGATTAAAATTGAAATATTGTTTGTCTATCTCCCAGGATAAATTTTATTTTTTGCTCTATTTGATAGTTATTTTAATGTGGTATATATTGTCAGTTGATGTAGTGTATCATCATACATCCGAGAAGATGTGTGTATCAGATCCAATAGGAAGCTACTTCTGAACCTTAGTGAGAAAATCCTCATGTGGACCTGAGTTTGGTTGAGGTGACTGTGCATGAAGTCTAAGCTCTATGATATGCACCACCGCCAGTTCACTTTTAGGCTCAACATGTGGAACCTCAAAGGAATCAACTTTAAAATTGTTCTCAAGAGTTTCATCACCAAAATATAATAGTGTTAAAGGAATCAAATTTTCCTCAAGAGTCTGAGTAATTCTTGATCATGTGGAGAAAATTTTTGAGTTCTTATAAAGTTCTGACAAAATCATGTTAAAGTGTTCCACCTTTATGATGGAATGACAGAGTAGTAGGTGGTGGGAAACAATGGATAAAAAAAGAATCCAAAAGGATTAATTTTGAAATAATTCAAGGATATTTTCATAGACCAGTGCTATTTAGAGTCAATGGTGATGGATATGTCATGTGAGTTTTCCATTCTTGAACAGGGTTATAAGACCATGATAGAGTACGAAAACAAATTTCCCAGCTTGAAAAATTTTCACCTAAGAGAGTTTTAAATGTAAAGGTGAACACTCAATGGTTATATTTGGGACATAAAACTGATATTATTTATCTAGTTTACTTATTGAGTATTCCTTCTTATAATGATGTATTGGATAGAGTATTGATGGTTGATATGGACTTGGATTTCAATTAATGGTTGATGGGTTTTTTTCTTATCATAGTGGAAGTGTGTTTTATACTAAGGGATAAGGAATCATGATAATTCTTGTGGTGACTCTCAATAGAAATATATTTCTAAACCTTATATTGTTAATGGAATATTTCCTTTTATTTATTACCAGTTTGGAATGCTTGGTAAATAAATGAGGTGTTTCAATGTGTTACCTAGGATATGTGGATCATGAGGATGCTCAGGTCACTTACAGAAATTCTTCAATGTCTTTTACACTCTGTGTTTTTTAACATGATCATCACCACCTTTTAAAACTATGGATAAATCAAATGATTCATGTATGAAAGGGTTCCATCGACATCCATCTGGAATGAAGCTTCATTATGTAGTGGAATATTTTCTATAGGAAGCGAATATAAGTCCATAAACTGTGAGAGGTACTATCACAATAGCATCATCATTAGTGACAATTTTATTTCATATTGGTGCATCTAATTCAAATATTTCAACTTATGTTGATAATATACTAAATATTCCTAAGGATCTTTTCTCATATGTAATGGATATTTCTACATCCCTTAGAAAAAAGGGAGAGAAGGGTCTCTATATTCCATGTTGTTCTTTATCTCTATTTGATGTAAAGGGTGATTGGATTTTTCTAGTTTTCTACATGAAACTACTTTAAATCATATTTGCAATTGATTGTATCATTATAAATAAAGACTGGATTTAATTTTATCTTCGATGGGTGCCCTTTATTTCTCCCAATATGGTTTTTAGATTATTTCTAGAAGAATGGGTCCTAAGGCCAAGTAGAGATGAAACATATTGTCCAATGTTGAGAAAAGTGATGTATAGTTCTCTTTTGATTTGGATTGGAAATCATTGATTGGTTATCTACCTCTCATTGTTTTCGTGTTTCCCAATGCGGTTCCTTCTGATTTCTCTAGGATTCCATTAGTAAGGGAGATATATTTTTATATTGTTTTATTATATAGTATTTAAAAAAATTAGTTCCATATTACTATATGCAACCAGTTGAAATGAATGATTTGAAGAACTAGTTGGATGATATTCTAGAGAAAGGATTTATACGCCAGAGTGTGTCACCTTGGGTGTTTCTGATATTCTTTACTAATAAAGATGATGGTTCACTCTTCCCATGTGTTTATTAATGAAAAATATATAGATTCCTTGTAATGAAAAAATATCTTCTTCCAAAGATTATTGGTCTGTTTGAATAGTTGAAAGGGGAAAATTTCTTCTTGAAGATCAACATTTGATCTGGTTACCATCAGTTGAGAATAAAAGAACATGATATTCAGAAAAAAGATGATTAGAATAACTATGACCATTATGATTACATTATCATGCCTTCTGTTTTGAACAATTTATAGTGACCATATTCTTCTACACATAAAATTACATGATTTTAAGAATAATTATATATCAGAGTATAATCAAAGATCACAAAGTCTAGTATCATGGAAGACAATGTACATAAAACAGAAAAATTGTAACTAAACAAAACTTTCATCATTTAATATTAAAATTGAAGTCCTAACTTCAATTATTATGAAACACATATATAGGGTACCCTTGGGAAAACATGAACAAAAGGATGAGCTAAATAGCCAAGTACAAGAATAACAATATAAAAAAATCATTAGCACATGGGATAGAAGGCATGGCATATTGATATAAAAAGGCATGTAACATATAGAATAATAACATATAAACATTGAATAATATAAACATGTAGTCGTAATAATGTGTTAGAAATACAAAACATAAAATTAGGTGGAGTCAAGGCTAACCGCCAATACTACGCCACATGGTAGCACAAGCCAAGGCTAACCTCCAAGATCGTCGCACAGGATAGCAAAAAACAAGGCTAACCACCAAGACCATCGCACATAGAATCTAATTAGACTAAAATTTATGCAATGAATTATAGAACCATCTATTAACATCCATATTAACTTTTCATGAATATTTTTCCCAAATAAATAATTATACACAATCAATTTTATATAAACATAAGGGTCAACCATGGAAAGAATTGGGGACCACAATGATGTCATAAGCCTAACAAATGGTTGTATCATAAAAGTGTTCTTGAAATAAATGAACTAAAATATACATGGTAATTAATAAGAAAAAATAGTCATGTATCATGGTAAGTGATTTAAAGTATAAGTGACAACATGTAATAAAAGTATTTATGAAATTCTAGCATTAAAACATTTCTGTGCAGTTTTAATGAAAATAGTATAGAGGTTTTAATGTTGTAAAGGGATCAATACTTTATAAAAAACCACAAGAGAACAAATATAGTTTTCATAATAAAAATACTGATTTTATAAAGAAAATAGTGTCTAAATATTGATGATATATTCAACTTGAAATTAGGTTAGAATTCAAGAAGTTCCCTCAAAACATGTCTTCTTATCGGGACATATTGAGGAGGGAAGCACTTAAAAACATGTATATCCCTTAAAGATAATGATTAAATGATCGTGATAAAGGAATTTTTTTACATTAAAAAATCATTTATATTATTCACATACAAAAATAAGATAACTTCATTTTGGTAAAATAATGATAAGGTAACCTAAAGGAACAAAAGATGTTCGGGTAAAAATCCCTTACAAATTATTGGCTTGGTATCAGGTGTACATACGAGGGAATAATGGGAGATAATGGGGTTTATAATAACATATAAATAATGAGATATGTTTTTGGGAGGTATAAAATCTTACCCAACCATTAGGGATTACACAATAAAGGGAATAACATATATGATATTCATGAATACTAGAAAAATAGAGCGGATCCCTTACCTTAAGTCTGATGTTGTTTTCCACTTGATATTAATGAACTGAATAATCCAATTAAGTTAATTAAATAATAATTATAGAACCTATTATATATATAAAATATTCATTAAAAACTTTTTATGTTCATTCATGACCTTTTTTGTTATTTATGTGATTCTATTTCATTGTTCAGGTCCATTTGTTTTCGTTGTTTTTATGATCAGTTTACTTATTTTTATGAATGGAGAATCATATAAATTGGGGATGGTGTTCATGAATTAGAGTTATTTTTTATTATTGAACATCATTAAGGTTTCACGTTTGTAAATTTAATTTGGTTACATTGAGTGAAGTTGAATCATTATATATATCTTTAGTGATATCCTTTTGGGTTTATTTGCGGTTTTTTGAGAACTACGAACTCATTTTGTATTATAATTTAATTTCACATGTAAAAAATGACTATATAACTTTAAATAGGTTATATTACATAATAATATGGTCCAAAAAACAAAAATGGTTTCTTGGACTGAGTTTATGATAGTAAATGAAAATGAAAACCCATTGTCCTTGAATGTTGTAAATTAACACATCTCGGATGGTGACTTTTCTACTAGTATATATGAAGAGGAAAGAAGGGATGATAAAAACTTATTCCACAATCATAAAAAAATTATTTAATTTAGTATATTTTCCATAAAATTTTTATGAGGAGAGGTAAGGATAGATAAGAAAACAAATGAACATGAAAAGAAAGTTAAAGGACTGTAAAGAGAAATTTACCTCTTGAATCAACATTCCTTGAGAGCCTCTTAAGAGGAGAGGATTTTATCTTTTGGAAAGAATATGGGATATTGGAAGTGGATGATGATTCTGGAGAGTTATTTGGGTGGAATTTAGGCAGGGAACAAGTCTTGTGAGGAGTGAAGAGAATAGGTAAGGAGGGGCGGTATTTATAGTGGAGGAGAGGAGGGTTTTCATAATACATAATTCCTTTTGTTTATTAATTTCCATAAAGACCAGAAATAATGATGTTTCCATGACAAAAAGTTGTAATAAGTAAATCTGAGTTCCACCCAATTGGGATTAATTAGTATTATATCGTCCATGACCTTACAAATCTTGTATTTAGCTTAATTTGTAAATTATTGTACTTTACTATTCATAAAAAATCAATTATTTTTGAAAAATCCCAAAACATCACCCTAAATATTTTTCTATATGTAGAATCCAAAAATGAACTCTAATTTTCAAATATAGTTTTCTAAATGTAATTAATTTATTTATTTAATTGAAATTATAATTTTTTTAAAAATACAGTTTTTAAAACTATCACTGATTTTATAATGTTTTCAAAAACTACATAAGGGCTTATAAAATTATCCTAAAACCAGAAGACATAACAATTCTAATTTATGAACTTTTTTTAGGAAAATACATTTTATTTTAAATTAATTAAATTTTTTTATTTAATTATTTATGACTTACAATAATACCAATACTTTTACTATTTTCATATTATCACTTATAAGAGGCCTAAATTTATTTATAAATTCATGGGTGAGGTTACTAATCTTTTGGGAAATTTACTTTTTATAAGGGTCATATTACTATTCATAAGGGTAACATTACTATTCATAATGGTAAATTACTAATCACTAAAAAATTATGTCTATCTTATCGGACTCTAAATATCTTACTGATCGCAACCGTGAATATCCAATTTTCAAAATACAAATCACAGAAGTGACAATATTATGTTTAAAGGCCACATAGTACTTAGTTGTTCATTGTGTTGTGATTTCGTGTGATTATATGATATATTTATTCGAAGTTAATTTCTATTGATAAAATATTGGGTCGTTACATTATTACCCCTTATGAAATTTCATTTTTCACTCTAAACCTTAAACAGGTGTGTGTACTTTTCCTTCATTTACTTTTGCAGTTCCCATGTTGCCTCTTGGTACTTATTATTACGCCACAGTACTTTGACCAGGTGACTAGTGTTGTTACATATAAAATTATCTATATTATCTAATATCATCACTATTTTTTCCTATAATGAAATATCATCCCTTAACTATACCACCTATGAATAGTTTACATGTGAAGGATCTAGTATAGACTTTCTTAAGAAGGATATATGGAAGACATCGTGTACTATAGACATGGTAGTTGGAAGTACCAGTCGATAGGCCATAGCTTCGACCTGATCAAGGATCTTGAAACGGATCATGTACAGGGGACTTAAATTTCCTTTCTACCCAAATATCATGAAATTATTCCCTGAGGGATATGCAGAGAAATACCAGGTCCCCAACATTGAACTCAAGGTATCATCGATGATTGTCTGCATAACTATTTTGCCGACTTTGGGTTACCTTGATGTGATGTTAAATGGTTTTAACCTTCTCCACAATTTCTTCAACCGTTTTAGTTCCTAGATGTTTACACTCATCGAATTTATCCAAAAACGATGGTGTTCGACACCTTATCCCATAAAGGGATTCATATAGTTCCATTATGATGCTCGAGTGTAAACTATTGTTGTAGGAGAATTCAACCGGCGGAAGATGTTGGTCCCATCCTGCTATGAATTCCATAAAACATGCTCTTAATATATAATCTAGTGCCTGTGTATACTACATATATTTCCCCTAAATGTGAGACTGATAGGTCGTACAATAGTTTAGTCCACGGCTTAGAGCATGTTGGAGACTTTTCAAGAACTTCGAGATGAATCTCAAATCTCTATCGGATACAGTAGATAGTGGTACTCTATGTAGCCTTACCAAATCATTGATATATATCCATGCAATTTGATCCAATGTAAATTCCTATAGAATCATGATAAATTGAGCTATCTTTGTAAGATGATCTTCAATGACCCATATAGAATTGATTTCCTTGAATGTACATTGAAGTCTAGTGACAATGTCCATAGTGATGTTCTCCCACTTCCATGTTGGTATGGGTATTGGTTGAATCGTCCCCTTATAATTTTTTCTTTCAGGCTTTAGTTTTTAACATACCATGAACATTAATGTAAACTCGGTAATTTCTTCTTCTTTATATTATCCCACTAAATGTTCTCTCAGAGATATCAATACATCTTTGTGATCCCTAGGTTAATAAATGAGGTTGAGCTTTGTGAATCACTCAAAATATCATTATTTATCTTTGGATAAGATGGAACACATAATCTTGGACAAAATAATAAAATACCTTCTTCATAAATAATGAACTCATAATATTTCCCATTTTTAATTGCTTCCACCCATTTCTATATTTCAATATCATTTCTTTTATAATCCTTTGTTTTCTCAATGAGGGGTGTTTGAGTAGTCATTTGAGAAAGTATTTATGATGTTCCACCATTAATGATTCCCATATCAATATTTCTAAAATATAATAATATTGGATCCTTTTCAACTCTTATAAATTATAAATATGCAGGATCCTTTCTACAGAGTGAATCCACTACATTTTTTTCCTTACCCGGATGGTAGTGGATTGAGTATTCATAATCCATGATGAGATCTAGACATAATTTTTGTGAATATTTAGTTATTTCTATGTGGATATATAATTCATACTCTAGGGGTAAATATATTACTAAATCTTCTTCCCATATAGATTGTTCCTCTAGATATTCAACAAAAAGATCACATCTACAAACTCCAAATCATGTGAAGGATAATTTTGCTCTTGGATTTTCATCTACCTTGTGGTGTTGGATATATATTTATCATTTTTTATCATCACTTATCCTAATCCATTATTTTAAGCAACATAGAACATCACAAAGAGTTCTCCACCTATTGGGAGTGTGAATACTGGCGTATTGATTAGCCTCCTTTCAATTCCTCAAAGGAGTCCTCACCTTCCTGAGTCCTGAAAAACAGTAGTCCCTTCCTTGTTATCTTTTTCATTGGAATTGAAAATCATGAAAATTTCTTTATAATTTTTTTTAATACCCATATATTCCTAGAAAACTCTAGATCTCGATTATAGATATTGGATTGGGCTGCTCTTCAGTTGACTTTGTCTTGGTAGGGTCCACAAATATCCCTTTTTTGGTGATAATGTGCCCCAATAATGATACTCCATCCATCCCAAACTCACATTTACTATAAATTTCATCCATCTTCACCCTTTAAATATTCATTAGCATATTATTCAAATTCTCCTCGTGTTCCTCCTTACTCTTGGTGCATATCATAATATCGTCGATAAAGACTACCACAAATCTGTTGAGGTAATATCTGAAGAATATATTCATTAAATTGGTGAAAATTTTTGGATCAATAATGAGTCTGAAGGGAATCACTGTGAACACATAGTGTCCATACCTCATTCGAATGGCAGTACTGTGAATATCTTCCTTCCTCACATTTAATTGGTGATACCTTGACCGAAGGTCCACCATAGAAAAAATAAATGGTCCCACAAAGTGGATCAAACAAGTTATCTATCTGTGATAGGGGATACTTGTTCATTATCATATTTTATTGTGCTCACGATAATCAAGATAGAGTAATATTGATCCACCGTTCTTCATGATCAATAGGACTAGCACAACCCATGGTGAAGCACTCAGTCATATAAAACCCTTCTCCAGATTCTACTGAAACAACTTCTTTAGCTCATCTAAATCTAGGATGTCCATTCTATAAGGTGTCTTTGATATAGGTATAGATCAAAAAATAAGTTAATTTAAGAAATCAACATCTCGATCAACCGGAAGACCATGAAACTCTTCCAGGAATACATTAATGTGATTCCTCATGATGGGCATCTCTTTAAGCATGATTCTATCCTTTTTCTAAATTCCATGAGCTAGACATGATTTCTCATAAGTAATTAATATCTTCCACCGAGAAAATGATTATAAAGGTTATTAATCTTACTCTATAAACTTTTCAAGAATTGCAGGATGCTTCGAGGTGTGAAGAGTGATCTCCCTTTCCCAAAAGGTGATGTCAGCTTTGTATTAAGATAGACAATTGATTCCCAAGATAGAATCAAACACCACTAAAGTAATTATGATGAGATTTTATGAGAGGTTTAGTCCATAAATGTTAACCATGGAGGATTTGTAAACAATGGATTAATTTTTTTCCCATTCACTGTTCTCCAGGATAACTTATCCAACATATTTTGAGGTGGTTTTTGAATAGTTCTACTAAACTTTTAAGACATGAAATAATGTGTAGAACTAGAATAAAATAATCTGTTATCCATTCATGAATGAATAACTACAGTACCTATCACCACATTGTTTTTTGGCTACACCTCATCCTGTAGTGATTGGATATGTCCTTCCATTTTTATTTATAGGTTATTATCGATTTCCTCCAATAACCCTCATCTTAGGAAAATGTTTTACATAATTTCCATGGTCCTTGCAGTTGTAACACTAAAAAATATGATGATTTTTGATCTGAGCCTTCATTTATTCTTCCACATTATAAGTATTCTTAATATCTCATTATCAGTTTTTAGCTAGATGTCTCAACTATCCAAATTTAAAGCAATTCCTAGTTCCTTTTAGATAGTTCCCAAGATGATTCTTCCCATAATCATTACACATGGAATTATTAGGATTCATTATATATTAGTATTTATTTGCTGGACTTCCCACATTAGATTTCATTTTCCTCTTATCTTAACTAGTCCCAAGATAACACTGAGAGTCTCTGATCTCTATTTTAACCATGAAGGTAATAATAGACATCCCCTCATAATGGTCAAAGTATCAAATCGCCAATGATTTTTGAAGTCTCAACATTAGTCTAGTAAATAAGTGATCAAAATTTATTTCATTATTCACGATAATTATAGAGGTGTATCTTGCAACCCTTTTGATGTTTTCTTCATATGTGCCGAATGAATCATATTCATACTAATTGACTCTAAGGAACTCTCTTTCAATCTACATATAGATGGTTCAAGGGAAATATTTATTGAAAAACATTTCAATGAATTCCTCTAAATTGTATGGAATCAATTTCCACATAGGAATTATTATTCTTGATCAAAATCCACCACTTATTAGCTTCAACCTCAAAATGATTGAACTATAGTACAAATTTATCTTCTTCTGAGCACTGAAGAATAGAAAATTTATTTTAATTAGAGTGCATCCAATATTCCATGAGAAGGGGATCAGACGATCCCAAAAACATGAGAGGCCTTTTCTGCATGAAAGATTCAGTGGAAACATTCACTTTCCATGGAGGAGTATTATGTTCCGTGTGATTCAAATTATTATTCACAACTTGAGCCAGCTAAGAAAGTACTATATGATGTTTTGAGCACCCATTACCATCATACCAAGAATATCATTACGACAATATTCACATTCCCTATCACTTTGATTCTTGTCAAATTTTCTTTTATTTCCCTTCATTAACTAAGAAAATGAGTTTACAATTAGAGGGCTGGAACAAATAACCATTGAGAATAAAAATGAATCTTTGGACATCAGAGGATAAACAAGTAAATTATACGTATATCCTAACTTGTGATTCCCTATGTTTCAATCTAGGTTATCATTGATCTATTTCTTAACTTATATTCTTATTTTTTTCTTCATTATCGTAATAATAGTTTTTACCATGCTTATGAATTTAACAAATCATATCCCTTATTAATGTCAAACCAAGAGTACATCAAGGCCCATTATCGTGCAACGATTCCCGTTCGAGTCTAGGTCATAGAGGTGTTTTTGGGTTTTACCCCTAGATACATCTATTCTAGAGCCCCCTCTACCACTTTTTATCTAAAGAGTGATGTATTTTCTTCAAAAACAACTTACTATATACTTACCAAAATTTAGGGGTGTTTTCTTATACTTCGTATCATCCATAATGTTCTTACTAAAGTTCTCTATTCTTAATATCCAAAAATAAATAGACCATCCTCTGATACCAACAATAGCATCCCTATAATTTTTTCACATAACATTACATGATTTTAAGAATAATTATACATTAAATTACTTTCCAAGGATCGTAAATTCTAGTGTCATGGAAGACAAGTTACATAAAACTGAAAACATGGAACTAAAAAACATTACTCTATTAATTCTTCAAATTGATCTCCTAACATACATTGTTCTCAAACATCTATGTAAGGTACTCTGGGGAACACATGAACAAAGGGACGAGCTAAATAGTCGAGTATGAGAATAACTATAATAATAATGAATTAGAACATGGGATAGAAGGCATGACATGATTATTTAAAAAGCCCTGTATTATATGGAATCATAACATATAACTATGGAATCATATAAAAATAATCATAATAATGTGGAAGAAACATAAAAATGATTTTATCATGAGTCAAGTCTATCCTCCAATACCATTTCACATGGTAGCACAAGCCAATTCTAATCGTTAAGACCGTCGCACATGGTAGAAAAAGCCAAGGCTAACCACCAAGACCATTGAACAATAAGTCTAACGAGACTCATATTTACCCAATCCATGGGAGCGCTATCTGGGAACACCCATATTTACTTTTCATGAATATTTGTTCCATATAAATTATCATACATAATCAATCATATATAAACAAAAGGGTTACCCATGTAAATAATTGTGTACGACAATCATGTCTTAAAGCATATCAAATGGGAATATCATAAAATTGTCCATGAAAGAAAGGAACTAAAATATACATAAAACATTATATGGTAAAATAGTTAAGTAACATGGCAAGTGATTTCAAGTAGAAGTGAAAACAAGTTAGAAAAGTATTTATGAAAATTTAGAATTAAAACATTTTTGTTTGGTTTTAAGGAAAATACTATAGAGCCTTCAAAATAGAAAAATAGAAAATAATTTATATAAAACCATAAGAGAACCAATAAGGTTTTTATAATAAAAATAATGATTTAATAAATACATTGGTATCTTAAAATAGAAGATAGAGTGCACATGAAATCAGGTAAGAATTCAAAACGTTCCCTCAAAACAGGTTTTCTTATCGGGAAGTATTGAGGAGAGAATAACTTAAAAACAATTATATCCCCAAAAGATAATGATTATAGGGTATTTATAAATGAATTTGGTACAGTTATAAATAATTTATAAGATTCACATAAAAAGATAAAAAAAATTCATTTTGATAAATGGAAGACAAGGAAACCTGAAAGAACAATGGATGTTTAGGTAGAATCCCTTATAGATTATCACATTGTATCAAGTGAACTTTAGAGGGAAGAAAGAGAGAAAAAGCTGTTTATAATCACTTATAAATCATTAGGGAAATATTGGGGAGGTGATAAATCATACCTAATCATTTGGGATTACATATAATAGTGCATAATATAGAGTGTATTATTGAATAAAAGAAAAATAGAGAGGATCCCTTCATTAAGTCTGATAGTGTTCTGCACCTGATATTGAAGAACAGACTTAAAAAATTTGGATCATTAATTAATAATTAAAAAACCTGTTATATATATGTAAATTATTTATTATAACCTTTTTATGTTCATTCTTTACTTTTTTATGGTTTAAGTGGTTCAATTTCATTATTCGGGTCTGTTTGTTTTTTTGGTTTTTATGATCGGTTTACTTAATTTCATGACCAAGGGATCATATAAAATGGGGATGGTTGTACATAATTGGATTTATATTTTGTTATTTAACATACAAAATATTACATGGTTGTAAATTATACTCGGTTACTTCGAGTGATGTTGAAACATTTTATAAATCTTTAATTATATCTTTTTGGGTTTATTGGCAGTTTTTGATAACTACAAACGCATTTTTCATTATAATTTAACATAATGTGAACAAAAATATTATAGAACCTTACATATGATGTAATAAATAATAATCGTTTTCATCCAAATCAAAAATTATCTCACGAAAGGAATTGAATATGGTAAAAGAAATTGAAAACCAATCATCCTAGAATGTGATAAAGTAACACATCTCAGATGGTGTATTTACTACTAGTATAAAATAAGAGAAATGGAGTGATGATAATAAAAAATTCCATTATCAGAAAAAAATTAAATTACATGGAAGTTAATGTAGTTGACATAAAATTTGGTTGAGGATAGGTATGGATAGAAATGAAAACAAATGAATTGAAAAGAAAGTGAAATTATTGAAAAGAGGAATTTACCTCTTGAATCAATCTTCCTTGCGATCCTTTTAAGGGGAGAGGATTATGTAATTTGAAGATACTAAGGGATTTTGAATGAGGGGAGGATATTGGGGATATATTTTGGTAGAATTTGGGTACGACACAAGGCTTTAGAGGAGTGAAGAGAAGAGGTAAGGAGGGGTGGTATTTATAGTAGAAGAGAGGAGGGTTTTAATAATATTTAATTATTTATTATATTAATTTACCTCAAGACAACAAATAGTAATTATTAAACAAAAAAAAGAGTAATAAGTGCATCTGTTTTTGAACCAATTGGTCTTACATCAGAAGAACATCTTCCATGCCCCTATAAATCATGTATTTAGCTTAATTTTTAAATTATTGTAATTTACTATTTATCAAAAAGTCATGTACTTCGGAAATCTCTCATAAATTCACCCTCACAATTTTTTGACATGAAGATTCCAAAAATGAAATCCATTTTTGAAAAATAATTTTATAAATATAATTAATTTAATTTTTAATTAAAACCGTTATTAACTTCAAAAATATATATTTTAAAACTATAAATGATTTTATAATGTTTTCATAAATTACATTAGGTCTTATAAAATTACATTAAAACCTAAAAACCTGAAATCGATACTTTATGAACAATTTTTCAGAAAATAATTTTTATTTTAAATTAATTAATTAATTAAATTATTTATTTATGATTTACAAAAAAACCAATACTTTTAATATGGTCATATTATCAATTATTGGATGCCTAAAATTTATTTATACATCATGGGTGGGGTTGATATTCTTTTTGAATATTTACTATTTATAAGGGTCATATTAAAATTTATTTGGGTATAATTACTATTTATAAGGGTCGATTACTATTCATGAGATATTAGGTTTCCTTTATCAGACTTCAAAAATCATGCTGATCGCAACACTGTATGTTTGATTTTCGAAATTCAAATCATATAATTGGAAATATTATGTTTAATGGTCACATAATATTTAATACTACATTGTGTTTTGATTTCATTTAATTATTTGAAATTACTATAAAAAAGAAATTTCCATTGATAAAACATTAAGTCGTTACACAATCTTCTATAATATTTATTGCTTTAAAAAAACTTTTATCCTAGAGTTTCATGATACCTTTATGGAACTATTTGTGTATAACATATTGGTTTACTCTACATTCTTGGAGGAGCATGTGTATCATCTAAGATTAGTACTGTAATTTTTGAGAAATCAACAACTTTATTCAAAGAATTAAAAATGTCATTTCAGGATTTTGGAAGTTAAATTTTTGGGACACATGGTGTTAGAACATGGTTTTTTATCTTGAAAATGTAGAGGATGTTATGATATGGGACCAACTGTGAAATATTTCTAAGATTCAATGATTCTTTGGTCTTGTCGAGTATTATCATATGTTCATTAATGACTTATCATAGATTGATTCTCCAATGACTACTCAAACATATAAGGGAGTAATGTTTTCTTTGGATTAATAATTTCTTAATTTGGTTTTTGAGATGAAACACCTTTTGATTACTCCATTGATATTGAATCTTCCAGAGGCTGGGCACAACTCTGTGTTCTTCTGTGATGCATTGGGTTCAGGTTTGGACTATGTTATTATGTAATGTAATTATGTACTTTCATATGGACCTCATTATATAAGGCTATATGAAAATAATTATTTGACTAATGACCTTGAAAAAATAGTTGTGATCCATGCACCTAAGATCCGGTGGCACTTCCTTTATAGAAAATGGTTTACAATTTTTTCAATCCCCAATAGCATGAATTATATCTTCTCTAAAAAATAATTAAATCTACACCAAATGCATTGGATAGAATACCTGAAATATTTTTATTTTGACATCTCCTATTTTATGAGGATGGGTAATTTTATTATAGATGCATTATGTTAGAATCTTCTAACCCAATAAGTGAAAGAATAATTATAATTGTGAAACATAACCGATCTTCTTGAATAGCTTCATATTAGAGTTCTAAAATCAGGGCCTGCGGTTTCGTTGTCTAGTATTCAGTTCGTATCCACTCTTCTCTAGAGTATTCTTCAGAATTAGAAGCTTGATGAGGATTTATTCCACATTAACGACACACTTTATGGGGGTGATACTGTTTCTAATGTTTCATTATATGGAAAGGGAATTATATGTTTTAAGAATTTATATGTCATGATATTCGATGCATGGAATGTTGTGATAGTGGATTTCCATAAATATGATTGGGTTGTGAACTTACAAACCAAAAAGATATTCTATGACATGCGGAATAGCTTCTGGTGATCATGTATGAGACGTTTTATTGCTGAATTTTTTATCTCATTTTTATATATGAAAATAGGCCAAGGCCGAGCCCTAAAGACCATAGAGTTTTTTTGGGACACATATAGTCCTAATATGTAAGTGGGATGAGATCTATATGGAATGTGTTGTGGGTATTCATCATACCCATAGATAGAATAATTTTATATGGGTTGTGATCAATCATATGACAAATGAGATCCCACTAATCTACTTCATGATATGACCAAATTAATGGAGTTGGGAAATATATATGTGAAAGAGATTTTCCATTTGAATAGAGTTACATATTCTATAGTTTTTGATAGCGTTCCCATGTTCAATTATCTTTTTCTGAGAGGCCTTCATGAGGAACTAGGATCTCAGGTCCAATTCAGTATGGCTTCCAATCCATACTCTGTTAGATGGATAGAAATATATATATATATATATATATATATATATTATTGAGAACATGCTCCACACTTGTGTTCTCAACTTTGGTGGGGTTTGGGAGGACCATATAGGACTTCTTGGGTATTCCTATAAAAATTGTAACCATTCCATGACCAGCGTGGCCCCTTTTGATGCCTTGTATGGCCGACATTGTAGATCTATATTGTGTTGGTCAGAGATTTGTGGAATTTTATTTTTTGGTATTATCTTTTTTCAAGAGACAAAATCAATGATTTAGTTGATTCATCATAGAATGTCGGTGGAATAGAGATTATATAAGTTTTATAATAATAATCATTATAGATCATTATAATATTCTATTAGTTCCTAGGTGTTCTTAAAAGTTTCACCTTGGTTGGGTCATCAATAGATTGGGAGGCAAGGGAATCTTTGTCTTCATTTTTTAGGACCATTCACAGTTTTTGTGTAGGTTGGTAATGTTTCTTACCATTAATCACTTCCACCATAGTTGTTGTTAATATACAAATCATTCCATGTATCTCAACTATAAACATATCTATATTATTCATATCATGTTCAAGGATGGAGTGATCTTAAGGTTGAACCTGGTATATACATGATCGAATGACCTATCAAGATAGTGGATTCTAAAAGCAAGGTATTTCATGGGAAGATAATACCTTTCGTTTGTGTTATATAGAATCATAGTTATAATTTTCATGAAACACGAGAGAAGGGGGAATTGATAAGATAACAGTGGTCTCATATTTTTTATCATGAAATCTTCTGAGTAGGTTTTCTTAGGAGAAATTGTTTTGGTGGCGGGAAGTTGTAAAATCTTGTTACTATTTTTAGTTATTCCAATACCCCACTTTGGATCAATATTTTCTTGGGATTCATTTGGGGTTGAATAGGGTGATTTTTTTTGTTGAAAATTTAAATGTTATGGGTTTGTAAATGGTTGGCGCTCAATTTTTCAAAATCGTGCACCATGATAGAGAAAACCATGAAATTTAATGTAGTAATATTTGGTACAGTTTTTGTACAGTTTGAAAAACCCTATGCCTACTATGTAGAATCTTTTCACCTCAAAAAATGGTGGTGTAAAACTAAGGAACATATTTTTTTTAATTGTGATGTTCAACCCAGCTGACGATGGATTTTAGGGTTTTTAATCTTAAATTGTGTTCTAAAATACTAAATTACTATTTTAGACTACATATGGACTTGTACGAAACCAAAACAATTTCTTCAATCCTAGGTTATTCCTAGAGTAGTTTTTGGCCCCTCAAAACACTTATGGATGTGGATCGAATCTCGGAAAATAGTGTTCAATCTCCTCTAATTAGTTTTCTCCCCCCATAATATATCTCTTACTCTCCCCACTTTCCTCTGGAATGTTTTGTAGATATCTATATTGGTTGGAGGATATAATAAACTTTATTTTGAATCTAAACATAGGTTTCATTCTTGGTTTAACATTGACAATGTTCCACATTGGTGGATCCTATATAGGGTGTTCTGATTCGAGATACCATGATCTCAATGTAGGTGGTTCTATTTTGATTGTCCAATTTGATTAACCCTAAATTTATTGATATAATTCAATTTTTGTTTTTTGGATATCATAGTATGAAATTTATTACAATTTTTTATTAGAAAACAAATTCTTTTTGAATTGGGGGATTTGATTCTTGAAATTATATTCTATCATAAAATTGGGGGAAAACTTCAATTCCTAGGAATTTGGGATTTATTTTTAAAATGATAGAATTTTTATAAAATTTAAATTTTTTAATTTAAATTATGAAAGAGAATTGTGAAATTGAATTTTAAATTAATTTAAAATTATTTTATGAGAGAAATATCATAAAATGGTTTTGATAAAAACCTTTGGGTATTATCTTTAAAAAATAATGTGTTAATTAAAATCCAAATTTAATTTTTAAATGTAAAACTGGAATATTATAAATGCGGAATGGAATTGATTGTATTTTTTGTAGATTTAATGTCAATTTTCCTTCCATTATTTTTTATTATATCACATTAATGCCTTATGTAGTTAGTGATTAATTTGGAAAAAACTATATTATTTAAGAAATTCCCAAAAATAAATGAATCATGTGACATCCCCAATTGGATGATGATCAATTCACCTTTCTCCATACCAAATAGGATGTTTTTATTCACATATTAATGTTTCACTTTGACAGTGTGGATCCCCTTAGCCTGGAACTATCATACCTTTAGGCATATGATCATATTTATTAATTGATTTTATTCTAAATGAATATATTCCATTTCTATTAATAGTTTTAAATTAATATTTATTTATATAAACCATTTTACATAAAATGTTAAATTAAGGAATTTCTTAAAAGTATACGCATCCTTTGAAATGTAAATCATGTATTTATTAGATATGATTTTGAAATGAAAACACAGTTTATTTTAATTTGTATGATATTTATTTTGATAATTAAATGTTGGAATATATTATGAAATAATTGTTGAGACCCTACTAGGCTTTTAGATAAAACCCTACATATGGCTTCTTGTTTTTTTAGTTTATCTCACTCCACGTTAGAGCAGGAGAAAAGAACCAATTTGAGGTGGTTCTAGCTGTTGATATTTGGTCTCAGAGATTTGCGTCTATTAGGACTTGTGTCATCTTTCATATTTTTCTAGTATTCATATGTAATACATTGGTCTTTTTATACCTATTAAAATGTGGGTAAAATTCTCCCTATTGATTCTGTAATATATTCGTACCAACTTATTTTATATTCTTCTACAATATATTTTCCAAAATCATTCCCACTTTCAATTTGAATGATGATAGGTGCTAGTCACAAACCTGTGGGGATCAGGAACATCCTTTGGGACATGTCAGTTCCGAATTAGTTATCAAGTTACCAGGGTACCAAAGATGGTTTGTGACAATATGATAATCCCTATATATAATATGTACAACTTGATCAAAGGTATAACACCAAGGAAACTATAGTTATGAATGCATGAGGGAATTCACAAGGTCTCCACCAAGAATCTCCTTATTAAAATGTCAAATTTCATTCATTAAAATCATCTATATAATTATTCATTTACCCAACCAAGAGCCTACAATTAATACCACCATGGAATTTCCTAAACACAATCCCTAGGTCCATGTGTCTATGAAATTTAGAGTATTAGGATTCACCTGAATCCATCACCAGGCCTATGTAATTCTATATCGTATAATAATGATAAATCTAAGTTTTTAATACCATGAAATTCATAAATGTATCCTAAGGTAATCCATGGGATAAGCTACAAATATTGGGATTGAATGTATATGGTAGAATTCCATGGGTGTGGACCAATATTTAACTAAAACCTTATATTATGAATACATTTAACACATGGTACATGGGATTCAATTGACAGAATTATAAGGTGTTATTACATTGATTCAACATTATGGATCTTAGAATAAATCTATAGAAGATTTATATGTATTCTAGATGAATTTGTTATAAGGGAATTCATAGTGGAGACCCCAAATATTTCGTTGCACTTTTATAACTATGGTTTCCATTGTGGTGTAGCATAGAACTCGTTGTTCCAAATTTCTTACCAAGGATTCAATTATATTTTATGGTTTCTAATTCCCAACCTATTCACCATTAAACTGTCCTCCAACCACTTTTCTTAATTAATATTCAATGACATAGGGCGCTATTTTAAGATGGAAGGGCTGACCACGAGTGTCACCACAAATCCTAGGATCAGATGATGTGGATATAATTTTCCTTTTGATTATCTAGTAATGAGACAATATATTATGAGTAGAACATCTAAGTAAACCTATAATATAGAATGAATAATTTAAATACATCATTGGTGTTGTCTATTGAGTTATATATACACCCATCTCAGACCTCCATAGTTGTTGATTAACCAAGTAGAAGACTGTCTGGTTGCATGTTTTTTGTTTAGTGACTGTTCTTCTTTCATGAGGTTTTTCTTGGAACTCTAAGAGTAAAGTATGAAATATGAGACTAATATGGACTCAATAAATGTTTTTTAATTAGTTTCTAGTTCTATATATTTTGTAAAAATAATTTTATATTTATTATTCTGTGTAAGGTATTTTTTAAAGAATTTAAATTATTTTAATGTCTTGCGATATTGGGCATATTTATTTTCAAATTCATGCATGTTAAAAAATGATATTATTAAACAAAATTATTATTTTTACTTTTAATGACTTTTTATACACTTTGGAAATATGGTCAGTCTCTCAATGTTTCCCACATATACTCTCACTACTAGTTCATGGCCTCTATCATATAGGGAGGGAATCATGAGGCCATGTGGTACACCATTCCATGGAAATGGTTTGATTTAATCAAAGTAGATGAAAAGAAATGGTATCAACTTTATTTTTCTTATTTAATACAGTTTGATAATGGTGGAAAGAATCATAGGAACCTATCCAAATATCGCAATTATATTATTCATAGGATTGATGAAATCATACATGGTGAAAAAAATCAAGTATTCATATATGGGAAATGTATTTAATAGAATTAATAGATATAACCATATTTTATTATCATGTAAGATAGGACACATGATTAATGACATTATAAATTATAGGATTCTAGATCTTGGTCTGAGTTAGAAATAAAAAGTATCTGACTTCATTCATTTTTCTAAGGGCATAAGTTTTTATGTCAGTGCAATGACACTTCTTAATAATATCTCTATTACTTTATATTTATATAAGACTATGTTTTTACTTACCATGTTTATTTCTAGATATTTTTATTCATTGCATTATTTTAAAATTATATTGGTTATTTAATTTTCTAATAACTTTATATATGTAACTTTTCTAATAAGTCTATGATGTAATTTCACATGTTCAATTAATGGAATGATTTATTAATTTATAGGTTTATATAAATGGATGGCATACAGAATTGATTACATAATATTCTAGTAAGAAATATATATGGAAATAACTTAATATCCTATGAATGGAATCCTCTTTAACAAAGTGTAATATTTGGTTTAAAATATTTGATAAATCCTTGAATAATTGTATAAAAATCAGGGAACTAAAAAATTGAGAATATTATGGACTTCTGGTAATGGAATTATCTTGCATGTGTGAGTATTGAGAAAAATGATATTTTGTTTAAATAAATTATCAATAACCGTCTTTTCAAGAATTTTCTCACATAACATGTTAAAGATATTCTAGTTAACCAACATCAGAATGTAAACATTGTGAAATGAAAAAGTCTTAATACAATAAATTTATAGTCATATCAAGGTTAAATTGAATAGTATACTTAGATATCTTATTTTCTTGGTCTGACGTAATAAATGGGTAGTGGTATAGTTATGAGTGGCTGATTTATGGGGATCTATTGTCATTTTTTGGTGATAAACTAGGTGAGGGTATGTATTGCAAGATAAATATTCTATTTCATAAGAACTATGTTTTTGGTTTTTTACATTATAGATATCATATGAATTTGAGATTGGAATGAGTAATATAATATTAGTGTTAACTGTAGTGTTTAGTGGGTCAGCCTAGTGACCCATAAGAGTGACTAATATTTTTTTACTCTATGTTTTCTGATCATGTGATTGGTGTATATCAACTTGTGTGCTATATATTTAGTGAGGCCTTGATTGAGAGAATTTTTGGGAGGGCCTAGTGAATTTTTTAATGTGTCTTAATTATTTTTCAGGATTAATTATATAGTTATATTTATTGTAACCCATTAGATGGTTTTACAATTATTATAAATGTTTTTAGTTGTTTAATGTTTGTTTAGAGTACTTATCTTAAGAATTTGGTGCATATTTTATACTTCCAATTGAATATGATCTTTTGTTATATACTTATGGTGATACATAATTATTCATATGACTTTTTTGTTGGGAAGGATCATTCAGATGGAAGATCCTAATGAGTTTGTACATCTAAGGGTTGGGTAGTGATGGTATGTGAATGGTTGGAATTATTTAAATGGAACATAGTATGATAGGTGTTTATTATTTTATCCATGTTATGTGTGAGGTTCTATGACAATTATAAGTGTGAATATATGATTCCCCTAATTAGGGGACATAAATATTATTGAATTATGGGTTGTTGACTGATTTGGAGAATGAGTATATGGTTAATGTAAGTCATCTATGGAGATAATTATATAGGTTTTATGAATTATTTCCAATTTAGTGATATATTTTGGGTATCAATGAGATCATATGGTTAGAGAGTGGGAATCCACTATATATTAAAATTCATGGACATATTCATGGGGATTAGGTTGATGTAGTTGTGGTTACACGATGTATAAAAAAGGTTGTGAAATTCCTTGAATGGTTTTAATAATGAAAGCACCTAGGGTTTTAGTTCTCAGTGACATGTAGGGGGTTTTGGTATGATATATCACGTTCCTTGAACTATTTAGTTCAGGATATTATTATAGAATATTGGTTTTTGTGTGGATAGACCCCAGTAGATTGAAAATTATTCCATATGGAAGGATGTCATGTTTTAGACTTCCACACGCTTGAGGTGCCTAATTTTTAAGAGGTGTACATAGTGTACTCTCAGTAAAATATGGATGACCTGCACTAGATCTTGGTTATGGGTTTAAGGATTTAATATTTGAATACATGTGACATGATTCATCGGATAATGTGTCTAGTTTCTTAGTTAGTTTGTGTGGGAACATGAACCCATTTTCTTTAAGGAATTATGGTAGTGCTTGATGGTAAGTGCATAACTACTAAATATTGGTCCTACGATCATCCATGTCCATGTCGAGGGATAATGAATTTGATAATATGTTTCTAGTTTTGATGCATTAGTATTAGATAGAAATAGAAAATACCCTCATTTGGGAGGGGAACTATTTATTTTCATTGGGGTTTTGTGAAATGGTCGTTCCATGAGATGAATCGTACTCATGTTTTGATATGATGGTGGGTGTGGTTCATGAGGAGAAAAAACATGTGGTAAATAGAGGTCTAATTAGGGGTCTTATTTGAGGAAATATATAAGGAAATAATAATGTAAAAGATATCACTATAGTATCTGAAGGATGTGACCCCCATTTTAGATGAGATTTAGAAAGTACTAAGGATGGTTTTTTATGAGTAGGAACCAGTTAACTTTTTAGGTTTGTATCTGTTCTTTGATGTGAGTGAGTTATCCAACATCCATACATTGGGTATGGTAATAGATGGGTTATGGTCCTTCTGTTCAGAATGTTGATCAAGTGGAATAATGATAAATACACTCATATGGTGGGGATATTTTTTCATTTATGAGTGTGGGGACCTCATGCGAGAACGGTGGTTGATGTGTGGGTCTGATCATTTGAAGGTCATGACAATAAAGGATGCAAGTTTACATGTTCCTTTGATGCAACCTTGATTCATCATAGAGTTAATGATTCTATTTTCTTTTTAGCAATTGATTGAGTTAGAGTGGTTGTTTTGGGACTGAGATATAATAGTGATATAATCTGGGTTCGGTATGATACCATGTTGGTGATTGAGTGAGATCATGCAGAATAGTGTGGGTGAATAGTGTTTTGACAGTGGAATCAAATCAATCATCATGTTAGACCTTGGAATGTCTGAATGAGCATCATATTCATCAAGTTATGAAGGAATTATGTTCTGATAATTGAAAGGTGTTAGAGGTAAAGGATGACTATTGTTAATAAAGAATAGGTAAAGGAGGACTGGCAGTTGAATTTGTTTATTATTAAAATTAGTTATTCGACAAACACATATAGCATGTCATGTATTATTTAATAATTAATTTATTTTTACCCCAAGGATTTTGGATGTTGATCCATTGTTTTTGGGAAGCTACTAGATGGTTTTGTTTTATCAATTTGTGAAAATTATGTAGAAATGAGGATGGGATCTAGAGTTAAATATCATGATCCAACCCACCAGGGTCCCTTCTGCAACTACCCCAATCCCACCTCTAATAGGATAGGGGCTACCGACTAGCACTAAGAAGGAATGTCACAAAACTGGGAGGGAGTGTCCTTATGTACCTGTACGAATGTGCACATCTTGAAGCCCGTACAATGATAAAATGTAAAACAACTAATAAAAATTCATACATAAATCTATAATCCCACAATATTATTATGACCTAAGTTAATGGGATTCATAAAAAGGGGAACATCTAAGCCCACCAAAACAAGAAATAATTTGTCAAATTCACAAAATTAGGGACTGATGTTAAATGAAACACTAGTTTACACATATTTCATTTTATCCCAACTAAGATTCTCCTACTCCCATTCCTTCAACGGATCCATAATGGGGGTTGTTTCTTATAGAATACAATATATGTGGGGGAAATCCCATGAAGGGGTGAGTATTACAATACCTAGTATGAAACCCCAAAATTGATTGTAATAAAGAATCATGAGTAGTCATCTCTTCTTACAATATGATAATCATAAGGTGAGACATAAAATAAAACATCTAGTTATACACATAAAACACTCTATGTATCAAAGGTCATAACCATTGAAATTTATAGTCTCCTTGAAAGGATTAAAAGTAATTCTCATTCGATAGGAACTCCACCCAGAGCTATAATGATATTGGTGACAATTAATTAAGAGGAGATTATCATCAGGTATATACAAGAAAAGGCACGATTGAAACTAAGAAATTTCATATGAGATATACACTCAATCAGGCTACACTTAATCTGAAAGATATGATCTTGATACATAGCTAGTGGTCAACCCCCATGGCTTCTAAGGGGGAAACCAAACCATACAGAAAACAGACTTCTGAATATGGTTTCAATTCCCACATAAATATTGGTTACACCAATTCAAAAAAACCATATCTAAGAAAAAATTAAATAAACAAGGATCGCACCAGGACTCTCAGAGGGATATAAGCTCCTAGACTATAAGGAATCTGTCAAAGTAGAATAAGAAAACTCACATTAGAGTTAGGGTAATCTCACACAATATAATGATAACCAAAAAGTTTCATAGGGTTCACCCTCTATAACTAAAATGTGATGCCTTTCAAAATACATAGAGTAATATACCTTGAAAGCATACTCACCAGATACATTTCTAAGGATGTACACATATGATTACAATAAATCTTACATGTGAAGAAAGATGAATAAAATATGTCCTCAAAGGAGTACATGGTGTGTCCCAAAGGGTATATGGCATGTCTCTATAATCTTGTAATTGACCATGTCTCGCACTCAAATGTCATGTACTTTCCCAATAAATATTGTGTGTCCCAAGGGTACAAAAAATTTATATGTATCCCAAGAACTTGGGATTTCAATTTGACCTTGTCTATCTACATTTAAAATAACCTAGAGTATATCCCTCTACACATGACGTGTAGGGACACATGATCTACTGGTATTTTACTGCATTTACACACCATGCAACCTACCGGGGAGTACAAAACATGTGTCATGCACCACACGACATGTAACACAATGAATTATTTGGGGTGTTTACAACCTATAAATGCAAAAAAAAATTGTTTAGTGTCACATGGTGTGTCAAAAATTTAAAATGGAACATGATACTTATCTTTTTGTAGAATCCATAATGAAACATAGAAGGGACTACATGGCCTGTGTTCATAGGTATACAAGCTTTGTAGTTAAGAATTATAATGTAATTAAAAAATGTTCAAAATTATTTGACCGAGATTTCCATAGACACCAATTATTTTTTTAATAATGCCACACATAAAAAATATCAGAATATCGAAACACTCAAACCATTATTGGTTGGCTTCCATCCATTCTTGTTGTATCCGCTACTCGAGGAACACCGGATGTCATTTCTCATCATTGTGTTATTCTAAAACCGCAAATAAAAAATACTGATCTATTTTTTATTCTATATCCATTGTTTTATACCACAATAGTGATGTTTGATCTCCATCCCAAACCCAGGGTTGCAATCCATTACCCCAAAAAACGAATTTTCAATAATTGATCATCAGGTATTCATTGAATCATAGGACTATGTAAACACCAATGATGAAAACATATAGACTGGGGATCCAAAAACACAAACAAAAGATACCGAGTGATACTTATCCATTTTTCAGTTTTTCTAGATCAATCACCATTATAAAGTTGAAAAAGTATCCCACAATGAACAAAACAAATCATCCCCCAAATCCAAGATAAAAAATCTATACCAGAAAATGATATATCCATGAATAAATTAATTAGTTGATTGATTCCCATGAATCATGGTATAAAAAAATAGAGATAAATCAATAATAAAACATCAACCATTGATTTTTATCAATTTTTATTGAAGATATAATATGTGTACTTTTCATTGAAAATATCCAAAAGTTGCACTAGACATTGGGTTTTAATCCAAGAATTATTCAATATTTCATTCGAGAATGATCCTATAATGAAACCTCATCAAATATCTAGGTTTATGTGGATAACGAGAGTATTTATTCCATATTAGCATATTTAAAAGTGTTTTTATGTCAGGGAGAAAAATAAAAATTAAAATAATTTAATTATATTATTTATTTTACAATTCTCATGCGACTATGCTCAACCTTAACATCTAACACATTCTATAGTTATGTATTTCCTATTGCAAAAATCTGTGTGCTTGAAGTTATTACATTTAATATATTCAAAACAATTATTTCAGACTCATAGGCCTCATAATATTACACCATTTCAGTTCCAAGCTCCAAAAATACTTGTAGAAACATTATAAAGTCTAACATGACAAAAAATAGTACATTAAATGATTCACATATTCAATAATTTTTGTCCCTAAAAAGAATAAACTAAACCAAAATATGGGGATACTGATCTCTCTAATGGGTCTCCCACTCCTTTGAGATCCCCTAATGGTTTTTGACAATGTCAAAAAATTAACACAAATGGAAACCACTATCTTTTGATGGGTCCTTCCCTATCGGTTCCAAACAACACTTTCCATTTGAAAAAGGAAACACCAATCTCATGGATTCGCTTACCCTGGTCAACATCATGCAATGAGTTGATCACCTGCAAGCTCAACTACAGAAAGTGGAGAACACCAAACATCCAAAACTAATGTGATAAAAAAGTTAATTGTTACACCACCTATCTAAAATGACAAATATATAGGAAATGAAAAGGTCATAAGGACCCCAAAGATTGCCTTCCATGCTAGATCAAACTACAAAACTCTCCAACTCCAAAGACCATCTTTTATGGTCCGTAATGAACACCTGACGTTTCTTGGTAGTCCTCATCCACAAATGAATGAAATATACTCTTAAAACCATATCTAGAACAAAATATAAGACCCTTGAATCACCACCTTGAAGCTTAGAATAGTATAACTATGACCTAGAATGACTGTCAAACATGGCCTCGAGAATCTGCTACATCGGTGGTGGTGTAGTAATCCCTATTAAACACACAATACTTTGATGGTAGAATATCCACATAGATATTCCACAAAAAAACATCAAACCTTGAAATATGTTTACCAAAACCTAATATATTTTCTTACTCGTCCATTTAATTGAGGTGAAACATTATTCTCAACTGCAACATAGTCCCGAAATACTTCCAACATCCTGTACCTATTTGTTCCATGTAGTAATAATCATAGTCTACAATGCTAGTAAATGGAATTAAATGAAGACAGACTACCTCATCAACAAATAGGTTTCCAAAAATCTCCATAAAGATCTATTTTTCATAATCTATAAATATATTAAACAATAAAAATTTATCTCGAAAACAACGGCAACTCCCTCAGTTATTCAACTAACACCAAAAGATCTTGGTTCATTCTCACCTTCACCAGATGTAGTTACAAGGTATAGAAAACCCCCTCAACACCTTTTTTCACATAATGACCACAACCATCATCGATACACTGAAAATAATGACATGATTTTCCCACTCTATGAATCTATCAGGAACAAACCTAGTGGATATTACGACATAGAAGAACTCACTTTCAATATTGTTGAGTTATACCTCATTTTCTATCTGAAGACGTAGGTGGGTAAAAAATAATTAATAGAGTTAAACCACACAATTATCATGTGTATTGTGTTCACCAAATAATATTATAAGCACACATGGTTATTACTTAAAAAGACTAATGAAAATAGATCCTATATGGGTAAAGAATGTGTTCTATATGTCTCATGATTCATCTATGATATTCAATGTACCAAGCGTATCACCAATTAATCCAATTAACTAGAGAGTATTTTTAGAGACACCACTAGCATATCCTACTAAAAAACTAGATTAAGTGATATCATTTGTCAAGAATGAACTCTTAAAACAAGTTCACCAAAAAGTAGTTGTTGAAGAACTATGTGATTCTCATGGTTGGATACTCTTCCTCCCATTACATAGTCCATAGGAAATCAATTTACACACAACTTCATTAACTCTTCTAGATCTTATTCTAACAACACATGGAATCCTAGGATAAAGTAAATAGGTATTATAAATCCCATACATTGTAACTCCTCAAACCACACCTCTGGATATCAAAGCTAGATGAGACTATCTGATATACTATCACAGATATCATGTCATCCTGAGAGAAAGTCTATGATAGAAAAAAATAACACTTGATGGAGTGATAAACCTTGTAAATACATAATTAGTATGTCCAGTAAATTCTCCCCCAGCACATGAAATAAAAGTTAAAATAATTTGATACTCCATGGGTAATACTAGCCACTATATAAGAATGAGTATATAACCTCTTGTGAATGAGATCATCATGGTCTACATAGGATTAATACTTATAAATAGAGAAAAACACCATCCCAACAAGCTCTAATCACCGAAAAAATTGGTGGAAAAATATAACATGGATAGTAGGTAACTATTGTATACTACGAAAAGCATTATAGGGTCTCACCGCCACTATGATGAGATTCCATGAATGGATGAATCTCTCCTCCCAATGTCAGGTCATACTATTAGTAGAATTGTTTAGTCAATGGTTTTCTTTGTAGGAGCCTTAAAGATAATTTTTAGTAGAAACGATCCGCTAACGTCACTACGTATCAAATATGGTATATATAAAGGATTTGTGGATCATGAGTACATGTGAAATATATAGTTAGGGTAGGGAATACAAAGGTCGTATCTTTAACCCCAATCGAAGCCTTTTGAGCACCTAATTCATGGAACTCATTCTTTCCATTTACAATATATCTAAAACTACTAGGGATTTATATAATACATTATTACAAGAAAATATCAAACACATAAGTCAGAATAACTCAACCAACATACATCGATACTATCCGCTTTGGGTGGCGCTAGCTCACCCAAATGGTTTTAGATCACAACTCAAGAACATATCTTGGTGGGTAAATTTTCCCTCTTCCATGCATGTAAAAATTTATATCAAGAATTAAAATAATAGGTATCTATCGATTCCCAACATATCCTTCTTAAAATAACATGAATAATGGATGAAAAATAGTGACCCATTCCTGGATCTAATAGTACCACAACAAGAGTATGTGGAACAAATATCGCACATTGAAGAACTCTTAGGTTCTCTAGGTAATTAAACTTTAGTTCTTATAGCTTCATGATTTCTACCCCCAGCTTCCCTGGCCTATAGTGGTCCACCTAGGGGTGGTGGTGGTAGTATAAAACAAATGTTCAGACCACCTCCTACATTATTATTATCCTCTATCACGTATGCCACACCACAGACCTCTTTGCTCATGCTGATAACTATGCCAAGGTGGTTTCTAAACTATATATATGCCTGATGAATAATATGTAGAGAAATACCTCATGAGATAGAATCTCCCATAACAAGCATAGTAATTTATCTTCTTTGAAGTACTAATCTACCCCTAAGATATCTGAAAAAACACTAGTTTTATGACTTTTGTCAGACACCTACTATTAATAGGTCATACTAATCATGCCTAAAAATAAATACACACCTAACAATCTAATTCTATTTGATCCAACCATGTGAAAAATCGTCCACGACCCAATGAGACATCCAAGACCTATTATAGTATGTTACATCCACCTGAACCACTGGTGGTGGTTCTATAAACTGATCAACTAGATAATATTAAACAATATGACCATCCTCAAGAAATCTATCCTCCTAACTAACTCCACTCATGAAGGCCACATCATTAATCTGGTAGAACTCTTGGCTCTGTATTGGTAATCTCTCTAGATATCAACATAAATAAATTCTGAATGAATAAAAACTTACCATCGTAAATGAGTATATATGATGAGTTGAATAAAAAAGGACATGAAAACAAAAAACCATTCATTATAAATGCATTTGACAATGTTTTTTTCATACATATATTTCCTACGTATACTGAGTTAACAAGAATTTTATTATGGTCCAGGTGAATGGATACATTATCCTCCACACCAATACTGGGAACCCCATCCTGAGATAAAAACATGATACTTTAACACTATTTACCTGGTTATGAAACCAAACATAACATATAGACATAAGTGACACCAAACTCTTATCCCAACCCAAGGTTGTGACACCCCAAACCAAGAACCAGGGATCCAATGCATTGTTTTATTACATAAAAATGATTATAGGGAATCAAATCCCAATGAACTGACCAATTTAGTAGTATTGGAAATCCATATTATATATTTAATACCCATAACACATTAAAGAAATAGAAAATATAAACATTATAGATAATAGTATGAAATAAAAAGAATCCTTGAAACTAATTCAGTGGATTACTCTTTATAACATGGGTAATGTAAACCTAGTAAGGGTGACTCAGATGCTCTATAAGTTTAAGTAAAGTGGAATCAATAATAAATCAAAAAGAATAAATCTGCATAGAAAGGTAAATAACATATAAAAATGAATTTAAAATAGATAAATATCTAATAATAAATGAGGAAAGGTAATAAACTAAAAATAAATTCTATTTAATCAACAAAATGTTAATAAAATTCATCCATATTTTCTATCATATGAAAAAATCAGGGATAATATCAATAATAACTAAAATATCTAGGAAAGAAATTCTTAATTATTAGAATTATTTTATTAGGTATATGGAATCCTTTGATATAAATATATATCTTCTAGATATATTAAATGTATAAGTAAAAACCTGTTTAATTTGGCCAAATTAATTTTCTCATGAGAATCTACTGATGCATCGAGTGTCTATATAAAGTATGGACCCCACCCTTCATTTCATGTCCATACCATTCCACATATAAAGTAATAAATAAAAAATAAAACTTATCATAAAATATACATTTTCAATAAATAATATAAATTTATCAATAATTCCTCAGTGTATGATATTTAATATAAATGGTTTTTTATGTTAATTAATGAAAGTACCATTGAAATATCATTAAAATATTCATGTGGAAAATAATATTTAAATGTTTCATATTATCCCATTAAACCTTAAATAATTTGAATCATAACACCCCATGAATTAAAAAAATGTATAATATAATTAAGATAAGAATATTATTGATATATATTTTCCAATATTAGTATATACACCATATAAAAGTAACTTTCTACATAACAGAAAATAACTCTTAATGGAATGTAGATTGAGATGAAATATCTTACCTTTAGAAGAACTTGTCTCATGTGTCTTTATATTCCTAAATAATAAACTTATTTTATTTATTTACTTCCATAATGACCATTTTCATTTTTATCATTAATTTTATTTCCCTTGTTATCATGTTTTATACAACTATATAAACAATTATGTTTACGTCATTTCTTTTTACCAAATTTGGTTTATGTGTCAAACATGAATTTGGTATGTCAAATATTGTTAAAGGAGTCATTATATGGACATATATAGAATAATAATAATGAAATAATAATCATAACTATACATAAATTATACTTTTAAAACCAATTATGAAATTTAGTTATGAAAAAATGATCCAATCATACAACCATGGAGATGGTAGGCCGTATGTATTCATTAACAACCTTTAAATTTTCCAATGATCATTATGGAAAGAAGTTAAGTAGTATTATATATTTATATAATGATTATTATATCATAAATACAATTTTATTGAATAATATTTACTTATATATATAATTATGTTCATGTAAAATAATCACATCATGTCGAGGAGGTGGTGGTCCACATGTCCACGACCAGCGTTATCACTTTTTAGTATGTGAAAAGGGTAATAAAGAAAATGATATATATTATATTTATATAAAGGTAATTATTTCATGAAAATTTTATTTTTATTTTTTATGTAACTTATTTTTAATTAAAACTATCATTTATATATTCCATGTATCTTTTAAAGGAATCACATTGGTTTTAGAAGGGAATAGTCCACACTTCCACAAACGATGTTATTGTTTTTACACAAAATAGAAAGAATAAAGGTATGATACATATGAAATTATAGAATAATAAAGAAATTATTAATTTCATATATATTATATATAAAAATATTTCACATCATAATTCCCAAACATGAATAATGGTAATGAAAAAATGAATGGTGGTGGTTTCATGTGGTGGTAGTTCACCATATACATAATTTGTATGTTCATCAACTATTAGATGAAAGTGTGAGTAAGTAACCCATAAAATAAAACAACTAACTATATTTGGGATAATGATGTTATTATATATTCATGGAATAAAAATAATTTTAAGAGTAGAGGAATCAATAAAACTAAAGAGCTTAAGGAAAGATGTTACTTCTTCCTTGGGTAACTCCACTTGGTTTACACCAATGTGATTTCATAGAGGGAATAATTACTAATATTTGGATTATAGTATGAGGGTATGTATTTTTAGTATCTATTAGGGAAGATCTTGGTCAAGAATATTTGGTTTGGGATGTGTGAGGAAGTGGGATGCTTGAGTTTCTTTTTTAGGGGATGAGGAGTGGCACTCTTGTAAATTTTGTAAAAGGGAATTCCACCAATGTTTATTCTATTTAAATTGGCTAAAATGAGAATCATAATTCAAGATATGGTTGTATATGGTCGAAATATTCCCATCCAATTCCATTGGAAAAGTTTCTAGGTCGTTTTTTCCATTATGATTTTGATTTAGTCCAATGTTAAGCTTAATTTCACCATAATCATTGTAATTAATTTTAAAAAAATTCACAATAATTTTTTGTAAAAAACTAAGTAAAACATATTAAACATTATAAATTACTCATATTACAAATATTTAGTCCTTTTTTAATTACCAACACATAAGTGGTAGAAATTAATTTAAATTTAATCCCACATATATGATGAAAGTGCATATTTTTAAAGTAAAAATGTTCAAAAAATTTCTACGTTTTTATATCAAATTTCAATGTGAAATTGATTACAGTGAACTATATTGGAGTAATTAATATAAAATTTATGTAATTAAACTTTTAATCTAGTTATTAATTTATTTTAAAACTATAAATATACTACACAAAAGAGACATTTTGAATTAAAATTCTTAATTTTTCACCTTTCATTAAAAAATGAAACTTCCCAAAAAAATACCTGTGATAAACTGTAAGATAATTATTATGGTCTGATTTAAAAAACCTTTTTTATTCTCATATATTAAATTTAAAAAATCATCAAAAATTGGATTTTAAATAGGTTCTCCATTAAAATTTATTAAAACTTCCAGTATCGAAATATATGTTACTATTTGTAATATTATGTTTATTCTTATCTTATGCATAAAAAATATATTGATTAAATATAAAAATATTTGATTAAATACAATATTTATATATATATCATTAATTTCAATCAACAATTATAATTAATTTAATTTATTACAATAAAACAGTTTTGTTAGCATAAAAATAATAATATTTTACTTTATATTCAATTGGATTTCATATTTATTTCTAATTAATTTATAACCAATGAATTTGTTTTATATTTTTGAAAAATAACAGATTTCCATTATTTAGTAAACCATTTTTATAAATACATTATTTAATGTCTCAATTTTTTACTATATTAAATAACAATATAGTAATAATATGTTTTTTATTCTGTAAAACTCTATCTTGTATGTAACACAATCCATTGATGAAACTCGTTGTTGCATGCGATACATGCTAACTCAGTATCACATTCATTACAAGATATATAATGGATTTAATTTATATGAATATTTAAATATATTCTAATGTCTTAGGATATGATATCCTCGGATGTGCTTGGTGATGCGTGTGATGTACCCTATTAAATATAATATACTTATTTCCAAATTTGGGGGTGATATATTCTCCCCATAATAATTAAATTGCATCCAAAAAATTTAAACATGATCTTGATATTCGACTGTTTGATATTTGAAAATAACCTATTATTGAGAACCCAACAACTTATATTGGGTTAATACCATATCTTCTTATTAAGAAGTGATAGAAAATGGGACGGTCACAAAAAAAATGGATTTAAAATAAGATAATGTTATTGGAAACATGGACATGTAAGAATATAAAACTATCATGTTATGATGAAGAGTGATATATAACATGTTCAAAAAAAATTTGATGACCACAATGAGATAAAATATATGTGAAAAAATAGGTTATTGATATCATAAAAAATTACGATAATGGGAGAACATTTTTGTTTCAAGAACCTTTTCCTAGAGTTTATAAATTATTTTAATATCTATGAATATAAGTAAATAAATTTTTATATTTTACAAACAAAATCTTATCTATTAGTTGTGCATTTAACAATTTTTACTTAATTTCATATCACATGATGCATTATATGGTGAAGAAATATATTAACATATGAAACATCAGACAAATATCAACAGAAACCATTTCATAGATGGTTAACTTTTATAAAATATTATGATCCCAAAAAATAGAAGGAAGGTCATTGAATTTTAAAAATTAATATATCATTTTCTTCCAATCAAAATGAAGTATTTTATAGTAAATATTTTAACACCTTCATTTTATATCACATTGAAACATGGTAATTCATTAATTACCATAAAACCTTATTGAAAACATGCATGATTATTATTCCTTAAATATAATAGATAATATTTGATATGATCCTTAAGTTGAAGAAATTTAAACTCCATCAAAGATTATATAAACCACTTTGTCAATAAATCATTACCTAGTTACAAGGATTAATCACCGATCTGATTTTAGTTATCCAAACCAATAATTTCATTATCCAAACATCAATTTATTAAAATTATGTACATATTATTGGTTATCTTTTCCTAAAACATTATTTTCCAAAAAAAATTACATTCCACGAATTGCATTTTCGGGTTATGATTCAACATATGATCTCAAATGCTTGAACAAAAAGTACTATAGTATAATCTTTATATATTTCATAAATCATATTATGAGAAAATAATAAATAAAATACCTTTGAAACATATTTTTTAGATACAAATACATAAGTACATTAATTATTCAAATTTTGTTATGTCAATAACATATAATCCACCTTTCCATTTTAGCTTATTATGATTTATATCCTCCTTATTATTGGGTAGTTCATTTGAAATGTGTCCCAAATCCTTATATTTGTAACACTAAATAAATTTGTTTCCTTCTTCCCATTACATTAATTTTCAAGGTGATGCTTTTCTATGAACTTGTAACAAACTCCCAATCCTTCAATAATTTACCAAGGTGATTCTTTACAAAGTTATCACATGCATGAAAATCCTTTTTCTCCTCCTTCCCTCTATCTTCCATTTAGTTTTCCTTTATCATGTTATGTTACTTCTCATTTTATCCATAGGACATGGATAAATATTTTTATTTTCTGATAGCATATGAAACTATTTAATCATATGGAAAATAGGTCTAAGACACCTTATCCCTTCAAAGACATATCTTAATTCCTTCAACAAAATGATCAATCTCACATTATAGGCTTCATATAAAATATTTAGCATAACTTACTAACATAGTAAAGGTAGATTTATGCTCCACAACACCTTCTTGGTCCTTTTACTTTTAACTAAGGAACATTTTCTTCATCTCATTTCATTTCTCATAAGAGAAGTATTTATCAATGAATGTATCAGTAAATGTTATCCACTACATGATTTCCATTTTTTCTTTATCCCTAGTATCTTGAACCAACTACCATAATTTCTCCCCAACCCCATTCATATAGAATACTACAAGTGTATCTGTTTCCTTTCCACTACATACCAATTCCATAAATATTGTCTCCAAATATTTGATCCATTACTCAACCACGATATGTTTTTTAATGTAAATGTCTTGGTCAAAGACCAGGACATAGTTTATTAATAAATAATGAAAGGAACTACAAAAGTCTGAAAGAACGGATTTTATTACAATATCTTTCATAAGGAGGAAGAAGGTCAATCAGTAGATTATTGGTCCACGTAAAGCTCTGGTTGATTCCTTTATGAGCAAGACCATCATCCACCATGTTCGATTCCTGGTAGGCATGTGTGGAAATGTATCTAATCTCACTAAGAGAGTCTAGTAAGCTCATCCAGCGAGTTATAAGCATCCAGGAAAGGTGGACCACACTGTTCCAAATCGCTTGGACGATGGTGGTGGAGTCGCTTTCAATCCAAATGTCATTCCAACCATTTATTTTCACAAACTAAATATCCTGGATCACTGCAATCATTTCAGCTTCTAAATAGGTGGTGCTGGGGGGATCCTCCAAGGAAACACCCATGAAAGTGGCCCAGATAATCTCTGCAGATTGCTCCAAAACCTGCTGGACCCAGATTCTTTTTTTAGGCTCTATCCATATTAATTTTGATCCATCTAGGAATAGAGTCCTTACAGAATACCTCAATTGAATGATGTAGTTTTTATTAGAGTCTGACAACCAAAAGTCATCTGAGGACCATAATGTTCTTAACGGAATTGTCACAATTATCTTTTTTAAGCAAAGTGGCATCCCTGATAGCAATGAGAATTCTAGAATGACCCTCATTAAGGTTGAGTGAGTGCTTGTTATGGAAAATATCATTACGATCATACCAGATAACAAGGTGAATCTCGTAAATAGCAGAATAGAAAAGTGTTTTAATTTTCTTCAAGAAATTGAGCTCCACACAACGTTTTAGATGAATAATAATTTTGTCACAACAAATCCATCGGCAATCAAATAGGTTAGTAAAAAAATTTAACAGAGCAGAAGCTATAAAAAACGATAAGAAAATATGGTTAGTGTAATATCTATGTTTATGACATAGATGACATTTTGAGAAGCCTTTGATGCCAAAGGTTTGAAGGCTGACTTCAGTTGGAACATGATTATGCGCAATAATCCAAATAATATTTAGTCTATAGGGCTTGATCCATGAATTATCAAAATGTTTGATCCACCAAAAAAAATTATCGGATTGAGTAAGATTATGATTGTAGAATGATTTTGAATCCAATATACCATTATTGGCAGGTTCCTAAATGAGTAAATCTTCCATATTAGATAAAGGGTGAGTGTCGACCACATGAATAATAGAATCTGGGAGATTGGGGTAGGGGGCATTCATAAACTCCTGAATAGAGTAATTCATACTGTTGGGAGGGGAGTGAGTAGATAACATGGAAATCAGGGGGGAGCCAGACCAATTATCGAGAAAAAAATTTAAGGAGGAGTTTTTACTTACCATCCATCTTGAATTATGAATAATGCTGTGAAAAGAGTCTCTGATGAAGGGCCAGATTGAGGAGATAAGATAACTCAAGTTACCTTTTTTTAGATTTTCCAAGAATATTTTCCAATGAAACTCAATGGAGGTAGTATTTTTATTGATCAAATTACATGTGAGTTTGGCTTGAAGAGCCTCATTATAATGATTGAGATTCTTGATTCCGAGACCCCCATTTTCGAATGGTTTGCAACATGTAGACCAAGTAATAGTAACAAGATTTTTCTCAACAGTGCTGCCAGACAATTTTTTTTTTAATTTAACCATTCATTATTTTAATCGAAGAGGTCGGCCACTTATAAATCATTAGAAAGTAAACAATTTTGGAAATAATGGTAAATTTGACAAGGAAAATCCTTCCAGCCATGGATAGGGATTTCAGTTTCCAGGAAGAAAGCTGTTGAAGAACCTGATCCACCACAGAAGAGAAATACATAGCTTTAGGTCTTTACTAGAATAAGGGAACACCTAAATATGTAAAGGGAAGGATACCCTCCTTGATTCCAATGTTTTCAATGATCTTGGTTTTTCGGGTGATATGGAATCCTTTTCCAAAAAAAATAAACGACTTATACCAACTAATGGATTGACCTGACACCTCCTCATAAAGAGATAAATTATTTTTGAGATTCAGAATATTTCTTTTCCTTCCATTTAGGAAATGGATAATTTCATCTGCATATATAAGACGGGTCGGAGCATTTATGTTATGAGCTGTTGGAATAGGTTTTAGCTTGTTTTGACCAACCAAATTGGTGAGCAGCCTGCTAAGATAGTCTACCGCGATGGTCAAAAGGATAGTAGATAGATGATCACCTTCTCAGACACATTTAGTACATTTAAAATGTCCTCTAGGGGAACTATTTACATGGATAGTAAGGTAAGTCTATTTAATCAAAGAATGGATCCTATTAATAATGACATCATTAAAGCCAAAATTACGGAGCACCATAAAGATGAAATTCCAGTCTATGGTATCAAATGCCTTCCAAATGTCATGTTTAATGGTAAAATTACCACCTCTAGAAAGTTTATTAAGAGAATTGATGCATTCCGAGGTAAGGAAAATGCAGTACTGAATAGATATACCTTTGATAAATCCAAATAGGTTCTAGGAAAAAAAATTGTTACAAAGAGGGGATAGTCTGTTAGACAAGATCTTAGTAATGATTTTATAAAGAGAATTGATGAGAGAAATGGGATGGAATAAATGAATTTCTGAAGCATTCGGGAATTTGGGAATAAGATTAAGAAATTGATCATTGAGACCATGAGGGAGACTTCCATTAGAAAAGAAAAATTTGACAAGCTTACAAACATCAGAATGGATAACATCCCAATGTTGTTGATAGAAACCATTATTAAAACCGTCCAGACCCGGTGCACTGTCAGGATTCAGATCAAAGACAGTGGATTTAATTTCATGGTCTAGATGGATTCTCAAAAGAGAGAGACTGTTCTCCTCATTAAGAAGAAAAGAAACAATTCCAGTAATGGGGACTTTGTTAATGGGTGGACCATTGAATATGTTCTCAAAATACAAGACCACATGATTAGCTATGGCCACTTTAGTGTCAAAGAGGGTGTCATTTTCCTTGAGAAAGGTAAGATATCTACAAACCTTCCTAATTATTTGAAAGTAATTATAGAATGTGGAATTTCTATCCCCATCTGTAAGCCATTTCGCCTTGATCATTTTCTTGCGGATGTTATCTTTGAGCACAAGAAGGGAAATAAGTTTCAAGGAGATGTTGATTTCATTCTGGGGATCTAATGAAAAGTCAGAATTAGTAGTGGTGTTTTGAATGAGATTGATTTTAGCTTCCAGAGTGGCAATGTCCTTATCAAATTGCTTTGATTTATCCCCACAAAATCATTTGAGACTTTGTTTGAGGTGTTTGAGTTTTATGACACAGGAAAATCCATTAAGGTGGTGATTCATGGAATCCCAATTTTTTGAGGAGAGTAGAACAGTCTGGATCTGTAGACTAAGCATTATTAAACATGAAAAAATGTTGGTTTTGGATTGTTTAGGTAGAATATTTAAAACAATTGGGTAATGATCCGAATTTAATTTGAGTAACGTAATACTGGAAATAGAATCCCAATCATTCAAAGCAGGGATGCCCACGAAATTCATGTCATTTTTTCTAGAAACAGTCATATTGTAATATAATCGGTTCCACATGAACTTATCACCCGTAAGATTGACTTAAATCAAATTACAATCTTCAAAAGCGGCCCTAAATTATCTAGACCAAATCTGAGAGTGCATTGGGAAAATTTTTTCACTAGGGGAAAGAATAGCATTAAAATCACTTAGGACAAGCCAAGGGTCTTGGATGGTGGAAGCCATCACTAAGAGTTCATTCCATAGAGTTTTCAGTCTTACAAAATGGTTGTGGCTTCTATCACATATAGAAATCTAATATCAGATAATTGATGTAATAACCCAAACATTTATCAATTAAATTTCTCCTTTCTTGTAGTAATGTCTTAATAACATTAAAAAACATTAGGAAACTCAATTCCAATGTTGGACTACTATGTGATCATTAATCATAAATTTTCTACTTTTTTGTTTTGAATTTCAAATATCTGACATAGGCAGTTGTGATTAGTATCATGTTTGGTGTCCGAGAGGACAAACATAAATTTTTAGTGAATAGTAACATACCCTTATGAACAGTATCATATCTTTATGAATAGTAATATGACCCATATTAATAGTAAATTGGATGAGTGATTAGGAACCAAACCATTGATAGTATAAATAAAATTTATCTATCTTATAATTTGTAATATGATTTTATTACATATAGAGTTGGTATTTTTTAATTCATGAATATTTAATGGTTAATTAAATAATTTAATTGAAAAATTATTATCATAAAAATTATTAATAAACTATTATTTAGATTTATTATGATTATATGATAATTTAATGAGACTTCAATTATTTTTTTAATATATTAGAAAAACAATTTTTAATTTTAAAATTTGTATTTCTCAAGTAAAATGTGTCTTTAAGTTAAAAATAAATTAATCATATTTATAAAAGTATTTTCATAAAATGGTGTTCATTTTTGAATTATATAAATCAAAAAATGGTTATAGTAATTTTATTGGGATTTTACTAAAATACTCGAGTTCTTTCTGAATAGAGAAATTTGATAATTTACAAAATATTCCAAATAAATGAATTTTTGCATCATACTTTAGTCATAGATGATGTAAATGGACATTGGATCAAAATCACATGCACTTATTTCTATTTTTAGTCACAATAATCCTCACAATTTATTTTCTTGTAGAGAAATAATATATTAATGAATATAATATTGAGAAAACCCCTCCCCCCTCCACTATAAATACAACCCCTCACAACCTAATTCCCTCACACCTCTATGGACTTGTTCCTACTCCAAATTATTCTCAAATATCTTCCCAATATCATCCCCCATTTGTATAATCCTTATTTATCATAAAAACAGTTTCTCCTCTAAAGTGGCTCTCAAAGAATATATATTCAAGAGGAAGTTTCTCTCTCTTTTCTTTCAAATGATTTTCAATTTTCATTCATTTTCTTATATTATCCTTAACGTATCTTGTAAAATTTTCAAGATAACTGAATTATTATCGATATAATAATATTATATCATTTTAATGTACGATTATTCATTATACTCCTTCCTATCTCTTTTTGTTTATAAAAATAAAATTATTGCTCGTGATGTGTTAAGTTACCTATATCTTGGGAGATGCACATCCATTCTCCATAAAATCTTTCGAGGATTTCAATAAACCCATTAAATGGTAGAAAACATATTTTAATTTTTATTTATAACCCCATTTATGATCTGGTAACAACTTGTATACATAATCCTAAATGATAAAATAAAACATGTTCTTTGTGATCTAAAAATGGTCCAAATTAACCTAAAATGATCATCATTAAATTTTAACTAATGATTCATCCTCATGATATATAACCAAAATAATTATAAGATAATTTAAATTTATGTAATATCCTTAATATCATGTAATAGAAATTGTGGATGTTTATCCATGTTCCACATGAACTTTAATTCATGTAAACAAGTGAACATTTTATGAAATCTAAGAAAAAATAACACTACCAAACAATATATTTAAACTCAATAACTCATCAAAAGGCCCATAAAAGAATGTAATGAAACCATAATAACCATATTAATGTATAAAATTTTATTTAATTTCTAATTAATTAATCTAATTTAATTATGCATGACATTAAAGTGATGAAACCCTTTGGCTACAGGGTATAGGGAATTCTCAAACCTAACTTTCTTTTTCGGGATTTTCCCTCTTTCATTACATTTTCAGTACGATTATTCCTTAAAAAAATTTATTCTTAATTATCTTATATTTTCTATAATATTATTGTTTTCCACTAGAATTTATTTCAGAAACAATGTTTTCTAAAATAACTCTTCATTCAAAAACACATGTTTTACTTCTCACTCATGGTTGATGATTCTTGAATCAAGTATGATATTCCCTCATTAATTTGGGAACCCAATAGTTTTTAACATATTATTATGAAATTAAACCCATTCCATTCCATGGGTTACTACATGTATGTGATTCATATATGTTCTATGTGGAATGCATGTCAATGTAAATCTTGTGATGTGATGGGTGCACAAAAAATTATACTGCGAAATGTAAATATTATGATGTGATGGGTGTTTCAAGAATTATATTGAGGTACAATGCATTGGGTAATGTGATGAACCTCATGAGTAATTTGATGTATGTGTGAACATAATTCTATCTTTGTTCACAACTATGTGTTGTAGTTGACCACTAAGATATGATGTTTTTTTTATGCATTGGCACATTCCAAGTCTTTTATTAATGATTCCTTTCATGTTTATGATCCTATGCCAATTTTATTACGATAATAATTATGCTCATCCCATGTTATATTTTTTCATTTTATTATCTATCCTCTTACTGGGCTTTTATCTCACCTATATTTGATATATATCCTCAAGTGATTAATTGTACTAATACGAATTCAAGGGATAATAAAAAGATAGAGAAGAAGGAATTAAATAAATTATTATGTTTATATAGTAAAAGTTATGTTTGGTCCTAGTTTTCCAAAGTCACTAAACCTTTGGACACTCTTTGTGTCATGATATCTTATTTATTTCATTAAAATGATGTAAAACTAATGTATGAAAACAAGGTTACCATAGTTGGTATCAGAGGCATAATTTAGTTAATTTGGGAATTAGGATTCGAGAACCTTAGTGAAAAACCTAGTATGAGACTAAGTATATGTAAGAAAAAAGGATGTTTTTCTAAACATAGGGATCCCATAAGATATGATTTTAGTGTTAATTGAAAAAAGGAATGAATTACTTATTCATGTATTGTTGACTTATGTTTTTTCTAACATGTATATTATATAAAATGGGGGAACTAGGAGAAACTAGGGTAACCACCCCTATCAGATACAATGCAGTGATTGGTGGAATGAAATTCCTAATGATTTGAGGGGTGGAGTTTAAAACATTATGGAGATAATTACCTTATTATCATAGCTTATGAATAATAACTTGAATAATGTGGAATATCCTCCTTTACCTAAGAGGAATAAACTGTCTACTAAGTGTTTTATGTGGGAATGACCACCAAATTTTAGTGTGTCATCTTATCCACTAGTTGTGGAATAGTTGGTCAACTCAATAGAGAAGATATTTTCTATTATTCACTATTTTGAGATAGAGAAGGTGACTCTTGTTGTTTATTGTCTTGATGGAAGGGATTTCAAATAGTGGGATTTGATTTTGAACACCAAACCAAGAGATGAAATTGATGAAATGGAGTGGGTTGATTTAAAGATAAATTTTACTAAACATGTATTTCCCATGAACTATTCATACGAAGAGGGAGAAAGAATTCATATAGATAAATTGAAAGGATGGAGAATCTATCAAGGTATACATAGAGATCTTCATAAAGAATTCACGGTATTCTTCGGTATTTTGATCCATAATTATAGAATAATTGATAGATTCTTTAGTGGAATAAAACCACACCTTCAAAAGGCTCTGGAAACTCATGACTTTGGGAGTTATGATGTAGTTGTATGGTTTTCTCTCAAACTGGATATGGGGGTTGGAGAATGGTCATTGGTCAATGATGATAAGAAACAAAATATGGGATTTTATTCTCGAGGATCTAATGAGAAGGGTGGACAGAAAACTCAACCACACACATGTCAAAAATCTGGGAAAGACATCATGAGAATTTCATCATAGGGATGCGGAAATGCTTCATGTGTGTGAGAGAAGGCCACTAAGACCAGAAGATTTAAAAATAAATGAGAAGGAATAAGAATGTGGTCGAGGAAAGGAGAGAACAACCCATGGTACAATGAAAAAACTGTAGGGATAAAGGGCACTATGCAAGCCAGTGCACTAAACCTCAAGCCCCAAGGGTAATCAGCGCCATTAACCACCAAAGGAAAATGAGAAAGGGAAGGCTTATTCCATCACTACTGTAAACGTTGAGTAAGAAAATGAAGTTGTATAATGTACACTTATTATTTACTTAAGAATTGAAAATGTCTTTTTTTATTCTATTTCTACGCGTTCCTTTATGTCTTGCATAATTTCTAGAACTATTGAATCGAATAACCAAAAACATGAATTAGAGATACCTGTAAAAGTAGTGAGTGGTGAATCCATTTCATGCTGAGTGTTGGAATCTTCTCCTCTTAGTGTATGAGAGGTTATTCTTCCAGATTATCTTGTGAAATTTCCCTTGGTGTAATTTGATTCTATAATGGGAATGGAGTGGCACTCATTTTATAAATCACATATTAATTTTCAGTAAATTGAAATATCTTTTCGTATTCTGAACCATCAAGATATCCTCTACAAATTCAAGAAAGAACATGAATATCATTTAAAAAATGCTTAAATGGTGTGGGTGTTGATTCATTTTAAATAAGCACACATCACTCAAATGCTAGAGTCAATGGAAAGTGTCAACCTAGTGGAAATGCCCATCATGAGGGATTTCTGTTATGTATTTCCTAAAGAGTTTCCCAAACATGCCCCAAATAATGAGATATTCTTCTCTATAGAACTCATAACCAGAGTATCTCATAACTCATTGTGTCCATATATGATGTCTTCTATTGAACTGGAAAAGTTAATGAAGCAGCTGCCAGAGCATTTGGACAAAGGGTTCATACGCTATAGTGTATCACATTGGGGTGCTTCAGTGCTATTTATGATGAAGAAGGATTGAACAATGAGATTTTGTATTGATTATCTATAAATAAATTAGATCACCAAAATTAAAAATTATCCTCATCAATGTATTGAAGAGTTGTTATATCAGTTAATAGAATCTCAGTTTTTCCCAAAGGTGGATCTCCATTCTAGATATCATCATCTAAAGGTGAATATGGAAGATATTCAGAAGACTTCCTTCAATAAAAGGTATGTGTAATATGATTTTTTGGTGATTCCCTTAATACATACTAATTCCCCAAAAATCATCATGTGTTTTATGAATAAGGTCATTAGAAATTTCCTCAATAAATTTGTGGTAGTGTTTCTTAATGATATCATCATCTACTCCATGAACAAGGTGGAATACGAAGAACCCCTAAGACTTGTGTTGGAAATATTGAGAAAGGATAAATTGTACGCCAAGTTCAAAAAGTGTTACTTTTTAATGAATCATGTCATATTCATGGGCCTTGTGGTCACGAGTGAAGGAATTTCGATGGACCCATTGAAAACAAAGGTGATTGAAGAATGGAAAAGACCATATAGTGTCATATAATTCTGTAGTTTTCTTGTATTATCTCGATATTACCAACGTTTTATGATATATTTCTCACGATGTTCAATCTCGCTAACTAAGCTAATAAGGAATGGGGTAAAGTATGTCTGCACTGAAGAATGTGAGGAATGCTTCAAGGAGGTAACGAGAAGGCTGATCACTACACCTATACTCACATTTCTAAAATGCGAAGAATGTTTTGTAATATATAGTGATGCTTTGCAGAATTTATTGGGTTGTGTACTAATGGAAAATGATAATTTTATGGCCTACACCACAATAAAGTAGAATATCAATGAATATAACTAACCAATTCATGATATGGATCTAGCAGCTAAGATTTCTCCAATGAAAATCTTGTGGCACTACCTCTATGGTGAGAAGTCTGAAAAATATACCGATCACAAGAGTCTATTATATATATTCACATAAAGGATCTCACACATGTGTCAAAGGATGTGGTTAGAGCTAATCATAGATTATTATTTCACTATTCCCTACCATCCTAGAAAGGCGAAAAAGTTAGTTGATGCTCTAAGAAGAAAAAAACCGGATACTGTATCCATGATACAGATTGAGAAAGACCTTATCTCCATGGATATGTAAAAGATGGATTTTGAAATCATAACGGTCGGGAATACATCCTTCCTTTACAAAATTATTTCCCAACCATCTACCAAGATATGATTAAAGAGGCACATGGAAATGATCTGGAGTTACAATATAAGGTGAATATAGGAAAGGAAGGGAAGCTACAATAGTTCCACTTCAGTGATGATGGAGAGATTCAGTTTGGAATGCAACTTTGTTTGCCTTAATAAACCATGAAAAAGAAGGATCTATTTGACAATTCACATACCTCATCTTTCTCTATCTATCATGGTAGAACCAATATTTACCAAGATCCTAAAGAACACGTCTTGTGGGATAACATGAAGAAGGAGATTGTGGAATATATTTGAAGGTTCTTCATATGTAATCAAGTAAAAGAAAAGTGAAAAAAGTACAAAGGGATGATGAAACCATTGCCTATACCCATGTGGAAGTGGGAGAATGTCACAATGGACAGTGTAACAAGTCTCTTCATGAAATCTATATGAAATAATGGGAAATGGGTTGTGTGGATGAACTCACCAAGACATCCCAGTTTATTTATATTCAAGATGATCTCCCTCTTGAACAACTTGATATGATTAATGTGAAGGAAGTGGTGAGACTGCATGGTGTTCTAGTATAGATTAACTTTTCTCATAATCCCTTGTACACATCTATATTCTGGAAGAGTCTCCAACATGCTTTGAGTATTTAATTATATTTCAGTGTGTCCTATAAGCCCTAAACTAATGGCCAATCTAAAAGGGATATTCATATCCTAGAAGATATGCTATGATCCTTCTCATTATAATTGAAAGGTGGATGGGATCCACATCTCTTATTGTTTGAGTTATAATATATTAATATCTTTCACTCGTGTATTCATTTGGAACCATATGAATCTCTATAAAGAAAGATATTTAGAACCCAAACCTATAGGGTTGATGTTAGAGAATGAAAGATTCTTTGACTTTATCTTGTGAAGGAGATAAAAAAAAGGGTTCAAGTCATCCAACAACATATCAAAGCTGCTCAGAGTACGAAAAATAGCTATGCTGACAACCATCAGAGGGATATGAAGTTAAATGTTAGAAATAGAGTCTTCCTAATTATATCTCCATGGAAGAGAGTCATGTGGTTTGGAAAGAACGAGAAGCTAAGACTAAGGTACTTTGGCCCCATTGATATCCTCGACCACATGGGAGCTGTGGTATATTGGATTTCAAATCCACCAAAAATGGCTCATGTTTATGAAGTGGTTCCTGTATCCCTCCTAAGTAAGTACATACTATTTCCCTCACATGTTCTAAACATAGACATTGTACAACTGGAAGATGATATCTCTTATGAGGAGCAGACAAGAAATATTTTGGACCGGAGAGATAACGTTCTACAAAACAATAAAACCCACCATTTTAAAGTGTTGCGTAGAATCCATAAGTATGAAGCAACAACATGGGAACCAAAGGATGAGATGAGGGATAATTATCCTCACATGTTTTTGTAAAATAAAATTTCGAGGGAGAAATCTCAAAAGGGGGGATAATGTAATGACCTAACCACTTATCAAAGAAATTTATCACATTATGTAGTAATTTCTTAATCACATAAAATCACATTACAAAACAAAATACCACAAATGAACTACAATGTTACCATTAAACATAAAATTTCTACTTCTATGTTTTGAATTTTGAAAATATAATATACACGGTTGCGATTAGTAAGATGTTTGGAGTCTAATTGGGAAAATATAAATTTTTAGTGAATAGTAACATACCCTTTTGAATAGTAACATCCCCTTATGAATAATAATAATATGAACCATATGAATATTAAATAGTACATGTGAATAGGAACTTTTTCAATGATAGTATAAATTAAATTTGTCCATTCTATAAGTGGAAATATGATATAATTACATTATAGTGTTGGTATTTTTATTAGTCTTGAATATTTAATGATTAATTTATTATTTAAAATAAAAATTATTTTCTAAAAATGTATTCATAAACTAGTATTTATATTTATTATTATTATATGTTAATTTTATAAGAGAATAATTTTTTTTTCAAAGTATTATAGATGTAGTTTTTAATTTTAAATTATTATTTATCAAGTAAATTGTGATTTTAATTAAAAAATTAATATAATCATATTTAGAAAATTATATTTATTAAATAGAGTTCAGTTTTTAATTATACATGTCAAAAAATAGTTTGGGTGAATTATTGATATTTTTCTAAAATACATGATTTTTTGGTCAATAGTGAAATTCGATAATTTAAAAAATTTGCTAAATAAAGGAATTTCTACATCACACTTGAGTCATGGATTGTGTAAATAGACTTTGGATCGAACTAAAATAAACTTATTTATATTTTAGTCAGAATAATCCTCATTATTTCTTGTCTTGTAGAGAAATAATAATTTAATGTATATAATATTGAGAAAACCCCTCACCCCTCCACTATAAATACCACCCATCAAAACCTCATTTTATCACACCTATAAATAATTATTCCTTATACAAATTTGTTTCAAATTTCTTACAAATATTCTACCTCATTTTCTTAATCACTTGGTCTCCTAAAAAGACCAACACCTCTCTCCAATAGAGGCTCTCATAGAATATATATTTAAGAGTCAATTTCCCTCTCTTTTCTTTCAAATTCCATTCAAATTTCAATTATGTTCTTCTCTTATACTCCAATTATCTTATCAAAATTTCATGATTAATCCATTACTATTGATTTAATGGTATTCTATCATGTTAATGTATGATTATTCATTATACACCTCCCTCTCTGTCTCTCTCATTATAAAAATAAGATCCTTGTCCATGATGTGTTAATTTACCTACAACATGGGCGATGCACTTATATTTTAAACAAGATTCTTCAAGTCTATCAATAAAACAAATAAATATATGAAAACTATTTTATTATGTATTTTTTAACCCATATTCTCTTATGAAAACAACCTTTATACACAATATTAAATGATAATACAAAAAATGTTCGTTGTGATCCAAAAACTGCCCAAATTAACCTAAAACAATCATCATTAAATTGTAAGTAATGAAGAATCCTCATAGAAAATAACCAAATTAATTATAATATCATCTAGAATCCAATAATATCATTAATAACCTTTAATATAAATTCTTTATATTTATCCATGTTTTAACAAACATCCATTTATGTAAACAAGTGAGTCGTTCATGAAAACAATGAAAAAATTACTCCCAAACAACGAATTTAAAATATATAACTCACAAAACATCCCATTAAAGATTTTAACGAAACAAAAATGAATTATAATAATGTATAAAAAGATCTATAAATTCTAATTATGGAATCTAATATCATTATTTAGGACATTAATGTGAATAATATGTTCATATTGTAGGTATGGTGAATTCTCGAACCGAACTTTCTTTCTTCGGGTTTTACATCATTCACTCCTTTTTTAGTATGGTTATTCTGAAACATTATTTATTCATAATTATCTTACCTTTTCTGTGATATTCATGTTTTACGCTTTTAGTTTATGTCAAACATAATGTTTTCAAAAGTAACTCTTCTTTCCAGAACACACCTTATACTTCTCACTCAAGGTTGATGATTCATATATCTTGTATGATATTCCGTATTTCATTTGGGAACCCTATGTTTTTAATGTATTCTTATGAAATTAAACCCATTCCTTTCCATGGGTTACTACATGTTCATGACTCATATATGTTGTACGTGTCATGCTTCTCAATGTAAATCTTGTGATGTGATGGGTGAACTCAAAATTATAGAGTCCCATGTAAATATTATGATGTGACAGGTGTGCCCAAAATTATATAGAGCTATGATGAAATAGGTAATGTGATGAACCTCATGAGTAATGTGAAGTATGAACGAACAAGATTCTATCTTTTTCCACAACTATGTGTGGTAGTTGACCTCTAAGACATGATGTTTTATTTTTATGTATTACCACATTCCATGTTATTTTGTTAACAATTCATCTCATTCTTATGATCATATTCTAGTGTTATTATGAAAATTATTATTCTCCTCTCATGTTTTATTTTTTCATACTATTATCTATCCTATTATTGATCTTTTACCTAACCCATTTTTTATCAATATCCTCTTGTGACTACATGTAAGAAGGAGAATTCAGGGGACAACAAAAACCTAGAGAACAACGAATCGAATAAATGTTTATGTTTTTGTTGTAAAAGTTATATTTGGTCCATGTTTTCCGAGGACACTAAATCCTTGATCATATTTTTGTAATTATTTTATGATGTTTATCATTAAAATGATGTAAAATACATGTATTAAAATAACGGTCCTTATAATCTATCTTTGGGTTAGGTTTATTCATCTGGGAAGGTTATGTTTCATAACTAAATTAAGCTTCCCTAATTTTCTATAACATTTGTAGATGCAATACTGGTTGTATTATTTTCCTTGGGAGGGAAATATCAATATTTTCTATGATTAATGATACCATTGTTTATTCCATGAACCATATATAAACAAAAACATATACTGTATTAGATCATAAAATTATTTAAAAAAATGTATAATCCAAAAACTAGTGAAACAAAAATCATTAATTGAAAATATTTTCCATAAATAATATCATAAAATTAAACATGGTTTTTTTGGGATATCGTTAATTTTAGATATTTCATAATTGTTTATAAAGAAAATTTGAATTATCCTAAGAGTATCCCATGAGAGTCTCAAACTAGGTGCACTGTAAGACCCGTTGTTGTGTACCAGGGTATTCCCATCAGGCACAAAATTCATTGTCGATGTTGTTACTATTAGGTACATCTATGAAGACATGGATGAATTTCTAGGAAGACCCATATAATCTATAAATTTACAAAATTCTTTTATGTTCTTCAATATTTATCCTCAATTTATATTATAGTTTTATGTTATCTAATTTATGTTTTATAAATATTGTTTTCATGATTACTATTAAGCATTATTTGATACCAACTGTGACACCATGACCTAAGAAACAATGATCTAGTGCATTATTTTATTACATAATTTTACTTACAAAGAATGAAATCAATAAATACCCATCAATTTAATAGTCTTAGAAGGCTAAATTACATACATGATAACCATAATACATTGGGGAAATAGAAAATACAAACATGATAAAAAAATTAATAAAATAAACTACGTCATTGAAACTCATTCAAAGAATTACACTAAATATATTTTTCAAAGGAAACATAATAAGGGTGACCACATATTCATAGTAAGGGTATTCAATGATGATGCAATAATGAATCCATGAGAATATATCCACATAGAAAGGTAAATAACTGATAAGAGATTCCCATCAAATAAATATATGAGGGTTAATCAATATGAAAATGTATAAAATTGGAAACATATTCCACATAATCTATAAAAGGATAATGAAATGAATTCGTATATTTTATCATATGAATCCCTCATGGATAATAACAATGAAAACTCAAATATCTTTGAAGTAAATGACTAATTGTTGGATGTCATGTCAACATAACATGAGAACCTATAATGTTATGATCTATTCTCTTGACAGTTTAAAAGTTAAGGTAGAAACCTATTTAATATTTGTAAATTAATTTTCACATAATAACATTTCAATGCATCAAATAGATATATATTTTTTGGGCCCCACCCCGTCATTGAAAGTCTAAAGAATTCCTTATATCGGTTAATAAATAAAAAAATATGACTTATCATAAAATATTCATATTGAATAAATAATATGGATTTATCTACAATTCATTAGTGGATGATAATTAATAATAAGGGTGGTTGATGTTTAGGAATGTAAATACCCTTGAAAGATTATTAATATATTCATAAGGAAAATAATCTTTAAAATTTCAAAAATATCCCATACCACTTTGAAACATTTTAATCATTACTTTTAGTGAATTAAATGAATCTTAGAATATCATGAGAATACTGATATTCTTGACATAACATGTTAAAAGGTATTATATAAACCGTATAAAATTGACTTGGTTCATAAAAACAATTTTTTATAAACGAGATGTAAATTGACATGAAATCCCTTACATTTAGACAGACTTGTCTCATGTGCCTTTTTCTTTCTAAATAATAATCTTATGTTAACTATTTTATTACTTCAGAAACTATTTCATAATTATTATTACTATTATTTTACTTATTAATTTATTATATACAAATACATAATCAATTGTGTTTACATCAAGTGTTTTTACCAAATTCTGTTTATGAGTCCAAAATGACATTGGATAGTCAACTATGGTCAAAGAAATCATTATATAGACAAATAAAGAGTAATAATAATGAAATAATTAACATACTAATACATTAATAATACTTTTAAAACAAATTTTTTTAATATGGGTAATAAAAATGATCCAATGTAACAATCTTGGAGACGATTGGTTTTACATAAGAATGAGTAACGTTCCAATTTTTCAATGATCAGTATGAAAATAATAGATGTAATATTATGTCTATAAATAATGATTATTATATCATAGATATGATTTTAACTAATCATATAAACTTATATATATAATTCTAGTGATGTAAAAGGAATCACACCGTGTCGAGGATGCAGTAGTCCACAGGGTCACGACTAACTTTATCACCTTTTAGTATGTGAAAAATGTAACAGAGGAAACAAAAAATAATTGATATTTATAAAAAGATAATTAATTATTGAATATAATATATAAAAATTGTTTATGTGGTATATTTTTAATAAAATCAATCATTTATACTTTCCATGTATCATGTGAAAGAATCACATCATTTCTAGGAGGTGGTATTCCACAATGCAACAAATGATGTTATCATATTTACACAAAATTGAATGAGTAAAGTTATTTTCTATATAAAATATAAATAGTCATAATTTAATTATAAATATATTATATGTAATTTATAAGTAAAATTTCCACTATAATTCTCAACCATTAATGGTGGTAAATAGAAAATGATCAATCATCATTTTATGAGGTGGTAGTTCGCCGTACAGATAAACTGTATGTTTGTTACCCAATAGATGGAAATGTGCAATGTGTAGATAAAATGTTTAACATAAAAATATATAATTATATTTGGGATACTTATATAAATATATAATCATGTAATATGGAAAATTTAATATGAGGGGGAAATAAATAAAACTAAAGTTCTTGACTAAAGATGTTACCTCTTCTTTGGGTAATTCCCTTTAGTTTTCACCAAAGGGCTTCCTAGGATGGCTTCTTAACAAACGATTGGATTATTGGATTAGGTTAGTTATTTTTAGGATACATTTGGGAAGTTATTGGTCTATAAAACGTTTCTCTATAGTTGTGATTATGTTGGAGGTTCGAGGCCCTTTTAATAGTGGAGGTGGAAGGGTACACTAGTCAATTAGGGAAAATGTAATTCCATCCACATTTTTCCGATTTCATGGGGCTCCAATAATGGTAAAAAGTATATGAAAGGAAGGATATGGTCGAAATATGGCCATATAGTGGCCTTTGGACAAGTTTCTACCTCATTTTTGTCCATAAGTTTATGGTTTACTCCCTTGTTAGGATTAATTTTACAACAGTCGTTGTAATTAATTTCAATTACATTCAATAATGTTTTTTTGTGAAAATATTTTGTTGAAATTATTATAAATTAAGAATTATTCTTATCCCAAAAATTATAACCATTTTTACAAATTCTAATCATAGAATTTATAGAAATTAATTTAAATTTAATCCCACAAATGGGATGAAAATGAATGTATTTAAACTAAAAATGTTTAAAAGTTTACCAAGTTTTAATGTCAAATTTAAAATTTAAATTGATTCCATTAAAGTAAATTGTATTAATTAATAAAATTTTATTCTAATTAAACATTTAGAGAAATGTAAAATATAATTTAACTCTTCAAATAAATTATATGAAAATGTTTTTTTTAAATTATAATTCAGTAATGTTCACTATTCATCAAAACAATTCATCTTCATAGAAAAATTCCAAAACTTAAACCTAATATAACCCTTATGTTAATACATATAATATGATGTGTTTTTGACATATTAAATTTATAAATGTTTCAAAAATTGGATTTGAAATATGTTTTTTATTAAAAGGCAGTAAAACTACCTTTATAAAAATATTTGTTTTTATGTGTAATGTTGTGTTTTTTACTATCTTATACCCATCAAATCTATTAGATGAATATAATTTTTTTTATTAAATATATAATATATATATTTAATTAATATCATTCAACTATTCTAATTAATTTAATTTATTTGGATAAAATAGTTTTGTGAGCATAATAATAATAATATTTTCTATTATATCCAATTGGGTTTTCATATTTATTTCAAATTAATTTGTAATCAATAAATTAGTTTTATATTTGTGTAAATTATATATTTTAAAAAGTTAGTTATCCCTTTTTCATAACTTGTAATTTAATGTCTAGGTTGTGTCTTATTATATTAAATAACAACATTTTAAGAATATATTATTATTCGGTAAAAATCGGTCTTGAGTGTAATGCAAGCCACTCAAGAGACTCGTTGTTGCATGAGGTGCCACTAACATAGTATCATGTGAATTGAAAGACATTTCATAGATTTAATTTATTTAAAATAGTTAATATATTGTAATGTCATGGGGTATTATATTCTCTTACGTTCTTGGTGATGTGTGTGATGCACACTGTCAAATACAATGTTCATACTTCATAATTTAAGGGTGTTACAATGTTCATGTCATAACACTTGAGGATGGATATCTATGTTTGATACCATTCCTTCATAACTCAACCTTCAAGGTTCTGAGCCGCACTACCCACTCCCACAAAAAATAGTTCATGGGATGGATTCTAGCTTTACGAAGTCATATCACACACATGGGGGGAATTATCCTAAAGAACCTATAACCATTTTGTTGTATCCAAGCCCATAAAATGATGAAGTATAAATCAAATGATATTTTTGAATGAATAAATCTATAATCCCACAATCATTGTACACCATAATGTACTAGATGAATAAAAAGGGGACAACTAAAAGACCACACAAATTGAAAATAACATTGGAAATTCTCAACATAAGTGGATACTATCAAATTAAAAACTAGTATACATATATGAACAACAAGACTAACTAAGTTCCACCTACTCATATCTCTACAAGGAATCTATAACGATGATATTCATCTTCGTTGAAGATAAAATGTGTTGGTAGAGCCCATGCAGGACAAATTGTAGCAATACCATGTAGGATAACCCAAAATCACAATGCATAAAGAATCGTTACTAGTATTATCCTTGTAGGATATGAGAATCCTAGGGTGATACATATATGAAAAAATATATATATATGAATATAATTATTTGAGTCTCAATTGCCTCAACCACTTCAAGTCATAGTTCCATTGCATGGTTTCATAGTAAAACTCATCCCAGAGGAACTTCTCATGGAGTTATACTTCTACCGAGGATAGCCATCCTAGATGACATTACTTTCAAGTCTAGATAAAAATAATCACATAGAAAACTGAGAGGGTTTATCTAAGATACAAAATAAAAGAGACCATACCTCATCATAATGATCGTATCTCAATACACAGCTAGTGGGTCAATGCCTAGGGATCAATAGGGGGAACCATTCACTTCTAGAATCATCCTCCATGGTAGGGGATCAATTGATGTGTAAGTATTTTTCCTGTAAATTCCAAAAATCTATATTTAATGAATCATGAAGTAAATGTGGATTGATCCAAGGATCTCAGATGGATACATTCTCCATGTTATAGAGAAATATATTGACGTGGAGGGAGACGACTCAGTCCAGAAGAAGGGGACCCTAACACATTCCACAAATCGACTAGAATCTACATAGGGGTCCTACATTATGTTGGTAATGTGATCCCACATCTAACACTTATATAATTGAACCAATTGAGTGAAATCAATCGATATTAGTCCACTAATCTCACAATATCTCATAAAAATATGAGATGAGGAGATTTTTTATTCTAAACTATCCCCAAAAGAGTACATGGAATACCCCTAGGGTCACATAGTGTGTCTCAATAAGAAAAGAAATGTTTATGTCCTTTACTCACACAACATTTTCTTTTCTAAAATACACACTATGTCCCAGGGGTACATGGTGTGTATATGTCACCTTTGAACTCATTGTGTGGTTATGCCCATTAGCATGTAATTTCTTAATTAACTGGTGTGTACCCAACTATACATTATGTTATGGTACCAAATTATCTTCTAGGATTTTACTCCTTGCACATTCAAAGATTCATTTCACGGTTTATTAAGTATTTGGCATGGCCCACATGGCAGGTAACACTACTCGGCCTCCTAGGAATGTACTCCATATACATGTTGAACTGGTGTGCTAATGGTTATATGGGATGTGAAACATATCGCATTGATTTCTATACTTATCTCTATGTGGAAAACCATGTTATTCCAAAAACATACCACATGGTGTGTGTTCATAAAACTGTATAACTTGTAGTTGAAAATTTGACAAAAATTCCATAAATATCATGCATCTTTTCCCATGATTTCCAAAACAACATATTCTACAAATAAATGTTCCAAAAAAATTTATTTGGGGTTGAAAAAACCATCATACCATCATTGTACTAATTCCATCCATACCAGTCATACATGCTTCTTGGGAAACACTATCATTAAAGCCTCGTCGGTTCCGTATGAAAACCATGTGCTGAAATACTTTAGATATGTCCATGGATCTACCTCCATATTCATATACTGTAACTATGATGTTGGATATCCATACCAAGCCCATGGTAGTGATCTCATTCACCAAATACTAAATGGGAAAGGATTTGTCATTGTGTATCCATCGAATCACGAGACAAAGTAAATGCCAATGATGATTTCACATTGAATTGGGAGGGAAAACAATAAAAACAAATGTGAGGACTGAACCATGAACATTTTTTGTTTTTTACTTTATCATATTCCTTTATAAATATATATTAATATCCAAAATTAATAAAATAGTATTCATCCCCAAAATCCTGGATGAACAAACCAATACCCACATAAATGTCTGATTCACAAATTAATTTATCGGATTATTGATTCACATTATCATGGGATTATAAAATGGTGATAAATCAATTAAAAAGGTCATATATAGATTTTGATAATTTTTTTGAGAATAATTAATCTATATATTTTCAGTTGGTGAGATCCACATGTGGCATAACATATAAATCATCGATCTGTGACCTAGTTGTCGATCTGTGACCCGTTCGTTGATCTATGACTCTATCGTTGTTCCTCCTATAAAGATCCACCAATGTTCTCACATAATATCTCAATTGATAAGTGGATAACCTAGATATTATTCTATATAAATTTATTTATATGAGTTTTTAGGTAATGGAGAAAAATAAAATAATAAAAACCAAATTATTTTATTTATTTAATCATTTTCTCACAAATGTGCTCAAAAAGAGCATTTGACATGTTCCAAAGTTCATTCATTGGAAACATGAAAACCACACTATGAAATCAAATAAGGTATCATATATCTGATAAAAAATAAAATTGGGTGTTATTACACTTTTCATATTAAACTACATACACATGAAATTAATATATTTAATATATTTTGAACATTAAATTTATGCTCAATAGGCTTTGTAATATCATGTCATCTTCGCTCCCGGATCTAAAAATAATCTAAAATAATTAAAAAAACTATGTAATTATATTATATGGTAATTCTCAAAAATAAATTGGTTTGTTTAATCGTGACAGTAGTGAGTGGTTTTTTAAAGACAATGATGGTGTTTTGGTAATAAATGTTTTTAATGGGAGATTATATGCACCAAAGAATTCATACATATGATATGTCCTATGGTGGGTAACACCACATTCATAATGATTAGTTAGGAAAAAACATGATCATGTTTCAAAAAATAAATGAACCTACTAAGTGAAATCTCATTGTGTTGGAATTAAAATAAAATAGGTTTCTAATTTTTTAATAAAAAGGGAACATTATTTTTTTGGACATTTTCATTGGAAGAACATTGGGAATTAAACAATAGAATCAAATTTTTTCTTTGAACTGATAACCAACATTGGTCAGGTTATGTGGTTATATATACTCCAAAAATTTATATATATAAAAAATTCTATCGTGGGGATTTTATAATTCCTTCAAAAAATTTAAAATTTAAATTATTATTAAAGAATATGAATTTTTTTAGTGGAGGGGGTATTTTTTGAAATGGGATTTAGAAAGAATATTTGAGAAATTAAAAAATATAATGACGGGATTTATTCAATAGTATGATCCATTATGGGTGGATGATGATTTATATGATTTAAAATGGTCTTATATAAGGGGTTGGTATTGTATCACGGTGTTGCAATTACATTGGCTAGCTTTTGGATATTGAAAAAACCCTATTAATATAACTCATCACTGACTATCCATTAAAGGGATGGGTTATTTTTATAAATAGGGGAAACATTTATATTCCCCATTTTTCCATAAAACCTTCCCAACATAAATTTTCAACCAATTCTCATTGTGGATGTATCCTATTAATTTTTCTTATTTTTTGTTTTCACCTAGTTTTGGCCAATCTGGTAGTTAATACTCAACAAATGGGATATAATTGGAATATGCTTGGTGGCCCTTAAATAATATCCCATAATAATCCTACTTTTTGAAGTGTATTCATTGTAGAACATCATAATTTTGTGGAATATATTTTTTAAATTATTTTAATCTTTTTGATATTTTTCATTTCACACAACACTGAATATATCTTCTGTTATATGAAAGCCCTATGTTTGACATGAATTTCACACAACACCAATTTAAGATTTCACTATATTAAATGATAAAATTATCTTTAGGTACACACAAAACATTTTTTTATTATATTACACACAATGATAAATTCTTTTGATATATTTTCTTACATGCAAGGATTATTTTTAGTGAACTACAATATAATATAAATTTTATAATTAAGATATAATTATTGTTACAACATATCCTTTGGTGTGGAAGTAAAAAATAATATTAAATAAGTTATCAAAATATGGTTTACATTTTAATATAATAACCATTATTTGTTGAATGAATAACTAGAAATAAACGTAAATCCCTTTTGAAAATATAGGAAATTTTTTCTTGAAAACAATATTAAAGAAATCAAATGAGTTTTACCTAAATTAGTTAATTAGAACAATTTATATAAATTATTTTAATTAATTATATGTATTTATATTATTTTTAAACCATTATCTTCATATTATGTGTTTTCTAGCCATGAGAAAGTAATAAATCAAATTTTATAAATAAAACGATGTTTTTTAAATAGTAATTTTATCCCCTTTCCAAAGAGGAACTATTTTAAATCAAACGTTTGGTAATTTGATAACATTTATCTAAAAAAATAATATTCATTTCTTAAATTGGAATATAAAAATTTACATTGGATGAGTTTTTGGTATTTTTTTCAAATATTTCAATTTTGGATAAATATTGAAAAAGACAGAATTTTAATTAAAAATAATATTTCTCTAATGTATATATATAATAAAATTATATTTTATATTTTTTTAATGTATATTTAGATATATTATAAATAAAATAATAAAATTAAGGATGTTGGAACCAATTTTATATGGGAATCGTATAATAAAACATATTAAATATTTGGGACTTTTCACTTTAGAAATTCACCATCTTATCCAATATATGGGATTAATTTTGATTTTCATTATAACAATTATATTATTAAAATTTCAAAAAATATATTGTGATGCCCTGTCCCCTGGGGCCTGTTCCATGACTACCTGAAGCTCACCTTACATAGGCCAAGGGTTGGTGATTAGCACCGGAAAGGCATTTCCCTATAATGGGAAGGCATTTTATCTAAACTTGTACACACACAAACATGGAAGAATACACAAAAGAAAAACAAAATGGAAGAAGTAAGGTGACACCACAACTAAAAACCACCAATGATTGTAAAAGTAAATAATGAATGTGAAGGGTCAACAATACAAGCCCAACTAAAATAGAAATATAGAAAAAAGGGAAATAGCTCTTGAGGTCATCCACCAAGGATCCTACTCGTAGGGCAGGTGCTGCTCATCACTATGGCTCTCCACGTCTACTAGTGTCCTCCGTACACCAGCTGTCAACCACCTCTGAGCTCCCTCTAGCCCTTACTCATTAAGACTCATTCTAGATGTCCGTCTTCTATATAAGACACAACAAGGTGCGGGAAAATCTCGTACCGGAGTGAGTATAACAATACTCAGTAGGGACACCGAGACCCCCTAAAGGTCTCCCAGAATTCCATAATGGAAAATCACAAAGAATGATCTTAATCACAAAGCACAAAAAAAATACCCAACTCAAAAGAGGTATACAACTTAGAGAAAATGGAAAAAATATTTTTTGATCCACACAGGGTCTCTAAGTCATTAATCCATGATGGGCCACTCTGAGGCTGGTCCTTATCAGGTCACTATGATGATGATCCACACAGGTTCACTATGATGTCGATCCCCACAGGGTTTCTATGAATTCTGATCCACATAGGGTCTCTACGACGTTGATCTACATATGTCATTGTGATGTTGATCTACATAGGGTCACTATAAGATGTTCCACAATAGGCTTCTCTAAGGCTGGTCCTTGTTAGGTCACTATGATGATGAACCACATAATGTCACTATGAATGTTGGTCCACAGAGGGTCGCTATGATGTTAATCTACACAAGGTCTCTATGATTCTGATCTATACATGGTCACAATGAAGTTGAATCATGATTGGCTGCTCTAAGGCTGGCCCTCATCGGGTCTCTATGATGCCAATCCACATAGGGTATCTATGATGCTGATCCACATAGGGTCGCTATGAATTTTGAACCACATAGGGTTGTTATGATGATTATACACATAGGGTCTTTGTGACGTTGATCCACACAGTGTCGCTATGATGTTGATCCACATAGGGTCGCTATGATTCTAATCCACACAGTGTCTCTATGATGTAATATCCAGCCACAATATTCCACAAAGTAGTAACCTAATTGTCTATCATGCCGTAAATGTTCCAACACAATAGACAGCATGTCAATTCAACATCTAGTCTGTATGTTATAGGCATTTTAGTTTCAAGGGCCCGGTTGGATTCAGATACGATCCAACCCAGGAAAACACCAAATTTCATTGAAACTCACGTGGAGTATCTCAAAAGAACCTCATTGTCCTAAGGGTTTCAACCCAGTATATTACGGGTCAACAGAACGCCCGATCTGTAAGTTATTTTAGTGCTGAGGGCCTAGTTGGAGTCATGTACGAACCAACCCTGCCAAACACCAAATTTCTTAGAAACTCAAATTGAGTATCGTAAATGGACAGCCTCTTCTTAGGGTTTCTAGTACCGTTGAAGGTTTGTCAAACGGACATACGGTCTTGGAGATATGCCCATTTAAGCGTAACTAGGCCGCAAATGGGCCAGAATCTGGTCTGACTAACCTGACTCGGCTCGCTGGGCCATGGACATAGCAAGTAGAGCCACGGGTTCGGCCGGACCTACCCGGCCAGGTACGGGCCGTGAGGCCACAAAGTTTCTCGGCCTGCTAGCCAAGTGTGGGGACTCTGCCCACCCAAACGGCTTCGGCCGTCCGGGTCTTCAAAGTGGTGACACCATGTGGCGTTTCATCTCCTAGCCGGTCCACATGGATAGGCCTGGTGCAGACCAGCGAGTGAGAGTCTGCCCTCCTCCATGGCTCGATGTCATGTCCATCCTCTATGGCACACTGAACAAATCAGTAGCGGCACTAGATCATGCCACAACTCTTATCGGTCAGTGTGTACAGGCCTACTACGGACCAGTGGGCAGGGGCATGCCCTCCACCGTGGCCTGATTTCGTGACCTTCCATAGCAGTACTTTTCCAGAGTGTGCTGCCATAGTATGCCACCCTGCATCAATGTGACCAAAGTTGGCCTCTCGCCCCTTATTTGTCACAGTGCCTTAGTGCACTGCTATTCCATTGCTGCTGGTGGGTGCCAGTCGCCGCCTGCCTCGGTCGCTGGTCCCATCGCGTGCCACTATCACACTGCCGCATCTTCCGGTCTCCCACGTACAATGTAACCATAACAAGTTCAACAGAGGGTCTAGTACTTGTTCGTTTTTCCGGCACGCTCTGCTCAGTATAGTAACAAGGAAGAATTTCTAGAATAAATAACTCATAGATAAATAACAAAAAACCCCCCTACCTTGTAATCGTTGGATGGCACAACAGATGAGGAATAAGTGTCTACTTTTGAAGGTGTTTTTCAGTGCTTGTCGTCGCCCGCCGATTCCTCTAATGTCCGTCACTCGAAGCATTGTTCTAGGTTGGTGGAAGTCATCATGGAACATTGTCATAGGTTCCTGTCTTATGTGTCGAAAACCCATTCTTGAGAATTGTTTAAATAGATGAGAGGAGAGGATCAATGCACCACAAAATTAATTAGGTTTATTAAGGAGTATAATTAATAAACCTCATTAATTATCTCAATGGTGTGGTTTCATATTCATTTAAAACTTCCAATGGTGTGGTTATAGAAAAATGTTCCAATCTATTAAATGGTTTGACATTGCACTGCGGTCCCACTACTATTTTTCCATCGAATGCAAATAATAATAATAAAATAACCTTTAGTTATTTTATTATTTTTTTTATAAAGTCCAAGAAACTAAATATTTTCATCTGACCATTTCTGGTCTAAGTTAATCGTCTTTTATAAGAATCTAGGAATTATGGATTCAACGGTGCCCTTAGAATTTTAATCCGAGTACCAGTTTAAAAGATAGAAGACACCGCCGATGTGTTTACTCAACGTACCTTAAAAAAGTTCAAAAATTATTAATAGTCACCCTCCACCCGCACCAGTCGAGGTTTGGCTTCGCCTAAGGGGAACACTCCCTCACAATACCAACGATACTTTTGGTATTTCTATATGAGATATTGTTTAGAAGTTAATGATTTTACAATAAAATAATTTTAACTTAATTATTTTATTTATGACTAAAATCTTACTTCCACTGGTGGACCGCACTAACTAATATTAGTATTAGCCTAATGAAAGAATACCCTCATGAGTTCATCGATGGTCTTAGATTTTTAATTCGAGTCACCATTCGTGAGTTATAAGAATTTAAAAAATAAAATAATTTTATTTAATTATTTTATTTACAGTTGTACCATTTTTGGGGTTTTTCACTATAAGTCTACACCGATTAAACTATAGTCGCACCTAGGTTAAATCCGTTATCCTAATCACGACGATTCCCTCATATTTCTGATTCAAACACCTTAATGACTTATTCCACTTTTTCAAGATAACCAATCTTGCACTCTATTTAAATCTTGTCATTTTTTGAGGGATCATTCTGGGAACATTGGGCCTCAAAATCACATGTCGTCATATTTCACAGTCTCAAAATAACACCATATAATTAAATACATTTATATGGAAATTATAGGACATTAAATATATTCCATATTTAGAAAAAACATAAAATATAATGTCTCATACATTCCACTTATTCTTGGAAAAAAAATATGAGTGAAAGTAAATAAAATTAACTACAATGATTAAGGTAAAAGAAAGATTAATTAATGAATAAACATAGAAATTTAGGTAAAAATGACATTAAAATTATCTAAAAATAGATTTATAGACGTATTTTGACCTTAAAATATCAATGATTTTAGAATGATTAGTTTTTAGTACTTGGGGAACATGTAAAATGTGTGGATCACACAATTCTTTTCCACAATACCACATGATTTTCTTTTCCCCACTTATAACAGGACTCCTCTCATCCCCCTATATTTTTACCTCTCATGACATATTAGATCATAAAAAACCTAAACAATATCATCCAAAATTTCCTCCTTTATTCTAATAATCCTCTATTATAAAATAAATGCAATCATGGATGTCCGTTGGTGAAAAATAAGGAGTTACCCGAAAAAATATGTAACATTCTTCACCATGCATTTCCGCTTTAATTCTTTCCCCATACATTAAGTCATTATAATTGAATTACTATACAATAAAACAATTGTTCCTAATATAAATATAAAATTTTACTCTAATGGTTAATAAAACACTACACAAAATTCCATCTAATTGCTAACAAACTTATCTCTCAAGTGTACGACGAACTACCGGATCGAAAAACAATGACGTTGGTCTTTCATTATACATTGTATAATGGTTGGGTATTATGATATAAATAAAAATATTATTGGATATATATGATATTTTTTATTTATTTAATCATCCATAATTATAATATTACATATACCTTCATGCTTTATATTTTGTGTAAATGCGACAACAACGTTTGTGGATGTGTGGACTGCTGCATCTTCAAAGTGATGTGATTCGTTAACACTTTACATAGAATGTATAAAGAATTGGTTTAGTGAAATTATATTATATATATGAAATAATAATATATCTATTATTATATTATATATATATAATCATATACTTAATTTACTTTCTTTTTTCAATATGATAAGAAAACTAAAACAACCTTCATCCATATAAACGGCCTACCGTCTCCACGAATGGTGTGTTTCATATCATATTGATATATTTTTATATATTATTATAAATATTTATATAATAAATATATATTATATTTTTAATTTGGTAAATAATTAAATCATTATGTTAGTAAGAGGATCATGAAAAACAAGTCAGAATTTATACGAAAAAACAAGGTGATTATTACCTGAAACATAACATTGACATGAAATTGTTAATAGATAGGTAATATAAGGTCATAATAAAATAATATATAGTTTAATTTATAGGAATATGTTATTTATTTAAATCTATATCAAACTTATATATATTATAAGTTAGGTTTTAATGTGTACAAAGATAATCAAGACTTATGGTATAGTTGTTATCATCTCTCTTTTATTTCTATGAAACTTATGACTTATTCCACACTAATTTCTTTTATGTGGTGTATATACCCATTATTAAATTATATGATTCTAATAATTAAATTAATGGGTATTTATGTTTCCTTTTTTGATACTTTTCTTGGGGTGTATGGTTCAAAAGGTACAAAATCGGTAAAGTAATTTTAGATCAATTTTTATTCCTTGAGACACAAGACATGTTATGCACCTTTATTTTTTTTATGAGGTGGATATACTACCATTTGATATATTATTTCATTAATATCCTTGTTCTCATTATATTTTATTATTCATGTATTTTTATTATTTTTATATAATTATGATTCAATGTTACCAAAGTTGCAATGATTTATTGCTAAAATCTAATTATTTTTCAAGATTGATTATAATTATGCTTCAATTAATGAAATATTATGATATATATCTCATTAAATATTATAATTTTTTTTCATATGGTTATCCATGATATCACATAATTTTTGTTCAATTTTTTCACTCTTTATTACTTAATATAATCAAGAATATATTTTATGAAAATTCAAATTTATTTCACTCCTCGGTCAGTAATTTTTCATATTCACAAAAAAAATGTTTTTTAAAAATTTCTTAAAAATTATTTTATTATGATTTTTAATATAAATTATAATCCCTATTTTAAAATTTTAATATATAACTATTTTAAAATTAGTTTTTTTTATTTTATGATGAAGGTAAAATTTCTAAACATTTTACAGTGAAAACCAAATGTTTGGAATGTATGGATTTAGATGCCATTATTTCCTTTAAGCCTCTATTGAATTCTTACAAGGATACTTTTAATAGAATTTTTTATTAATTTTATATAAATTCATTGTTTTAAAGAATTTTTCAATGATAAATGTTTTCGAATATTTTTTTAAAAATGGTTTTAAATGGTTATCAAATATTCCTATATATATTTTAAATGCTGTTTTAAAAAAAGGAATTTTAAAAAGTTTTCTGAATTAAAAAAATGTTTTCCAAATAATAAAAAAAAAATCAATAAATTCATTAAATTATCCATTCAAATTTATTTTACATCTATGAAAAAAATTGGGGTTACTAATGGCTTACTAGGGTTATAATACAAGAATTTTATTCTTACTATTTCTCTGAAGAGTAGATTATATTGATGACCAGTTTCTTATGAAGCTCATTTCTCTTCCATGGGTTACACATTGACAAAATTCATATAAAATTGACTTCAATTCACATGTAATTCCTGGATTAAAATATTATTATACTTATCACTTTTCCATAGGTTATGATATGATGAAATTTTTATGATACCGATTTCTTTTAATGGGTTATGATATGATGTTTATGAAACCCATCTATTTTTATTGGTTAGGACATGATTAATGATTTATTATCTTATGGAACATGTATCTATGATTTAGTTATGTGAAGGTTTATTACAATATCTCTCTCCAATTTATTGGATAATGAAAGATAATATATGAGGTCGAAGAGTACATGGGTTGTTACCCAAGCCCCAAAATAATACGGTACACAGATTGTAGGACAAGACATAAAATAGTAGGGTACATGAGTCATAGCCCATGAATGAAATCAATAGGGTACATGGGATATTAAAGTAGTCCTAAAGATGTTACATGGTTTATTATCAAGGCTATCATGATATGAATGTCTTGGTAGGTATCCTTGACAAAAGATTTTCTACACTTATATGTATGCCACAAATTCTATCTCTTATTCTTGTATTATTTTCTATGGGTTATGCTCATAACTATTTTATGATTAATATCTAATGATATAAAAAAATGTAATGACTCATCTATATTATCATTTATATGCTTGGTATGATATTCGAATGATATCCCCATGTTCTTATACCCTTATGCTCATAGTATGCAACCATATCTCCTTTATTTACCCTTACGGAGCATTTGTGATCACCCTTTCTCACATTTTCCATCCCAATTATATGAATACGGGTTTATATAAAATTACTGAAGTGGAATACCTTTTTTGGGAACAATGAAGATAATTAACTAAGTTGGAAGTTTTTTTTCCATGTTTCCAATGAATGCAAACTATTACAGTCCACAGAAATGTAATTATCTAATGTGATTAATATTAATATATATTGATGTTATATCCATGTTGGTTAATCCTAGGTCACTATAGTTGAAATAAGTGGAAGTTTTTATTCATCATATGAAAATAAAGATGAGAAAACGTTATTTATATCAATAGGGGTATTCTTAATTATATGTCTAGGGATGTTTGTAATGATAATTCAAAACATGAGTTTAATATATGATAATGTTCTATAATTTTTTTAATTTATATATAAAGTAGTTTATATGTGGATGTGTATCATATATATATGTGAATAGGGGTCACAACCACATAATCAATGTATTTTTATATACTCAATCATGAACAAGTGCATGATGAGGGGTTCTTGTACACTAGTTTGACACTCCCTAGGAATATGATTTGGTAATCCACAAAACCATTATGAACACACAAGGAGGATTTAAATAGAATATGACTATTAATAAACTATATTAAGACTAGGGTATATAAAAATAAAATATGATATATATATATTTAGGCACCCTTTAAATACGTTCCCAAGATTATGTGATTTTACACAATGATAAGTGTTTCTTGTGCTAAAATTTGGTAATCCACAAAACCATTATGAACACAAAAGGAGGATTTAAATAGAATATGACTATTAATAAACTATATTAAGACTAGGGTATATAAAAATAAAATATGATATATATATTTAGGCACCCTTTAAATACGTTCCCAAGATTATGTGATTTTACACAATGATAAGTGTTTCTTGTGCTAAAATTTTCAGTTTTAGATAATAAATGGAAGATGAAGAAAATATGTTAATGATGAATATATTGGAAAATAAAATGATTTTCCACATGAGACACTAAATTTTATGAGGGTGGTAATGGAGAATATAATTTCTCTGATCACACCACATTCCCATGAAATGAATCATGTTGAACATCTAAATGAGAAAATAAAGGAATAATGTTATGTTGAGTACTTAATAAGAAAACACCCACCTTCATTTAGTGGTTCCACTAATCTACAAGTTGATGATAATTGGATCAATGCCACCAATATTTTATTTTCTATTCTTTAGTTTTCAAAGCATGAAAATTTTATTTTGGATTTTTATACTTTGAAAGATGAAGAATAATAGTGGTGGAACCGTATTAAGAACAAAAGCGAACAAGAAGAAACAAAATCTAAATAATTTGAAGAGTTTAATGGGGATATTTCTTAGTAATTACTTCCCTAATATTCTTTGAAAAAAATGTAGAATTAATTCCAAGAGATTAAAAATAAGGATCATGAATCCATCGAAGCCTCTGAAAAAAAATTACAACACTTATGAGGTACTCCTCGGGTATTTTTATTCATCCTGAAAGTAAAGCTGATCGATTATTCAATGGCTTAAAAAGAAATCTCTAAAGGGTGTTATAGATAAGGGACATTATATTTAAAGAAGATATTGTTCCATGTGATATAAAGTTGAAAATGGATGTTGGAGTAGGGAATCAACCTCATGATTTTGATAAGAAGAGAAACATATAATTATATTAAAAATATAAGAAACCATGAGAGAAAAAGATAAGATATCCTTTATGATCAATGCATGGGAAGAAAAAGATAGGTAATTATTTTTATATGACTATTAAATGTTTCAAATTTATAAAGGAAGTAAATTAAGTGGAATAATGGTGAATTTATTAGAAAAAGTAATTTAATTATATGTAAAATGATAATTCTCCAATGAATGCACCTACCACACTTTAGTGTTTCAATTTCAGGGTGTTTGTTCATTTTTCTAAAAGTTCCCAAACCCAAGGGTTAATAATGGTGATAAATTTGAACTAAATTTAAATATATAGTCTAAATGGAAATTATATTCAATAAAAATAGATAAAGTGAATCCTTATAATTGGGGTACTCCACAGTGGGAAATTTCATATGGGATCTCTAAAAATAAAATCTATGACAATTATGTTGTTCATACTTTAGTGGAACATAATATGATTATAATTATTGATCCTCTCAATATATATAAATTTTACATTAATTAATTCATATAGATATTCTATCAGTGAAATTATGAACACAACCTCCCAACAGAATGTTTTTTTCAATCACAACCCTTTTAAGGAATTAACTGCGAATTATATTGTGGAACAAATTTTGTTTTAAATTTAAAATTATAGATAATCAGGTTATTAACATGTTTACAAAGAATAGATGAAAATTTTATTCACATATTTTGTATAAAAAAACAAAAAAAACTTTATAATATATGGGTAGTCAATGCTAATAATTTTTTATGAAATTTAGTGAACTTATTTATAAATAATTAGACTTTCAAATTCGGAAGTGTTATAAGGTTAACCATTTTTTAGAATGGTTTATGTTAAACATCAGATGATGTTTTATAGATTTATGCATTAACTCTTAATATGAGTTTTTTTCATATTAGATAACATGTTTTATTTATATTTCAATGATATTATCTAAATAAAGATAGAATGAATTATCATTCCATTTATGGATATCATGATCTATTGGTACTTTAGGAATTCAAAATTCTCTTTGATTTTTTGGTGGAAGATATGAAGTGGGAATCATTTAAGACACAACCAAATGGTCATATTGTGCTTATGATTGGTAATAAAAACAATTAAGTATATATTCTCATGAAAATATTCATCATTATGAAAAGGGTCTTGAAATAAAATATTGCGATGTTATAATCATTTTTAATGATATCAATGGACTTTTTCAATCGACTTTTTTTTATCATTAAATTTCACCAAAATGTTATCTTTATTAGTCTCTATCAGAATATGATTGTTTTATTTCTCTTCCAGGTCTGTATTTTCACTTTCCCTTTATGTCATTCTTTCTGGAAACATAGTAATTAGTTTCTTTGGTAACATTTATGTGTCTTAATTTGATTTCTTAAATATAGTTTTGGTAATCATTATTAGAATGTGGGTTTCTAAGAATGGAAATTTCGATTATTAAACCTATGATAACATAGAGTAATTTATATGGAGTAATTAATTTTACGGGGGTAGAATTTAATACCCTTAGATTTTGTGAAGTGTTTTTTTGAATTAAATTAATATTTATGATTTTTTTCATTTGAAGAAACACTAAATAAAACATGGGTTACATGAAAGAACAAAGTTTCACTTAAATTTCATGCAACACCAAGTTAATATTTCACTACATGCAAAACTTAAATTATTATTGAATAAAATAATCACTATTATTGTCTTTTATTACACACAATGTTGAGTTCTTTAGAAAGATTGTGTTACATGCCACAGTGAGTTTCACAGAACTACAATATAAAATCAATATTTCAATTAAGATATTATTATTGTTACCATTCATCCTTTAGAATATAATTTACAAATATTATTAATTAAATTATAAAATGATTTTTTAAATAGGTATATATGAAAAATTAATTGGTGACTAATTAACATAAAATAAAAGTAAGACATTTATGAAAATTTAAGAAATATTTTGTTGTAAAATCATATTTTTTAAATCAAATGTGTTTTACCTTAATAAATAAATTAAGAAGATTTTTAAAAATTATTTTAAATAAATTTATGAATTTTATTTATTAAACTATTTAGTGGTCATATTATGAGTTTTCTAGTCAAGAGAAAAGAATAAATCTAGTTTTATGAATAAAAAGATTTTTTTTCAACAATGTAATTTTACGACCTTTTGATTTGTGAACCTATTTTGACTATAAATTTTGAAACTTTTGAAACATTTATTATAAATAACCACATTTTTGAAATATTAATATCAGAATTTCCTTAGATTAATTTATTTTATTTTTTTTAAATGTTTTATTTTTGGATAAATAATGAAAAATATTGAATTTTAATTCACAACAAAATCGTCTAATTTATTCAAAAATTTTATTATATTTTTTATTTATTTTAAATTATATTTAAATTAATTTTACATATATTAATATAATATTTTTCATTGGAACAAATTTCAGGGTGAAATTTGAAAGAAAAACTTTTCAATATTTTGGACTATTCACTTAAAACCCCAATGTCTCGTCCCATCTGTGAGATTAATTTTAATTTAATTTTATACACTTATAAGATTATAATTTTTAAAAATTTATTCCATATTTTTAAAAAATAATAAATGATAATTTATTATAATTTTAACATTTATTTTTACAAAAATGACACGAGAATTTAATTAAAATTAATTACAATGATAATTTAAAAATGAGCTTATTTTATCACTAAACATAGAACATAATGTGTAAAAATGACCACAAACATGTATAAAGAAATATTTTATGTCTATAGATAGACCATTACACATATATGTATCTATAGTATTCCATTATAACCCTTTTCAGAATTTTAAAACATTAGGATCACCAAATTCATATCAGGAATACCTAATGTGTCCTTTTCCCAACTTATAAAAATGCCTCCTCTCCTCACACTCTCTTACTTCTCTCATGAACATCTAGATCAGACAAACATTTCCCAGATATCCTCTCAGAGTCCCTCCCTTAATAATTTTTTATTCGATTTTGGCCAAAATACAACCATGGATTCACTTTGATGCAGTCCAATAGGAGTTTACGAAGAAAGATGTAACATTATTATGCGTTCATTTTGTTTTATTTATTTAAATACCCATTAATTTATTTTTATTACATGATTATATAATATCATAATTATTATTTATATACTTATATTATTTTATTATAATGGTTATACATAAAACTAAACACAATTCTGTCAAATGGGTAACAAAATTATCATTCATGTGTACAGAGGACTACTACCTCAAAGAATGATCTTGATCATTTTTCATTAACCACATCTCATGGTTTTGAATTATGATAGATATAATTTTTTTATATTAAATTTATGATATTTATGATGAATTTATTCTTATTTAATCATTAAATAACACAGACATTCAGAATTTCCATTATTTTTAAATATAATAACTTTGTTTTTAGATACGTGGACTACCACCTTCTAAAAGTGATGTGATTAATTTACACATTACATGAAATGTATAGAGGATGAGTTTAATTGGTTTATAGGATATATATGACATTATAATACTATTTTAATTTTAATATATATACATATATATATATGTGTGTGTGTGTGTACACATATTTCATTTACTTTCTTTATTTCAATACAATATAAACACAAAAACAATGTTCATGCGCACATATGTCCTACTGACTCCATGAGAAGTGTGTTCAATCTCAGATTTATATATTTCATATATTATTATTAATATTTATATAATTAATATATATGATATTTATATTATTTTTTAAATTATTTTAATATTTAATTCATGATAAGATTATAGGGATCTTAAATTAAAAGTCAAAACTTATACGAAAAATAAAGCGATTAATACCTCAAGCATAACATTAACATGAAATTCTAAATAAAAATGATATATATTATCATGAAAAATAATATATGGTATTACATATAATAATATTTAAAATTTTTAGAGTTATAATAAACATATATTTATTATATATTGGGATATAATGTGTATGAAAAGAATCGAGACAAAAGGTAAGGGTTTTCTCATCCCACTTTTATTTTGGTGAGACTTCTCCCTTATTCACCACTAATTTATTTTTTTAGAGTACATAATAACCATTAAATTTATTATATGATTATTAAAATTAAATTTTTTCATATTTACATACCCATTTATGATCATTATTTAATTTTTTTGGTTCAAATGTAACCAAATCGTTAAAGTAATTTTTCTGGAATTTTACATCTTTGATACACAAGCCATATTATGCATTTATATTTTTAAATGTGGTGTATATAAATCTATTTTACATGTTATATAATGAATATTATTGGATATTTAAAGCTTCATTTGTGGTTATTATTTCTATAGAATCAGTATTCAGTGTTACCAATGTGGTAATGGTTTATTGCAACAATCTCATCGTTTATCGAGACTGGTATAATTATGGTTTCATTTATAAAATCTTATGATCTATATATAAATATGAATTTTATTATCCTAGGATTATACATGATATCTCCATGTATTGGAACCTTTTTTACACTCTTTGGTAACTATGATAAAAAAAAATTAATAAAATTCACAATTATTTCTCACTTCGATTGTAAATTTGTTTCATTCACAAAACAATGTTTTCTAAAAACAATTTCAAATTTTTTACTATGATGTGTAAAATAAAATTTTATCCATGTTCTTAATTTTTAATATAAAATGTTTTAAAATTAATATACTTTCCATTTTCTAAATAAGGAACTTCTCTATAGTTTTTATGGTGAAAAATGAATACTCATCAAGTACGTATTTACACAAAATTATTTCCATAAAACATCCTTTTAAAGTTTACATGTTTATTTTTGAAATTATATTTTATTAAAATATTTTTTACATTTTATTTTTTATTGTGTTTTTATATATAAAATTGTTTTCAAAAACTTCTTATAATTTAAAATGTGTTTAAAATTGGTTTTAAGGATTCCTGTATATATTTCAAGGTTATTTTCAATGAAACTGTTTTCAAAATTTTTAAGTATTTAAAAATAATTTTTAAATTAGGAACGTATATTTCTATCCTGATTTTTTTTCAATGATGCTTTAAAAATTATTTTCCATCCTTATATAACCTGTTATGTTATTCACTCTTTATTTGGGTTATTATCCAATGTTTACATTCTTATTCTTCCTATTAATGGTTTATGATTTTGGTGATAATTTCATATGAATCATGTTTCTCTTCCATGGGTTGTACAATGATATAATTATTATCAAAATAATGTCCCTTAGGTGGTTAATCTAGGATGAAATTTTCATTAATCTTATCTCTTTTCAATAGTTTTTATATGATGATATGTTTATGGAACCCAATTAATTTCATGGGATATGATATTATATTAGTGAAACCCATAACTCTTTATGGGTACACATATTGTATACATATAAGAGAACAAGAGGGTACATAGGTTGCAACCCTAGACCAAAACAAAAGGTTACACAGGTTGTTATCTCATTCACATTGTAGGTATGTCGGAGATTACCCAATCGTGTCATGTTGTGATGTTCTTGTTAGGTATCCTTAACTTTTGGTTTTCTATGCCTATATGTATGTAAACAATTCCATTTCTTATGACAATTTTATTATATCGTGGAATATTCCCTTGATTCTATTATGATTCACATCTTATGAATTTACAGTATTTATTACATGGCTCATGTATATAATCTTTAATCTATTTGTTATAATCATAAAATGTTATTCTCATTTTCCCACACTGTTATGATCAGGTTATACATATGTATCTCATTTAGCTACCCTTACTGAGCATCTAATCACACCCTTTCATATGTTTCAATATAGCTAGTTATAAAGAATGGTTTTAATTAGAATATATAAAGGGTGATATCATTGTGAAAATAATTGAATATCTTTCTATATTTTAAAATATTGTTTTACATGTTTCCAAATACACTAAACAATTAATTCCCCTAAGCCTGTACTTTTTTAATATGAATAATGTTAATCTAAATTGATATAATATCCATGTATGTTAAGCTCGGGTTTCTATATTTTGTATTAAAGGAAGTTTTCAATTAACCTTTAGAAAATAATAATATAAAATATTAGTGATATACAGAGGGATATTTCTAAGGATATATATAGGGATGTCTCTAAAGATAAGTATAAGGATGAACTGAAGTATATGATAATGTCCTTAAATTTTTTTAATGTATTGAGAGAGTGGATTCTAAAAAATTAATCCCTATCTGGATACTAAAAAAAGATTTGGATGTCTCACAAATGTACACACGGGTTACAGCCCCAAAAATAGTATATTGAGTTAGAATCAATCGATAACTCATTCATGACAATGGTCCATGCTTCACACCTATTTTGACACTCCTAGGGGTATATTATATTGTAATTCATTTACTTTATATAATCCACCATGAATGGTTTAAAAATATTATTACTATGAATAACCTAGGTTAGGCCTAGGGCATTGTAAACATAAAATAAATTTTCAAGATTTAGACACCCTATATGTAATTTTCCTTGATTATGTGGATTTACTCAATGGTAATTGTTTCTCATTATATTATTTTTTTATTATATAATTTTTGGAACATAAAAGAAATATATTAATGATAAATTCATTTAAAAATGAATGTATTGTACTCTCGAGAGAGAAAACTTTATGGGAGATGGAATGGTGAACATTTTTTCTATGCTCACACAACATTGCCCAGATAAGAATCATGTTGAACATAAAAAAGTATGAAATGACATTTATTTGAGCCCTTCATGTTGAAACATAAACCTTATTTTAGTGGTTCCACTGATCCAATAGTTATTGAGAAGTGGATCAACCCCACTGAAAAAAGTTTTTCCTTTATTCAATGTATAGAGCATAAAAAAGACATTCTGGTTGTTTCTCATTTAGAAGGTGATTTAAATCATTGGTGGAACCTTATTCGGACCTTGAGGTAATATGAGAAAACTGAATCTATGGAATGTGAAGAGTTTAATAATATATTAGTCAATAGGTAATTTCCTAATATTATATGAACAAAGATGAAGAATAAATTATTAGAGAATAAATATATGGATGATGAATCTATTGGTTCTTATGAAGAAAAGTTTTCAAGTCTTAAGAAGTAATCCTTGGGTATTAGAATTTACCCTGTGTGTAAAGTTGATTGATTATTCAATTTCCTAAAATAAAATCTATGAAGGTTTTTCTTTCATAAGAGGATTTAGATTATATGAAGATATTATTCTATGGGATAATAAAGTGGAAATAGAGGTTGTATTTTATCAACCTCATGGTTTTTATAAGAACAGAAAATTAGAATTATGGGGGAAATCTAATAACCATGGAGAGAAGAAGATGTTCTATCATTTATGCTCAGATTGAGGGAAGGGATATAGAGGGGATGTTCTTAATGGGACTAGTAAACATTTTAAATATGGAAATTATGTTCCACAAGTGTTAGAATGATGAAGTGATTGGAAAAAGTTATCTAATTATAAGATAAATGATTATTCTCTATATAATGAACCTAACACACTCCAGTGTTTCAATTTTAGGGAGTTGGGTCATTTTTATAAAATATGACCAAATCAAAAGGATGATAACAGTTAAAAATGCTGACAACCTCTGAAGACAATGGAAAATAGGAAAGCATATACAATCATAAAGGATGAAGTCAATCAAGATAATTGGGGAACTCTATAGTGGGTAATTCAATGTAGTATTTTATAAAAATAATATAAAGGAAAATATTTTTGTTCATCCTTTAGTAGAAATTGGTATGATTCTAATTGTTAATTTTCTCTCTATATAATAATGTTGAATTAATGAAATCACATTGATATTCTATAAGTTCACGGATGAAGCCATACTCCCAATAAATATATTTTAAAGATAAGAACCCATATAAGGAATAAAGGGAGAATTATATTTTGATGGAATATATTTTTTTCAAAAGGGCCTTATAGAAATTAATGTTATTACCATGTTTCCAAAGAATATGTGATGATGGTATTAATATATTTGGTATGAGAGAATCATGATCTACATTATGATATACGACGGATTAATGAATTGATATTTTTGATAAATTTAGTGAAATTATTAAATTTTTTATACTTTTTTCTTTCATAAGGGTTTTAAGGTTAACCATTTGAGGAATGTATTAAGATAACAATCACATGATATATTATATATTCAAGTATTATCTATCCATATGATTATTTATGAATATTTGATAGTCTGTTATAACCATTTTCCTATCATTTTAACTAAATATATATAGAATTACTTATCATACTATTTATGTATCCCATGATCTATTAGTTCCTTAGGAATAAAAAACTCACCATTATTCCCTAGAGTAAGAGACGAAGTGGGAATTATTTAAGGAAAAACCTAAGGGAGATTTCATGCCTATGAAAGGGAATTAAATTACATAAGTATATATTCACAGGGAAATTATTCAACTATTGGAAAAGTTGTTTGAAATAAAATTTTGTCCAATTATAATTAACTATTATAATGTCACTGACCTTTTTCAATACACATTGGGTTATGGATTTGTGATCATTACCTTTTTCATAACCATGTATTCTATCACTATCCATTATAAAATTATATTTTAATTTCTTTTCTCTGTCTATGTTCTCACTATCCACCTATGTTCTTCAATATGGAAACATAATAATGAGTTACTTTGGGAAAACCTTATTTTTTAAATTTTAAATTTGTAAAATATTGTTTAAAATTCATTTTTATGATGTGGGTTTCTATGAAATAATCCTTCAAGTATTAAACTGGTGATAATCTAGATGAATTTTGATAGAGAAATTAATTTTAAAGGGGGTATAATTTAACACCCTGATATTTCTTAAAATATCTTTTTATAATTATTTTAATATTTTTCATATTTTTCATTTCATGAAACACAAAATATATCTTATATTATATGAAATAACATAATTAAATTTCTTTTCCTAAAAAAATCATGTTGTTATCCCAACAAATGAAACACTTATATTATCTTTCAATACAAGCAACACTTTCTTGGCCTTATGTCACACAAAATGAAGAGTTCTGTCAATAGATTGTGTTACACGCAGTGACATATTTTACCAAAATACAATATACTATTAATATTTATCTTATTATTTAATTATAGTTACCACCTATCCTTTAGAATCGAAGATACATATAAAAATAATAAAATTATGAAAAATCGGGTTTATACATTTATATATTAATAATTATTTGGTGAAAAATTTAATAAAAATAAAAGTAAAACACTTTTTAAGATATAGGAAATATTTCTCTGGAAAAATATATTTAATAAATCAAACCATTTTACCTAAATAAATTCATTAAAACACTTTTTATAAAAAATTATAATGATATATATATATATAATATTTATCCAACTATTTAATGTCTATCATATGCATTTTCTATGAAAGAGAAAAGATTAAATCCATTTTTTTAGAAAGTTGATTTTTTTCTAAAAGGTAATTTCACCACCATTTGTTGGAAGACATATTTTAAATATAAATATTGAAACATTAATAATTTTAAATTTTTAAAAAATACACTTTTTAAAAAATTTAATATATAAATTTACATTGGATTAATTCTTGTTTTTTTGAAATATTTCATTTTTTGATGAATAGTGAAAAATAATAAAATTTAATTCCAAACCAATTTTTTATCTAATCTATTTATATAGATAAATTATATTTTAAAATTTTTTAATGTATACTATGATCAATTATAAATCAATTAATCCAATTTTGGTCATTGGAACCAATTTAACATTGAAATTGTATATAAAAACACTTCAAACGTTTGGAATCTTTCACATTAAAAACATATTGGCTAGTCCTATCTGTAACATTAATTTCCATTGAAATTAAGATAAATTTATTAATAAAATTTTTAAATATCTATTACATATTTCTAATAAAAATATTTATTATTTATTATAAGTTAAACATAGTTTTTGGAATAAAAATTAGTGAAAGTAATTAAAATAAAATAAATGATTATGGTAAAAATTATCTTACTTAGCAAATAAATGTAGAAAATAAGTTGTGAAAATGACGGTAAACATTCCTAAAAAAAATTTATCCTTATTTATCCAATTAAACCTCTTAATTTCTATAATAGTATATTTTAAATCCTTGGTGGAAAAGAAAAATCTGAGGGTCATACAATTCTTTTCAAGAATACCTAATTTGTCCTTTTCCACACATATAAAAGGACTCCTCTCCTCCACCTATAATTACACCACTAAATGTATACTTTCTCATCCAAAACCTACCCCAATATCCTAAAAAAATTTATATATTAATCCTAAAAGCCATTATTTTTAGCAAATACATCAGAGGAAGACCTTTAGTGAAAGCAAAAAGGAGTTACCTGAAATAGTGGTAACATTCTTCAACATGCATTTATATTTTAATGGTTTATCCACCAATTCACTTATTGTTATTACATTATTATAACATAAAAACTATAAAATCAATATAAATATAGTTTTTACTCTATTTTTTCATCTTACACCTAGAAATACTTCCATAAAATGAGTAATGAACTTACAGTTCGTGTGTACAGTGGACTACCGCCTCACATAATGATGTTGTTCATTTTTTAATTTAACTCATATTTTGGTTGATAATTGTGATGTAAATATTATTTATATGTGATATACATTCTATATTTATTCTTATAGAACTATTACATTACACATTACTTCATTGATACCTTTTTTTTGTAAGTAGGATAGCTTCGTTTGTGGATGTTTGTACTACCGCATGCTCAAAGCGATGTTATTCATTTCCAAATTTCATAGATTGTATAAACGAAGGTTTTAGTGAAATTATATGATATATATGAAAGTATAAGGATACATTAATTATATTATACATATAACTATATGTTATTTACTTTATTTCTTTCAATATAACAAGAAAACAAAAACAAAGTTCATGCATACAAACTACCCATTGTCTCCATGAATGGTTTATTCAACTCCATATTACTATTTTTATATATTATGTTAAATATTTTAATAACTAATATATATTATATATTTACCATTTTTTAAATTATGAAAATAAGTAAAACATGATCCATGTAAACGGATAATAAATAACAATTCAAAACTATATGAAAAACAAAGAAATTATTACCTGAAACATAATGGCAACATGAAAATATTAATAAATGGGAAATATAAAGTCAAAATTAAATCATATATGTAATGAAATATAATAATTTTTTAATTTGGTATAGGTATAATAAATTTATTTTTATTATACGGGATGTTTGAACTTGTACGAAGAGAGTAAATACTAATGGTAAGTGTTTTCTCATCTCACTTTTATTTCTATAATACTTATGCCTTATTCACTACAAATTTCCTTTATTTGGTGTATATATTGTCCAAGAATGTATTATATTACACATATACTTATGTTTGGTGTAGTTTAAATATCCATTTTATGATGTTTCTTTCATAGGATTTATAGTTCAAAACTTACCAAATTGGTAACGTAATTTTGCATCAATTTTTCTTCATTGTGACACTTGTCATGTTATGCACCTATATTTTTATTAGAGGTTAATATACTTCGATTATACATTTTATATCATTAATCTCCTTGGTTTCATGATATTTTTATCTTTATGTAATTTTAATCTTTTCATATCATTATGATTAATTGTCACCAAAGTGGTAATGGTTTATTGATATAATATCATCATTCATCAAGATTGTTTATGATTACATTTCCATTCATGAAATATTATGATCCATATTTAGAAAACTGTCAAGAATTTTATTATCCTACATCTATACATGACATCCCCATGTTTTTTTAAAGGTTGGGCCCGAAGCCTCGTTTATTATTAAAGCAAAGTAAAAACCACTTTAACTGTGTAGAGGGAGACCCATTACATAGCCCGAAGGCCCAGTGGGAATTTAGCCTATTAAATTGCCTGTATGCCCATATTTTTGGCCTAAGGCTCATTCTATGAATAGTCCTACTACAGTACCCTCACTGTTACAGTGACACATAGTACCTGCCGCTGCTATAGTGTCTATCATTGCAACAGTTCTGTCGCGGCTACAGTACACTACAGTACCACTACAATACATTGTGCCTGAGGGGTTTTCATCCCCCATTTTTTATATAGAATTAATGGGTCCTTAACACTAATCGAAACCCTATTTATCGTGTATTGGTTCCATTTTCAACATTTTTAATTTAACAAAACTAAGATTGTGTTTTAATAAAATTTGATATTATTTCTCTCTTCAGTCAGAATTTGATTATTCCAAAAACCATGTTCTCTAAAAAAGTTTTCAAAATTGATTTACTATGAATTTTGAAAGGTATTTTTATAAATTTTTTATTTTCTTGATATAGAAATATTTTTAACATGAATCTTCTTTCCATTTTTTGATCAATTAAATTTTTTAAAATTTTACGGTGTAAAAGGAATGTTTGGCTTATAAGGATTTACCCAATGTTATTTCTTTGATGTTTCCAGTGAATTTTTACAAGGTTACATCTAAAAGATTATTTTTTCTATATATTTTGTAAATTTGATTTTTTAACTGTGGTTTTCATGAGAAAAGGTTTTCAAAAAAAAATTATTTTAAAAATTTTTTCAAATGGTTTTCAGAGATTTATGTATTTTTTTTATGGTTATTTTCAATGAAATAGGTTTTAAAAATTTATTATGATTAAAAAATAGTTTTCCAAAATAGAAAGTATGTTTTTATCATGAATTGTTTTCAATGATACATTCAAAATAATTTTCCATATAAGATAAAATTCAGTGGTGTTACTCATGCCTCACTACAGTTAATATCTATTGAAACCATTATTATTTTTTACATGAGTGGTTTACAATTTTAATGACATGTTTCTTATGAAACCCATTTATCTTTAATGGGTTAGACTCTAATATAATTATTACGAAACTAAAATACATTAATGAGTTATTCTAGGGTGAAACATATCAAAACCTATTTCTCTTCCTTATGTTATGACAGGATAAAATGTTTATGATATCCAATTCATTTTATAGGTTGTGATATGGTGTTTATGAAACATATATGTTTTCATCAGTCATGATATGATGAGTGTTTTATTATTTTATTGAACATGTATCTATGATTTCATTATGTGAAGGGTGAGACTTATATATCCCTCCAATGCACAGGGTAATGCTAAATGGTATATTATCTCAAAGAGTACACATGTTGTATCTGAAGACCAAAAATAGGGTTCATGGGTTGTAGCTCAAGCTTAAAAATAAGAGGGTCCATGTGTGGTAGAAGAAGACAAAAAAAATAAGGTATAATTTTTTTATCTAATTTCCAAAGCCGGTACATGGGTGATATCTCAATCCTAACATGTTATGAAGGACGTGGTATTTATCCTTGAATAAATATTTTCTAGGATTATATGTATGCCACAAATTCCATGTCTTTTGAATATGGTATTATATCTTGTATTTTTCTATTCATTACATTATCATTAATGTATTGTAAAATTCCAATATTTATTCCATGAATCATGCCCATGATCTTTTATTTTTAGGGTGGAAGGCGCTATCATTGGCTCTCTCAAATGATATTCAGTTTCGTGTTATTTAGGTGTAGTAGAGTAGCTAACAGTGCTCGTCTCTCAAAGGAGGAAGTAATTTAAAACAACATTTTAACGGTATTTTTAAAATAAAATAAAATAAAATAAAAAAAAAAGTATTTCTGGGGGTGTTTTTCAATGTTTATAAAATAAGAATAATAAGTATGCTGGAAGATGAAATTTTTTTTGAAATGAGATTAAGAAAATGCGATGAAAATATGCTTTTTAGAAAATATTTTAAATAGAGTAATCAATATAACTCTACCTATTAAATTAAATATTAATCATTATAATTTAAATTAATATCCACTTAATTATGGTCCCTAGATTTTCTAACCCTTGAATCCTGTGTGAGTTAACATTACCACAAATATGAAAGGAGTTAAACCATAACCTAGCTTTAGAACATTAAATCGCAACACCCTGCTTTGATTGACATTCTAAATCTAGATTATGGTAGGTGGTAAATTATGGTACATATCCATTCTGAAAAATGAGGACTAATTTTGTTTAGGTATTATATTTTTAACTCTTCAAATTTATCCCAAGTAGTTTGGTTTTACTAATTAAGTTTGCATTCTAACAATTTATACAAATCTCAACCTCGCATGTATTATGTCAATTTTTCAATTTATTTCTTAGATTCTTAAAATTTTAAAACTCAATTAATGGATCATATTTTTTTCAATTACAATAGCATAATTATTCAAAATAAATAAATAAATAATATAAGTGTTCTATCAATTACAAATAAAACTACCCTTCCATGGGCGGAATTTCATCCTAGAAATGAATTGTATTGCAAATATTTCAAACGGGTATAACCCAATATCATTTCAAATATATGATTTACAAATAAAGGGGAAGATTAAGAGAAAAATATAATTGAAAATTATAGAGTAAATGGATGAGAACCCATGATTTTATTGAAATCACAATAATATTGAAAAGTGAATAAGTATAAGAAGGATTCAATGAAGGGATACTAGTTTCAAAAGCTCTCCCTCACGGAAATCTTTGAAAAATGGAGTGAAAGCAGTTATCCTATGTGTTCAATCTCCCAATCTACATAACAACCCCAACAAATGATAAAAACCCCAATTTATAGAGTGGATGGGAGGCTATATATAAAGAGTATTCAAGTGTGAATGGGGAAATTCGTTCAAATAATTAATCCAAATTGAAATACCTTTTTGACCACCAAAACACATGAAACCACTATCCATCCATAAGAATTATTTGTTCGAAAATGAGTCCTAGAGATATTCTAAATATTTGGGCCTAATTTATGCACAAATGTAGACGCCGTCACCGAAATAAAAAAACAAATGTCCAAACTAGTGATTCCAGTCCAACTTTGACTTCATGGACCATTAAGTTAAATCAATTTTATAATTAATCTAATATATCTTGAATAAAATTTATAGACTATTATGTCAATAACACAGTTAAAAAATATTAAGCTCATATAATTCAAAAACAATTATTTATGTTTGAAATACTGAAGTTGATTTGTAAATGGTAAAATTGGAATGTTCAAAAAAAATTTAAATGAATTATCTAATCACAAATATTTTTTAAGTAACCATATTTCACACAATGCGAGGTAATTTTGTAATTTATTATCAATAATATATTCAAAAAAAAATTTTATCAAGCCCCCCAGTCATACTATTTTTCACTCAAGGGAAAACCTGAGATCATATATTCCAAACAATTGTGATAACTAAACATCAATATCAAAATCATCAAAAAAATTAAAACACATATTCTTGAGATCCAACAATTCCACTCCAAGAAAAAAGATATCATCCCCCATAAAACCCATTATTTCAGGTTATCTATTTATATCATTATATATATTTCCACTTCATTTATCCTCCCATGCCCAAAAAACAATTACCACACTTGAATTTTCTCTTATCACACAAATGCTAATTTTTTAGCAATGTATTTCTCATCCAAAATCATAAAATAGAACCATAGGGTTGATAAATTCTTATATCTCTCACTGATGTGAGTCAAATACATATCTTTTTCATTAGTAATTTTCATGGTTTTTCTGTGGATTTTGGTTTGTAGGATTTAGATGTGAAAAAATTTGAGCTTGATTGAGGAGGGAATGACTCTTTTTGAAGAAACATTTCATTATTCTAATTTTCACTCAATTATGGTTACCTTATAACTCCTCTTAGTATAAATTCAAATTCATCTTCATGAAAACTCATGGAAAGTTTACACCAATAATTATATTAGTAACAAAAATTTCAGTCTACTCAAACATAGTTTTTTTCCTGAAAACTCCAGAGATGAACAAATTTTTTTCTTGATTGGAAGCACTAAAAAAGAACAACTTATTTTATCATGAATGACCTAAAATGTCACAGATTTCAACCGAATGAATTTTTCATCAAAAATAAAATCTCTTATGAATTTAATTTACCACCCAAATTATCACAAAATGTGGTATCACAACACAAGCCAACTTCCACCACACATAAGTTCAACTAGATTATGAAATTTCACTTCAATTGTAGATTGGAAACAGACAATTAGTTTGTAATATAGATATCCAGACATGATTTTGATGAATTATAAGGGCTATAAGGATAAAATGACCATGGTAGTCCACTATAAATTGGATTCTTTGAAATATTTTCTTTAATACCAAACAAATTCTAAAATCATTTAAAACAAAAGTAACTCAAACAATTATGTTTTGACCGGAATAAATCAAATTATGGTTAAATCAAGAAGGTTTTGGTTCTCTATAAAAAGTGAGGTAAATTTAAAGCACATGAAAATAATAGTTCAAAATCCTTATAATAAAAGTGATTTCAATATAAAGTTAGTGAGATGTGACATGGTATTCTAAATTCATGGTAGTTTTCCTTAAATTACTATAGAATTAAACCTAAATTTAAGTCATTTTAATCATTCATTTATACCATGTTTTAAGGTTTAAATTGTTTTAATTAATGATATGGATTTCAAAATGATGATGAGAATCATTTCAAATCAAAATATACATAATGGCACAAAGATTTTAAAAAACAACACACAATGTTTTTTGAAAATAGAAAAACAATTGACATTACAAAACTAAAAGGTTCCCTCCCCCACACATAAAATTTTTAATTATCCTCAATGTCAACCCATGAGATGATATTTTCACATGAAATACAGAATTTTAAATAGGAAAAATAATATAAAAGTTAAAGGGTTAGAAATATCCTAATATTCTTAAGTGATTATGGGGTCATGCTGTGTGATGAAATCCACTGCATCAGTAGAAATTTCATCATTTTATTACTTCATGGGTTTCCAATTCACTGTAATGATTATCTCAATGTCCTCTTGTGTGATATCCAGAACACCATAAGTGAAAACATTAGATAAAATATAAGTATTTAACCATCTATAATGCAACTTAATGGGCATCATCATTAGACATGAACTATAGAGGATGACATTCTCTCCAACACGAAACTCCCATTGTTGGATCATTATATCATGAGATGAATTTTATCATTCCTTGTAGAGCCTTGAGTTCTCATATTAAGACTATATAATCTCATTAATCTATTTAATTTTTAGATTCCTTTGGATTCTATCATGGGACAAATCCATGTTTCATTTCTTTATATCCTAATATGTCTGATGCTCAACTTCCATAGGGAGATGACAATCTATCATAAAAAATTAGAAATGTGGAAATACTGATGAGAGTTTTTTATGACGTCCTATAAGCCCATAAAACATCATCCAACTGCTTCCTACAATCCATTTTATTTTGCAGCCTAGTTTTGTTCAAAATTTGTTTCAACTCCCGATTTGAAACCTTAAACTAGATATTTTTTTGCAGGTGTAATGGTGTTGATGTTATGTGTGTCAACAAATAATTTATAAGTAGGGATGCCAAATTTGGATGGAAAAAGTGTGTCCCTTGGTCACTTATGATGGACTTTGGTTCTCCAAACCTATTAAAAATATATGTCTTGACAATGTATACTACTACATGTGAACCATCTATCCTAGTGGCCTTATCTTCCTCCCATTTACTCACATAATCTAAAGTGACAAAAATGTATAAGAAAACAACTGAACATGGAAAGGGACCCATAAAATCAATGTCCCACACATCGAAAATATCATAGGATAATATAGGATGTTTCGGTATCTCATGTCTCCTATAAATGATTCTCATGTGTTTGAAACTTGCTAACAACATAAAAATAGATGTGAAAAAATGGAATAAGAAAGAATGATATAATCTAAAGTCCAAAACATTCTTAGCTATCCATTGGGGTCCAAATTTTCTACCACATGAATGTGTATGGCACAAATGCAGAACAGACACAAACTCGTGATAAAAAACACCTCCTAATAACATTGTCACTACATATGCATCAGATTTGGGGATCAACCCAAACATAAAATTTTGGCTCACTATTTAAATTGTGGACTTAATTTTTCTTTAAATTTGTAGGTATTAATGAGGTAACAATGTAGTTAAATAAATTTTCATACCAAGGATGCGTACCTGAGATGGAATAAATATACTCATCAAGCAAAGTGTCCTGAAATGGTACATGGTCCAAGGTGTCATCCTCTAGAGTGTGAGTAAGCCTAATCATGTGGTATTACACCATTTTCTCTCAACCCTTCTTTCCCTTTATCTCAATATCAAATTCCAAAAGAAGGAGTATCCATGGGATTAGCATGGGATTTTCATCTGGATTCTTCAAAAGGTACCTAGAGCAGCATGGTTAGAAAAAACAACTACTTTGGAGCCCAATAAATATTAATGGAATATATATAAAGAAAATATGATGGCAAGAAACTCATTTTATATGGTTGTGTAGTTATATTGGGTTGAATCTAGTGTCCCCGATGCATATGTAATCACATGTGAAGGAAATTCCACCCTCTAAGATAACACATATTTGACCATGATGTTGGATGCTTTACAAAAAATCTCAAAAAAATATCCCACCATCGGGGTTGTATGATTAGTGTAGTGGTAAAAAACTTCTTTATCTCATCAATGGAAGTCCAGCAAGAATCATTAAACACAATATAAGAATTCTTTTGAAGTAACCGTGACACAAGAAAGAGAAATATTACTAATATCATTGATAAAGCTTTAATAAAATCCTACATTCCCTCGGAAAGATCTAACATCATGCACACATGAAGGATATGTTAAGGATGAAATAATATCTACCTTAGATCTATGAACCTCTATCCTATCATTTGGTACTACATTCACTAATACAATTCCATGCTCTTCCATAGAATGACACTTTTCAAAGTTGATGACAAGATTTTTCTCAATATAATGATTCAAGACCTTTACCAAACTAGAGAAAAAATCATCAAATGAAGTCCCATACATTGAAAAAATCACCCATAAATACCTACATGTTGGTCTCAAGAAAATCAGAAAAAATACTCACCATGCATCTCTATAAGGTACATGGGACATTGAAAAGCCCAAATGGCATCCTCCAGTAGGAAAACATACCGAATGGACCAGTAAATGTTGCATTGTCCCGATCGTCTAGAGAAATAGGTACCTAAAAATATCTAGAAAATCTATCAATGAAAGAATAGTGTGTTTTCTCAGCAAGTCTCTCACGCATCTGATTAATAAATGTGAGGGGGAATGGTCCTTGTGAGGGGACTAATTTAGTTTCCTATAATCAATATAAACACACCAACTATTTTTCACCTTCATTGGAACTAAACCCTCTTTATCATTTTTAAAAAAAGTATCACCACTTTTTTTAGGAACAACATAAATTGGACTCCCCTAATGGTAATCTTTAATGAGATAAATTATACCTACCTCTAGAAAATTTCCATCCTCTATTTTAACAACATTCATAAGGGTTGCATTAAGTCTTTTTTATGGATGCATAAATGGTTTAGCCACATCCTACAAAAGAATCCTATGCATGAAAATGGGGTGGGGGGATAATACCTAATATGTTATCCAAGGTCCACATGATTTTCTAAATGTTCTCCCTCATAAGATTCCATGTTTTTTCTTCACGCACAAAAGGAATATTGTTAGCAATTATAACAAGTAATATCTCACCATTTAAAAAGTATAAGTATTTTATATTTGGTGGTAATGTCTTGAGATCCAATAAAGGGGTTGATGTATGGATGGATACATTGAAGCAATTGAAATATGTGCATAGATAATATAAGGTTTAGAAAAACATCATCAAAATATGAGAATAATTCATCAAATCCATCGGTATATTCAACAACCAATTCATAATCAGAGTGAACATGATCAAAATCAGAAAAATAATCCTTTTAAAAATCAAATATAAAAGATTTTGTGCATTATAAACATTTGTAAAAGTGGTCTTATTCATCATGAAAGAACCAATACTCACAATCACATTAATTTTAGGACAGTAAAATATCATGGGGTCTTTATTTGGTGGTTCAAAATGGGAGATAACAAAAATAGAATGGTCCTTTTAGAGGTACTTCATGGAGTCCATGTTATTTAATATCACAACATCATCTCCAAACTGTATGAAAAGTTCACCCTTGTGAACATTTATAATAGTTTTTTCAGTTTTGAGGAAGGTACTACCTAAGATAATGGGAGTATGAGAATTTACCTTTCCATCCTCCATGTTATGAATGTATAATTATGCTGCAAATATCATATATCATACCCTGACATGTACATACTGATGGACTCCCATTGGATATGATGTATCTCTACTTGCCAACTGCACCACAACTCTCATCGGTCACAACTCACTAACCTATAAAGATAAAAATATAGAGTTAGGCATTACATTTATGCAATCTCCTAAATCACAGAGTATTAGAAAAGTAAAACTCTTATATGGTGAATGGGATGGTTAATGTCCATAGATCATGTCACTTTTTTGGAATTACTATAGTTTGTTTAATGAGTTCTGACAAATTTCTTCCAAGATAGATCATCTCATTTCTCTTGAGACATATTTGATTGGTACGACATTCTTTTAAGAATTTGACATACTTTGGGATTCACTTAATTGATTCCATCAGGGGGTGGCGATCTCTACATGCTATAATGTGTCCAAAACCATGTTTTGTGTCATCCAATCAGCCATATTATTGGTTTGTGGAACCCTTTTTGAAAATGGAAGGTGTTTAGGAGGAACATAATCAATATTTTTATTAACATTGTCTTTCTCCTATGGTTTCTCATTAGCTGGTCTTGAATAGAGCATCTTCGGAATTGAGGTGAATCCAGGTTGAATGGTGGGTATGGATGTATCATTAATTTACTTCCCACTTAATATAGTAATGGAACTAACATTACCCTTGGTATTTGGAGTAGGTTTGGATTTTAGATTTCTAGAATTCATAATTACAATTTTATGGAGGGCAGTAATAATCTGGCTCATTTGAGTCTTCAACTCCCTCATCTATGAACCATTACATGTCAGCTCATTCTGTTGATTCAGAAAATTTGCTTCAAAATATCATCAGTATTAGAATATACCACTGGTTGAGAAATCCATTTTTCTTAGCTTGTTAATGCTTCAATTGGGGGATTTTTGGATACCCTAATGGTAATTCAGAGGCTGGTGGAGGTTTTGTTGAAACGGGGTCCTTTGTTGTTGTCAAAATCCATACCTCATGTTTGATTGATCCTTCCACCCTTAGTTATATGTTGCTGAAATGGAATCATTTTTTTATAGATGTGTGCATTGTTACTGCTAATATGGTCTCCCATAGAATACTTATGCACAATCCTATGACTCTTGTAATTGGGGGAGATAGTCAGTTCGGTGGTCTGTATTAATGAAAATTCCACATGGCCTCATAATAGAGGATTGAAATATCTTTTCATCAAAAATAATCTACCTCACTATGGTGGTCTACTCTTATAACTTAGAATCAATCAAATGATTTTCAATTGAGGAAGGAATTAATAGATGTAATCCTATAACATGTTGTGTGCCTTGATCAAAAAATTGTTGGGAGTTTTGTGCCATCATGTCAATAAACACATGTGAAGGTACTCGTGTTTTGTCAACCAATGCCCCTCCTGCTGCGAAATCCACCATGCTTCTCTCCATAGGTGTGAGTCCTTCATAGAAGTACTGTATGAGTAGTTTCTCACTGATTGGGTGATGTGATCATCTTGTACACAACTTCTTGAATTTCTCACAGTATTCGTACATTGACTCCCCTTATGCTTTCTTGATCCTAGATATTTCTTTTCGAATGGATTTTATCCTTGATTAATGAAAAAATCATTGTATGAAAAGTTGTTTCAAATCTTTCCAACAAGTTACATCTTTGGGTTGTAAATAATACATCCAATCTTTTGCAGCTCCATCAAGGGATAAATTGAATGATCTTAGTTTAATTTGATCACCAGACACATTTATTGGATTCATGGTTGATAAAACTACATTAAATTCCATAAGTCCTTTACTTGGGTACTCTTAAAATAAGCCATGAAAATTTTGAACAGGGTGAAATAACCCATATTTCAGTTCAATGTCTGATTCAATATTTGGTTATTAAATGCAATTAGGTTGATAAATAATGTATGGTGTGGCCAATTTCTTGAATAGTTCTATTATGTTCATTGTCATTTTTTCAGACATTGGTTCTTATTTTAATATTTATTTAGAAGTGTTTACAATTATTTTGTTCCCAGAATAGAGAAATTATCCAATTGGTTGAATGTTGAAACTTCCCATAGAATGAGAATGTCTAATTTGAGCCCAAAGGAGGTGTTCAATATTAGGGTCAACAATTATGAGATAACTGAGATTAGTTCATTTAATAAATCTAATGAAAATGAAAATAATATTATTGGACCATAATAAAATAAAAATGATAAGTTTGAGTTAATTGACCAAAAAAAAGATGAAGAAGAAAACAAAAGAAAAAGAAAATTAAAATTGGGTAAAGAAAGAAGAAAGAATATAAGAATTAAAGAAATATAAAAATAAATGGAATACCACTAAAAGGTTGAAATAGTTACTTTCCTCACTATCAATGAAACCAATTTTACAGATGTTATCCTCTGCTCTCTCGAATGATATTCAGTTTTGAGTTATTTAGGTGTAGTATAGTTGCTGATAGTGGTCGTCTCTCAAAGGTGGAAGTAATTTAAAACAAAATATTACAACTATTAAGAAAATAAAGTAAACAAAATAAATGGATGGGCGGGTTGTTCAATTTTTATATTATAATATTAATAATTATAATGGAAGAAGATTGTTTTTTTAAATGAGATTAATAAAATGCAACGAAAAATTGTTTTCATGGAAAATATTTTAAAATAATGTAAATATTCACTTACTTATTAATCATTATCATTGAAATTAATATCCAATTACATATGATCCCCTAATTTGTTAACCCTTGAACCCTACATGATTTAACATTATCACAAATATGAAAAGAGTTGAACACTTGGCCAGTTTCAGAACATGCATTCACAACACCCGACTTTGAATGACATTATAAATCTAGCTTATGGTAATTGGTAAATTAGGAAACATATAAATTATTTTAAATGAGGATGATTTTTTAGGGATTATATTTAAACTCTACAAACTTATTCTATGTTGTTTGGTTTTTCCGATTAAGTTTGTGCTCTCACAATTGACACAAACCTCAACCCAGCATGTTTTGGTGTCAAATGTTCAATTGCTTTCTTATATTCTTAAATTTTTAAAAATAAATTCAGAGATCATATTTATTTTAATTATACTAACTTAATGATTCAAAATAAATAATTGAATAAGGCAAGAGTTTTATCGATTACTAAAAAAACTAATCTTCTATGGGTGGTGTAGTCATCGTAGAAACAAATTGCATTGCAAAGATTTAGAAAGGTTATAATCCAATATCATTTCTACTCTTTGATTTCTACACCTAATTGGAATAAAAATAAAATAATAAAATTTAAAATAATAAAATAAATGAAAGAGTAAATATTTATTTATTGAAATCACAAAAATATTACAATGTGAAGAAGAAGAAGAAGGTTTTGATGAAGGGATCCTAGCTTCAAAACAATACCTATTGAAATTCATTAACAAATAGAGTGAAACCAATTCCCATATGCCTTAACTCTTTCAATGCACGTCCCAACACTAAAAAATGAGAAAAAAAACAACTTATAGAGTGGAGAGAAGGCTATAATTAAATAGGTTTTAAGTGTGAATTGGGAAATTCATCCAAATAAATTTATCCAAATTGAAGCACCTGTTTGACCACCAAAATTCATTAACCATCCATCCTTTCAGCTAGCTGATTTGTGATAAAATGAGTTCTAGAGATAATCTCAATATTTGGGCCTAATCCAAGCATGTATGAATAAGTTATGGCCTAAATACACAACTGATGTCGAATCGGGTGAGTCCAGACCTGCTTTGACTTCATGGACCATTAATTCCAATCCAATGAACAAATTAGCTTGTATGTACAGAATGAAAGATCTATACAATTATGTTATAAATAGAGTAACAAAATATTAACTTCATATAATTCATATAATATTATTTATGTTAAAACTACTATAGTAAATTTGTAAAGCGTAAAAATGGAATTTTCATCAAATTTTAAAATGAATTATCTAATCCCATATATTTTATAAATAAAAATATTTCAAAAATTGTGTGGAAATTTTTCCATTTATTTTCAATAAAATATTCAACAAATTTTTTTTAGCAACTCCACCAGACATTCCATTTTTCACTCATATGAAAAACCTTAAATTATATATTCCCAAAAATTGTGACAAGTAAACATCGATAGCAAATCAAAAAAAAATTAAATCACATATCCTTGTGATCCAACAATTCCAAAAATTATTTTTTCATGAATGATATAGAAAGACACAGCTTTCAATAAAATGATTTTTTCCAGCTGCAAACACGTATATTAGGAATTTTATTTTCCACCAAATGTGACAAAAAATGTGGTACCACAACAAAAGATAGCTTCCACACAATTAAAATCAACTAGATTATGCAATTTTACTTTTATAGTGGGCTAGATAGGGAAAAGTGTCACGTATTGTGGCTAACCTAACCATTTCATCATGGATTATGTAGTCCTAAAGGACTAAATATTCAAGTTATGAAATTATTAAAAGGATTCTTTGAAATATGGGCTTTAATACCAAACAAATCACTCAGTCATTTAAATCACAAGTATCTCAACACCTCATGTTTGGGAAAGAATAAATCAAATTATGGTTAAATAAATCATGTTTTGGTTTACTCATGAAGTGAGATAATTTTAAGAAATATGAAAATAGTTTTCAGAATCCTCACAAGAAAGTGATTTGAAATATAACGTCAGTGAGATGTAGCATGGGATTCAAAATTCAGAGTACTTTTAATGAAATTACTAAACATTTGAACTTGAAACAAAGTTATTTATAGTATTCATTTAAGCTCAATTTCAGGGAATAAATTTTTTCACTTATTGATAAGGATTTCAAAAATGTGATGAGAATCATTTCATCTCAGAAGATTTAGAATCAAACAAGTTTTTTAGAAAACAATATATATTTGTTTTGGAAAACAGAAAAACAGTTCAAATTACTAAACTAAAAGGTTCCCTCCACCACACATAAAATATTTCATTATCCTCAATGTAAACCCATGAGATGATATGTGCACATGAAATCAAAAATTCTAAATAGGACAAATAATATAAAAGTGAAAGGGTTATAAACAAGTTAATATTATCGAGTTATGATGGGGTCATACAGTGTGATAAAATACACTTCATCAGTTGAAATTCCCTCAATGTATTGCTTCAATCATTTCATATTGATTGTAAATATTCATCCATTTTCCTCTTGTGTGACATCCAATTCACCATAAGTAATAACATTTGATACAACAGCAGGACATAAGCATCTAGAATTCAACTTATTAGGCATTAACTTTAGTCGTGAACTATAGAGTATGACTTTCTATCGAACATGAAACTACATTTTCTGGAACATTCTACCATGAGCTACTTTTGACCATTCGTTGTATATCTTTGAGGTCTCCTATACATAAAATCAAATCTCTTCAATCGCTTGAATTTAAAGCTTCATTTGGATTCTAGTTTGGTCCAAATCAATGCTCCATTTTTTATATCCCAATATGCTTAATGCTTGACATACACATGGAGATGAAAAGATATCCCAAAAACAAAATGAAATGGGTACATACCAATGGAAGTTTTGTATATTGTCCTATAAGACCATAAGACATCATCCAATATCTTTCTCCAAACCTATATATTCGGCTGCATGGTTTTCTCTGAAATTTATTTAAAATCCCAATTTAAAACCTCATCCTGAGTATATTTTTGGGGGGTGGAATGACATTGATGTTTTTGGCATCACTCCATACATATGAAGGAGGAAAGACAATTTAAAATTGAAAATGCATGTCCCTTGGTCACTGCTGATGGACATTGGTTCTCCAAACATTAAAAAAAATCTATTTTCTTACAAAGTACAATACAACATGAGAATCATTAGTCCTAGGGTCCTTAGCCTCCACCCCTTTGATCACATAATCGACAGTGATAAAAATGTACAAGAAAGAAAAAGAACACAAAAAAGTACCCATAAAATCAATTCCCCACACATGAAGAATATAATAGAATAATATGGGATTTTAAGGTATCTAATGTCTCCTAGAAATGTTTCATGTGTGTTGGAAACATTATCATGATGTACAAAACAAATGAGTATCATGAAATATGCTAGGAAAATATAATTGAAATTATAATACATTCCTAACTATCAATTGGAGTCTAAATTGTCATCCACATGAATGTGTATGGAAAAAATGCATAACAGACTCAAACACAGGATCAAGAATACACCTCCTAATAAATTGGTCACTACACATGCTCCAGAGGTATGGATCCTCCCAAATATAAAATCTTGACTCACTCTTTAACATTTGATGTTGATGTTTCTTTAACTTTTCCAAGAATTTAGTTGAAATAAGGTAGTAAACTAAATCATCATACCAAGGATGCATACCAGAGAAAGAATAAAGATGATAATCGGGGAAAGTGTCCCAATGTAGTAACTAGTCCATGGTGTCATTCTCTAGTGAGGGTGTAAGCCTACTATAGTGGTACACCACTAGGGTTTTTGACCCCTTCTTATACTTTATCTCAAAATCAAATTATTGAAGAAGGATCACCCATCGGATTGGCCTGGGCTTTTCATCGGTCTTATTCAAGAGGTACCCCGGAGATTTATGATCAGAAAAAAAAACAATTACTTTATATCCCAATAAATATAAATAGAATTTGTCTAAATCCAATATGATGGAAATAAATTTCTTTTCCATGGTTGTATAGTTTTATTGGACTGAATTTGGTGTCCTCAATGAATGTGAAATCACATGTGGATGCCCCTCCACCCTCTGAGATAAGATTGCTCCGACCGCAAAGTTAGAGGCGTCACACATAAGCTCAAAAGGAAGCTCCCACCGTGGGGCATGTATGATTAGTGGAGTGGTTAGACACTTTATTAGAACATCAAAGGACGTCCTGTAGGAATCATCAAATACAAAATCAAAATCCTTTTGAAGTAATCATTACATAGGAAGTGCAATCTTAGTAAAATATCTTATGAAGCGTCGATAAAATATTGCATTCCCAAGGAACGATATAACATCACACACACATGAAGGATATGGTAAGGATGAAATTATATCTACCATAGATCTATCAATATCAATATTATGTTTTGACACTACATTCCCTAAGACAATGCCTTGCTCTACTATAAAATGACACTTTTCAATGTTCAAGACAAGATGTCTCTCAATACAATTATTCAAAACCATTGCATAACTAGAGATAAAATCATCAAATGAAGATCAATATACTCAAAAATCATCCATAAATACCTCTATTCTGGTCTCAATAAAATAAAAAAAAATGCTCTCTATGCATCTCTGGTTGGCACTTTGGGCATTCTAAAGTCCAAATGGCATCCTCTAGTAAGAAAACGTACCAAATGGACAAGATAATGTTGTCTTATATAGAACTTTTAGAGCAATAGGAACTTGAAAAAACCCAAAAAATCTATCCAAGATAAATAGTGTTTTTTCCTAGCTAGTCACTGAAGCATCTAATCAATAATTGTGAGGGGAAATGGTCCTAATGAGTGGATTGGTTTAGTTTTTTTTATAACCAATACACAAACACCAACTATCATTCACCCTTATTAGAACTAACCCCTATATATCATTTTTAACAACACTAACACCACTTTTTAGGCACAAACAGAATAGGACTCACCCACTGGGAATCTGAAATGAGATAAAGTAATCCTACCTCGAGAATATTTTCAACCACTTTTTCAACAACTTCTAATAGAGTCGGATTGAGTATCCTTTGTTGCTGCCTAAATAATTTATCACCATTCTTTAAAAGAATACTATGCATGCAAATGGAGGGGATAAAAACATATATTTTAGCCAATATCCACTTTATTTCCTTAATGTTCTCCCTAAAAAGATTTAAAAAAATTTATTCATGCTCAAAAGGACGATTTTTAGAAATTATAACAGGTAATCTCTCAACACGTAACTATTATGAGTATTTGAGATTTGGTGGAAATGAATTGAGCTCCAATGAAGGGGGGGATTTATAGATGGGGACATTTAAGGAACTAAAATTTGTACACAAATAACATCATTATCAGAATAAACATTATCAAAATCAGAGAATAATTTATCAAATCCATCATTATATTCAACAACCAAGTCATAATCAGAGTGAACAAGACCAAAATAAGAATATAAATCCATTTCAAAATAAAATCTAAGGGAGTTATTTTCATTATAAATATGTGTGGAAGTTATTGTATATATAAAATTATAACCAATACTCATAATCTTCCTATGAATATGATAATAAAATTCTATGGGGTTTTTATGTGGTGGTTCAAATGGGAGATAACAAAAGTGGAATGGTCTATTGAGGGGTACTTATTAGAGTCTATAACACTAAATATTACAACTTCATCTCCAAACTCCATGGAATGTGTACCCTCATAAATAATTATGATGGGATTTACATTTTTATGGAAGGACCTACCTAATATAAGGGATGAACGAGAATTTTCCTTATCATCCTCCTTATTACGAACGTAGAAGTCTGCTGGAAGTATCATGTCTCTTGCCCGAACAAGTACATCATCACGGAATCCCACTTGATATGTTGTACCTCTATTCAACCAATACACCACTAATATCTTCTATTTCAACTCACCAACCAATAAATAAGAAAATATAGAGCATGGAATTACATTTATGGAAGCTACTAAATCACAATGAGCATCAGAAATGTGAAACACCCCTATAGTTTGTGGGATATTTAATGTAATCAGATACTTTCACATTGATGGAGTTTCTAGTGTTGGTGTAATGAGTGCAGACAAATTCCTTCCATGATTGATCATCTCAATTGTTTTAATACCTCTTCTTTTAGTACATATTTATTTTAAGAATATGGCATACCATGTTTTTTTAATAGATTCAAGTAGAATGATATTGATCTCGACATGCTTGAATGTGTCCAAAACCACTTTTTTTATCACCTCCTCAGCCATATTCTGGGATTGCACATCCTTGTTTGGAAATGGAAGTGGTTTAGGGGGAACATCATCAATATTTTTCTTACATTTTTCTTTATCCTTTGGTTTTCCATCAGCTAGTCTTGAATAAAGCTTCTCTAGAGTAGAGGTTAATCCTAGTGGAATGGTGGGCCCATAAGTATCATTAATTTTCATCCCACTTCTAAATGTGATTTCAATGACATTACCCATTGGATTTGGATTAGTTTAGGACGGTAGATTTTTTTTAATTCTTACATATATGTTCAAGGAGGGTAGTGGAAATCTGGCTCATCTGAGTCTTCAAATCCCTCAACTCTGAATCATGACTCTTGATCTCATTCTGTTGATTAGGAATAATTTGTTTCAAAATATCATTAGTATTAGAATATAACATTGGTTGAGAAGTCCATTGTTTGGTTATTTTTGATGCTTGGGCTTCAAATATCATTTGGGGTTGCTGGAAACCCAACTAGTAAGGGAGAGGCTGGTGGAAGTTTTGTTCAAAAGGGAACTTTATTATTGTCTAGAGCCATAACTCAGGTCTGATTGATCCTTACACCATTGATTTTATATTGGTGTAATACATTAATACTTATTTTTTGGATGTGGCTATTATTTAGACTGATATGGTCTCTCAGGTAATACTACTGCAAAAATCCTATGACTCTAGTAATTGGGGGAAATAAATAGTTGACTGATCTATTTTCGTACAAATTCCACATTTCCTCATTGGAGTGGGTTGAGATTAATTTTGAGCCAAACTAATCTTCCTCATCATAGTGGTAAATTATTCCAACTTAGTATCAATCAAATGATTTTCATGAGAGTAAGGACTTACCTCATGTAATCCTCTAACATTTAGTGTACGTCGATCAAAAAATTGTTGGGAGTTTGGTACCATCTCATCAATCCATGCACGTGTAGCTACTGGTGGTTTTTTACAAATTCCACTCCATCTAAAACATTCACCATGATTATCTCCATGGGTTTGAGTCCCTCATAGAAGTATTGGATGAGTCGGTTCTCAATGATTTCGTGATGTGGGAACCTTGCACACAACTTCTTGAATCTCTTTCAATAATATTACAATGAATTCCCATGTGCTTCCTTGATCCCAGAGATATTTTTTTGAATGGATTTGGTCCTTGAGGATGGAAAAATCTCTCCAAGAAAATAGGTTTCAAATCATTCCAACATGTTATATATTTAGGTTATAAATAATAAAACAAATCATTCTCATCTCTATCTAGTGATAATGGGAATACTCTTAGTTCCTATTGATATTTGAATAAATTTCTTTGTGTCAAGGTTGAGAAAACCACATTAAATTATTTAAGAAGTTTGTTTGGGTCCTCACTGGATAATCCATGAAACATTGTAAAAAGGTGAATTAACACATATTTTAGTTTAATGTGTAATTTGAGATTTGGGTATGAAATGAAAATTTGTTGATAATTAATGTCTGGTTCAGCCAATAATCTAATGGTTCTATTAAGTTCCTTTCTATTCTTTTCATCCATTGGTTCTTGTTTTATGATTTATTCATAATTGTTTTCAATTTATATGATTCTATAATGGAGAAATTCTCCAATTGGTTGAATGTTTAAAATTTCCATAGACGTAGAATGATTGATTCGATCCCTAAGAATGCATTCAATATCAGGTTCACTATCTGAGAAATATCTAAGATTAGATTGTTTCATTAATAAAATAATAACGAACAGAATAAAAGTGGACGATAATCAAAAAAAGGAGAAGTTTGAGTTGATGGACAAAAAAGAATAATAAGAAGAAAATAAAAGAATACGAGAAATTCTGATTGGGTAAAGTAGGAATAAAGAAGATAAGAAGAAAAAAAGGAATACCTATAAATGTTTGAAATAATTACTTGACTCCCTGGTAATGATTCCAATTTTAATGGTTTTGTCATGGGTTCCCTCAAATGATATTCAGTTTTGGGTTATTTCGGTGTAGTTGAGTGGCTGACCATGGTCGTCTCTCAAAAGAGAAAGTAATTTAAAACAACTTATTAATGGTATTTTGAAAATAAACAAATAAAATAAACAAAATAAATGGATGTGGGTTTTAAATATTTATAAAATTAGAAGAATAATTAGGCTAGAAAAAGATTTTATTTTTTTGGGGTTTTTGAAATGATATTAAGAAAACACAACAAGAATATGTTTTATTTAGAAAATATTTTAAAATGTGTAATTGATATAACTACATCTATTCAATTAATTATTAATCATTATAATTTAAATTAATATCCTCTTAATTATTATCCCATAAATTTTTAACCCTTGAAACCTATGGGAGTTAACATTACTTCAGATATGAAAAGTGTTAAACCCTAGACAGGTTTTAGAACATGCAATTACAACACCCTACTTTGATTGATATTATAAATCTATATTATGGTCAATGGTAAATTAGAGAACACATCCATTAAGTAAAATTAGGATTAATTGTTTTTATTGATTATATTATAACTCTAAAAATTTATCCTCTGTGGTTTGGTTTTACAGATTAGGTTTGATCTCTGAAAATTTAGACAAATATCGACCTTGAGTGTTTTTGTGTCAATTGTTCAATTAAATGATTAGCTTCAGCTAATTTTAAAATCAATTCGTAGATCCTATTTTTTTAATTAAATTATTTTAAAAATTATAAATAAATAAATGATTAAGGTAAGAGTTCGATCAACTACTACGAAAACTAGTCTTCCATGGGTGGTTTAGTCATCGTAGAAATTAATTGTATTGAACACATTTAAAATGGTTATAACCCAATATCATTTATACTCATTGATTTACATCCCAAATATTATAATTATTAGAAGAAAATAATTTAAAATATAAGAATTAATGGAAGATAAACTACAATTTTATTGAATGAACTACAATATTACAAAGTGAAGAAGAAGAAGAAGGTTTTAATGAAGGGATCTTAGCTTAAAAACATATAACTCTTGTAATTTATGGATAAATGGAGAAAAAACAGTTATCTTATTCCTTAAATCTTCCAATTCACGTCCAATCCCCTCCAAATGAGAAAAACACCTATTTATAGAGTGGATAGGAACCTAGGATTAAGGAGGATTCAGGTTTGAATAGGGAAATTTGTCCAAATATATTAATCCAACCTCCACATAATGTTTGACCACAAAAACGTGTGAAACTATTTCCCTTCTAGAATAATTATTTTTACTAAAATGGGTCTTAGATAATCTCTAAAAATTTGGACCTAATAAAATCAAGGATGAATAATTTATAGCCCAAATAGAGAACTGATTTCCAATCTAGTGAGTTCAAACGAGCTTTGACCTCATGGCCCATTAAGTGCAATAAAATGCACAATTTAGCTCATATATTCTAAATGAAAGTTATTTCCCATTAATTAAGAACCAAATTTAAAAAATATTAAGTTCAAATAAGTTTAAAATTCTTTATTTTCTAAATATAATAGTATATACTTTTCTAGGTAAAAACAGAATTTTCATCAAATTTTCAGATGAATGATCTAATCCAAAATATTTTATAAATAAACATATTTAACAAAATGTGAGGAAATGTTTCCTTTTATTATAAATAATATTTAAAAAAAATATCATAGGGTATAATCATAAATGTAATTCTCATGTTCTCATAAAATTGTTCACATTTAATCTAATGTATCTCCTTTAATTACCCTTACTGGTCATCTGAGCTCTACCTTTTATATGTTCCCATTCAACATGTTAGGATGAATGATATAAAGTAAAATTACAAAAGGGAAATAAAGTTTTGGGAAACATCGATGATATTTCACCCAGTTTGAATATTTTGTTCCATGTTTCCAAAGACACTAAACAATTATGGTCCTTAGGAATGTACTATTGTAATGTACATAACATTCATTTTAATTGATGTAATTTCTGTGTATGTTATGAATAGGTTTATATAGTTTCTGTCAAATAAAATTTTTATTAAAAATATTGAAATTAGGATTTGAAACAATTCTAGAGATCCCTAGGGGTATTTCTAAGGATATGTCCTGGGATATCTATAAGGTTAATTATAATGATGTGTTAATGTATAAGATAATATCTTGAAACCTCCATAATGTTTAAAGATATTATATTCTTAAAAATACATCCATGTATTGATAATACAAGTGGATTTGGAACACTACTAGATGTATCTAGGGGAAGAAACCCTAAAGAAACTGTATTTAGCTAGAATCGAGTGGGAAGTGGTGCACAAAAACAGGCCTTGATGCACATTTAGTTTCACACTCCCGGAGAATATGATTTCGTAATTAAAAAAATCATTATGAACCATCATGAATTATTTAAATATACGATGACAAGGAATAACCATTGTTAAGCCTATGGTGTCATGAACAAAAAATAATGCCTCATGATTTAGACACCCTATAAGTAATTTTCCATGATTATGTGGTTTTTCACTATGATAAGTGTTTCTTATGATATGTTTTATTATTTTACTTAATTGATGGAAGATTAAGGAACCTTTTTAATGATGAATTCATGGTCAATGAAATTATTTTCCTCCTAAGTTTCTGAACATTAAGGGAGCTACAATAGAGAACACTATTTCAATAACAACACCATTTTACTAAGCTATGAATCATTTTGAACATACAAGAATTAAAAGAAAAGAACAAAATTTTATTGATTCCATCCTGAGAAAACTCCCACCTTATTTTAGTTGATGCATCAATCCACTAGTTATTGATAAATGGATTAATACAACAAAAAATTTAATTTCAGTTTTTTGGTGTTTAGAGCATGTTAGTTTTTATAATCTGGAAGGTGAAGTTGATCAGTGATGGATCCTTGTTTTGAAAATTAGGGAACAAGAATAAATTGAATATATAGAATGGAAACTTTTTAAGGGTATATTTCTCAATAATTACATCCCACTTATTAAATAAACAATGATATAGAAGGAATTCATAGAGAATAAATATATGGATGATGAATCTATTAATGATTATGGAGTAAATTTTATAGGAATTGTGACATAATCCTCAGGTATTGTCATTTTTCATAAAAGCAATGTTTTCTGATTCTCTAAAGAATTAATAAAAAATATCTAAAGGGAGTTTTCCATATTGTAAAATAAATGAAATGAAGTGATTGTTCGATGCACTATTAATGTTGAAATAGAGGTGGTAGTTGTGTAACAACATAATGGTTTTTATAATAAGATAAAAAGGGATTTCAAAAAAATATAAGAACCATGTAGAGAATAAAACGAGTTAAAATTTATGAAAAATGTGTTGCAAGAAGCATGGATGGAAGTGTATTAATGGGACTATTAAATGTTATAAATCTTAATGGAAGGACATTGAGTGGATGATATTCAAAGTGATTGTAAAAATCTACCCAATGATTCTAATAATGGTAAGTACCTATAGAATAAACCTACCACACATAAATATTTCAATTTTACTGACATTGTAAATTTTAATAAAAATCCCCAAATCCATGGGTTAATATCGGTTATCAACACACACAAAAAATTAAAGATAAATTACAAAGGTAATTCATATGAAATTATAATGGATGAAGTGAATCATGATAATTGAGTAATTTCATGTTGGATTTTTTCAAATTGGGATTTTTAAAAATATTTTGTTCATCCATTAATGCAACATGAAATGATTATAAGAAATGAATATCTCTCTATCATGAATTCTGGATAAATGAAATCATAATGATATTCTAGTAGTACATGGATGAACCAAACCATAAAATAGAAAATAATTTTTTATAATAATAAAATATTTGAAGAATATAGGGGGAATTATATATTTAAATCATGTATGTTTTTAAAAATGAGTTTTAAAAATTCAAGTTATTACCATGTTTTAATATAATAAATGATGATGTTATAAACATATTTATTATGAAACAACAAAAAAGTACTTTATTATATATGGGGGATAAATGGTAATATACTTTTGATAAATTTAGTGAACTTATTTCTAATATTTTAGACTTACATCTTTCATAAGGGTTATAATGTTAACCATTTGTGGGATGTTTTAGGTTAAACATTATATGAGATTTTAGAGATTCATAACTAATCTCACCCTATGATAATTTATGGATATTGGATAAATTATGCAAACCATTTTGTTGTGATGTTATCAAAATATTGATGGAATGAATTATCATTCTATATATGGATCACATGAGGTATTATTATGTTAAGAATAAAAATTCTCCTTCATTCCCTAGAGTAAGAAACTAAATGGTAATTGTTTAAGGTACAAAAAAAGTGAGATATTTTTCTTATGAAATGGAATAAAATAATGTAAATATATATTCTCATGAATGTTATTCAACTTTTTTAAATGGTTCTTAAAATAAAATTATTTCCCATTATCATCATTTCTATTGATATCAATGTATTTTTCAAGACTCTTTGGGTTATGGATTTTTGATTGTTAACTTTCTCATAAAAAAGTTCTATATCAATATCTATAACAAATTTAGAGTTATATTTCAATTCAATTTCCATGTTTTCACATTCCAACTATGTTTATCTATTTATAAACCAAGTAATGTTTTACTTTTTTGTACACACTAGGTCTACAAATTTCATTTTTTATGGTTGTTTTAGTATTAATTTTCATAATCTGGGTATCTAGGAAATCAAATTTTAATTATTAAATGTGTAATTTCCTAGATAAATTTTGAGGGAGAATTCATTTTAAGAGGGTAGAATGTAACACCCCAAGATTGGGTGAAATATTTTTTTGAATTAATTTAATATTTTGGATATTTTTCATTTTATAAAACAATAAATATAATTTTTTTAACAATAAATCAATATGTTTGAAATATGTTTCATGCAAAAACATGTTAATATTGCACTATATGAAAAAATATATTAGATTTTAGTACTCACAACACTATGTTTGGATTTTGTTACACACAATGTTTATTTCTTTCAATAGCTTGTGTTACACGCATGGATTATTTTTTTTTTTCAAAATAAAAATAATATTAATAATATTATTAAGATATTATTAATTTTTCCACCTATACATTGTAATGAAATTTAAAAGTAATATTAATTATATTATAAAAATATGGTTTGCAGATGTTTACAAAATGAATTATTTGGTGAAAAAATAAATAGAAATGAAATTTAAACACTTTTGAAAATATAGGAAATCTTTGTTTGGAAAACCATCTTTATTAAATCACATTAGTTATAGCTTAACAAAATAATAAAAAAATATATTATTTTAATGTAATATATATATATATACTCAAATATTTAAAATTCATCTTATGTGTTTTGTAGGTTAAAGATAAGAATAAATATAATTTTATGAATAAAAAGATGTTTTTTTTCAAGAAGGTAAATTTACAACCTTTTAATGAATAAAATATATTAAATAACGTTAATGAAACGATTATAAATATTATTTTGAAAAAATAAACTTTATTTTTCAAAGATGAATATAAACTTTTTCTTTGGATGATTTTTTGGTATTTTTCTAATGTATTTCAATTTTGGATATATAGTGAAAAATACTAAATTGGAATTCAAAATTTATTATTTTACAAATTTTTATATCCACTATAATTAAATTATAAATTTTATTTAAAGTATATTTCAAAAAATTATGCATAAATTAATCTAATTTTTGTAATTGGAACCAATTTCAAATTGAAATTGGAAATAAAATCATTTTAATCATTTTGGGTGTGTGGTTCGGTAGACAGAGGTGCTCCAAGTGCGAGTCCCTTTAAAATGGTTCCGAGAAAGGAATCCTCTTCTTCTATGTGATGTTTCTGTATTGTTTATTTTATTGGATGTTTCTTCCTTAGTGAAGTTTTTGTATCATCGGTGATTCTTGTCCTGGATGGTTTCTTGTTCCTTATGATACAAATTGTGTTTTAGGTGGTCTATGATGATGTCTCTAATCGTGTTTTGTGATATTATTGTGTATAATTTAGGTGTTGATGCTGGTTTCTGGTGATATTGTTTTGATTATGGTTGGATTGTGACACGGTTGGCTCAATGATGTAATGATGGCCTATTTTGGAGCATGAAATTGGTGATGTGTCCTGGTGCGTATAGAGAGTCAGTGATGATGGCTCGTGTTTATATTTTTAATGGTGGGATGTTGATGGTTTTGTTTGATATTTTGAATTTTGAAATCTTCAATGCTACATTTGTGGATTTTATGTAGGTTCCCACTTTTTTCTAAAGTGGTTTGTTCAAAAAAATAAAAAATGGATTGTAGTGACATTAAAAACTAGTTGTCTTATCCCGTATGTGGGATTAATTTGAATTAAATTTCCTCGATTTTTGTGAATAAAATTTTGAAAATTATTCAACATTTGGAATAATAATTATTTATAATTTCATATAAGGTAAATATAGTTTTTGAAAAAAAATAGAGAAATTAATTAAAATTAATTATAGAGATTAAGGTAAAAATGAGCTTAATTAATGACTAAGATTAGAAAATATAATATCAAGTTGAAATAAAACGTGTATAAAATTTATTTAATGTCCATAGTTAAACTATGACACCATCTTGTATCTTTTATGGTCTATTTTTAACAACTTGGGGTCATGTAAAATGTGGGGGCACATAATTGTTTTCAAGAATATCACATGTGTCATTTTACCCACTTATAAAAGGCCTCACATCCACCACTCTTTTTAAACCATTAATTTCCTTTTACCTCCACCAAAACCTATCCAAATTTCCTTCAAAAATTCCTCCCATAATCTTATAATCCTCCCTTTTGGAATAAATCCATCCAAATAATACCTTTGGTGCACAACGAAAGATGTTACCCAAAAAAGAGATAACATTCTTCAACGTGCATTTCTATTTTAATTACTTCACCACCAATTCGGTTCTTCTTATTGCATGGTATTATAATAAAAATAGTATCATTAATATAATTATACTTTATTGTTGTAATAGATTGAAATACACCAAAACACACTTCCATCTAATGGGTAATGAACTTACCGTTCATTTGTGCAATGAAGTACCACCTTATAAAATGATGTCATTCGTTTTTCCATTACCACTTATCATGGTTGGGAATTGTGATGGAAATATTGTTTTTAAACAATATGTATTATATTTATGATTTATTAATGATTATTTAATTATTATATAACACATAAATTCATTTTTTAATTTTTTGTAAATATGTTATGTTCGTTTGTGGATGTGTGGAATAGAGACTCCTCAAAGCTATGGGATTTATTCACACATTACATTGAATGTATAATGTATGGGATTAGTTAATTTTTATTATATATAATAATTAATTTCTATAATTTAATGATTATATATATATATATATCATTTTCTAACTTTATTTTAATGTGAAAAAAACATAAACAACATTTATGTGTACGTACGACCAATCGTCTCCATGAATGGTGTGTTCAATTTCATGTTTCTATCATTTATATATTATTATAAATATTTATATACAAAATATATATTATAATTATATCATTTTTTAGATAGTATACATAATTAAATTAGTATATATGTAATATTATGATAAATAACAAGTCAAAACTTATACAAAAAACAAAGTGATTATTATCTGAAACATAACATTAACATAATGTTGATTATAAAATGGTAATACAAAGGCATAATAAAACCTATTATGGTATGATATATAAGAATATGGTAATGTGGTATAGGAATGATAAACAAATATTTTTTTATATGAGGTTTGAACATGTCCGAATAGAGTGGATACGTAAAATAAGGGGTTTCTCATCTCAATTTTATCTCATCATTTATTAAGATTATTTATGATTATGCTACCATTAATGAAATATTGTGATCCACATCTCAAGAACTCTCATGAATTACCATATACTATGGTAATACAAGATGTCTCAAATTATTGATACCATATTTCCACTCTTTTCCAATTAAAATAATAAAAATAGTGTTTAAAAGAAAATACGAATTTATTTCTCTCATTGGTCGAAAATTTTCAATATTCACATAACTATGTTTTATAAAAAAATTAAATATTGGATGACTATGATGTGATTTTTTTTTATTTTCCTTATCTTTTTAATATAAAAATGTTTTTAAATGGATATCCTTATCATTTTCAAACGAGGTCACTTTTTTAAACTTTTTACGATTCAAAAGGAATGTTGGGCATGTATTGATATACCCCGTCATTTCCCACGATCTACTTTTAAATTTATACAAAATTAATATTAAAGAAATTTTTTTAATATTAGTGGAATTATTTAATAAATTAGTCTTAAAAGAAAACTATTTTCAATATTTTTATATTTTAAAAAGTGTTTAAAATGGTTTTAAAAAGCTTCATGTATTTGTTTTTATGGTTATTTTAAATGAAAAAATTTTTCCTAAAATTTATGATTTTAAATAGATTTTAAATGAGAAAATTAAATTTTTAACAAGAAATGTTTGAAATTATCCATTTAAAAAAAATTCATCTAAGAGGAAATATGGTTTTGTATGTCATGCCTTACTAGGGTTATTATCAAAGGACACCATTATTATTATTCAATTGAATGGTGTATGATTTTAATGAGAATTTGATTATGAAACCCATTTCTATCACAACAAAAATGACATATACCATAAAAAATATATCAATATATAATATAACTATTGGAAAAAATGAGTAATTCCAAAAGATATTATGTTTTTGTGGTATCATGTTTAAGTACAATCATTTATTACCAATGGATATATTTGTTGATATTGGTCATTTAACAATGAAAAATATATTTCCAATATTTAAATATATTGATTTATCATATCTATACTAACATTTATTTTACAAAAAAATGAATCTATTTCTATTAATTGTTATTACCAACATATTTTTTACTATTATAAAAATCTTTTGTAATAAATAAATCAAAAAAAAATATTTTACCAAAAACTTAATATATATATATATCAATTAATATTATTAATTATAAATATATTAAAAACAACTATATAATCATTTTTACATTGAGAAAGTATTTTTTTGTGATATAAAATATATATCTAATATAAAACAGATGATAAATAATTATATATAATTTAATTGTATGTTTATAATATGATTTTTTATTCAAAATATTTATAAATTTAATTCATTTTCATTATAAATAAATCCATATCTATACTGATGATGACTATTATACATCACAAATGTCTCCCATTTATACATATGTTCCCCTCAAAATTGTACCCCTCATAAACCACATAGACACACTCGCAAAGCCACCAATTTTTAGACTCTCCTCCACACCTCAACATACCAAATCACCGACCTTCTTGTTGACCATCATACCATTTATCCAGAACTAATACATATGAATTCATTCTTGTCCTACCATCACTATTATGTAGGAACCGGGTTTGTGTCTTGCTTCTATTCCCTTAATATCCCAGGGGAAACCCTAAAGTTATATAACCCTAATTGACCTCTCTGATATTCTTGTATGTATTTGGTTATCAGGATTTTTTGTATTTTTTGCCCTATTTTGTATTCCATGATACATGAAATCTGAGTTTGATTCCCCAATTTTGATTCCATAATTTATTTTCCTTTTAATACTTAGTAATTGGGTTCTGTAATATCTCTTCGTTACTACTTGTGTTTCAAGGTATGTTCCATTTTAACCTTCTCTACTAGTATTCCATTTTTCATTCCATAAAACCATTAAGTGGATATTCCAATTTTATATTATATACTCAGTAGTGAACTTCAAATAGCTTCAGATTTCTTGTATATTACTTGAATTTATAATACTTTCATTTCCATTACCAATCCTATATAATTCGGTGAAAAGACTACAACTATTATTCTACCTTATTTCACTATTTATTTCATTTATTTACCCAGACCTCTTCCCTTTTTCCAAATAGAATAAAACATAAATTTTTTAAATATATTGATTTCATTCTAATCCTATACATACTACAATTATCCCCTTTTTCATCGCTACACACAATTCTCATCTTCACGGGTATCAGCTAGTCCTCCTTTGAAGCTATAAGCCTTATTCTATCTTTTCCACAAGAAATTCTGGAACATAGTGATCAGATGATAATAGGTGGTTTCCCATCTGTCCTTTATAAAATTAAATCATATTATAATTTTGATATCAGTTTGATTCAAGATATTAGTATTTCTTACAGTTAAACTGGGTTATTGCATATTTTTCATATGAAAACCGTAAACACTGTATATTCACACAATAAATTCCAATATAAATATTATATTATCAATATATTCAGAGTACATATGAACACTAAATATAAATATTCCATATAAACTCAATAAACACACTACACATATATATTTTTATACCATTCCTGCATTGTATTGTTTCTCGTACCACAATTCAGATTTGTCACATATAGATATCAACTACCAACACACTTCTAAAAAAGATCACAATATAAAGAAACATAACCAAGTTATAATAGAAAAAATATTCTAATACAAGTCATCAAAAATTTTATTTTTTATACTACAAAAACATGTATTGTTCTATATTCAATTTTATCCATTATTCCCTGATATGTATACATTTCATTCTTTATTAACTAACAGGTACATGTTTCATTCAATTATTTAATTAATTCTGCATACATTATTAATTGAAGGTATATTTCTCATTTTTTAGTTGAAAAAATATGTTTCATTCTTTACTTAAATTACATTCTTGTATTTCATATAACTTCAAGAAATAATATCTGAGAAGGCAAACTCATTATTTCATCTTCCTCAACTACAAAAACTATAGTAGAATACTCTACTACCTTTTTCAATTATAAATTTATATTATTCATTATAATTTCTAATATGAAACATTAATATTTACACTGAAATATATTATATGTGCATATCAATGATATAATTATATTCTTACACTTAAAAGTGACTTATTAATCAATACATAATAATATGTAATAGTCTTTAATATTAACCTACAATATGTAGAAACTGCTATATGAACCATGTAAAATTTATATATTAAAAAATTCACATAGAACATTTAAGGACACTAGAAATATGTAACAGTAAGGTCCTAGAATGTTCCATTCCATTAATTTGTGGGAAATGTGGCATTTGAGATATCCCGAGATGTCAAGGTGACTCTTCTCAACACATTACAAAACGCACAATTTTCCATGTTTTTCAATGGTGCCTCATCCAAATTGTACATCATGCCAATGATGTCAAACACTGGTGGTTGATCATTTGTGGTGTCTCACACTGGTTGTACCTTGATGTCGGTGTCTCACCTTGGCGGTTGCTCGCTGGTGGTGTCTCAACCTGGTGGTGGCTTGCTGGCAGTGTCTCACCTAAGAAGTGACTCACTGGTGGTGTCTCAACCAGGAGGTATCTTTTTGGAGGTGTCTCACCCTAGTGGTGCCTTTTTGGTAGTGTATCACCTTTGTGGTGGATCACTTTTGGTGTCTCCCATGGTGGTGGCTCGTTGGCGGTGTCTCGCACTGGTTGTCGCTCAACTAGGGATGCCTCTCCTAGAAATGCCTTGTCCCTAGTGGTTGGACACCCTGGTGGTGTCTCATCCAAATGTGTCTCTCCTAGAAGTGTATTTTATGGTATTGGATAAATTAATGTGGATGGTTTTTCATCTTGATAGTTCCCCAATTCCAATGGCTCCTTTTTTCCAACAGCATTTCATTTTTTCTACCAGTGTCAGGATTTCCCAGTTTTATGAATTTTATGATAGGGAATGGTATTAATGACTTTGTATATGGAATTTAGTGTCATTTAATTTTTTTTATTATATATTTATTTCCCTAAGTATTCGGTGGCTTTGAAATTATCAAATTGCGTGGTGCTTGTCAGATCTGCCTATAATGTATATAATAAATTGTATGTAATTCTAGTTGGATATGATCTAATTTTCCTAAAGACAAGATACTATACCCATATCCCACACCATATCCATTATCTTGAGATTTAATTTTCCCCAAGGATTCTCCCATAGAGAGTTATCATGAGTTTGGTTTGTGATTCCCTGGAGAGTCAGCTACTATACGTGCACCCCTATTTTTGGCACACCCAGGATGTATCGATCATTGTACTTTAAGTGAGATATCCTTCGTCTCTATAAATTTTTAATCTTTTAGGGTGGGTATATATATTTTTTCCCTTTTAAATATAGTTTTTTATGTAATTAATATAATTGATTTTGTTTGAGAATCAATATACAACGGTTGGGGAAAACTGATTCATGATCTTGTGGTATGTTTGATTTCATAAATCCTTGTGACTTTTATGGTATAACTACCCAAAAAAATGTGGCTATTATGGGTCCTTGTTTATTTATGGTATTGTCTTCAAAATTCATGTTTTTTATTTAGTGTTGAACTCATAAATATAAAAGTTAGTTAATTATATATAATCATCTAATAAATGGAATTTTTCAGATCATATGGTCTCTATGAGAACCCCTAAATTAATAAGTTTTATTATATAAGTGATGAATTATTAAATATAGAAATGGGGTTTCCCTTGGTACATGAGGTGATGTTATGTTTGGGATGGATGAGGTTTTTGTTTGGGAATGTGGGTGGCATATTGTTGTACAGTGGGGTTGTGAGGTGTATAGTGTGATTATGTTGTAGGGATATGAAATTTTCATGTGTTGTGTTGTTAGATGTGATTGTGAGTTGGGGGTTGGTGATATAAAAATTATCAATCGAGCAGCTTATTTTTAAAAGAGACTTTAGTGTTTCTGTGCATAATTTTCAAAGCCTTATCCATTGATAACATTCAAAAAGCTTCACCCTGTGTCAAGGGGTCCTGGGATGATGAGTATTTAATATTTGTGTTAATTTATCAGGTTTTTTATTTCATTAGGAGAATTTTTGTGAAGTTTTATGTGTTTATTTATATGTTTCATTCAATATTGTTTCCCAGGTAGTGAGGAAATAAAGAAATAATTGTATAATAATGTTTGGAGTGTCTTGGGTTAGTTTGGTTAATGAGATAAAAGTGGTTAATGAAATATTAAATGATGTTTATATGATTAAATTTCATTGATGATAAATAATTAAATGAATTAGTATTCAGTGTAGAGGGAATATATAGATGATTTAATTTATAGGGGCTCTTCACCTTCTGAAATGACTATTGAAGATTCTAATAAATGCTCTTAGAGGTGACAACAAAAGTGATGGTGTTGTGAAATGGTTTGTTTGTCTGTGAATCCTTTTGTTGGGATGGAGTGTTTAATACAATACAAATATTTTTATATTCTTTTTATTTCAATACACACCCACACCATGTTGAGATTTATGTGTCAAACCCCAACATAGTCTCACGAGGGGTGATTTTCTTTACATTTGGTGAGGAGTATGAATGGATGGGTACCCAATCTAAACGGTTTAATCTTCTTGGAGTGGTAGGTATGACCCAGGATGTGATGGTCAGATTTCAGTTAGTGATTTAGTTGCTGGTTGTGATAACCGAGGTCTTTTCAGGAGAGATGGTTTGTGGACCAGGTGTTTTTAGGTGAGATATAGTATCCCTGGTGTGCAGGACCATTGGACACCATAAGAGGGGAGGGTTGAAATAGGGTGACAACTTTTTTCATTTAACGTGATGGATCTTGTTACCACGTTGGTAAGAACTTGTTAAACCTGTAATATGGATATGATCAAAAAAAACATTAACATGTAGAGAGATGAAACAATGCTTTTTTACTTGGTTAACCACTAAGGGCTATTCCCAAGGAGCATACACCAACAGGTTTTCAGTATTACCAAATTACCCTAAACATCACTAGATGTGGATTACAACGGTTCGGGCACAGTCACTCTGTCCTAGTCTCACTGCCTTTACAAAAGTTCTGGGATAGCTCACTACGTCCCTCAGGTCACTCCCATTGACGCCCCCTGGATCAATGCCTTTGGTGAAGTCCCACTCAGTTTATATACGTGAAGGTCTCTGCATCATCGCTAATGAATACATCATCAGTTGTATGTAGATGCTCTGTTGAAGTCCAACCTCCACCCGTAGACTAATCTCACATTGCACCAACGGTATCAGGAAAACATTCAACTTTCACGTATCCCCAGAAATACTTGCATACTTCAACCATAGCTGGTGCACTTCTCCATTCCTGGTGCACAAGTTTCAAGACGGTGCACAAGTTCACCTATCTCACTTGACCGACACTCACTTCTTCAACTTCAAACTTGCGCCACTCACATCCTTTTATGGCAAAACCGATTTTTGTGTGCAACTATGAACTATCGTGCTTCTTCAAATCCTGGCATGCAAGTGTCACCAAACCACTTGTGTGACACCTCCATCACTAACTCCAAACATGGGCGACTCAACCACTTTCTCGCCCAAAACACCTTGGATGTGGAACAAACAACTATCTCGCAACTTCAACTTGCGCGACCCACCACCACTTGTGCGACCACAACACCTTAGCGACGGGAGATCTGACTTTCTCTAAGTTTAAAATTTGTGCTGAATGAGGAGGGGTCGACCTCTATTTATAGAAATTTGGACACCCTATGCGACGGTGTGCATGTCTCCCCTCATCGGGCAACTTTCGGTGCGCAAGTCTTGACGCGCAAGTCTCGGTTCACAAGTCACTTGCGCGACCAACCCTAAACTTGGGCGACCCTGTTCCCTTTTCCATATTTTGATATTCTGATCTTGAAAAACATATGGCACGCAAGTTTCGATGCATCCAAATAATCAGTGTGCAAGTCCCTTTGCCAATAACACTTTTCTTCATTTGTCAATTGTGAGGTCCAGAAATTTGGCAAACACTGGAAAACGATGCCACCTTCAGTACTGTTATCTTCATGTTCTGTATGATCACTTTTCTAGCACACATTATGAACATCCACTGAGTATTTACAAAGAACACAAACCATGCTCCATTTCTTGCGTAGAATGACCATGGTTCCAACATAGTGATTGTAGGCAAGGTTGTTTTCTTCCCCTGTGTCTTCAAGATGAATTGTGATGTAATTTCCTAGGTGTCTTTAGGATGAGATACGATGTGATCTATCTTGAGTCCCAGGTGTGTGTTGGTAGGATGAGTTGTGAGGCATATGTGTGTGGGAGTAGGATGTGATATGGTATATGGAAGGGATGGGAGCACCAGGACATATGATGTTGGGAGAGAGAGACATACCTGTGGAGAAGTGGTGTGGGAATACCCTATCATTTATTTGATTTATAACATATATATTACATGATTTTAATTAAATGGTGATATTTCTTTGGTGAGGTAGGGTTTGGTTAGTATACATATTTAGATTTTGTTGGGTTATTATATTCTCTCACAGGGGAATTTGTATGCTCTATCACATCTGCACAAGAGAATTTATCTTTCTGGCTAGGTATACATTTATGACCACACTAATCATTTAAAATAGTTTTCTGTTTTCCAAGAGGATTACATGGACCATGTTGTACATAATTGGCTTGAGGCTTGGTAAAATTGTCAGGTCACAGAATTAACCCTAATTTTGGGTATTTAATTTAGATATTTTCTTCTTTTTTATGAGTTCTATAATGGACGAGACATTTCTAGTCCATTATATTATGGAAAATATGGTGTTTGAGTGGTCCTAGGATGTCAAGGTGATACTTTTCAACAATTTAAAAAAATACCAGTTGTTTTACTTTTCCAATGGTTCCTCATCCCAATGGTGTTTCATGCCAATGATGTCTCACCCTGGATCTGTTTCACCTTGGCAGTGGCTCACTGGTCACGTCTCACCCTAGTGGTGGTTCATTGACAATGTCACACCCTGGCGGTGGCTCACTAGCATTGTATCATCCAGACAGTGCCTCACTGGTGGTGTCTCACCATAGTGATGGCTTCCTGGATCTCTCACTTTGGTGGCGCCTTATTGGTAGTGGGTCACACTAGCAGTGGCCCACATGTGGTGTCTCCCTTGGTAGTTTCTCTCTAGAGGTGTCTCATCCTGGCGGCCAGTCAACCAATAGCGCCTTCCATGGTGGTTCCCCATTCCTGGAAGTAGGATTCCTTTTAGGTATCTCATATAGAGGTGTCATTCTTAGTGGCGACACACTAACAATGACAGGTTGTTCATCCTGATATTGCCCACTACCAATAGTCTCTCTATTACAACCATTTTCCATTTTTTCTACCAGTGTTGAGTTTTCCCAATTTTACAACCATTATGATTTTAACATGTATTAATGAATAAATTTATGGATTTTAGAGTCATTTCAATATTATTTAACTCTATATTTATTTCCCTAATGATCATGAGGATTTGAAATTATCCACCTGCGTGGTCTTGGTTTGATCCTCTTTTAATAAAAATGTTAAACTATATATAATTCCTTCTGAATTGGATACAATCATCATAAAGCTGAGATACCCTACCCTTCTTCCATACCTTCTACTTTCCCTTGATACTGAAGATCCCCAGAAGCATATTCCTTGGATTTTTTCCTTAGTTTGGTTCATTATTCTCTAGAGATTCTCCCATTGTACATGCCCCTTTATTTTTTGGCACAACCAGGAAGTACCTTCTATTCTTATTGCAAGCAGTATTTTCTTCATCATTATAAATTGTATGTCATGCATGATGGGTATATAGATGTTTTACCTTATGAATATAGTTGATTCTGAATTAATAAAGATAATTAAATTGGTTTAAGAATCAATACACAGTGGCTAAGGAAAACTGATTCAGGATATTGTTTTATGTTTGATTTTTTAATTCTTATGATATTTATGAGATAACTACCCACTAAAAATCATTGATGTTGGGTGTTTCTTTTTCACATAGTAAAGTTTTTGGAATCCATGTTTTTTTATTGAAGGATTATGTATAAATGTTTTTTAACCATGTATATTTATCTAATAAATGGATTCCCCAGGATTGTACAAATTCTATGACAACCCCTAAATTGATATGTGGGATTAAATAATGGAATCCTTATAAAATCGGAAAACAAATCAGTGGTATGTGAGGTGATGTGATTTGTGGTATTGGGGTGGTTTGTGCGTGTATGGGGGAGTGGATGACATGTGGTTGTATAGTGGGGCTGTAATTAGTGTGGTATGATTATAAACTTGTTTTTTGGAATTTGGTTGGGCTGTAATGTGTTTCTTGATTTGGTTTTGATATAGGGGTTGGATCGGTTAATATGATGAACTAGGTGTATGAGTTTGAAGAAGGAAAATAGTGTTAGTTTGGGTTATTGTCAGACTCTTATCCATCGATAACATTCAGAAAGCTTCACCATGTATCATGGGGTCATAGTGCGATTTGTATTCATTATGAAGTGAATTAATTTACCAAGGTTCTTCATCCCTTGGAAGACTCTGAATGACAGTTACTTTTTTCATGATGTGTTTCGTGCCTGCTAGTTTCTCGGGTAGTGACGGAATAAATAAATAATTGGTTAATAAATACTGGAGGGACATGGGTTGGTTTTGTTAATAATATGGAATTGGTTAAGTTAATATTAAATGATATTTGTGTGTTTAAATGTGGTTTATTCTGAATAATTATGTGAATTGGTATTGAATGTATATTGAATATCAATATTCTTTAATTTATAAGGTCTATTACAATTTTTAAATAACTGTTGTAGAAACTAACAAATACTTTTAAAGGTGGCAGAAAGTGAAAAATTGTTTTTTATGGTTTGTTTGATTTTGAACACATAAGCTATGATAAAATGTTTGATACTATACATATATTTATATATTTTTATTTCTATACAAACACCATCCATTTTGTGCACTATGTATCAAACACCATCCTAGTCAAACTAGTGGTGTTTTTTCCAACATCTAATGAGGTTTAAAGATAACTGGGTACCCATTTTTTCATTCTAACTTCTAGGCTTGGTAGGTAAGGAAAAACTGTGATGATCACAGTTTTCTTTGTACTTTAGAAGATTTATGTGATATCCCATGTGTGTGTGGGAAATTGTTTTGTGTCCTAGTTGTGTTCATGGGAGATGTGGTAGCCCAAGTGTTTGTGTACAAGGTGGTTTTCTTCCAAGGTTTCATTGGGATGAGTTGTAATGGTCCATGCTTTGTATTTTTGGGATCATATGTGATGTGATGTATTTTGTGTCCCTAGTGTGTGTGGGCGGTATGTTTTGTAAGGACAACTAGGTGTGTGTAGGTAGGATTTGATATGGTATATGGAAGGTATGAGAGTGCCTTGACATACAACATTGGGAGAGAGGGACATACTGGTGGGAATGTGGAGCGATGCACCCAGTTATCGATGTTCCTTATAACATATTAAATTTCATGTGTTCTATTACTTAGTGAGCGTGTCTTAGTGAGGTTAGTTTTGGTTAGTATACCAATTTTGGTGTTGTTTGGTTCTGGTGTTTTCTCAAAGTATCATTAGTGTGGTTTTTTTCACATGTGCATGAGAGGATTTGGATTTCCTACTAAGTATACTAGAATGGTCACGCTATGTATGTAAATCTATTTTTATTTTTCTAAGATTATTACATCGATCATGCTAATAATAACAAGATCTAGAGTTAGGATAATTGTTGTGATGTTGCTTTGGCCATACTTTTTGATATTTAATTTAGAGACTTTACAATTTTGTTATCAATTTTGTAATGGCCATAACCATTATTGTCCATTACTTTCAGGGAAATATGGCATTTGATCTGTCCTCAGAAGTCATTGTGACTCCTTCCAACACTTTTCAAAATTCCATGTTTTCCATATTTTCTAATGGTGCCTCATCACAAAGACACCTCATTCCAATATGACTCACCTTGGAGGAGTCTATGTGGAGTTGTCTCACCCTGGTGGTGCCTCTGCAGGAGTGTATTACCCTGGAAATGGCTTTCTAGCGGTGTCTCACCCTTGAAGCGGCTCATCGGAGGTGTCCCACCATGGGGGTGGCTCACCCTGCCGGTGGATCACTAGGTTTGCTCAACCCTAGGGGTGCCTCACTTGTAGTTTCTTACCCTAGCATTGGATTGCTGGATGTGTCTCGCCTTGGAGGTTCCTCACAAAAAATGTCTCACTCTAGCAGACACTCGATGACAGTGTCTCTCCTGGTGGTGGATAAATATAATTGTCTCAACCTAGAAGTCGCTTGACCGGCGGTGCCTCATGCCTAGCATTAGGTCACCCTATTGGTGTCTTTCTGGTGGTGTCTCACCTAGTGGTGACACACTTATGATGGAATATTATTCATCCTAATGGTGACTCACATCAAATGGTGCCTCTTTTCCAATAGCTTTCCATTTATTCAACTAGTGTCGTGTTTTCCAATTTTTAGGACATTTATGATGGTAATTGGTCTTAATGAGTAATTTGATAGATTTTAGTGTCGTTTAAATTTGTTTTAATTATATATCTATTTCTATAGGGGTCTAGAGGCTTTGGAATGGTCAAACTATGTGGTATTGGTTAGATACACTATTATTGGAAATATTAAACTATATCTAATTACCATTGAATCAGAACTGGTCTCCATTAAGTAGAGATATCATGCCCATCATCCATACATTCTCTTTTTTCTTGAGACCAGACATCCACAAAGGCTTATTCGTTGGAGGGTATTCCTGAGTTTGGTTCATAATTCCCTGGAGAGTCACCTATTGTGTCTGCCCCCTATTTTTATCCCAACCAGGACGTGCTAATCATTCATCTTCCAGGTAATATTTCAATCATCTTTCTAAATTTCACATTTTTATGGATGGGTATATAGATTTTTTCCCTTGTAAATATTTTTTATTTTAAACTAATAAATATAATTTAATTTGTTTAGGAATCAATATACAGGGGATGGGGAAAATAGTCACATAATCTTGTTGTATGTTTGATTTTGTTCATTCTGGTGATTTTTTTGTCCTAACTACCCACTAAAATTATTGGCTGTTAGGAGTCCATAATTTTTCATGGTATAGTTTGTGCAATGCATGTTTCTTTAATTTTTAATAAATTCTTATATATAAATTTTGGTCAACCACATATATTTGGATAATAAATGGATTCCCCTGGATCATATAGTTTCTATGAAAACCCATATATTAATAAGCACAATTTAATAAGGCATACCCTATGAAATATAATAATGTATTTTTCCATGGTACGTGAGGTGATGTGATGTGTGGGATTGATTTGGATTGTGTCTTTGGAAGAAGTGGATGACATGTGGTCACATAGATGGTGTGATTGGTGAAGTGTGATTATGTATCCTGGTTTAAGAATTTGGTTATGTTGTAATTTTTTGATGGACTTGGTTGTGAGTTGGGGGTTGTTATGTTAATATGATGAATTTTGAAGATGAGTTTGAAGAAGGACAATAGTGGTTGTGTGGGTAATTGTTGGAGTATCTTCCATAGATAACATTCTAAACGATTCACCATATATCTAGGGTTTTTAGTATGATGTATTTAATTTGAAGTTCATTAAATGATCCAGTATATTCTTCCCTTGTATGACTATTAATGAATTTTTATATTTTTCAAGAGGTATTTCATGCTTGATAGTTTCCCGAGTAGTGATCCAACAAATTAATATTTTTTTAATAATGTTTAGAGTGACTGGGATTGCTTTGGCTAATAGGATGAAATTTGTTAATGAAATGTTAAATGATGGTTGTTTGATTAAATATGACCGGTTCTAGATAATGAATTTAATGGTTTTTATTCTAGAGTTAATGTAGAGGCACTTTATTTTATCAGCGCTCCTCACCTTTCAAAATTCCTATTGAAGATAAAAATAAATCCTTTTAGAGGTGGGAGAAAAAGAGAAGATGTTGTGAGATGGTTTTGTTTTTTATCAATAGGTTGGGTTTGAATTTTGAAAAAAAAAATATTTTTATATTCATTTGATTTCTATATACCCCCACCCTTGTTGAGCACTTTGTATTGAACACCCACATAGACATGTGGGGGTTTTCCACAACATCTAGTGGGGAGTACACATAGTTGGTTACTCTTTCTTTTCTGATCTCTTTTCCCTTTTAGGTCGGTATTGCATAGGATGGGATGGTTGGAGGTATATTAGTACTTTATATGCTGGTTGTGACAGCTCATGTTTTTTGGGAAAAGAGGTTTGTGGCCCGGGTGTGTTTGGGTGAGATTTGGTAGCCATATTGTTAGCTGGTGAGGTGGTTTGATTTCGAAGTGTCTTCTGGATGAGTTGTCATTTGATATCCTAGGTTTTTTTTGGGATGATATGTGATGTGATGTGTTGTGAGGCCCAATTATATATGGGTGGGATTTTTTTAGGCCAAAGTATGTGTGGGAAGTATGTGATAAGTTATATGGAAGGGGTGGGAGTGCTTGGATGTACGACTTTGAGTGAGAGAGGAAAAACCATGAGAAAGTGGTATGTGGTACCCTATCATTGATATGATTAATAACATATTATATTACACGACTTTTGTTAACTGTTAGAAATTCCTAACTGTGGTTGGGTTTAGTTTTTATACCTATTTAGGTGATGTTTGGTTATAATTTTTTCTCACAGAGGTATTAGTATTCTTCCTTCTAATGGGCATGAGAGAATTTGGCTTTCTGACTGAGTATACTTGTATGCTCCCCCTATGCATGTAAAACTATTTTTAGGTTTCCAAGAGGATTACATAGACCACGCTTGGAATAACAAGCGATGTCCTTGGGATAGTTTTTATGTTACTTCCTTAGCATTACATTTGGGGATTTACATTGGAGACTTTTCTCTTTTTGTATCATTTAAAACTTTTTCCATGAATGTGGGATGGTTTTTCGATTTGTCTTTTTTATTATGACTTGGACATGCTATGGATGATTCATTCTATCTTAGATCTCATTTCTTGTAAAGGGTAATTCCTCCCATATTTTGAGATTAGTACAGCCTTTGTGTTAGTTTTAAACCTGGGGCCTACTAGAGGGGAGACTCGGGGTTCATTATCTCCCTTTTTTCATTTTCATCCTAAGAGGGGTATCTTTTGAGGTAGGGGGTCATCACATGTTCTATATTTTCCATTCACATGGGCTAATATTTGGATTTAAATTTTATTTTATCCCATGGAGTTTTGTGGATTTTTCATTCTATCTCCCGGTCGTGTTTCTTATAAAGGGTAATGCCTCCCTTATTGTGAGACCAATTCAACCTTAGTGCTAGACACTAACCCAAGGACTACTGGAGGAGAAAAATGGGGGTCATTATCTCTTAATATTCATTGTCATCCCTGAAGGGGTATCTTTAGAGGAATGTGGTAAAGACGGAGTGGTATCAAAGGTGATGGTTTAGAGATAGGTAGGATTTTGGACTTCAGCAATGTGAGGATTGCATGGGCTGGTATAGAAATAGTTCTAGTTGGCCTTGGTGCATGACATAGGTCTGGGTGACTAGCAAGGACATGAGATTTTATGGACCCTCGTGATCCATTACATAGTCTATAAACTAATTTAATGACCATGTGAGATGGATCTTCATGCAGGGTTGAGAGCTGGGAGAGGTACATGCATCATAATAAATTGTGTTCTTTTATGGACTGGGTTGTTTTGGGAAGGTTAGATGGATAAAATAAATAAAATGGATTAAAATAAATATTAATTAAATTTCCATACTACACGGTAATAGGATATACTTGTTTTCGATTCAACTATATCTCGTGATCATTGTCCAAATGCGGTATAAAATGTTTAGGTTCAACATGATAATCTGGTTGATCTCTATAAGGTTGATCCTATGGACTAGGATGATCAATGAAATTAGAAATTGTACACTTTATAGTTGATGGCTTAGGGGAAGTATGAGGGAAATGTTCCATACATATTTATATAGATCAAACGGGTGGAGCAAAAGATCGCTTTCAGTTTTATCTAAGCCCTAATAGTGTACTGGGTCCCTTATGTAGTCATTCATATGTGGGGTGATGCACATCATTGGGTGGAATTGTATATGGGAGAGTAGAAGGAGGTATACATTTTTTGGGATAACATATTGAATGAGTTCTGGTTAGAGTTCTATGAATAAACCATAAAGGATGAGAATATGTGTGAGGAACTCTCCCTTCAGTTGGGTAGTATGTCCACGTGGGAGCTGAAAAACATGTTCAAGGTCCTTCTATAAATCCCCCCATACATTTTCCTATATGAGTATTATGGTGAGGGGCATCTTGAAGAGTAAATTTTTCCTTCAATACCGAGTTTTTTTCTCCTTTTACATTTCCAATATATTTGGAGGTTTAGAAGATGGCATATGTGATCTCAAAGACACACTCATGAGGAGGTCCACAAAAAGAGGGGAGCTAGTCATGTTCTCTAAGATGCATAGTTTTTAGTGTTAGATCTAAGGTTATTGGAATTACGATGTTCTTACTGGTACGGATTTGACCTCAACATATTTTTTTCAGCCTCCTAGAGTATGTGGTTTCCCTGATTTTCCAATGAGATTCTCACTAATATGTTTTTGTTGTGGGGTTCGTTCTGATCGCTAGAGTTAGTTACAATTAGTTCACTAGGCTCAGTTTCATAGACGGTGATAGTTTTGGCCCCAACCTCAGTAGTAGTTTCTAGTGAGATCATTTCAGCTATTGGGGTTGAAAGAATTTTCTCTTCCATGTGGAGATAGTGTGGGAAGTGGTAGACATTAGTATTTTCTACAAGTTCAGGTACCACAACCTATGCTTAGATGTGGAGGTGGTATTCATCACAGAGCAAGATGAGAAGGGTGTGGTTAGTTGTATGTAGTGGAGGAAACAGTTCTAGAGGGGTTAGTGACCATTATTGGTATGATCGATTTGTTTATTACCCTAATTTATTCATTGTTCTATTCAAGAGCTTCACACTCCTTTTTTCACCCTCTCTATCCCATTCTCTATTGGTAGAATTGAGAGGCTTCCCGGGACTAAGTTGTTGAGTACGCAAGTCACAAGACATATTTTCTTGTTCTATATGTGCCATGGATATAGAATGATGATTGGACCACGTCAATTTTATGGGGATATTATCTTGCTATAGGTGCATCCGTACGATGCCATACTTGTCACTGATTGGTTTAATTCCTTATGTTTTATTACTATCTTCTTATGGTGAAGAGTCATTCTTTCATATGTGTATGGTCAGTCTGTGGTTTTCTCAGTGAGAGGAGATTCATGGTGGGATGCCATCTTATCTAGCCTATTCATTTTTTAATGGCTGAGTTGTTAGAGGAATCAGTGGACACAGAAATAGTAGAGCTACCCAGGGTCATTGGAGTCTTCATAGATGTTTTCCCGAGGAGGTTATGATGCCACCCCCTTGACATAATGTTGATATTTGGATAGAATTAAAGCCTGGTGCTTCTCCGATTTTGATGGATCCTTATCATATTTACCCTTATATGTTGTGGTAGATTAGGGTTTAGATAGATGATCTAATGAAGAAGGGTTTTATCCATAATAGTGTTTCTTCATGGGTTTCTCCAATGTTGTTTGAAAAGAAGGAGGCAGGTGTTATGAGGTTGTTTATAGACAACTGAATGTTAAATTAGATGACAGTAAAAAAAACATTACCCTCTTTCTAGAATAGATGATCTTTTCAGCTGGCTTATAGGGATGAGTTAGTTCTCAAAAATAAACCTACAATCTACATATCGCCTGTTGAGGGTGAAGTAGAGTGATATCCCAATGACTACCTAAAAATTTACATATGAGAACATCAATTTCATATTCATTCAATTTGGTGTTATGAATGCACCATCCACCTTCATGGGGATTATGGACTCCATGTTCCATGAGATTCTAGATTGGTTGGTGGTCTTATTTATTGATGATATCTTAATCTACTTGGAGGAGGAGGAGGAGGAGCGTGCCTAAAATCTCACAACTATCTTGTGTGTTCTTCAACGCCACCATATCATTGGAATTTTGTCTGTGTTTATTTTATAGACATGATAGGTGTATTTTCCCAGGAATGTAGTGTCTCCATAGGGTGTGGTAGTAGACCTGTTTAAGGTTGAAGTAGTTGTTTCTTAGTAAGAACCCAGTTACTTGGATGAAGTTCATAGTTTCCTTAGTCTCAAAAGATATTAACAGAAGTTTTTACCAGATTTCTATTATCTTGGAGCATCATTAAGAACAAATAAATGTAAGGGATAAAGTTTTTCATAGATTAAAAAGTTATAGTTATTTTTCATCTAAATGAAGGGGAATTTGGTAAGTGCCATAGTGCTCAAGTTTCTTGACGAAGGGGTAATTATTGAGGTGTTTTGTGATTCATCCCATCTAGGTTTGGGATGTGCGATTATGTAGCAGCTAGTTGGGATCTCTAATGGGTATAGGTTGTTATTTCTTCATAAGAATAATAATTCTACTCATGACATAGATCTAGAATAAATAATTTTTTCAATGATGTTTTTACTGAATTAACTCATTGGGGATCTCTTTGTGGTCTTTATAGACCAAAAAATATTGAGGTATATCCTTTCCTAGTGGGACCTGACACTTTGGAAATGGAGGTGGATAATTTTTTTAGGAATATGATTTCAAGATATCCTACGCCTCATGAATATGAATTTTCAGGGCTGATTCTTTGAGAAGAAAGTCACAAAAGGATGCTTATCAGGAATATAAAGACGTTTGGGGGAAAATGGAGGAGTAGGAATCATTCACCATAGATGCAATAGTGGATGGTGGTAATGGATATTTATTTCAAATGATTTTGAATTATTCTTCAATGTAGTAGGTGGCGGATTCTTTGTGAGGAGACTCATAGGTTGAGGTGAAGCTTGATCGTGTTGGCTATGGTGATGCTTTAGAGGGATGGTCAGAGGATAGTCAGAACTAGATGTTGATTCCTGAGAAGTTGTTTATTCTAATATAGATGCACTATAGAGTCCACTTTAACTTTCATAGGTCACCTTTGGCAATAAAAACAAGAGTTTCCAAGATGTACCAAGGCATACGGATGTAGTTTCAGTTGTCCAGGATGAAAATATCATTGGTGGAGATTGTGGTGAAGTGCTTGGTTTACCAGCAAGTAAAGGTAGACCATTGTATTCATGGTGGTTTCTTATAACCCTTGTATATTCTTAAGTTTAAATGGGATGACATATTAATGGATTTTATAAAAGGGTTACCTAGAGGTCAGGTAGGTTGTGATTCTATCTGTGAGATTGTGGATCAGTTGAAAAATTATCTCACTACTTAGCGATCAAGAAGGTGGGTGTAGTGGATGATTTGGATAATAAGTATGTGGATAGATTAGTATAATTTAATTGAGTTACAAGGTAAATTTTATCATAACTGGATATAAATATTACCTCATGAGTATTGATGGGATTATATAATTCTTTTGGCACACGATTACACCTCTTCACTATTTATCACCATTAGACAAATTGGAAAACCGAACAGACTATCCATAAATTAGAAGATATGATACAAGCATGTTAATTAGACAATAGTGGATCTTGGTAATGAAACATACACTTGGTGGAGTTTAACTATTTAAACAACTATCACTCACCCTTTTTCATTTTCCACATTTGTGTATTTTTAAAAGAGAACATGTCATTCTCCAATTAGTTGGATGGAGGTTGGGGAGAAATCTATTCTTGGTCCTGATGTAGGGTAGTGAATGACAAATAATGTTTATCTATTTTAGGATATAATAAATGTAGTTAAATATTAGAATAATTTTTATTCGAATCATAGAAATAGGCCCCTAGAGTTCCGGGTTGGTGAGCATGTGTTTTAATAGTTTCCCTTCGACATGGGTTGCATAAGATTGGTAGAGGGGGTAAGATTCCTCTCAAGATTGGTGGGCCCTTTCAGGTGTATGGGTGAGTTTGAGAGGTGTAATATCTATTGTAATTTCCAATTTCGTTATAGAGGATTGATAATGTCTTTCATTTCTCAAACCTTTGTTGATATATTCACTAAGAATCATATATAAATAACTGGGGAGAGTTAGTTATTATGGATGATTTGATGTTTTTGGAGTTGAAAGAAGTGATCAAGGATCATTGAGGGAATTTTTTGGGTAGATAGACCATTATTTTGGTTTGCATGTTGTGGATGCATGAAAGAAAGAAGAGACTACTTGGGATTGAGACACATAGAAGTGTTCCCAGCATCCTTAGTTTTTTTGAGATTTCCTTTGTTCTATTTTTTATTAGGATGTGTTGTTTGAACTTTGTATTTATTATGAGAGGTTTAACATTGGGTTGTGATTTTTGTGGTGTGATGTGTGATAAATTCATGAAAAATGGAAAGGATATAGCTTTATTCATAATAAATATTCATCAACTACATGATTAAACTCGTGCGAGCAAGAAAGTGATGGCAAGAGAAAATATTATTTTTATAGGGATGATAGAATTCCTAGATTAGTGTGTTTGGATGATGTGGTTTGATGTGGGTGTGAAAATTTATTTTGTGTTCATTTGGTTTGATGTGTTAACTATCATGATTGTAAGTCCAAGTTAGCATATGTTTGAGGGGTTTTTCTTATGTGTAGAGTTATCCACTCCATATTTTGAACAACACAAGGGGGTTTTTCATTGAACATTAATATTTTCTCTGTATTAGTTTTTCAAGTGGGACAATATCCTTGAGAGGTATATGTTTGGATCATTTTTCAAAACCGTTCTCTCTTTCCATTGTCTTTGGTTTTGATTTCTTGAGGGAAAGAATAGTTTGACTGGTATCTGATGTAATTTAGTAATATTTGTACTTCATTATATTTTATGAAATATGGAGTTTGATGTGTCTTAGACCATCAAGGTAACACTTTTAATCACATTAAAAAATTCCTAGTTTTACAACGGTGACTCATCCCAATGGTGCCTCATGCCAGTGGTGTCTCACCACAAGGGTGGCTCGATGGTGGTGTCTCACCTTAACGGTGTCTCTCCCTAGAAGTGCCGCACTAGAGGTGTATTTTTCTTAGTGTCTCACCCTGGTGGTGGATCGATGGTGGTTTCTTATCCTAGAGGTTCCTCACTTGGAGTTTCATACCCTGTCTGTGGTTTTTTGGGGGTGTCTCGCCATGGAGTTCCTCACTTGTGGTGTCTGAACTAGGTGGTAGCTCGTTGGCTATGTGTCCCTTATTGGTGGATCACTTGAGGTGTCTCACACTTACAGTTTCTCAATCAGCAATTCCTCTCCTAGTTGTGACTCTTACATGGGGTTAGGTCACCCTAGAGGTGTCTCATATGAAAGTGTCTCACTTAGCCGTGTCTCTCTTGGTTGAGACTCACTAATGGTGGAAGGTTGTTCATCCTAAAGGTTCCTTACTACCAGCAATGCCTCTTTTCCTACAGTTTTACATTTATGCTACCAGTTTTAGGTTTTTTTAGTTTTATAAACATTATGATGAGAATTGGCCTTAAATAGTTAATTGATGGATTTTAGAGTTGTGCTGCCTTGGTTAGATACACCTTTAATGGAAATATTAAATTTTATATAATTTCCCTTGAATCAGATCTAATCTTCCAAATTCCAAGATACACATACCTTCATCCATGCCTTATATTGTATATTTAAATCAAATTTCTACCATGTATTCTTCCTTATAGAGTATTCATAAGTCTGTTTCATGATTCCTTGAAGACTCACCTGATGTATGTAGGCCCCTACTTTTGGTACAACTTGGAAGTCATGATTGTTATTATTTCAAGTAGTATTTCTTTAATCTTTTTAAATTATTAATCATGATTGATGGGTATACATATGTTTTATCTTTTGAAGATAGTTGATACCGAATTTTTAAATATAATCAAATTTGTTTAATAATCAATATACAAGGGCTGGGAAATAGTCACACTATTTCATAGTTCCTTGAAACATGATTTCTATTTTTAAGAATAACTACTTTCAGGCAGTTTCCATTGGATTTATCCATTGAATAGAAAAACTTCAAGGGTTATTTATCGAAAGGGTACGTACTTTCCAAAGGCAGGTGTTTGTTAAGTTTGAACGTTACGATACTTAGGAACATACATTGGTCGAGAGGATGGTAGGTTGGACTCATCACACCATTTTGGGGGGAATTATTGTCTAATTCGTGACTCTCTTCGTAAATTTAAGATATTTTCTTGAATCATTATTAATTTTGTAACACCCCATGCTTCCACGATATGTTTCCCTTTGAATAATGCAATAGCGTGTGTTGTACGCAACTTCGAGTTCTAACACACACCACAACCAATCAAACTAGCCATTATGAAATGTAATACCCACTTTTTGAAATTTTATAAATTTTATCATTCAAAATGGAAATCATTTTTTGATTCGTAATATCGAAATTCTCTTAGGGTGAATTTTTGGTATTTTTCTAAAAACATTCAATTTTTGATGAATATTGAAAAAAAACTGAGTTATAGTTAAAAAAAGAATTTTTATTTATATAATTATTTATTTTATTTAAATTTAATTAAGGTCAAATTAGATACATAATATCTATATATGTTCAATTTAATTCATTAGAGTTAGTTTATAATAATTTTAGATATATAAAAAGTTTATGGAACTTTTCATTATCTTTTACCCACCTCATAGGAGAATTTGGTAATTCACGTAAAACATAATATTAGGGCTTCTGTGAGTGGAGTTCAGAAAATCCAAGATACAGGGTTAATATCAAGGAGTACAATATGGTTCAATGAGATAAAAATAATATTTGGTGAATATTAACGTTTTACTTTTATTTACCATGATAAAAAGTAAATAGGGTAATTGAGGGAAACAATGATATTAATATTACCCTAACACATGTCCTAATTATATTGGACAAGTTTATCTCGGCCAAAACCAACCTTAGGAATAACATATTATCATTTAGGTCCACATGGATTATATTAGGACATTTATTATTATTTAATTCATGGAAGAGTCAAAAGAGTTAAAATCAATGTTTAATTACTAAAACATTTATAATATAGGGTTTTACATAAGATAAATTCGATTGTAAATCTTCATTAGAAATATAAAATTATTTCCTACATAATGTTATTTTATTTATAAATTTTAGACTTTAAATAATTTGATTTATTTATGACACAATTGTAATGAAGTAATTACCAAATTAATGAAATATTAAAATAATTGATATTATAAATATCCAAATAAATGTAATTTGAGACTTTTTATGAATTAAAATAATTTTATAAGTTAATATTACATATTATTATTTGTTATATGAATTTTATACTAATTAATAATTCTGTTATGAATTTATCAAAAACAAAATACCCAATAATGTCAAAATTGACATAAAAGAGTTTTTGAAAAACATATTATATTATTAATTGATATTATATTCCTAAAAATATATTGTTTGGACAAAGAACTTACACAATGATAGGTATATCATTGATGGACCACTTGGGGTCTCTTTGAAGTATATAGTATGTTTATTAACTAAGTAATAAAAAAATACAAAAAGACATGGTAAATGTCAAACTATTTAACTAAGAGTTAAATCCAATAGATAATGTTACTATAGTGACTCAAACATGTCTAAAATCTATTAGATGGGTGGTTTTAGACCCAAAAAAACCATATAAATTGATTAATCCACTTTGGAACCATTATAATCTGAATATGAATTTATTATTAATTAAAACTTTATGTTTTTTATAGAGAGCCCCTCTTGCCACTTATAAAAGGACACCACTTCTAACCATTTCCTCACACCTATAAAGCCTTTTTTATCGGCCAACCTCTGCCCAATAATCCTCCCAACTTAACTCACTGAAACCTAGAGGCCTTAGTTTGATCCGAAATCTATGCTAAGAATCCCTTTTGATCAAATCAAAAGGAAGAACCCGAAGAAGAGGTAACGTTTTCACCACCCCCTTTCAAGTACTTTTCTTCTTCAAATTCTTCTCCCTTTGTTATTTCCATTCTAAAATAATAAATCCAATATCATCTATATAATTTGATTTTATTATAAATATGTTACAGCCATATTCGGCACTCTATCCATCCTTTGAATGACATGTCACCATACGTGCGTATGTACGGATTACCGTCTCCACGTCGTGGTGTAATTGTTATTCAAAACATTATTATTTATATGGGTATAATAATGATGTGTAATTAATGTAAATAAAACCTTTAACATGATAATTATTCTGTATATATTATATACCGTCCAATTATATGTGATTTTAATATCAAAAGAATGATATTATCGCTCGTGCGTACGTACGGACTACCGTCTCCACAATCGCGATGAGATTCATTCCCCATCGTATCCATACAAGTATAATTCTCATTTTATAATTAAAAATAATGTTTAATGACTTAATATAATTTTTTATATGAATAAGATACATCATATACATAACAAACACTACTTATGTAACAAAACATATAAAAGAAAACGCGTAAGTTAACACCCGAAATGATGACAATAACAAGATATTATTAACAAAACAATGTTAAAAGATCATATATGATATAATATTAATGTATATGATTCTTTTATAATTAAATAATAATTATTTCAAAATTATACAGGAGGCTAACCTACCCTCGACCAAGGAAAAAGCACAAAGTAAGGGGTTTCTTATCTCACTTTTAATTCCGTGAGATTTCCTTTGTTCACCACTTATTTATTGCATGTGGTGTGTGTAATACCCATGTTTGTATTCATTGTTTAATATAATTTAATTCATTTATATTTACACCATCATTTTATGATCCTTCTTTAATGGTTGTATTTTTTGTAAGTTACCAAATCAATAAGAGAATTTGAAATTTCAATTTCCACTCATTCGGATTTACGCATACTCCATTGATTATTTTACTCCATGATTATGTGTGGAATCACAATTTATTTTATTATGTCATAATTTCCACTCCCCTTTTTGTGGATATACTTTTGATACACATAATCACTCCATTGATAAATTCTCAATTCATCGGTATGAACTTGATATGAGTAATTTTTACTCAATCTCCATTTATTGAGTTAAACATCCAATTCATTGGTGTTGTTTTCACAAGAATATATGTGAATGTCCTTTGATTTTTTTACACTAAATATCCAATAATATTGAGTTTATTTATATTTTTCACACATAATTATGTTTTTTATTTATCCTTAACCTAAGGATACGACCTTTATGAGATATTTCATCTCAATTTACATTCCATTTAGACTCCTTTGTTGTTATACACCAAATCACTTTTATATGGTGTATATAATGTACTTTGACATAGCATATCATGAATCCCTTTATTCTCATGATATTATAATGTTTTTATTACCTCAATTATTTGTATTCAAGTGTCTCTATTTTGGCTAGTAACTCTAACTAAAATATCATTTCAAAATGCATTAAAGGTTTATTATTCTAAATATTTCTCATTAATGTCCTGGTTTAAAAGTGGTTTTATGTATTTATTTATATGGATATTAATGTTTTCAAATCAAAATTACTTTTAAAATTTTCAAATTGGTAAGGGACACTTTGATTCAAAAATATATTTTAAATGGATTCTTTACAAATAGGGTGAATTTTAAATGTTTTCAAGAAAAAGGCTGATATTCCCCTCAATAGTGTGCTGATTATTTTAATCTATGTCAATATTTTTAATTATTCTTGATTGGGGATGATCTGATACAAAAAAATCATCCATATTATACCAAATGAGTTATATTTGACTATGGATGTTCTATTTTTATACCATTCATGGTTTATGGTTAATGTATTGACATTTCGTATGCTAGTTTTAATACAGATGTTTATGTTATGTTTCAAAATTTTCGTATGAGGAATGCATTATACATAGAATGTGACGGGTGGAGCTTTCTATAGCTCCTCGATGCATCAGTAGGTCTCATGAGACAAACTACTGTCTTGGCACAAGGCCATGAAAAAAACTTATTTGTAGTCTTGGCATGAGGCCTTGATTATATGGTTATGATAGTCTGGCATTATGCATTCCATCATTATGAAAGTGGTTATTGATATTTCATGTGGTTATACGACTAGTAGAATATCCATGTGAATATGTAAATGACATTATTTCATTTTATCTTTTCCATATTATGATGAAGTTCAAGTTTAAAATATTTTTGTTTTAGATATACATTTCCTTAAATGATTATGCTTATCTATGAAAGTTTCTGCTATATTGTTATCCTTACTAAACATCTGAGCTCACCCCTTTCAATGTTTTATTTTTTCCAGGATTTGAAGAAGTAATTTATGAATGATCAGCAGTGATAGTATGAGGGGATATTAAGACAAGACGTTTTTGTATATTTTTTTCTTTATGATGTAATTTAAGACTTATGAATATATCTAGTGTTTCCAAGACTACTAAACTAATCAGTCTTTCGAGACTTGATCTTTAGTGATCATGAAAATAATACGTAATAATGCACTGACTCTGGGTAACTAGGGTCAGGGCATTACAGTAGGTATCAGATGAAGTTTAGTACAAACCATAGAAGCTAAATTTGGATAAAATCTGATTAGAGTACATAGACCTAAGATAGACATTGAGGATTAGTATAGAGGAATTTACTAGAAATTTTGTACTGTAGAGATTTTGTGAGTTTTCCGAGAAATACATCACTGTCTTGAAACGAGCAGGTAGAGGAGGCTCTGGCACAAATATACCTAGGGGTAAAACCCAAAAACCCCACTTTGATCTAGACTCAAACGGGAAATGGTGCATGACAACGGGCCTTGCTGCACTCTTGGTTACGACACTCCCGGGGCATATGCTTAGGATAATTTGCATTTTCTTTACAATCCAATTTGACATATTTTAATATAATATGAGAATAAATGACCATGGTTAATACTAAGGTGTTTCAAATTGAGAATATAGTGTCATGATATTTTCTAAAGGATTTTATGACTATTGTTACTCACACAATGCTTTCGGGTTATAGTCAATGGCTGGAGTCCAAGGAAGTCATAGTAACTTTGATAATGATGTACAAGGTGTGAACAGTGGTGGAAATGAAAAAAATGGGATGTTTATAGATGTAAAAGATATCTTGTTCATGCGAAATCATTTTTCCAAAAATATGATCAACAACATATATATTTACCAACTCCTGGACTCAATAAAGAAGAGAACGGTGATGAATGATAAGTTCTCCAGAGTGGTGAACATGGAAAAAGAATCCAAAATTTCCATCATGCAGGAAATGTGGAAGTAGACACCTAGGAAAGTGTCTCAATGGAACAAAGAAATGCTTTATGTGAGGGAAATAAGGACATAAAGTGATGAATTGCCGATGAAAAATGAAGATTAATATGGAAGAAAATAAAAATGGACCCAAGATTCCAATTACGGTCATTTCTCATAAATGTAAGGAACCTTGGAATCACCCAAGTCGATGCCCTATTCTATAGAGAAACCTCTTGGTCAAAGAAGATCCTATGTAGAAATAATTGGATGGAAAAATATTTAAAGTTATTAGTGCTCCTTGTTATTGAGATTACTTTGGGTGAATTTTATCTTATATGTGTACCCTTCAATTTATCATGTGATAATGATATTCAAGGAAGGCTTGTCTTTTCTCTTTTAGATATAGTTATAAATAACCATTTGGTTTTATATGATCATTAAGTTTGAGGAAATTACATGTTATTATATTTTGTGATGAAAATTCAAGGTTTGAGATAACATTTGTGGTTAAATTATGTTATTGTTATTTTGAGGAATTTTTCTCATTTTGGTAATGTAATAAAATATAGTTTTTGAAAAAGGACAACATGCAGACTGTGTGACATCCCATCACGTCGGACAAAGCTGTGGGAATCGAACCCACAACCAATGTGCGATAGGGATTTATCGCCTACCACTAGATTACTGAAGTCCCTGGTTAGTGTGACTAATTATTTTTAGTTAAATGATTTTATTGATCAATAATAATTTGATTTGGGATCTTATGTCTTATCAAGTGAATACCCTTACTATAGGAAAATTATTTGGTGATTAAGTGATAAATGTTATTTTGGGAGATGTTCGGTTTTTTGGGAACACTATATACCCAAGGAAAATAGAATACTATGGGATTTTATTTGAGGAGTAATGGTGGATTGTTATCTATGTTTTTATTATGGATTTATAGTGATTTGGGTTATTAATGGAAATGATTAACCTATAATAGATAATATGTGATTAGGTTAATTACTTTTAAGTATGTGAATTTAAGAGTAGTTGAGGTCATTTGGAGATACAATTTAACGTGGAAGACTACATAACCAAATTCTTCTATGTTTTGGGTTTCAATATTAGTTTGTATTATATTGAATGATTTTAAGGTCAGTTGTTTATTTAATGGTATTTATTTATCTGTGGGGTATTGTTCGTTTAATTTTAGAAATTAAGATTAGTGTTTCTTTCTCTAATGGAATATCCTTTTGTGGGATCATAAGATCTTATACTAACAATTTTGGTTTTGATTAATCTCTAAAGAAAATGTAAATATATAGTTTATCCTTTATTGATCAGGTGACTTTATAAGAATATTATTCTATCTCTTCCAGTGTGACCAGGTCTTATTGAATACTCATCGTTTAAAAATGAGTTAGTAGTTGGAAATTATTAAAGAATGAAACTTTAATAAAAAATTATTTATATCTCTTTATGTTCTTATTCAATCTTAGAATTGAATCCCTCATCTTTATGTAATGTAACTTAAACCTAAAAAACATTGTCCCATTACTTTTCCTATTGGGAAACTAATGACTATTTGTCCCATCATAAGTTTGTGGCTTCCTTGTTGTTAAATTTATCCTGATTATGTTCTCTATACATCTCCATTATAACTTGACACTTATATGATCATCCATATCCATGTTTTTCTACATGGAATCCTAGTATAGGTTATCTCGGCTGACCTTTTTACTTCTCTTTCTTTCTTTTAAAGTGATAGTTTTATTGACTCTTTTTTGATGTGGGACTATCCATTATATTCCCAAGACCAATTTTATAAATTATGAGGACGAAATTTATTGATGGAGGGGAGAATATAATACCCCAAGATATCACGGTATATTTCCCTTTGAATAATTCAATAGCGTGTGTTGTACGCAACTTCAAGTTCTAACACACACCACAACATATCAAACTAGCTATTTTTAATAGTAATACACACTTTTTAAATTTTTTTAAATTTTATCTTTCAAAATGGACTTCGTTTTTGGATTTGGAATATTGAAATTATCTTAGGGTGAATTCTTGGTATTTTTCTGAAAACTTTCAATTTTTGATGAATAGTGAAAAAACACTGAGTTATAGTTTAAAAACGAATTTTTATTTAAATAATTATTTATTTTATTTAAATTTAATTAAGGTCAAAATAAATAAATAATACCTATATATGTTCAATGTAATTCATGGGAGTTAGTTTAGAATAATTTTATATATATAAAAACATTATGGAACTTTTCACCGTCTTTTACCCACCACCTAGGGGAATTTGGAAATTCACGTAAAACATAATTTTACCACTTCTGTGAGTGGAATTTTGAAAATCTGAGAGACATGGTTAATATAAAGGAGTAAAATTTGGTTCAATAACATAAAAATAATTTTTGTTGAATAGTAACATTTTACTTTTATTTACCACGGTAAAAACTAAATAGGGTAGTTAAGGGTAAAAATGATATTAATATTACCCTAACACATATAGTAATTCCATTTGATAAGTTTATCTCTACCAAAAAAAACCTTAGGAATAAAATATTATCATTTAGGTCCACTTGGATTAGATTAAGACATTTATTATTATTTAATTCAAAGAAGAGTTAAAAGAGTTAAAATCAATGTTTCATTACTAAAACATTTTTAATATAGGGTTATACATAAGATAAATTAGATTGTAAATATTAATTAGAAATATAAAAATTTTTAATACATAATTTTATTTTATTTATAATTTTTAGACATTATATAATTAAATTTATTTATGACACAATGGTAATGTAGTAATTACCGAATTAATGAAATATTAAAATAATTGATATTATAAATATCAAAATAAATGTAATTTGAGTCTTTTTATGAATTAAAATAATTTTATAGGTTAATATTACATATAATTACTGATTATATGAATTTTATTCGAAGTAATAATGCTGTTATAAATTTAGCAAATACAAAATACACAATAGTGTCAAAATTTACATAAAAGAGTTTTTAAAACAGATATTATATAATTAATTGATATTATATTCCTAAAAATCTATGGTTCAGCCAAAGGACTTATATAATGATAGTTGTATAATTAATGGACCACTTGTGGGCCTTTTTGAAGTATATAATATTTTAATTAACTATAAAATAAACATATACAAAGAGACATGGTAGATGTCAAACTATTTAACTAAGAGTTAAATTCATAAGATAAGTTTACTATAGTGACCCAAAGCTGTCTAAAATCTATTGGTTGGGTGGTTTTATTCCCAGACCCACCTTATACATTGAAAAATCCACTTTGGAGCCATTTGAATTGGAATATTAATTTATTATAGATTAATACTTTCAGTATTTCCTATAGAGCCCCTCCTCCCCCTTATAAAAGGACACCACTTATAACCAATTCCTCACACCTCTCAAGCCTTTTGGATTGAACACCATCTGCCCAAATATACTCCCAACTTCCCTCAATTCTACCTAAAGACATTAGTTTGATCAGAGAGCCAACCTAAGTATCCCTTTTGATCAAATCAATAGGAATAACCTGAAGAAGAGGTAACGTTTTAACCACCCTCTTTGAAGTTCCTTTCTACTTCAACTTCTTCTTTCTTTGTTATTACCATTATTAAATAATAAATACACTATCATTTATATAATTTTATTTTATTATTAATATGGTACAACCATATTCAGTATTCTATCCATCCTTTGAATGACATGTCACCATGTGTGCGTACATACGACTTACCGTCTCCACGTCGTGGTGTAATTGTTATTCAAAACATTATTATTTAGATGGGTATAATAATGATGTGCAATTCAGGTAAATAATAAATGTAACATGATAATTATTCTGTATATATTATATACCATCAAATTATATATTATTTTAATATCAAAAGAATGATATTATCGCTCGTGCATACGTACGGACTACAGTCTCCATGAACGCGATGAGATTCATTCCCCATCGTATCCATACACGTCTAATTCACATTTTATGATAAAAAATAATGTTCAAGTAATTAATATAATTCTGTATATGAATAAGATATAACCTATCCATAACAAACACGACTTATGTAACAAAACATATAAAAGAAAATGAGCAAGTTAACACCTGAAACGAAGATAATACTAAGATATTGTTAACAAAGCAATGTTAAAAGATCATATATCATATCATATTAACGAATATGATTCTTGTATAATTAAATAAAAATTATTTAATCATTATATATGAGTCTAACCTACCCTAGACCATGTAAAAAGTACAAAGTAAGGGTTTTCTTATCTCACTTTTAATTCTGTGAGATTTCCAATGTTAACCACATATTTATTGGATGTGGTGTGTGTACTACCTATGTTTGTATTAATTGTGTAATATAATTTAACTCATGTATATTTAAATAATCATTTTATGATCCTTATTTCACGGTTTTATGTTTTTTAATTTACCAAATCAATAAGGGAATTTGAAATTTCAATTTCCACTCATTCAGCTTTATGCATACTCCATTGATTATTTTACTCCAAGATTATGTGTGGAATCACAATTTATTTTCTTATGTCATAATTTCCACTCTCCTTTTTGTGGATATACTTTTGATACATCAAAATCACTCCATTGATAAATTCTCAAGTCATCGGTATGAACATGATAAGAGTAATTTTTACTCAATCTCCATTTGTTGAGTTAAACATCCAATTCATTAGTGTTGTTTTTACAAGAATATGTGTGAATGTCCTTTGATTGTTTTACACTGATTATCAAATCATATTGAGTGTATTTATATTTTTTCACACATAATTATGTCGTTGATTTATCCATAACCTAGGGATACAAGCTTTATTAGAGATTTCATCTCAATTTACATTCCATTGAGACTCCTTTGTTGTTATACACCAAATCACTTTTTTATGGTGTATATAATGTACTTTGACATAGTATATCTTGAATCCCTTTGTTCTCATGATATTACAATTTTTTTATTACCTTGATTATTTTTATTCAAGTGTCTCTCGTTTGGTTAATAACTCTAACTAAAATATCATTTTAAAATGTTTTAAAGATTTATTATTCTAAATCTTTCTCATTAATGTCCATGTTTTAAAAATGGTTTTAAGGATTTATTTATATGGACGTTATTTTTTTCAAATCAAAATTCCTTTTAAAAGTTTCAAAGTGGTATGGGACACTTTTATTCAAAAATCTATTTTAAATGGATTCTTGACAAATAGTGTGACTTTTTAATGTTTTCAATAAAAAGGGGGATATTTCTCTCAATAGTTTGATGATTATTTTAATGTATGTCAATATCCTTCATTATTCTCAATTAGGGTTAATCTGATACAATACAATCTTCCATATTGTATCAAATAAGTTATTTTTGACTGTGTATGTGCTATTTTTATACCATTCATGGTTTGTGGTTAAAGTATTGACATTTCGTATGATAGTTTTAATACAGATGTTTATGTTATGTTTCATAATTTTCATATGAGGAATGCATTGGACTTAGTAAGTGACGGGTGGAGCCCGCTATAGCTCCTCGATGCATCGGTAGGTCTCATGAGACAAACTAGTGTCTTGGAATAAGTCCTTGACAAAATATTATTTGAAGTTTTGGCACGAGGCCTTGACTATGTGGTAATGATAGCATGGCATTATGCATTCCATCATTATGAATGTGGTTATTGATATTTCAGTTGGTTATGAGACTAGTAGAATATCCATGTGAATAAGTAAATTGCATTATTTCATTTTATCTTTGCCATATTTTGTTTAAGTTCATGTTTAAAAGGATTTTTTTTAGTTATACATTGCCTTAAATGTTTATGCTTATCTATGAATGTTTCTGCTATATTTTTATCCTTACTGAGAATCTGAGCTCCCCCCTTTCAATGTTTTATTTTTCCTAGGATGTAAAGAAGTAATTTATGAATGACCTGTAGGGATAGTATGAGGGGATATGAATACAAGATGTTGTTGTAGTTTTTTTTTACTTTTTTATGTAATGTAAGACTTATGAATATATCTAGTGTTTCCAAGACTACTAAACTAATCGGTCATTTGAGACTTGATCTATTGTGATCGTGCCAATGATACATAATAATGCACCGACTCTAGGTAACTGTGGTCAGGGCATTACAAATTTACCAAGCATAACATATGTTTCCCTTAAAATTTATAACCACTTATTAACATGTGTAAAATTTAAAATCATCAAAATACATTAATGGTTCTAAATTAATAGGGATATATGTATGTAATTGAGGTTCTCCATCAGTGGTATCCTCTAATATACTATTCCAATATTCTTTTAATCATCATTATGATGATAATGGTTTTTAAGCCGCACAGTGAGGCACTCTGGAATTTATTGTCATCCAGGGAGATGAAGTCCTATTTTGATAAATGGATCAAACCCATGAAATGTGTTACATACGTATCTGTGGGAAAGGAATAAGAACCCCCATAGTTCGATTCTTCTTAATGGGACACATAATACCTTTTAAGGTCATGTGATGAGGACCTAACCATACAATTTAATTCCATGTGGTTAGGACATCCAAGAAAAAGGTACTTAGTCAATGTTTGATATGGGTCTTATGCAGAAAACATACCACTGAACTTGGAAAGGATGTGAGTTTCCAAGTTTTATTAGACCATGATGGGAATATAGCCAAAGTAGAATAAGATTGATTTGAAATGTTGGGATCGAACCTCAAGGAGGCTTCAACATATCCCATGTGGATGGGAATCAAAGCCCACGTAGTTCAATAAATATCATAGGTGAGTGTAGTCTTTTGAAAGAAATTAGTTTCAAATAACTTCTTGAAAAGGATTCCTTGATGATTTAGGGTTTTAATTTGGCGTTTATTTCTAACGAGGATCCCCAGATAAAGGAATAAGGGTTATATTCCTTTAAAGGATACCCAATGAACTCTATCCCCAAAACGGATTCCTATGTATCCTGATTTGCACAAGAATCAGAGTTCTCATAGTTCCTTCAATCATGAGTGTTTTTGCACGTGTTGTAATCATCATGAATCTCTAAGCCCACGTGAGTCATGCTTATTTTGAGAAACAATTGGATATGAAATATTTATTAATGACACATGGACATTTCCTCCTCTAATGGTGGAAGAGGGCGCACCTATGGAAGCGGCAGTGGATGAGGCCTGAGTTAAACTAAGAAGAGGGTGAGGCGACAAGCCTTTCTCCTATTCACTTTACATTAGAAAAGGGTCCAATGAAAAGAGGATGGGATTCAGGTTACACAATTACACCAGGATGGCTTCGCATTAGAGGTTTGGTGGGGGCTTACTCCTAAGGATTATACCCATTAGAGGATTGGCCCATTTTGTAATTGGTTGGGGCTTAATCTTGAGGAGGATACCCATTTTATAATTGGTTGGGGATTACTCTAAAGAAGGATTACCATTTGAGTTTTAACAAAGAATTTGAGTCAGGTGATGATGTTTGAGGAGTTTCTTGAGGATTGTATCAGCTTAAGGTACTCGAGGAATCTTAAGTAGAGTCCAAACTCATAACATGTGAAAAGAACCAAGAAGACTAAGTTTACTCATGGAACTTCATTGATTGTTATGGAGTGTCTTAAATCATGATACTTGAAGGTTATATGTTGGGCCATATAAATAGTGGAATGGAAAATGTCGTTGATCGTATTCGAAAATTTTGTGGTGCATCTCTCCATTTTTTATAGGGGACACTGACAGAAGTGAACAAACATGAAATCAGATTTAGAAACAAGAGCTCCAAATTGAGTTCTAAGAGTAATATCACCCAGAGGTTCTTGCTCATTCTTGCCACACACTTGCATCATTAAAGTGGAAAGAGATAAATCAGATTCAGTCAGGCCCAACCAATGAAGTTTGTGAACAAGAATGATGTTGACTCCAGAGCCATTATCAATGAAATCTCGTCAGATGTCTATATTATTGACCGTTCAAGATAAATACCAGGGTCTGATTTTTCCATGTACAAAATCATCTTCATCTTAATCTGTAAAAGATATGATTGCATGACATTCTATAGAATCATTATCTTTATGATAAACCTCAGCCGTAGAAACATCAATTTCAAACTTATGAGGACTTGAAAAAGCCTCAATAAGTTTTTTGAAGATATTTTGATAGATTCAAGGTATAAAAATCGATAACATATAAATTAATTGGGCCGGTTGTTTAAAAACATCATACTTTTGATCCATAGGTCTGTGTTTACTAGAATGGAAATGCAGTTTTGTAGGTACTTTGGAAGTTGATGCTTCTAAAGTAGATGTACCATGTGTTGGAGCAGAAGCCGGAAATACTTCTAGCATTGGTAGATTATACTGATTAGGTCTATCTAGATTCTAAGAGGAAGATAGCGTGACTTCTAATAGGCCCTAAAAAATAATCATATCAGAACCAAACCTATCTTTCTTGGAAGAAACTCCTTGTTCTTTTTGATCCCACTCAAGGGATCTTCCATGAGTTTCTACCGCATATATGGTTCGATCAGAGGTATAGTTAAAATGGTGGTTTATAAAATTCCCACATAAACCCCTATATCATTGACCTTGGACTCTTCCACTTATTCCCCAATATGGTACAAGGAACTCTGGCTCATTATACTCAGAATCACAATTGTAAAAAGGATCTGTTAAGTAAATAACATTAACAGAACCAAAGATCAATTCTTCATCTGATGAAGACTCTTCCTGACAAGTTAGTTCTGGTTTTACCATTTGGCAGTGCAGTGCCCGTGATTTTGAGGCGGATAGCATGAAATATGTTGGAGTCAATGACAAACTTGGCCTTGACATGGGATCGTCTTCTTTTGAATTCACTTTGTCATTTTGATCACCTCACTTCTTTGGGGATTGGCCTTTTGATGAAGGTGGTTTTGTTGTGGTAGGAGTGGAGGAAGACATAATCGGTCATTTCAACTTTGTTCATAAAATTAAATGAGTTCAGATGATCATTTTCCAGATTATCCAATCATCATATTTATTTACATTATTTCTTATTTACTTACTTACAGTCACCTTTTTCCTTTAGATTAGTAGCATTGACACATGCTACTAGTACTGACGAACTTTTCAGTTTCACTTTTATAGAGTCTGCCATTTTTTGCAGGAAGGTTTTTAAAAAAAAAACAATCCTGAATGGTATGTCCCAACATCTGGGGAAAATAAAAATACATCCAAAGATCTTCCTCTCCTTATTTTTTTTTGGTTTCTTCAACCTTGGAAACAGAACCAAATTGTTTTCTAGAGTTGAGACGAAGTAACCAGGAACTTTTTCATACTGGAAGGAGTAAAATTTTCTTTTTTAATTCCTCAAACTATTTATTCCAATGATCTATTTGATAATATTGATGACACAGTTGTTGTTGTTGATGCTATGGAGGTGGATCCCTTCTATACAACTATGGTTTTGAAGTTGAAGCAGGTATATGTGCTTCCTTGAGATAAAAAAGTAGCTCCCTCTGCTTTCCCTGTTCTCCTTCCCAGAGCTGATAGAATTACATAGGTTTTAGCCATAGTTTAAATAATATAATATTCTATCTATTGAGAAATTTATGTAAGGTCTCAAAACCCTCCTTTTTTATTTTACAAGGATCAGTGGTGTGCATAACTAATCACGCAGATTTTCCACACAAATTGGCAAAAACTCTTCTTGAAGAAGTTCCAGACTTAATTAATTTTCTAATCCTTTCCATCATGCAATTAAATATTAAAAATGTTCATTCTACCTCTTTTTTACAATTGGTAAGATAAAAAACTATCGTCTTTAGTAGCTTTGAGCTAAATTGATGAATTTATTTCGGAAAAATATCATCACATCCAGTAATTGATTGGAATTGTAAACATGTGTACCATACAAAAGCTAGTCCCTAAAGTGAATGAACAAAGAACATGAGTCTTACTACTTCTTATTGTTGAGGAGTCCCCATCATGGGTCACAATGAGAAACGAAATGTTTCATGTGTTTCTCCGGATCTCTAGAACCATTAAGTATTTGAAATGTTGTATTCACAAAATTCAGTGGGGGAGAAATCAAGCCCAACCACTCAGGATAAGATTTATTTTCTAGTTGAACTAGATAATGATGTTCTTCGATGAATTCCAATCCAGTCTTTCATGCATAAATTATGTTTGTTAGAATTTAGTGAATATCTGAGTGAGCTGGAACCTACACAGGTACAACAACTAGAGCTTGAGCTGGTACAATGATAGGAAAATGCACTAGTGGTGGTGCTGTAATATTCCATGGATAACCCACTAGAACTGGATTATTAGGATTTGTTTGATCATTCTTTGGTTGTGTACCCAATGGAGGGAATTCATTATCCATATCTGTAGTTACTAGAAATCCTTTTTGCTGAGGAGCTTATACAAGATATATAAGTTGAGGATCTTCTTGGGGAGTACGTCTAACATAAATGTTTCTTCAAAGTAAATTTCTATTGAGTCCTTTTAAATCCTTTATTTCCTCTTCATTCTGTGAAAATATCTCATCAAGAGAAATTTATTGACCTTCTTCAGTGGAAAAGTGAGATGAAAAATGGATTTTACCATTACCCTTGTTAGATGCATTTTGGATGGGTGGGAGTTGGTTATATGAAGGCATACCTGGATTCTGGGTATGCCACGGATTTGGGAACAAACATCATCTTCATTAACCTCAATTTGTATTGTAATATGGATAAGAACTTCATATTTTGATTCCCCAGAACTAGACTCATTTTATGGAGGATCTTCTAAAAGGGTGTTAATGAAATTTACTCACGCATAATGCATTGATGGAATCGTTAATTATCTTTGTAAGATCATATCCCTCTATACCTTCCATGGGACTATGTTCTCATATATGATGAATTCTAGAGAACTTTTTGGCAGACTGTAACCTGAAGGGAATCCTCAGATATTTCAATGGTCCGATATCTTTTTGACTTCTTCCCCAATCAGGAGAAAACTAACTTCTATAGACGAGGGGATTTTAGTTGTTAAAAAGTCAACTACCATGCAAGCTGGGGATATTCCTCTTCTTCTTCTTCAAACATCTGAACTTTTTTTGATGAACTTTATAGTTGAATTAACTGAGCCCCCATCCTTGTAGGATGGGTTGAATCTTGAACTTATATGGATGAAATTCATTCAACTACTCTTCTATTTTTGTGAATTTTTTTCAGACAATAGCTGGGTGCATTATTTGACAACCACTCAAATCACATGTTTTGAAAGATCATTGTGTTATTTTAGACATTTGTATACTTTTATTGATGACATCCTCTATTCTAGACACCTTCTCAAGATTATCAGATTCTTGATGTAAAAGTAACTCAAAAAATTCTCTTCTTTGGGACTGAATCTGATAAGATATGGTTGAGGCCTGTTCTTGAGTGTACATTTGATTACATACAGAATCTCTTGATCATAGCCGACCATGGGAAAAAACATTGCATGAGATGACTTTTGGCAGACTTTGTTGATTATTGAGTACAGTGAAATGCAATGCTCTATGGGCAACCCATCCTCTAATACGAACACCTGATGGAGTTTCAAATATTTATTTGTGTAGCCTCTTTTGATCATTGAGGCATGCACATTGTCGGGTTCTTCAGGTTTTTTCATCCTTTGGGTGCCGGGGATTGGAGAGATATGCCATGCCAATTTTGCGTTGCAACCCTTCTATTAACTTTTCATGATTTTGATATTCATCATATGGCAATACTTTGATTTTAAAATGTCGATGTGTCTTCCACAAATTGAGTCGGATATCATGAACACAATCTTCTGCCATCAATTTTGTAATGTTATACTAAGATTCTTCCAAAGGCCAGAACATGACTGGTATTTTTCCTTTAGCTAATTTTTTCTCATGTTTAACATATATTCATCATCTTTTACTAATAATTTATCCACTTGGTCTGACCAAAGTGGATGCTCTGTATTAGAAGACAAATGACCCAAGGGAAGTTTAGAGAATGACTATTCCCTTAAGATGACTTCTGGTTAAGAATGTGTTTCACCTGTCAATTACAAGGCATCGGATATGACTGGACTTGTGTTTTCAAGTGCATTAAGATAAGAGGGATTTCCCATCACAACATTATCAATTATAGAACTATCATGACAATGCCGAATACTACTGCGAAGAGGACTTTCTCAGTGAATGAAGTCATGGAGAGGAACACCATGTTGGATTAAAGCAAGGGATGGATCCTCTTGTTCCTTGGTATTCTGGCCACACGAAGGCTTTCTGTGGCTCTCATCCAGAGATAGGAATTCTATATTGATCGAATTTTAATGAATCAGATCTTTATGATGATGTGTCTAATGAAGAACTTCAGAATTTCTTCCACCACTCCCATAAATTTAGTAATGAGATGATAGGATCTTGAGTTGTGATAGATTAATGTCTAAGGGCTTCAAGAACTCTAGCATTAAGAGTATCCAAATTATAGCTTGACTCTTGATTTTCCAACAATATATGATGAAATTTATTCTTGGATACTCTCTTATACTTAGTTGGGTCCACTTGTAGGGAGAAGTGGTTATCTTGGGAAGGTGTATGTTCCTACATTGGATTTGTTACCAAAATGGGCTGATTACCTCCAATTTGAAATGGTCTATGTTTCCAATCTTTTTGACCATATACTATGTGGGAGTATGCCACGTGACCCTCTTGGACTGGAACAAAGGTGTGTATTTGCATCAGGATGGAATGACGATGTGTCATCCAATGTGTGGGGATAGATTTATGTGTTTATTCCCCAAGTACTACTAGAGTATTTGTTATAATATTCGGGCATGCTTCCAAAATATGGGAAGGGATTTGCATCTTCCCTTTCACCATTGATAAGATATGTTTGGTGACCTCAGCAGCCAGAACAAGGTTATACGTCCATTACGTATCTGGAGTAGGTGTTTGTACCTGCTCCTATCCTCATTTCCCTGTCAATGGGTATTAACAGTACTCATGTATGGGGTCAGATAGTTGAGGATGCCCTATATTTGTTGTCAGGGATTTCTGACTGACTTCTATGGGTGGTGCCAAATGAGAATGTTGGCAGACATAATGAATGCTAGAAAGTGTATGTTTCTACTGGATATTTCCCATCATGTATGGTTGGCATACTTACTTCTATACTAGAAGATGAGACTTTTTTCATAATTGGTGATTGTAAGTAGGTGAATTTTCCTATTTACCAGTTTCCACCACATTGAAATTGTAGATTTCTTAAAATGTAGTCAGACGAGCCTGCTGACTGGATGATAACTTGTATGCAGGTGTTTGTTCTTGTTTACGGTACTCCGCCATATTTATCTGGTGGGATTAGTGTGTTTCTTCGAGATGAGTCTTTTAAACCTTAAAATTAGGATGAAATGGTGCATGTTCCCGCTCATTGTTCTCCATCAAGTTAGGTTGATGGATTTCTATAGAGGGGGAAGAGGTATGAACTTGCTCCCTATTAACCAGAAGTTGTACTCAGCGATTCATCTTTCGTGCCCGGGTCTGAGATACCTAGGCCAAACGTCCATAAGCAACACCCCCATCATGTTGGGGGTTCACCGTCATGCGATTCTACTGGTGGTGATTGTTGGTGGGAGTCATCAGGAAGGATCCCTCCACTCTTGAATTGAGGCCTTGAGTGACCTCTTGATCTACCTTTTTGTAGTATGGGAGGAACTAGTTGTTGCGTTATAATGATAAGGACCTGAAACAGTTGAAGAAGGTGGTGGTAACATTCTACTTCTTAATCATCGGTCATTGTTGGATGGATGATCGAAGATTATTATTGACCTAGAGGACCTGTTTGTAGCCTCTAAAGTCGAAATTGTTCCTTGCTGACGGTACTACTTTACCATCTTGTTGGAGACCCAGTGATGAAGACGATGGGTGGGTTATAATGTCCTTCCCTTGGATGATGATCCAACTTGAGTAGTAGTTAGGAAGTTAACAGATTTTGACCAGAAGAAATCCATTTTGGAATGAAGTGAGTTCTAAGAAAAACATGAAAACAACAATAAAATCTATTAAAGAGACATCTTTTAGATGGATACACGAATGATTAATTCCTTTGTTTGGATTTCCTTTATCAATTGATAGGGTCCTAACAGGTGGGTGACATTATTAAAATGGTTAAGTATTCACATCAGCTTCACCATTTTTGTTTCTTAGTTCCTTGAAACGTGTGTTTTAGTTTTAAGAATCACTTCTTTCAGACTGTTTCCATTGGATTTATTCATGGAACCGGAAACATGAAACAATTATTTATCCTAAGGGGACCTACTTTCCAAAGGTAGGTGTTCGTTATGTTTGAAATTTATGATACATTGGAACATACATTGGTCGAGAGGGTGGGAGGTCAAACTCATCACACCCTTTTGGGGGGAATTATTGTCTACTCGGGTCTCCCTTTGTTAATTTAAGATATTTTTCTGAATCCTTATGCATTAACCAAGCATAAAATAAGTTTCCCTTGGAATTTAAAATCACTTATTAACATGTGTAAAACTAAGAATCATCCGTATGCATTCAAGGATATTCATTAGTGAAGATATCTGTATATATTCGAGGTTCTCAATCAATGGTATCCTCTAATAAAATATTTTGAGATTATCTTAGTCATCATTATGATGATAATGGGTCTTAAGCCACACAATGGGGTATTGTGTAATTTATTTTCTTCTAGGGAGATGAAGTGTTGTTCTGATATTGGGATCATACCCATGAAATGGGTTACCTACGTATCCCAATGAAATGAATCAGAACCCTCGCAGTTCAGTGCCACTGAATGGGACACATCATACCTATTACGATCATGTGATAAGGACCTAATCATATTGTTTAATGTGTTGTGGTAAAGACATCTATGTGAAAGGTTCTTAGTCAAATTTTGGGGTGGGACTTATGTAGGAAAAACCCAATGATCTTGGAATGGATATGGGTTACCATGTTATATTAGACCATGATGGGAATATATCCCTATGAGAACATGGTTGATTTGAAAAGTAGGGTTTATCCTCAAGTAGTCTTCCTATGTATCCCATGTGGATGGGAATCAAATCCAATGAAGTTTGATAAATATAATATTATAGTGTAGTACTTTGAGAGAAATGAGTTTGGGCATACATTCTAAAAAGGATTCCATGATTATTTAGGGGTTGGATTCTTGAAGAGGATATCCAGTGAGCTCAGGCCCTAAAAGGGATTCCTACATATCCCAATTATGATGGGAATCATAGTTCTCATAGTTCATTCACCATGGGTGTTTCTGAAAATGTTGTAACTGAAGTTTATGGTTCCAAAAACTAGAACACACATTTCAAGAAACACTGCTACAAGGTGGTTTCCATTGGATTTATTTATGGAACTAGAAACTTCCAACAATTATTTCTCCAATGAGGACCTAATTTCCAAAGGCAAGAAACCATTAATTTTAAATATTACGATACTTAGGAACCTAAATTGGTCAAGAGGATGGGAGGTCAGACTCATCACAACCTTTTTGGGGGAAATTATTGACAACTCTAGGACTATCTTTATAAGTTTAATATATTTTCAGGAATCCTTATTAATTCACCAATAAAGACATAAGTTTCCCTTGGAATGTAAAATCACTTATTAACATGTGTCAAATTTAGAATCATTAGTATGCATTAATGCATCTTCATTAATGGAGATATCCATATGTATTTGATGTTCTTTATCAATGGTATCCTCTAATATACTATTTCAAGATTCTTTTAATCTTAATTATGATGATACTGGTTTTAAGGCACTTAGCGGGGCACTCTGGAATTTATTCTTATCTAGGGAGACGAAGGTTAATTTTGATATTGGGATCATATCCATGAAATGGGTTACCTGTGTATCATTGTCAAATGAATCAGAACCCTTCTAGTTCGGTACCGCTTAATGGGACCCATCATACATTTTAAGGCCATGAGATGAGGACCTAAAAATATAGTTCAATGTCATGTAGTATGGATATATAAGTGAAAGGTTCTTAGTCAATTATTTGTGTGGGACTTATACCAAAATATCCCAATCATCATAGAAAGGATATGGGTTTCCAAGTTAGTAAAGACCCTGTTGGGAAAATGGCCAAAGGAGAATAGGGTTGATTAGAAATGTTGGGTTTCAACCTCAAGGAGGCTTCCTACATACCCCATGTGGATGGTAATCAAAAACCTTTTAGTTACATAAATCTCATAGGAGAGTATAGTCCATTTAGAGAAATGAGTTTAAACATACTTTCTAAAAAGGATGCCTTGATGATTTAGGGGTTGGATTCCATAAGAGGATATCCAGTGAGCTCGGGCCCTGAAAGGGAATCCTACATATCCAAATTATGGTTGGAATCATAGTTCTCGTAGTTCATTCATCGTGAGTGTTTATGAAAATGTTGTAATCATCATGAATATATAAGTCCATGTGAGTCATGCTCGGTGTGAGAAATAAGATATTGTGATGGATTCAACAATGACACGTACTTTTCTTCCACTACTGGTGGAGGATGGAGATCTTACGGTGGCGGTGGTGAATGGGGGCAAGGTGACCCAGGAAAAGACAGAGGCAATGAGCCCTCCCTCGGTTTTCTTTACGTTGGACAAGGGTCCAATGAAAGGAAGAAGGGATAGAGGTTAGGGGCTTACACCAGGGTGGTTTCTCATTTGTTTTTTGATCAGGAATTACTCCTAAAAAGGATGCCCATTTGAGGTTTTTTTTAGGGATTACTCTTAAAGAGGGTGGCCATTTTCATGGTGGGCAGCCAACATGTGGTGCCCCCTAATTCCATTTTGGTTGAGTTTTCAGTGGAATCGGCCAACATTGAAATGAAAGAGGTTCCCAAGGTTGATGGAAAGTTACTATATGTTTTCCCCAAGGTGGTTGTGTCATTACCCCATGAATGTGATGTTGTGTTCGAGATAGACTGGCAGACCAATGAGTCTTTAATTTCAATAGATCCTTATTAGATATAACCTTCTATATTGCAGGAGTTGAGGATTATGATTGATGATCTGATAAAGAAGTTTTTTACCCACCCTAGTGTGTTATTGTGGGGAGATCCATTGCTGTTTTCAATGAAAGAATATGATGGTATGAGGTTGTGTACAGAATACAGAATGTTGAATCAGGTGATGGTAAAAAACCATTACCCTCTTCCAAGGATGGACAATATTTTCAACTTTTTAAGAGGGGAAATTGGATTTCTAAAATTGACTTGTAGTCTAGATATCACTAGTTGAGGGTGAAAGAGAGTGATATCCTAAAGGCTACCTTCAGATACAAGTATGGGAACCTCGAGTTTTTAGTCATGCCATTTGGTGTTATGAACACACAAGCCATATTCGTGCAGCTTATGAACAAGGTTTTCCGTAAGTTCATATATCAGTTCATTATCATATTCATCGATGGTTTCTTTATATACATGGATTCAGATGAGTATCACATAAATCATTAAAAAACTATCATGTGTGTTCTTCAATGACACTAATTATATGAAGAGTTATCCAAGTGTATTTTTGGTACATGATGTGTGAATTTCATTAGTCATGATGTGTCTCAGCAAGCATTTATAGTAAACCCATTGACAGTTGAAGCTATTGTTTCTTAAGAAACACCCAAAACATGGTAGGGGTTCATTGTTTCCTTGGTCTCGATAGCTATTATTAGAGGTTTGTGCTTTATTTATCTCGACTTGTTTCCATATTGAAATATTGAAAAGAAGAACTAATAATTTTCATGATGGGATATTTTCCAGGTAGAGATCGGCTACCTGAAGGGGATGTTGGTCAATTCCATAGTGCTCCAGTTTCCTAAGAAATGGTTAATGTTTGAAGTGTTTAGTGATTATACCCATTTGTATTTGGGGTTCATGCTGATATATAAGTGAGATGTGATCTCATATGGGTCTAGGTAGTAATGTCCCTTAGAGAATAATTGTACCACCCGTGACCTACATCTTGTAGGTGTTGGGTTATCACAAAAGTAGTGGATGAATTACCTCATTTTTCTACTTTTTTTTTCTTTAGAGTTCCTAAATTTTGACGTATATCTTTTCCAAGTGTGACCTGAATTTACGCCAATGGAGGTGGATGAATTTCTTTTTTGATTATGATTTTGAGATCCCCTACACCTCAAGAAAGGAAATTTTCATTGCCGATGCTTTGAGTAAAAAGTCGCATAAGTATTTTGTTTAGGAAAATGAGGATTATCGAAGAGAGATTGAGGTTTTGGCAGCCTTTAACATAGATACAAAAGTATATGGTGGTAATAGATATTTTCCTTTCAGATAATGGTGTAGTCTTCTCTGATATAGAAGGTGAAGGATTCTCAGTGGGGATACTCATTAGAAGAGGTGTTGTGTGATAGTGGTGGTTGTGCTGATGCTCCAAAGGTATGGTCAGAGGATGGTCATAACCACATTTGGTTTCATGTAATGTTGTTTTTTCTACTGGAGTGGCACAATGGAGTCATTCATGAGTTTCATATATCATCTTTTTTGGTACACATAATAGTTTACAAGATGTTCCATCACATAAGGATGCAATTTTGGTGGCCCAAGATGAAATGAGAAGTGGAAGATTTTGTGGATAGGTGATTGGTTTTCCAGAAATTAATGGTCGATCATCATGTTCCTAGTGGGTTTTTGGAGACCGTGTATGTTCCTGAGTAGAAATAGGATAAAATCTAGATTTATTTAATCATAAGGTTACCTATATCTCATAGTTGTTGGGATTATATATGGGTGATCCTAGATTGGTTGATGAAATTATCTCACTTAATAGAAATCAAGGAGTTTGGTGTAGTGGATTCTTTGGCTAAGAAGTGTGTGGATGAAGTAGTATGGTTTCTTGTAGTTCCAAAGTCCATTATCTCATATCATGAAATGTGGTTAAACTCATGTCTTTAGAGGTGATTCCATAATAATTTTGGAACATAGTTATTCCTCAACATAACTTTCCACCCTCAAAATGATGGGAGGATGGAACATACTATCTATACATTAAATGAAATTACGAGAGTATGCATCTATGATTTTTTTGGATTATTGGAACAAAAACAGAACTTCATGGGGTTTTCTAATAAAAATATCTATCACTCTCCCATTTTCATGGTCTCATTTGAGGCTTTCTATAGGAGAATATGTCATTCCCTATTGTGCATGACCGATGTTGGGGATACATCTATTCTTGGTCCCAATGTGGTGGAGAGCACGACAATGAAAGTTCATCTTGTTCGTGAGATAATGAATTTAGTTCAATAGAGGAAGAAGTCTCATCCCAATTTCAAATGCAGGCACATTTATTTTGAGGTTGGAGACCACATGTTTTTAATGGTTTTCCCTCAATGTGGGAATTCGAGGTTTATAGGAGGGATTAAAAATTATAAAAGGTTTTTTGGGCCCTATGTGGTGTTGAGGAGAGTTTCCAAGGTGGCTTACCAGTTTTAGAATACACTTTGATTAGAGAGGATCCATGAAATATTTCACTTCTCTCATCTTCATTAGTATCTTCATTATGTCTTCCATGTCATTGACTAGGAATAGTTAGATATTAAGTATGGTTTGATGTTTTCTTGGAGAAGACAATATAGATCTAAGATCACCGAGAGAAGGTGCTTCATGGGAAGACCATTATTTTTTTCATGTGTTTTGGTGGAATGTTGTCCATGAGGCAAGTACGTGGAAGCGAGAGATGTAGATGTGTGCCTAGTACATAGAGATGTTTTTATTTTTTCTTTGTACTTTTTTTTGCATTATGATGCGATGTTTGAATGTTATTTATTACGATATGAGATGGTTTCTGTTGGTTTGTGATGTGTGTGATGTGATGTGTGATAAATTCTTGACATATGTAATGGGAAGGACTTGATTCCTAATTGAGACACATTAATGGTGATGTGACTAAAACCTTGTGGTTGAGATAGTGTTTCCCAAAGTGGATAGTATCTTAACAATGAGGATGGAATTACATGAATCATGTGTTCAAATGGTGTTGTTTGATTGAATTATGAAAAAAATTTCTCATCATTTGGATTGACGTGTTGACAACCATGATGATAATCCCCAGTTAATATATTTCGGAGGGGGGTTTCTCGGGTGTAGAGGCTTCCACTCCATCTTTCAAACAACAAATGGTGCATTATCATTAAAAATTGATGTTATTAGTTAAGATTAGTGTTTTATGTGTTATGATCTCCTTGATATTTATCTTAAGGGATTTTTTTCTGACCAGTCATATTTTTCCCATTAGGTTAGTTTTGAATTATCTAGGAAAAGTATAGTTTGAGTTGTATCTTCTGTAATGGATGGGAACATTCTAGTCTCTTAATTTGTGGAAATGTTGGTGTTTGAAGTGTCTTAAGATGTCAAGGTGACACTTTTAAACACATTTCAAAATTTAAAGTTTTCAATGTTTTACAATTGTTTTTCATCCAATGGTGACTCATGCTAATAGTGTCTCACCCTAGTGGTGGATCTCTGACAATGTCACACCCTAGCGGTGCCTCATTGGTGGTGTCCCACCCTAGTCGTGGCACACTGGTGGTGTCTCACCCATGTGGTGCCTAGTTGGAGGTGTCTCACCCCTGTGGTGCCTCACCCTAGAAGTTTCTCGGTTGCAATGTCTCACTGTAGGGAGGCTTCATTGGTGGTGTCTCACTCTTGAGGTGGCTCGCTGGTGGTGTCTCCCCTAGAGTTGGCTCACTAATTGTGCCTCACCCTAGCGGTCGCTCGACCAATGATGGGTCGCATGTTTGTGCCTCATGCATTGGGGTATGTCTCCATGGTGGTGTTTCATCTAGCGATTTCATACCTGGTGGTGTTTTTTCGTGAAGTGACTTGCTGATTTTGGTATTTTGTTCATCCTAATGGTACCTCACTGCCAACGATGAATTTTTTACAAATGTTTTCAATTTCTTCTACCACTTTCTATTTTTTTAAAATTTTATGACCATTATGACAGGAAATGGTCTAAATAACTAAATTGATGGATATTGTTGTTATTTGAAAAATATATTTTTTTTATCATTATTTTATAATGATCTGGAGGCATTGAAATAGTCAAACCATGTTTTCTTGGTCAGATCCTCTTTCAATAGAAATATTAATTTTCATCTAATTTATGTTGGATCAAATATTATCTTCCCAAAGTAAAGATATGTATCCCTTTATCCATAAATTATTCATTCTTTTGAAACTAGATATCCTCAAATCCTTTTTCGTTTGAGAGTTTTCTTGTGTTTAGTTCATGATTCCTAGGAGAGTCACCTGCTGTATGTGAACCCCTATATTTGGAGAAAATTGGAAGTTTCGGTCGTTCTTCTTCCAAAGTATAATTCCCTTCATGATTATAATTTTTTCATATTGTGGGATGGGTATATTGATTATTTTTCCTTACAAATATATTTGATACAAAACCAATAATTATAATTAAATTGGTTTAAGAATCACTGTATAAGGGTTAAGGAAAAGTAACACATGATCTTGTTGAATGTTTGATTTCATTAATTCTTGTGATTTTTAAGTCATATCTACCCATTGAAAATCATGGTTTTTGGGGGTCCACTTATTCATTTGATAGTTTTTGGAAAGCATTTTTTTTCTTTGTTGAATGCTTATATATAAAACATGGTTCACCAAGTATATTCAGCTAAAAAATGGATTCCTGGGGAGAATACAGTTTCTATGAGAACCCATAAATTAATAAGTGGAATTAAATAAGATATTACTTGTTAAATCTAAAAATGGGTTTTCCATAGTACATGAGGAGATGTGATGTGTGGGATTGATGGGGTTTTTCTATCAGTTAAGTTGTTAACATGTGGATGTATAGTGGGGTTATGATGGTTGTAGTGTGATTATGCAGAAGGGATAAAAAAATTTGTTCTATTATAACGTGTATCTAAATTTTTTGGGAGTTGAGGGTTGGTTCTATTAATATTATTAATTTGGAGGATGATTTTTAATAAGGATACTAGGGTTTTTTGGTTATTTTCAAGAGTCTTCTCCATTGATAACACTTAGAAATCTTCATGTTGTATCTAGGGTGTGTGGTACAGTTTTCCGTTAATGTGAAGTGAGATATTTTACCAAGGATCTCAATCACATAGATGAATGTGAATTACTATTAATTTTTTTTAATGTGTTTCATTCCGGATAGTTTCCTAGGTAGTGATGTAATAAAAAATTAATTTTTTAATAATGATTCGGGTTCCTTGGTTTGGTTTGGTTTGTATAATGAGATTAATGTGGATGATAAAATATTTAATGATGGTTGTGTGATTAAATGTGTCTGATGATAAATATTTGAATGAATGTGTTTTTAATATTGAGATAATTTTAATCTTCATTAATTTATAAGGGATCTTTACCTTATGAAATGACTATTGCAGATACAAATTTCTGCTTTTAGAGGTGTCTGTAAAAGTGACGGAGTTATGAGATGGTTTTTTTGTAAAACCATTGTTTTTCTAGAGCGTTTGATACTATAAATATATTATTTTATGCCTGATATTTCTATATCAACCCCACCCATGTTTAGAAATATGATATGAATACTCACATATTTATATGGGGTGTTTTTTCTAACATCTAGGGAGTGGTACATATGGATGGGCACCTGTCTTGTTCTTCTCTCTCTTCGATCTGAGGTATCTATGGTGAATAATATGATGAAAATATTTATATTAGTGATTCATATGCTGGTTTTGTTAGCCTAGGTGTTTACAGGTGAGGTGGTTTGTGGCTCAAGTGTGTTCAAGCAAGATATATTTGCCCAATTGTGTCCAGGTGAGATGGTTTTCGTCCAATGTGTCATTATAATGAGTTGCAATGTGGTATACTAAGTGTCTTCAGGATGAGTTATGATGTGATGTGTTGGGATGACTAGGTGTGTGAGGGTATGATGTTTTATGAGGCCATGGTGTGTTCCAGAAGTATGTGATTTGGTATATGTAAGGGATAGGATTAGCATAACATACAACATTGGGCGAGATCAACGTACTAGTTGGAAAACCATGTGTCATACCCTATCATTGATGTGATTTATGACATATTATATTACATGACCTATGTTACTTGGTGATCATTCCTTGGTGATGTAGATTTTGGTTAGTATACATATTTAAGAGATTTCTGGTTCTATTTTTTCACCACAAGAGAATTAGTGTGATTATTTTACATGTGTGTGAGAGACATTGGCATTCCTATTGAGTATATTTGTAAGCTCACCAAATGTATGTAATTTTTTTAGGTTTCTAGGTTGATTACATGGAATGACCTAGGAATAACTAGCTTGCACATTGGGATAGTTGTTGTGTCACTACATTAGCCTTACTTTTTGAAATTTACTTTAGAGACTTTAATATTTCTATATCAGTTCTAATTTTTCCATGCATGTGGGGTACTTTTTGGATTTCTCTTTAATGGTATACCTTGGATTTTTGTGTGGATGAATCATTCTATCTCCCAATATTTTCTCTTATAAAGTTTAATTTTTCTCATATTATGAGATCAATATACCATTGGTTCTAGTTGTAAATCTAGAGCATACTACTGTAAGACTTTGGGGTCCTTATCTCCCTTTCAACATTGCCAATCTAGGAGGTGTATCATTGATGGGAGGGGGTCATAATAGAAATATTGATAGAAAATTTCATATATTACATACAATTTGATAAATACAATTGGGTCCATATTCATTATTTTCAATAGAACTAATCTATTTACATGAGTTTCTTCAATCACATAAATAATATGATGAACAATTATGAAAAAATAATCATATATAAACATAACATACATTATATTTTTTAACTCAATGAATTGTGAAAATAAATATAATATTGATAATGAATTAAAAAATAAAAATATAAACCTAATCTCATTATTATAGAGTTTTGTAGTGGACATTCATTCTCTTGAAAATACACAAATTTATAAGAATTTTAGGAAGAGTTCAGATGACCTGTTTCTAACCAAATCATAGGAAAAGAATATATTCCAATATAAATCATTAGAAAAGAATGTAAAAAATATGATTAAATCCAACTATCAAATTCAGTTCATATATTCATTAAATTTGAAACACTTACAAGTCCTCAACTGTAGAAATTCCTTTGATTTTCATTGGAAATATCACCAGTAATAGGTTTTACCTTTTTAGTTCAGTCTCATGTTAGTAATTATAATTTCATTATCTATGAAATGCATAGAAGATAAAATATAACTTATAAAACAATCTATGAAAGGATTATTTTAAGATAAAATATATAATTTTATGAGAGGATCTTTAAACAAATTTACTATTACAGATCTATTTATATACATTGTAGTTATGTCTCATTAGTGACAAAAATGTGCACCTCTTTGATTTTTTATTCCTTTCTTGCAACCTCGGGATCTCAAATAAATAAAAAAATGTGACATAACTAATATTTATTTTAAAGAACTAATATATATTGATTAAAATATCATTTTTAGATCTAATATTAGTTCATAACATACACATATTTGATTTAATACATATAAAAAATTAGGCTATTCATGTATTTTTGTCACTATAGGTATATTATTCTTTAATATTGTGATTATACATTGAGAATTAATATGTGTCTAGAAAAAAATTGTTATATTTTGATCAATATATGTATCAAGACATGGGTTTTTTTTTTGCATAATAAATCTTATTTGATATTAGTTTTGAATTAATATTACATATTCAATTTCTGTATTTTATCATAGAACTGATATGTAATATTTATAACTAATATGAATTTACCAAAACTATATCTACATAATACAAAAATAGTTCATATTATATTTCTATATTGATCAATGCATATTAGAAAGTTCAATTTCGTATTATCATCAAAATATGTATCAATCTAGAATTATTAAGGGTATCTAACATATTTCACAACTAATATTAAGATAAAACATATGTGTATTAGATATCATATCAAATATATTAGAATATTAATTAATATATCACAATATTATTTCAAAGACATGTTTCAATATTTATTCTCGTTGGATAATAATATATGTTACATCACAATAAATACATGTTAATCATAATATTAATTCATAACTAATATTTTATGAATATATGTTAATTAATATATATTAGTTTTTCACATATCAAAATTGAAAATTAGTTTTACAATTTCAAATCATAACTATTATAAAATATGGAAAATAATATTATGGTTTTTTGAAATATATTTATATATATGGAAAATTTTAATAATTTGTTATAAAAATAGATAAATAGTATAAATGTTTTAAAAACAGCATAAAAATGAATCCTATAGTTCATCTACATGAAAATGCATATTAAAAATTGTTATAATTTTAATTTTAAAAGTAAAATATAGATATAGATTATAGAATAATGACAAAAAATTCAATCATATTCATATAGAAACCTTTATGTGTATACAAAATTGGTTCACATGCTCACAATAACAATTTATCTCAATAGATACCAATATTAGTTGGGATAGAATGAGTGTCACCATATTTATTTATTTTTATTTTAAATTTAGTAATAAAATTGGTATTTAATGCAATTTCGTAAACATTTTATTATTAGTTCCCAGATATTGTTACCTATAACACTTTGTTTCTCTTTTAACCAATGATATATGTTTCATATTAACATTTTTTCGTTGTATGCATTGTTATGATTATGTAGAATAAATATATTTATGTTTATTTCTTAATTATAATTTTAATTAAATTATAGTATTGTTTCTTTCTTCATCCAATACTAAATTATTTTATGAAGAAAAAATATTGCAAGATTTTAATGATGTAGATGAAACTGAAACTGAAAAAAGGATATTGATTTGGATTCTAATATTTTAAACAACAAAGATATTCAATATCCCCTTTCTTTTAATTCCATTATTATTCATAAGAAATGATTTCTCAACTTCCATGCATATGGTTATTTTTTTTTGGAAATTATTATACAAGGAAGTTTAGTCTCATGTGATTTATTAGAGGAACTACCTATTATGTGTCATTATCAATTTGAAAAGGGCCTTCAACACTATAAAAATAACTATTTATCCTCAACAAATAATCTTCCCATTATGAAAAATGGTATGTCATATTTTGATTTAGGTTTCATTTTCAATTTAAATTAGTGTCATCCCCAATTGAATATAGTGTTATAAGATTACTGAATTTTGTGTTAGGTGTCATTATCATGTAAAATTATTTTTATTCACAGTAGTTTGTGGTCTGTTTTTATATATAATTCTTGTTAATTTTTATCATGTCTAATTTTTTTGCTATGGTATCCATGTGTTTTATATTATGGTGGTCACTGGTAATCTTTATGTGAAGGCCATTGGTTGTTTTATTATTATGGTCCTATGTTCTTGTGGTTATTTTTTATTGTAGTAGTCACTGTTTATTTTTATACCATGCATTATGGAGGTAATTGTTGTCACCGATTATATATTCTAATTGTGGTCATTGGGTTGATATTTTTATACTTATTTATATTATTCATTATTATTTTTATATGATGAGTTTAGATAAAAATTGTTCTTAAGTCTAATGTTTGGGTGCGCAACACACTACTTGTGATGGTGGCATCAAATGCAGTTGGAGGTGGTGCAAGGTGCTGGTTCAAACCTAAAAGGGTGTTCTAAATCAATCAATTGGATGGTGGGGTGATATTGGTCATGTTCAAATCCACTTATGCATATGATAGCTCATGTAAGGTGTTGGGTTTTCTTGATCTAATTTATTTTTTAGATGGTTCACATCAGGTGGAGAACAATGTTTCATGTCAGATACAATATCGGATACTTCATTATTTATTCTACTTAGTGAGCATTTCATAAATGTTTTTTTCAATGGATTAGTGGAAAAATTATGGGTCATTATGGTAAATTTTATGGACCACTAATGGTTTGTGTCGAATTCATGGATCATTTAAAAATATAATCTTATGTTTTATACCTTTTTATATTTTGGATGAAAATTAATACTATTAAATAGGGGGTTCATGCTACCATTATTCGCTAATTAAATATCTATTTTATGGTTAGATAAAGTATGACAATCTCATAGTTTCTTGCTTCTTCAAAGTCTTTATCAGTTAAAAATTTTAGAACACTAAACACGGGCTTATTTCAACTCATTTTAATAGGTGCAGTGATTGGGTTTTTTTGTTACAGATGTAGCATAGTGGGCTTGATGTAGAAGATCTTTCAATTATTACATTCTTTTAGAAATCTCTCAAAATTATTAAGAGAGTTGGTTGAATCGCACGGGTTGTATGGTGGACCACTGGCACACATGAAAAGGAACTTGGATTTTGTTGACAAGAGATAATTTAGGCAACATCAAGAAAAATTTAAACCCATGAGTATGTACTAATAAAATACATGTAGTATTTTATTCCTTCCATGTATTTATTATCACACTTCAATAAAAAAATTGAAATGCACAAAAACTAATAAAATGGATTGGACTAATAAACACTATTATTTCAATCCTTAACAGATTTCATTGATTAATAACTGTCCCATGTAGTATTTTTATAGAACCTATTTTAAATTTCGTTATTAATTATTGAAAATGACTCATGTTTTACTATTTGATGATTTATACTCTTCTTTTTGTTATCATTATGGGATTAGGGATGAAATGATTCGATCAACAAGTGTATGAAAGAGGAATTTATTACGTGATTGTTGGACCATTATAGTGGAAACCTTTTCACATATATATTCTATTATCCAAGAAAATAAATGAATGAAATAGGACCCATAACAAATCTAAATAATGTGATTATCTAGTTAACAGTGATAGTGATACTCATCTCTCACACGTCTCCTTTCACCCACAAGTACATGTGCAAGAAAATGGATCTGTAAGAAGGCCAAATTTCATGTATGGAAATGATTTCTATTGTCACCCAAGATAGGGACACTTGATGTTTTTGATGAAAATATTTTTAAATTATGTTTAAACTTATTTTTCCAAATAAAACCTAGGATTGTTGGAGTTTCATATAACAAAAATTTATAATTTTTATACAGTAAATATATAATTTATAGTTTAAAAAATATAATATATAATTTTAGAAATAAATATTAGAATACCCATATATGAAATTTTATTTAAAAAATGAATTAAAATATATATTAATTGATGATTTTTCTTATAATATTTTTAATAATATTATCGATGGAAAGGTAAATATTTATAACAATATTATCAACAGATAAATATGTCCTAAGAATCTATTGCTAAAAAATTTAACAAACATATATATTATCTTTTGGTATTGTTATAATTGTATAATAAATATTTTATCTATCATAATAATATTTTGGGATAGATTTTTCACCAATAATTTAGTAAGAGAATATTATTTGGGTAAAACTTTTTACAAATTCCAAATGCTCTTTTACAAACAGATATACACATGTTGGTAGAAGAAAATTATTATATTGAGCCTTCCACCGATCATACCATCAATTTTATTATTAGACTCACTTCAATTCATGTATTATTCTTGGATTAAAGGATTATCAAACCTATCTATTTTCTATAGTTTAGGGTATGAAGAAATATTTATCATTCACATTTCATTTCATGGTTTATGATATGATTCTTATAAAACCCATCTATTTTTATTAGTCATGATATGATGAATGTTTTATTATCTTATAGAAATGTGTGTAAGATTTTTTTATATGAAGGGTGTGACCAATATATCCCTCTAATATATTTGGGTAATTAAAAATGATATATGAGATCAAAGGGTACACAGGTTGTATCCCAATCCTGAAAGAAGGAGGGTGCATTGGTTGTAGCGGAAGCCCGAAAACAAGAGAGAATATGGGTTGTATCCCAATCCTAATTTTTTTTGAACAAGGGTGGTATCCCAATCCCAAAGTAGGTACATGGGTTATTATATAATCCTAAAATGTTATGAAGGTCTTATTAGTCATTCTTGACATATGGTTTTTTGTGCTCATGTGTACTCCACAAATTCCATGTATTCTGCCTATGCTATTCTCTCATGGATTATTCCCTTGAAGAGTCTATGATTAATGTGTAATGTACATTCAATATTTTTCCCATGATTCACATATATCATCTTTGATATTAATGGTATCTTCTTAAAATTTTACTATCATGTTATTATACCTCCATGCTCATGTTATACTTATATATCTCCTTTATTTTATCTTACTGAGCATCTAATATCACCAATTCTGATATTTCACTTCCCCTAGTTATGGATAATTATTGTCATCATAAATACTAAATGGGATTACCATTGTGGGAAACATTGAAGATCATTCACACAGTTAGAATATTATGTTCCACGTTTAAAAAGGAATCTAAACTATTATGGTTCTCATGCATGTTCTCTTGTAATTTGGTGAATTTTTATCTAAATTGACGTAATATCCATTTAGGTGATATATGGGTGTCTATATTTTATATAAAAGGAAAGTTTTTTCAACATTTTGAAACTATTATGATAATACGTTAGTGAGATCCATAGGGATATTTCTATGGATATATCAAGGGATGTCACTATGGATAAGTCTAAGTGTTATTTAATGTATAAGATTATGTGTTGAAATTTTGGTAAATCATGAAGTGGGTGGTTTCCAAAAAATTAATCATCGACTGTATTCTACAAGTGGATGTTTATTTAACATATATATATATATACATAAGGATAAAAATTCTAAAAAAACATGTCTAACTAGACTTTATTGGGAATTGGGGAAAGAAAATGATCCTTGCTTCACACCTAGTTTTATACTCCCTGGGAATATGATTTGGAAAATCAAAAAAAAATTATGAAGAATCATGAAGTATTTAAAAGGATTATATCTATGAATGGATAAGTTTATGCCTCAGGTTTCAAAAATATAAAATATTATTCCATGATTTATACACTTTGTATGTTATTTTCCATGATTATGTGGTTTTGAACTATGATAAGAGTTTCTCATGTTATGATTTTTAGTAATAGATAATGTCTAGAACATGAAAGAACTATTTTAATTTTGAATTAAATGGAAAATTAAATGATTATACTCCATAAACACATAACATTATGGGAGATGGAACAGAGAACATTATTAATATGAGAACAAAAATATTCTAATATATGAATAACTTTGAATATCTAAATGGTAAAAGGATGGAACAATATTTTGTTAAGTCCTTAATGAGTAAACATCCACATTATGATAGTGGTTCCTCTGATCCCCTATTTATTGATCAATGAATCAATACCAAAAAAACGATATTTTTTATTCATTAATGTATTAAGTATGAAAAACTAATTTTTTTGCTTATAATTTGTAAGGTACATAATATCAGTTATGGAAACTTATTAAGAACATTAGATAATAATAAGAAATTGAATCTATGGAATGGATGGTGTTTAAAGGGATATTTTCCAAATTGTACTTTCCTTATACTTTCCGAACCAATTTGTAGAAGGAATTATTATATCTTATATAGAAGGATGATGAATCTTTTGGTGCTTGTTAATTACATTTTACAGGACTTTTATAGTACTCCTAGATTATTATCATTTAGAATGAATGAATATTTTACCGATTCTTCAATTCCATAAAAAAATTATCTGAACGACATTATATATAAGGGAATTTGAATGTTATGAAGAGATTTTTTGATGAACTAATAAAGTGGAAATGGTGGTTAGAGTTTTATAGCAACCTCATGGTATTGTTAAGAGTATAAAAATAAAATAAAAATAAAAATATAAGAACCATTGAGAGAGGAATATGAAGAATCCTTTATGATAAAAGTGTAGGAAGAAACATTAAGAGAATTATATTAATGGGACTTGTAAATGTTTAAAATGTGTAAATGAAGGAAATTGAATAGATGAATGTGGAAGTGAAAGAATTTTTTTTCTAATGATCTGAATAATGATAAAGATCCATGGAAAAAATCTTACACACTTAATTGTTTAAATTGTAGGTTTTTCAGAATTTGGGTAAAATTTTCCCAAATCCAAGGGTTAATAACAGTGATCAAATATTACAACCTATGAAGAAATAGAACAAATGGAATGAATATGAAACCATAATGGATGAATTGAATCATGATATCGAGGTTACTCCATTGTGGAAACTTTTAGGTGTAATTTTTTAAAAATAAGATACATTAAATTATTTATCTTCATCCTTTAGTCGAGTTAGATATGATTCTAAGTATTTATTTTCTCTCTATAAATGGATAACAGATTAATGAAATCACATTGATATTATAGATGTATAATGACCCATACTTTATATTCATTATTATTACATCAAAATTGAATCACACTTATTACAACATATGACAAACCATGAAAGGACAGTATAGGTATAGTGTCTTTAGAAACTTGGAAACATAAACAATTGGTTCATAAATCATCTACACTGTCTCCCTTTTATTTTATCATATCTAGAGTCCCTTTTGGAATATATAACTTAATACCCTTCTTCCTGGCCTGGGGAAAAGAAAACATACAAAAGGGTGAGATCAAATTCTCAGTGAGGGTAAACAAAAGAAATATCTATCCCATCATATTCATAAGAACATAACATTTTGTAAATCTTAACCTGCAAAAGAGATCATAATTTCATAACATGGGATAAATCATGGTAGTGAAATGTAATACCAATAATCATAACATGAAACTTTTTGGCATACACACATAATCATAGAGAATCATATCTTAGTAGTCAAGACTCTTTTCAAAGACTATCTTAGCGGACAATGTCTATTTGTGAACTGAGTTCACTCCTCGTTTCAATCCTGTTTCACTAAACCGGATTAACCTGCCATTCTAGCCATGTCTATCCCATGAGATATAAATCATAACCCAATGAATTGGAGTGATATATAGGTCCCACCGATATTATAATGAAACCATTCTTATGTGTGCCACAAAATCATAAATCATACATCATAGCATAACCTATGTAATAAAAATGGGATTCTTAAACATCATTCCATCATAACATAAATCATATAAGATAAAAGGACTAAATAAAAATAATTCCATCATTAAATAATCAAATCAATGTAAAAATATGGATAGAAACATAACCCTATATTATCTTATATGGAAAATAATTTTGATAAAATGCTTGAACTCCATTCTTGAGGAAAATATCCTTTCTACTTCAAAAACATCTTTCCTTTCTTAACATGTCATAAAATTTTAAACTAAAATAAGTTAATTAAAAATAAACTTGAAAACTTATAAATAAATATTCATGGAAATAATTTTCTATGAAATCATAAAAATCCATTCAAGCTATATAAGATAAAAAGACATTCTTCTCATACTTTGGATGGAAAAGTCAAAAAGTACCTCGTACTAAAAATAACAAAAGATTACATTCATATCTTTTACTAAAAACACACCAATGGGTAAAATTGGACTTAAAAAATTGTAGGAGGATAGAAATAATATTACATATTGAAGAAACATGGATGTGGATGATAAATATTCCCCAGTAAATTCTTAAGTATAAACAATCTCGGATAAAAATAAGATTATGAGATTTTCCCTTACCTTAGGTTCGATTTGCTTCATAAATGTCCAAACCTCCTTTATAATCATTTAAATAATGTTATTGACTTATTCCATAATCGTAATAATTGTTATGATATCATATATAGTCATATAATTAGCTCCGTATTAGTAATATTTCATTGCTACTTGTTATTCGGGTGTTTATTGCTTTTTGTTCTTATGCGTGTTTTGTCGAATAAATTCTTATTCTACTTTTTTAGATTATAGATACCTCATTTCCATAATTGTATTAGTGTAATATATATCATATTTATTCATTAATTTCATTTATATAGTCCTTATGCATTGAAAATCATGTAGAACAAGTCGCATCACATCGTGGAGACGGTAGGCCGTACGTACGCACGAGCGATGATATCGTTCCCATGATCGTGAGATTGTATTTATGAGTATTTATACTATTTTATAATCAAAATAACTTTAAAATAATCATATATAGTTATTCGTTTCACCATTATACCCATCCAAGTAATGTGGTGGTGGAAAACAGATTACACCACGGCGTGAAGACGGTATTCCGTACGTACGCATGCACGGTGATTCCGTTTTCCATAGGATGGATATAAGGGGAAATAGGGTTGTTTCATATTTATAATAACATATCAGTATATTAGTGATAATGATGTTATTACTATATAATGAAACAACTAAAGAGGAGGAAGTAGAAGAAGAAATAAATTTGAATGAATCGGTAACGGATATTACCTCTTCTTCGACAAGCCTCTTTGAAACCTCCTCTTAGGTCACTAATGCTGGTATTTGAAGAAGACAAGGACCTCTAGAATATTAATAGGTAATTGGATAAGGTAATTTTTCAGGGGTTGGCGGAGCTTGATGGCTCAAATTGGTGTGAGGAGGAGAGGGAGGAGGTGTCCTTTTATAAGAGAGGAGAGGGGCACTTTAGAAAAAACATAAAATATTATTTTATAATAAAGTCATATTTGGTTTTTAATAGATCCAAACTGATTTATTTCAAATAAATGGTGGGTATGGGTCGAAATAATCTCAACCAATATATTTTAGACAAGTTTAGGTTACTATTTTAAACTTATCATTTATATTTTACTCTGAGTTAAATAATTTAACTTTTACCGTGTCTTCTTGTTTTTTTACACTATATGGTTAATGAACTTACTATAACAAGAAAAACGAACCCCAAGTGGTTCATTATTAATATTTATAGCATTATCTATGTCATTTGGCCGAACCAAATATTTTTAGGAATAAAATAAAAATTAATAATATAATATTTGTTTTAAAATCTATTTTTTGTCAATTTTGACACTATTTGGTAATTGATTTTTGTGAAAATCATAACTGCATGATTAGTTCGAAAAAAGTTAATTAAATCAATAATAATATGTCAAATTAACCTATTAAATTTGTGTTATTCATCAAAAGTCTCAAATTACATTTATTTGGGTACTTATAATATCAATTATGTTAATATTTCCAAAATAGGGTTATTACTGCATCATCATTGTGTCAAAAATAAATTAAATTATTTAAAGTCTAAAATTATAAATAAAATAAAATTATGTATAAAATATTTTTATATTTCTAATGAATATATATAGTCTAATTTATCTTATTTATAACCCTATATTGAAAATATTTTAGTTATTAAACATTTATTTTAACTATTTTAACTCTTTTTTAAATAAAATAATATTAAATGCCTTAATATAATCCAAGTGGACCTAAAAGGTAATATTTTATCCCTAAGGTTTTTTTGGTCGAATTACACTTATCCAATAGAATTATGACATGTGTTATTGTAATAATAATACCATTTTTACCATTAATTACCCTATTTACATTTAACCGTGTTAAATAAAAGTAAAAAGTTACTATTCAACAAAAATTATTTTTATCTTATTGAACCACATTTTACTCGTTGATGTTAACCGTGTATCTCGGATTTTCATAATTACACTCACAGAAGCGGTAAAATTATGTTTTATGTAAATTTTCAAACACTCCAAGGAGGTGGGTAATAGACAGTGAAAACTTCAATAAAATTTTTATATATCTAAAATTATTATAAAATGACTCCAATGAATTACTTTGAATTTATATAGGTATTATGTATTGATATTGACCTAAAATAAATTTAAATAAAATAATTAATTAATTAAATAAAAAGTCGGTTTTTAAATGGTAATTCAGTGTTTTCACTATTCATCTAAATTGAATGTTTTCCAAAAAATACCAAAAATTCACCCTGGGCTAATTTTGTTATTCCGAGTCCAAAAATGAAGTCCATTTTAAATGATAAAATTTATAAAATTTCAAAAATTGGTATTACTATTCATAATGGATAGTTTTAATAATAGTATATCGTTGTTTAGTGAAACTCGGTACTGCATATAATGCAAGCTATTGAGGAAGGTCACGATTGCGTGTAAAGCAAGCCAAGCTAGTGTTGTGTGTAGAGAATGATTCCTTTGATGATTTATATAACATAAAAACAAAATATCTCTCATAAATATCTCGTGTGTTACAAGAAGTGTAATGATTATCCCAAGATCCTAATATAAATGTTTATTTAATGATAAGATATTATTTTAAAAATAAAGGGTGTGTTATTTTTTAAAATCATTTAGGTTTTGGTTATTAATTTATGGGAATTCCAGTTATTACTATTTTTTATGAAAATATATGATGAAGAGGTTCACATATTTAGTATGAGACAACCACGATCTACTTTATGATATACTGGGGATCAATGAGAAAACATTTTTGGGAAATTTAACAGCCTTATATATAATGTTTAATACTTTAATATTTCATATGGTTTATAAGGTAACCCATTTGATGAATGGTTTAAGTTAAACATCCGATGAGGTTTTAGAGGTTTAGGTATTATCTCACCACATGAGGATTTATGAATTTAGGATAACTCAGGCTAACCATTTTTTTGTGATGTTTACTTAGGATAGATGGAATGACTTATAATTATATTTATAGACCCCATTAGTTTTTAGTTCATTATGAATGAATTATTCACCATTATTCCCTAAAGTAAGACACCCAGTGTAGAATGTCTAAGTAAAAACCAATTGGTGAGATTGTGATTCTAAAATGGAATAAAATTAATTAATTATATATTCTCATGAAAATTACTCGACTTCAAGAAAAGGTTCATGAAGTAAAATTTTATCCATTATCATCATTTCTACTGATATCAATGACTGTTTTGAGCCACTTTGGATTATGGCTTGGTGATAGTCAACTTTCCCCTCACCACGTAATCAATTACACTCTGTTAGGAAATGATATTTTTATTTCTCTCATGGGTTAAGATTTTCACTTAACACCTATTTTTTCGGGGTGGAATCATACTATGGAGCTACCTTTGGTAAATATTATGTTTCTACATTTCCATTCTTAATTGTAGTTTTAGTATTCATATTTACAATGTATGATCCTATAAAAGTACCATTCAAGTATTAAATTTTGTGACATACCAGATAAAATTCAGGGTAGAAATTCATTTTAAAGTTAGTATAATGTATCATCCCATGATTTATTAAATATGTTTTTGCAAATTAATTTAATATTTCTGATATTTCCTATTTCACAAAACACTAAATATAGCATGTGATAAATAAAAGTAAAAAAGTTTTACTTGTTTTTCACACAAAAAATAGTAATATTTAACTACACACAACACTTAGATTATATATTGGTACAAAAAAAACTATTTTTAGATTGGGATACACACAATTACATGTTCATTCAATATATTTTGTTATATACAAGGACGAGTTCTAAAGAACTACAATATATAATTAATATTTTATGATGATATTATTATAGTTATAACCTATAATTTGGAAAGGAAGTCACAAGCTAATATGATTTAATTTATGATTATATGGTTTATACGTGTATATAATATGATTTTTTTGACCAACAAACTAGAATTGTGAGTAAAACACTTCTGAAAAAATTGGATATCTTTTGCTGGAAAACTATATTTATGAAATCAAACGATTTTTACAATAATAAATAAATTAAACCACTTTTTTAAAAAAAAATTTAATGAAATATATATATTAGAATTATTAAAATATTTTACAATAATATTATTTGATTTCTTGGTAATAGATAATAATAAATTCTTTTTTAGGAATAAAAAAATGATTTTTTCTTCAAAAATGTAATTTTACCACCTTTTAATGAAGAACCTATTTTAAATCTAAATATTTACAATTTAAAATTTTTAATATGAAAATATAAACACAACTTTAGAATTAAATATATAAAAATTTATTTTGGATAGTTTCTGTGTATTTCAAAAAAATATTTCATTTTTTGATGAATAGTGAGAAATTATGACTTGTAATTGGAAACTACTTTTTTATCTAATTTTTTGATATACTGAAATTATATATTTTTTTAAAGTATATTTTGGTCAATTATACATAAATTAATACAATTTATGTCATTATAAACAATTTAAAAGTTAAATTTGATATAAAATCCTTTAAATCTTTTAGAAATTTTTTACTTTGAAAAATCATCTTCTCATCCCATCTGCAGGATTAATTTTAATTAAATTTATGCCACCTTGGTGATTATAATTTGTACAAATTTATTTCATATTCTGAATTATAATAATTTATAATTTCTTATAAGGTCAACTTATTTTTTTACCAAAAATATTAATAAAGGTAATTAAAATTAATTACAGTGATTAAGCTAAAAATGATATTAATTAATGAATAAAGGTAGAAAATATGGTTTAAAATGATCATTAAATAATTTAAAAATTAGTTTATGTACATAGTTAAACCGTTACCCCTATAAGGATATATAATACTCAATGCGTCTTAAACCATATTCAAAAATGAGGGGGGTAGACAATTATTTTCAAAAATACTCAACGCGTCTTTTCCCCACTTATAAAAGGACTCCCCTCCCCCCTCTCTTTATACATGTTAGTTAATTATGTATCAGCCAAAACCTGACCAAATATCATAAAAAATACATCTTTTAATCATATAATCCTGCATTTGAGCATAAATAAACCAAATAATCACTTTTGTTAAAACTAAAAGGAGTGACCCGAAGAAGAGGTAATATTATTCAACGTGTGTTTCCATTTTAATTCATTGTCCATCCATTATTCTCCACACATTCCATTATTAAATAATAAAATAATAATCCTAAATATAATTATATGTTTTTATAATATGTTTTAATCCTTCACCCACATATAATTCTATTAAATGGTCAAAGAACTTACCATTTGTGTCTGTGCCGAGTTCTGCCTGGAGAAATGATGATATTCATTTTTCCATAACCACCTATAATGGAAATAAATTATGATATAAATAGTATTTTTATATGATATATATGATATATATTATTATTTATGTTTACTGATTTATTTTATAACACGTAACTTCATTCTTCCTATTTTCTTTAAATATGATAACCTTGTTTGTGGACATGTGGACTACCACCACCTCAAAGCGATGTGATTCTTTCTCAGTTTCATAGAATGTCTAAAATATGGGATTAGTGAACTTAAATTAAATATATGGAATAATAATTCTTTTATAATAATATTTATATATATTTAATTTTTTTTCCAATACAATAGGATAATGGAAACACCATTCATGCGTACGTACGACCCACTATCTCCATGAAGAGAGTATTCCATTTCATATTGGTCTCTTCTATAGATTATTATAAATATTTATATAATATATATAAATTATATTTATATCATGATTAACATTATTTAAATAAGTAAATTATTATATAATCAATAGGATCATGAATAACAAGTAAAAACTTATACAAAAAACAAAGCAATTATTAACTGAAAAATAACTTTAATAGGAAATTATTATAAAAGGGTAATATAATGACATAATAAAATCATATATGGAATGATATATACGAATGTGTTAATTTAGATAAGTTATTATTGACATATTTTTATTATATAGTTGTTTGAATGTGTAAAATCAGAGTCAAGACTGAGGGCAAAATTTTTCTCGCCTCACCTTTATTTCTGTAAGACATATTCATTATTCACCACTAATTTGTTTTTGTGGGTTTTTATACATCCCATGAATTTATTTAATTATTATTACACATATTTCTAAAATTATATTCATATCACTTTTATGATATTTCTTTTAGGGGGTTTATGGTTCCAAATTTACCAAATTGGTAATGTAATTTTATCTTAATTTTCCTTATTTGAGACACATGCCATGTTATGCACCTATATTTTTCTATGAGAAGTATATAAAACCATTTTACATGTATTATATAGAACATAATTATTGTAATGAAATTTTATTCTTATTTAATTTTATATTTACCCAATAATTTTGATTCTATCTTACCAATCTAGAAAGGCTTTATTGGTACAATCTCATCGTTTATCAAGATTGTTTATGATTATTCTTGGATTAATGTCATATTAGCATCTATATGTCGATAAATATCATTAATTTACATAAAAGAAGTTTATCCTTAATATCTATAATTATTGGTACCATATTTATAGTCTTTTTCACTTTATATAATTAATAAAGTGTTTTTATAAAAATCTTACATTATTTTTCTCTTCAGTTAGAAAATTGTTTTATTCATAATATTGTTTTTTATAATAAAAATTAAAATTTTCGTTTAAAATGATATTAAAAATAAATTTTTATCAATGTTCTAACTTTATAATATAGAGTGGTTTTAAAAGTAATATCTTTTTCATTTTAATATAAAGTCACTTTTTTCTAAACATTTTACGATGCAATGCAAATTTTCAGCAAGTATGGAATTACCAACTCTAATTTCCAAAATGATTCCACTGAATGAATAAAATTTTATTTTAAAATATTTTTTTAATATTATTTAAATGTGTTCTTATTATGTGATTTTGAAATAAAAAGGTATTAATTTTTTTAATATTTTAATAAGTGTTAAAAATGGTTTTCAAGGAATCATTTATTTTTTTTCAATGATTTTTAATAGAAAAATTTTTTGAAAATTTTTTATGATTTAAACAAATTCAAATAATAAAGGATATTTTTACCATGATATGATTTAAATGATAATTTAAAAATGATTTTTCATCTAAGATAACATTTGTTAGTGTTACTCATATCTTACTCGGGTTATTATCCAATGATACCTTTCTTACTCTTTCATTGAATGTTTTATGCTTTTGGTGAAATGTTTATTATTGTAACGCCCCGACCCTAGATACCCAGAGTCGGTGCATTATTACATAACATTGGAATGATCACAAAGGATCAAGTCTCAAAAGACCGATTAGTTTAGTAGCCTTGGAAACACTAGATATATTTATAAGTCTTACATTACATCATAAGGTAAAAAAACTACAACAACATCTTGTCTTCATATCCCCTCATACTATCCCAGCAGGTCATTCATAAATTACTTCTTCATAATCCTGGGAAAAATAAAACATTAAAATGGGTGAGCTCAGATGATCATTAAGGATAAAATTATACCATAATCTTTCATAGATAATCATAAACACTTAAGGCAGTTTATAACTAAAATGAAAGCCTTTTAAACTTGAACTTCAACATAAAATGGAATAGATAAAATAAATTAATTCCATTTACTTACTCACATTGATATTTTAATAGTCGAATGATCACATGAAATATCAATTACCACTTTCATAATGATGGAATGCATAATGTAAGACTATCATAACCACATAGCCAAGGCCTCCTGCCAAGACTACAAATAAGATTTTTCCAAGGCCTTGTGCCAAGACACTAATTTGTCTCATGAGACCTACCGATGCATCGAGGAGCTATAGCGGACTCTACCCGTCACTTATTAAGTCTAATTAATTCCTCATATGAACAGGTTTAAACATAACATAAACATTCATATTAAAACTAGCATATGAAATGTCAATACTTTAACTACAAACCATGAATGGTATAAAAATAGCATATCCACAGTCAAACATAACTCATTTGATACAATATGGAAGATTTTATTGTATCACATTAAACTAAATCAAGAATAATGAAGGATGTTGACATAGATGAAAATTATCATCAAAACTATTTGAGAGAAATATCCCCCTTTTTATTGAAATCATTTAAAAGTCACACTATTTGTCAAGAAGCCATTTAAAAATAGATATTTAAATCAAAGTGTCCCATAACACTTTGAAAAATTTTAAAAGGGGTTTTAATTTTAAAACTTTAATGTCCATATAAATACATCCTTAAAACCATTTTTAAAACATGGACATTAATGAGCAAGATTTAGATGAATAAGTCTTTAAAACATTTAAAAATTGTATTTTAGTTAGAGATTAGAACCAAAAGAGAGACACTTGAATAAAAATAATTGAGGTAATAAAAACTTTGTAATATCTTGATAATAAAGGTATTCATGATATACTATGTCAAAGTACATTATATACACTACATAAAAGTGATTTGGTGTATATCAACAAATAAGTCTCAATGGAATGTAAATTGAGATGAAATCTCTCCTAAAGGTCGTATCCTTAGGTTAAGGATAAATCAACAACATAGTTATGTGTGATAAATATAAATACACTAAATATGATTTGATATTCAGTGTAAATCAATCAAAGGATATTCACACATAATCTTATAAAAACAACACCAATGAATTGGATGTTTAACTCAACAAATAGAGAGTGAGTTAAAATTACTCTTATCAAATTCATTCCGATGACTTGAGAAATTATCAATTGAGTGATTATGTGTATCAAAAGTATATCCACAGAAAAGGGGGATGGAAATTATTACATAAGAAAATGAATAGTTATTCCACACATAATCTCGGAGTAAAATAATCAATGAAGTTTGCGTAAAGCTGAATAAATGGAAATTGAAATTTCAAATTCCCTTATTGATTTGGTAACATAAAAAACATACACCCATGAATGAAGGATCATACAATGATGATGTAAATATACATGAATTAAATTATATTACACAGTGAATACAAACATGGGAATTACACACACCACATGTAATAAATAAGTGGTGAACAATGGAATTCTAACAGAATTAAAAGTGAGATAAGAAACCCCTTACTTTGTACTTTTACTTGGTTGGGGGTAGGTTAACCTCCTTTATAATGTTGAAATAATTTTTATTAAATTATTCATGAATCATATACATTACTATGATATCATATATGATCTTTTAACATTGCTTTGTTAATAATATCTTAGAATTATCGTCATTTCGGGTGTTAACTTACTCATTTTATTTAATATGTTTTGTTACATAAGCCATGTTTGTCATGTATAGGTTGTATCTTATTCATATACATAATTATATAAGGTTCTTAAACATTATTTTTAAATCATCAAATGATAATTATACTTGAATGTATATGATGGAGAATGAATCTCATCGCGTTCATGGAGACGGTAGTCCGTACGTACGCACGAGCGACAATATCATTCTTTTGATATTAAAATAATATATAATTGGATGTTATATCATATATACAGAATCATTATCATGTTATATTTATTATTTAAATGAGTTACACATCATTATTATACCCACCCAAATAATAATATATTGAATAACAATTACACCACGACGTGGAGACGGTAAGCCGTACGTATGCACGTATGGTGACATGTTATTAAAAGGGTGGATAGAATAATGAATATGGTTTTACCATATTTATAATAACAACATAGTATATATAATATACTGGAGTTATTATTTTATAATGGTAATAACAGATAAAGAAGAAGTGGAAGAAGGAAGGAACATGAAAAGGGGTGGTGAAAACATTACCTCTTCTTCGGGTTCTTCCTTTTGATTTGATCAAAATGGCTCCTTAGGTTGGATTTCTGATAAATATAAGGCCTCTAGGTTGTATTGAGGGAAGTTTAGAGAGTATTTGTGCAGGGGTTGGCCGATCCAAAAGGCTTTTAAGGTGTGAAGAAATGAGAATGGGGAGTTCCCTTTTATAAGAGGGGTGAGGGGCACCTTTGGAATATCTAGAAATATTAATTTATAATAAATTCATATTCGGTTTCTAATGGATCCAAAGTTTATTATTAAAAAATTAAAGTGGGGATAGGTCGAAAAAAAATCAACCAATAGAATTTAGACAGCTTCGGGTTACTATATTAACCTTATATTTTAGTTTTAACTCTTAGTTAATTAGTTTGACATTTAACATGTCACTTTGTATTTTATATTATATAGTTAATAAACGTACTATATACTTCCAAACGACCACCAAGTGGTCCATTAATGATATAAATATCATGATATAAGTCTCTTGGCCGATCCTTAGATTTTTAGGAATTTAATATCAATTAATAATATAATATTTGTTTTAAAAACTCTTTTATGTCAATTTTGACAGTATTCAATAGTTGATTTTTGTGAAACTCATAATAGAATGATTACTTTGAACAAAGTCAATTAAATCAATCATAATATGTCATATTATCTTAGAAAATTATTTTAATTAATTAAAAGTCTAAAATTTTAATTATTTGGGTATTTATAATATCAATTATTTCAATTTTTCACTATTATGTAAATTACTGCATCATCATTGTGTCATAAATATATCAAATTATTTAATGTTTAAAAATTATAAATAAATATATAATTATGTATTAAATCTTATTAGATATCTAATTAATATTTACAATCGAATTTATCTTATGTATAACCCTATATTAAAAATGTTTTAGTAAATAAACATTGATTTTAACTCTTTTAACTCTTCTATGAATTAAATAATAATAAATGTCCTAATCTAATCCAAGTGGAACTAAATGATAATATTTTATTCCTAAGGTTGTTTTTGGTCGAGTTGCACTTGTACAATAGAATTACGATATGTGTTAGGATAATATTAATATCATTTTTACACTTAATTACCCTATTTACTTTTAAACGTGGTAAATAAAAGTAAAAAGTTACTATTCATCAAAAATGATTTTCAACTCCTTGAACCAAATTTTACTTCTTCATATTAACCTTGTCTCTCGGATTTTTGAAATTCCATTCATAGAAGCCGTAAAATTATGTTTTATGAAAAATTCAGTTTTTTTAACTACCACTTAGTAGTTTAACTATTCATAAAAAATTGAAGTTTTTCAGAACAATGCCAAAATTTCACCCTAAGCTATAATTGATATTCTGAATTAAAAAATGATGTGTATTTTTACAAAATTCTTAAAATATATGTTGCATTAATTAATTTTATAATTAATTCCCGTTGTCACAACAAATAGCGTGTTTTTAAGAAACAATATATATCAAAAGATTGACAATTGTTTAGGTGCAATTTCAAAGTGAAATTAATTCAAATGAAAACCGTTGGATAAAATGGTAAAAATATATTCTAATTATACTTTAAAACCACTCAATAATATAATTTATCACTATAAATTATTTTGATTTAAAAAGTTGTTTTTTATTAAAATTTTGTAATTTTCACTATTCATCAAAATATAAGTGTTATATGAAAAGTTCCAAAATTTCACCCTAGGATAAATTCGATATTCCGAATCCCAAAATGAAGTCCATTTTTAGATATAGAAATTATAAAATTTCAAAAAGTATGTATTACTATTCATAACAGCTAGTTCGATTGGTTGTGGTGTGTTAGAATCTCGAAGTTGCGTACAATGCACGCCATTGCATTATTCGAAGGGAAACGTACTGTGGATGCTTGGGGTGTTACATTCTTTCCTCCTTCAATAAATTGAATCCTTGCAATTTTTAAAATTGTGCTTGGGAATATAATGGAAAGTCCCACATCGGAAAAAGAGTCAATAAAACTATCACTTTAAAAGAATGAAAGAGAGGTATAAAGGTCAACAAAGATAACCCATACTCGGATTCCATGTAGGAAAACATGGATATGGATGATAAACTAAGTGTCAAGTTCTGATGGAGAGGGATATAAATCATGATCAGGAGAAAGTTAACAATAAGAAAACCACAAACTTGTGTTGGGACAAACGGCCATTAGTCTCCTAGTAGGAAAGTAAACCAACAACATTTTTATTGTTTTAAGTTACATTACATAATGATAAGGAATTAATTTATGATATTGACTAAGAACATAAAGAGATATACTTACTTTTTAAGTAGAGTTTCATTCTTTAATAACTTTTTACCACTAACTCATTTTTTTTGAACAATGAGTATTCAAGAAGACTTGGTCACAACTGAAGACCTAGAATAAACTTCTATGGAAATACATGATCCACGTCGGATAAACTATATATTTAACTTGTCTTTTGAGATTAATCAAAACCAAAATGGTTAGTACAAGATCTAATGATCCCCCAAAAAGATATTCCTTGAGAGAAATAAACAGTAACCTTAATTTCCAAAATTAAACCAATAATACCCCAAAGTTAAATAAATACCATTCAATAATCAATTGTCCTTAAAATCCTATAATCAAAAATAATATTGAAACCCAAAACTTATTAAGAATGTAGTCTTCCACGTTAAATTGTATCTCCAAATGACATTAATTACTTCTTAAAGTCACATACTTAAAAGTAATTAACCTAATAATTTCCATAAATAACCCAAATCATTATAAATCCAAAATAAAAACATAGATAAAAATCCACCATTACTCCTCAAATGAAATCTCATACTACTCTATTTTCCTTTGGCATATAGTGTTCTCAACAAAGCGAACAACTTCCAAAATAACATTTATCACGTAATCACCAAATCATTTTCCTATACTAAGGGTATTCATTTGATATGACATAAGATCCCAAATCAAATTATTATTGATCAATAAAATCATTTAACTAAAATAATAGTCACACTAACCATGGACTTCACAGAGTCTAGTGGTAGGCGATAAATCCCAATCGCACTTTGGTTGTGGGTTCGATTCCCATAGCTTTGTCCGACGCGATGGTTTGTCACACGGTCTACGTGTTGTACTTTTTCAAAAACTATATTTTATAACATTACCAAAATGAGGTAAATTCCTCAAAATAACCATAACATAATTTAACCACAAATGTTATCTCATACCTTGCATTTTCATCCCAAATTATGATAATTTGTAATTTCCTCAAACCCAATGATCACATAAAACCAAATGGTTTTTTATAACTATATCCACAAGGGAAAAGATAATTCTTCCATAAATATCATTCTCACATGGCAAACATTAGGGTTACAAATACAAGAGAAAATTATTCAAAAGTAAACCCATCAACAAGGAGTGCTAATACTTTTTAAACATTTCTCCAACCATTTATTTCCACATAGCTTCTACTTTGACCAAGAAAATATCCTAAAGAATAAGACATTCACTCGGGTAATGGCCAGGTCCCCTACATTTACGGCAAATATTTGTAAATGGATTCTTGGGACCATTTTTATCTTCTTCCATAGTACTATTCATTTTTCTTCTACAATTCTTCACTTTATGTCCTTCCTTCCCGCACGTAAATAATTTCGTTGTCCCATTGAGACACTTTCCTGGGTGACTTCTTCCACATTTCTTGTATGATGGAAATTGAGGATTTCATTCTCCATGGTCTCCAATACTGGAGGTCTTATCATTTATCACATTTCTCTTCTTTTTTGAGTCCGGTAATTGGTATATATATATATTGTTGATCATATTTTTGGAAAATTGATTTGGCATAAAGACGATATATTTTACGCCAATCAACATTCTATTTTTTTTTCTCATTGCCACCACCGTTCCCGCCTTGTACATCATTCGCAAAGTGACTATGACTTCCTTGGAATCCATCCATTGACTAAAACCAGAAACCATTGTGTGAGTAATAGTAGTCATACAATCATTTAGAGATTAACATGTCAACATATTCTCAATTTTAAACACATTAGAATTAACCAAGGTCATTTAATCTCATCTTATATATATAATACTTTAAATCGGTTTTTAAAGAAAATGTAAATTATCCAAAGCATATCCCCCGGGAGTGTCGTACCCAAGAGTGCAGCAAGGCTCATTTTCGTGCACCAGTTCCTGTTCGAGTCTAGATCAAAGCGGTGTTTTCGGGTTTTACCCCTAGGTACATCTGTGCCAGAGCCGCCTCTACCTGTTCGTATCCAGACATGGATGTATTGCTCGGAAAACTCACAAAATCTCTACAATACCAAAATTCTATGAAGTTATTCTATACTAATCCTAAAAGTTCATCTTAGGTCTATGTGCTCTAATCAGTGTTTATCTAAATCTAGCTTCCAAGGTTTGTACTAAACTTTCTCTAATACCAACTGTAACGCCCAGACCCTAGATACCCAGAGTCAGTGCATTATTACATAACATTGTCATGATCACAAAGGATCAAGTCTCGAAAGACCAATTAGATTAGTAGTCTTGGAAACACTAGATATAATCATAAGTCTTATGTTACATCATAAGTTAAAAAAAAGCTACAACAACATCTTGTCTTTATATACCCATATATTATCCCTGCAGGTCATTCATAAATTACTTCTTCATAATCCTAGAAAAAATAAAACATTGAAAGGGGTGATCTCAGATGCTTAGTAAGGATAACATTATAGCAGAAGATTTCATAGATAAGGATAAACACTTAAGGTAGTTTATAACTAAAACGAAAGCCTTTTAAACTTGAACTTCAGCATAAAATGGAATAGATAAAATAAATTAATGCCATTTACTTACTCACATGGATATTCTACTATTCGAATGATCACATGAAATATCAATAACCACTTTCATAATGATGGAATGCATAATGCTAGACTATCATAACCACATAGCCAAGGCCTCGTGCCAAGACTGAAAATAAGATTTTTCCAAGGCCTTGTGCCAAGACACTAGTCTGTCTCATGAGACCTACCGATGCATCGAGGAGATATAGCGGGCTCCACCCGTCACTTATTAAGTCCAATGAATTCCTCATATTAACAAGTTTAAACATAACATAAAAATTCGTATTAAAACTAGCATATGAAATGTCAATACTGTAACTACAAACCATGAATGGTATAAAAATAGCACATCCATAGTCAAACATAACTCATTTCATACAATATGGAATATTGTATTGTATCACATTAACCTCAATCAAGAATAATGAAGGATGTTGACATAGATGAAAATAATCATCAAAACTATTTGAGAGAAATATCCCCCTTTTTCTTGAAATCATTGAAAAGTCACACTATTTGTCAAGAAGCCATTTAAAAATAGATTTTTAAATCAAAGTGTCCCATACCACTTTGAAAATTTTTAAAAGGAGTTTATATTTTAAAACTTTAATGTCCATATAAATAAATCCTTAAAACCATTTTTAAAACATGGACATTAATGATCAAGATTTAGATGAATAAGTCTTTAAAACATTTAAAAATGGTATTTTAGTTAGAGATTCTAACCAAAAGAGAGACAGTTGAATACAAATAATTGAGGTAATCAAAACTTTGTAATATCATGATAATAAAGGGATTCATGATATACTATGTCAAATTACATTATATACACTAGATAAAAGTTATTTGGTGTATATTAACAAATAAGTCTCTATGGAATGTAAATTGAGATGAAATCTCTCATAAAGTCCGTATCCTTAGGTTAAGGATAAATAAACGACATAGTTATGTGTGACAAATATAAATACACTAAATATGATTGGATATTCAGTGTAAATCAATCAAAGTATATTCACACATAATCATATAAAAACAACACCAATGAATTGGATGTTTAACTCAACAATTGGGGAGTCAGTTAAAATTACTCTTATCAAATTCATATCGATGTCTGGAGAAATTATCAACTGAGTGATTATTTGTATAAAAAGTATATACACAGAAAAGGGGATTGGAAATTATGACATAAGCAAATGAGTATTTATTCCACACATAATCTCGGAGTAAAATAATCAATGAAGTTTGCGTAAAGCCGAATAAATGGAAATTGAAATTTCAAATTCCCTTATTGATTTGGTAACATAAAAAACATACACCCATGAAAGAAGGATCATACAATGATGATGAAAATATACATGAATTAAATTATATTACACAATGAGTACAAACAAGGGCAGTACACACACCACATGTTATAAATAAGTGGTGAACAATGGAATTCTCACGGAATTAAAAGTGAGATAAGAAACCCCTTACCTTATACTTTTCCGTGGTTGGGAGTAGGTTAAACTCCTGTATAATGTTGAAATAATTGTTATTAAATTATTCATGAATCATATACATTAATATGATATCATATATGATCTTTTAACATTGCATTGTTAATAATATCTTTGAATTATCGTCGTTTCGGGTGTTAACTTTCTCGTTTTCTATTATATGTTTTGTTACATAAGCTATGTTTGTCATGGATAGGTTGTATCTTATTCATATAGATAATGATATAACGTTCTTAAACATTATTTTTAAATCATCAAATGATAATTACACTTTAATGGATATGATGGAGAATGAATCTCATCGCGTTCGTGGAGACGGTAGTCCGTACGTACGCACGAGCGACAATATCATTCTTTTGATATTAAAATAATATATAATTGGATGGTATATCATATATAAAGAATCATTATCATGTTATATTTATTATTTAAATGAGTTACACATCATTATTATACCCACCCAAATAATAATATATTGAATAACAATTACACCACAACGTGGAGACGGTAAGCCGTACGTACGCACGTTTGGTGACATGTTATTTAAAGGGTGGATAGAATACTGAATATGGTTGTACCATATTTATAATAACATCACAGTATATATAAGATACTGGTGTTATTATTTTAGAATGGTAATAACAAATAATGAAGAAGTGGAAGAAGAAAGGAACTTGAAAAGGGGTGGTGAAAACATTACCTCTTCTTTGGGTTCTTCCTTTTGATTTGTTCAAAAGGGCTCATTAGGTTGGATTTTGGATCAATATAATGCCTCTAGGTTGTAGTGAGGGAAGTTGAGAGAGTATTTGGGAAGGGGTTGGCCGAACAAAAAGGCTTTGAAGGTGTGAAGAAATGAGAAGGAGGAGTTCCCATTCATAAGAGGGGTGAGGGGCACCTTTGGAAAAGCTAGAAATATTAATTTATAATAAATTCATATTCGGTTTCTAATGGATCCAAAGTTGATTATTAAAAGGTTAATGTGGGGATAGGTCGAAAACCATTCATCCAATATAATTTAGACAGGTTTGGGTTACTATATTAACCTTATCTTTTAGTTTTAACTCTTAGTTAATTAGTTTGACATTTACCATGTCACTGTGTATTTTATATTATATAGGTAATAAACCTACTATATACATACAAACGACCCCCAAGTGGTCCATTAATGATATACCTATCATGATATAAGTCTCTTGGAAGAACCTTAGATTTTTAGGAATTCAATATAAATTAATAATATAATATTTGTTTTAAAAACTCTTTTATGTCAATTGTGACACTATTCAACAGTTGATTTTTGTGAAACTCATAACAGAATGATTACATAGAAAAAAGTCCATTAAATCAATCCTAATATGTCATATTATCCTATAAAATTATTTTAATTCATTAAATGTCTTAAATTATAATTATTTGGGTATTTATAATATCAATTATTTTAATTTTTCACTATTATGTTAATTACTGCATCATCATTGTGTCATAAATATTTTAAATTATTTAATGTTTAAAAATTATGAATAAAATATCATTATGTATGAAATCTTATTAAATTTATAATGAATATTTACAATTGAATTTATCTTATGTATAACCCTATATTAAATATGTTTTAGTAAATAAACTTTGATTTTAACTCTTTTAACTCTTCTTTGAATTAAATAATAATAAATGTCCTAATCTAATCCAAGTGGACCTAAATGATAATATTTTATTCTTAAGGTTGTTTTTGGTCTATATACACTTGTCCAATAGAATTATGACATGTGTTAGGGTAATATTAATATCATTTTTACCCTTAATTACCATATTTACTTTTAACCGTTGTAAATAAAAATAAAAAGTCAGTGTTCACCAAAAATTATTTTAATCTCATTGAACCGCAATTTACTTTTTGATATTAACAGTATCTCTCTTATTTTTGAACTTCCTTTCACAGAAGCGGTAGAATTAAATTTTATGAAAATTTTAGTTTTTTTAACTACCACTTAGTTGTTTCACTATTCAAAAAAAATTGATGTTTTTCAGAACAATGCCAAAATTTCACCCTAAGTTATAATTGATATTCCGAATTTAAAAATGATTTCTATTTTAAAAAATTATAAACATATAAGTTGCATTAATTAATTTTATAATTAATTCCCGCTGTCACAACAAATAGCGTGTTTTTAAGAAATAATATATATCAAACGATTGACAATAGTTTAGGTGTAATTTCAAAGTGAAATTAATTCTAATGAACAACATTGGATAAAATGGTAAAAATATATTATAATTATACTTTAAAACCACTCAATAATATAATTTATCACTATAAATTATTTTGATTTAAAAAGTTGTTTTTAATTAAAATTTAGTAATTTTCACTATTCATCAAAATATAAATGTTATCCGAAAAGTTCCAAAATTTCTCCCTAGGATAAATTCGATATTACGAATCCAAAAATGAAGTCCATTTTGAGAGATAGAATTTATAAAATTTCAAAAATTAGGTATTACTATTCATAATGTCTAGTTTGATTGGTTGTGGTGTGTTAGAATCTCGAAGTTGCGTACAATTCACGCCATTGCATTATTCGAAGGGAAAGGTACCGTGGAAACATGGGGTGTTACAATTATGAAACCAGTTTCTCTTCCATTAGTCATACCATGGTAAAATTATTATTAATATCACTTCTATAAAAAGGTTATTCTTGGATGAAATTATTATGAAACCTATCTCTTTTCTATAGATTAAGCTATGATGAAATGTTTATAGTACTCATTTCATTTCATGGGTTATTATATAATGTTTATGAAACCCACATATTTTTATATTTAATGATATGATGAATGATTTATTATCTTATGGAACATGTATGTATTATTTCAGTATGTGATGGTTGGGTCCTATATATCCCTCTAATTCATTGGGTAATGATAAATATTATAAGAGCTCAATGGGAAGGTAAGTTGTATCCCATGAAAAAAATAATAGGATCCACCAGTTATAGAATTAGATGAAAAACAAGAGGGTACACAGGATGTATCCAACACCAAAAAATAGGGTACATGGTTTGTTGCCCCAAGACTAAAGTATGAAAATGGCTGATTACACATGAATAAAATTATATTAATATATTGACTAGTCTCCATGACATATGGTTTTCTATGCTTATGTGTATGCCACAATTTATATGCATTATGCCTATATTATTCTCTCAAGGATTATACACCTAATTCCTCTATGATTCATGTCTTATAAACTTCTAATTATTGTTCCATGACTAATGTATATGATATTTGAAATGTAGGATGTGATATTTTCATGTTATTATCTTGTTCTCATGCCCTTATTCTCATTCAAAATTACATATCTCCTTTATTTACCCTTACCAAGAATCTGATCTAAACCTTTCTTATGTTTCCCTTCCTTAGGGTATAAATAAAGGTTTTATGTACATATAATAAAGGTTAATAATTTTTGGGAAACAATGATAAATTTCACCAAGTTATAGTATTTGTTTCCATGTTTCCAAAAACACAATACAATTACATACCCCATGCATGTACATTTTTAATGTGATGGATATTCATATAAATTGATGTAATATGAATGTTTTTTAATATTGGGTTAAAATATTCATGATGAGTCCTAGTCAGTCATAATGTTTCTCAAATTCAGTTACATTATTTATTTTTGATTAGATTAATTCCCTTATTTATATTGCTTAAATTATTGAAAAGTATTAGTTCCTTGATATATGGAAATGGTAGGATTAAACATGAATGATTTTGGGGTGAGAAATGGTTTAATATATTTTTATGATAAATGTGAATTAAGCATTTCAATTGATGGATAGGAAATGGAATTTCGCATCCATTAATATTTTTAAGAATAAATTTTACCCTTGGGTTAGATTATTTAATGAGACCTTTTAGACTATGAGTGTTTAATTTTATGTTGATGTTCAGCATTATAATGAAGAAAAAAGAATGTGAAAGGTAGTTTTTATTGGTCATGAATTATATTTTAAATCTATCTTTTGATATGAACATGGGATTATATAATGAACTTGTTGTGGATTGGGATAATGAACTATTTGTATGAAATGTTTGTTTAATGTTACAAAGTGAATTGTCTACATGATAATTGTATTGATATATTAAATAATGTTGTCAGTTAAATGGAGTTTCATTAAGTGACCTATACATCATTTTCCTATATATCATACAAATTACAACCTATTTAAACAAGCCTTGTTAAATATTAGGGATCCTATTAAACAAACATGAAATTATATGATGAAATTTTATCTAATTGTTGTTAGGATAATTGAAAAATATGTTATCTTATGTAAACAATTTTTATTAGTGTATTGACATAGGTTCCATCCATTAGATGGGTTTTGGAAAAAAATTGAATTATTTGGGAGAGTATAGATTTCCTAAGGGAACTTTTTTGAAGTATATATAAGGATTACCTGTTTAAATAAAGAATTTTTAAATATGTGGAATTTTATGGGAAACCTTCGATTCATTACGGACTCCTCAAGGTGAATACAACAAGTTAGCCCCCTCTTGGACTGGAGTTATCTATTATATATTGAATTCCACTAATTAATATCATTGATTACATTAAGGTACCATTGTTAATGTTATGGTTTAAGATCCCTATATTGGGAATGATTATTTAAGACAAAATTCTATTGGTGTGTAATTGGATTCAGATCCATCTAAGGCTCTAAATTACTTGGAAAGATGGTCCATAAAACCTTTTCTATTTAATTTCTATATAATATTCTTTCCATTTTCTTTGAAGAAACTAATAATAATTACATATATTATTTTTATTAATTTTGGATGATTTTTATATAAGGGAATTCTTGGTGGAATCCCAACATCTTCCCTTGATATTTTAGTATTGTGGTTAAAGTGGTGGTATAACAAAGAATCGATTGGGAAAACTTGTTTACAATGGGTTACATTATGTTATGGGGTTAAATTTTCCTTATTTATGCACCATGGATCTATCCTAGGATCAAGAGATGTAATTCCCAATTTTGAGATATCCCACACTAGACTAATTGGGTTGGTCAAAATTCGGGTGACACCATAGAGCCTAGGATTAAAGGCTATGTTTTTATTTATTAATTTGACAATCTTGTGATCTGATAATCTATTATTATTATATAATTGACATGAAATTTTTATGTGGACTGGTTTTTTTAGAGACACTATTAGACGTGGCCAACATAGTGATAATCACACCATGCTCTGGATCTCATAGATCTTGGGTACCTAATAAGTAAAATCTCTAGTTTTAGGTCACATTTTTTGGTAAATGTTTCATTGGTTGAGGTTTTACATGATATTAAATAAGTGGAGTACTTATTATGGGACTTGGAAATACTTAGGACCATATCAGGATGAAATATTTGTTCCATTTATTTTTTGGTTTTTTATTTTATAAATACGATAATAGATAATGGTTTTGTATTGATTTCCCAATATTATTATATTATGATATGTTGTATATATTTATTAGAAAATTATAAATTTTCTATAATGGTTATTTTTTCATGTTTAGATGTATGATAAAATTTAAACTATTTTAGTTAATCTTACTAGAGGGTATAATATCCTCTGGGTATTCTTTAAAGCTGTAAATTTTAGTTTGTATCCTATAGTAAATGTGGAGGTATGCTTAAGGTCATATGGCACACAATATTTGGAATATAGTTTTTTTTGGATCTGGGACTTTTTGTTATATCACCCATAAATTTATTCTCTCATAATACCCCTATTAAACATTTAAAACTTATTAACCTTAATCGTAAACTAAGGATAATGTGAACTTAATAAAGTTTGAGGATAGATGAAAGTATGTGAATAAAGGAGATATATAAATCAAAAATCATATAAATGAATATGAAGATAATAAGTGTGTGGGATCATGACTAAAACATACAATTATCATATCCAACCATCCTTAGATCATATATTATGAGTTATGGAATAAATAATTATTATTTAAAAAAAACCCGATTTAAAACGGTGATGAATCATTATTAATCATTCATGATCCCAAAGATCATGTTACAATGATAATATAAAATAATAGTAATTTTGAAAAAATTATAAGCATTGAAAATAATTTCATTCGATATAGTTTATTTTTAGGACTATCAATGTTGATAGTGTCCCATCGTGTACTTGGTTCACTCCGTATTTAGTCACTTAGTAAATGTTCACTCCATTGATAAAACATATTCGATAGATTTACTTTCTATACTATGTTCAGCCCCCATCACAATCCGTACTATCTGATAAAAAGTAAATAATTAAACAATTAATTGGAAAGTCTTAAATAAACAACCTTCCAAATATTTGAAAAAATATATATGTGAACCAAAATATCATAAATTATTTCATCAATTTATCATTTTATAACCCAATGTAACAATGTTTATAAAATATTTAATCCTCACAAAATTATAACGTATATTTATAATTTAAATAGATTTTTTCATTAGATAATATACGTAGTAAATCATAATAAATTAAAAAATATCAATACATATATTAAAAAACAATTAAGATATGTTTTGTACATTTAGTTGATTATATGATAAAATATAATTCTCTTTTAGAATCATGGAAACAAAAAATTTCCTCAATATTGAGAAAACTATTTTCATTAAAAATAACCACGGAAATGTCTAATGGATTATTTGAATAAATAAATTGTCAAGATTTCAATAAAATTTTGTTCATGTGGTCAATGTTAGGACAATAGTTCCTTTAACACTTTCGGTAAATAATATAAAATATATCTTTCTAAAAAAGAAATAAGAAATAATTATATTTTTTAAAAATAAAGTAAAATATGTTATAAAATTACAAAAATTAAAAATTCAATCATATAAGAAAATATTTTTGAAAATATTTTTGAAAAATCATGAACATGTAGAAAAAATTAATCATATAAAGATGAAATAAGGGTAAATTTTCTTAAAAACATTTAATTCAATACTTATCAATACATAAGTGATTTAGTGAAATGAAATTTGGAAAAAAAAAATAAAAAATTAATATTGGAGATGAAATTAGGTAATATTTAAGTGATTATGACACATATTTCCCTATAAGGATATTTAAGCATAAATAATCCCCAAAATAAATGAGATTGTAATATAAAACCAAACCTCCTATAAAGTCATTAAATATAATAATTCAATAGATCCAATATAATAAATTTTGTTTTATCAAAAAAATACATGATAAAATATTCATACAATTCATGAAATATGACATTCCCTTATAAATTTAAATTACCCATTTATTAAGAAAAATTCATTATAATTAATAATTTTTTGAAAACTAGTTTGTTTTCAAGGGATATGTTTTGTTTGAATGTTCCAATGCATACACCTAGTTCATGGTTTACTAATATAAATAAACATAATCATCTTATAATTAACATATTACTAAATTATATATAATTTTATGACCAACCATAAAATGTTTTGATAAAAATGATTTATATCACATCGTAGAGATGATAGTCTATACTTATAGATGATTATTGTATTAATTTACATCTATTGAAAACAAGGATAGTTAAATAAAAATATAACAATATATTATCTTAATAATGTTATAAATTTTCTATATATTCATTAAATCCATCCATTTTACCCAAAATGAATAAAAGACATGAAAATTCACTCACATCAATTCGTGGATGTGATAGTCCCCACATATGTAAAAACAATACAATCATTTTTTAATAAGTTATAAAAGACATGTACAATAAATTCTATGTTAATACAAAACCATTTAATTATAGTAAATATTTTATTTTAAATATGTTAATATGGTTATACAATATTTGGATGTGGTTAAGGAAGAAATAAAATAAAAAAATAGGTAATGAGAAATATTGATTCTTTAGAAATCCTCCATTGTCTTATACCTTATGCCTTTAAAAGATGGATGGCTGGGATGAAAAAAATATCTTATAAATGGGGAAGAATTAAATGATATTAGAGTATAAGGTTTAGTAGAGATAGATGGGTTAAAATTTGTGAATGAGCGAGGGGGATCCATTTACAAGTAAAGTGGGTTTCAATCTTATAGATACTTCAAAAATTTAATTATAATCACGTCATATACAATTTGAAGTTGAAATAAATGGATTATTTATATTAGATAAGATAAATGAGTATTAAAATCACTTCAACCAATTTAATTTATACACACTTATGTGATATTTGGAGCATTACATTTAGATTAGTGCCTTTATTAACCCTTTTATCCTTCACTAAAGTAAGAAATTTTTACCATTATTAATATTCATTATGACCAAAAATTAAAGTGGCCTCATTACCAAATTTATAAACACTAATAAAAAATATTAAAACTATAAAATTGAATTAAATTCCTTAAATTGGCAGAAATCCATATTCAGAAAAGCACTCAAAAAGATTTGATAGCCACTTTTTTAAAATTTGATGAAAAAATGGATTAATTCTTAATCCTTGAAATGTAAAAATAATTATAATAATATTATGTTATTGTATTGAATATATTATCTATAAATTTTTTAATAATTTACTCACTATAATTTATTAATTAAATCTATTAAGATAAAAATACATTGCATGCATAAATGCATTTTTTTTATAAAAGCCTATATTTTATCATTAAATTATTTTTTCAATTATAAATAGATAAATACAATTTAATTCATTACTTAAATGTGTAAAGAATAATTTTTCATATTTTTTTTTACTATAGATGTATTTTTAAATATAATCATGAAAAATAAAATGTTTGAAAAAAAATACAAGAAAATAATTATTTCTGTTAAAAAGGATTTCTAAAATGAATTTGGAATTATTTTCAATGAAATTAATCAAGATAATATATAATATTATTCAATTTATACTATATAATATATATTCACATAATCTTGTTTTCCATGATAAAAAAGATATTAAATTCCTTAATTAATTATAGATAAATATATTTTAAAATAACAGGGTGTTAAATTCTACCTACTTATAAGAATTTCACCTTTGAAATTACTAAACTATGATAGAAAAAATTGATGATTAATATACCTAATAAAATCCTCATGTTCTCATCTAGCTACATAAATTTTTAATTCTTCCAAAGAAAATTAAAGAGGTGAGTAGAATTATTCTATAGAACATTGTCACTATGATACAAGATTTATACCTATTTTCGTTCAAAAGAAAACCAATACTGAAATATTATGAACTACGTTGTTTTTACACATGATGGATTTGGTAATTAATTCCTAAAAAGAGATATATGTAACACATAATAATCATGTCGTAGGTTTTGAAAAAGTGTAAATTTATAAGAATCTATTCTTATGCCATCGAGATTCTCTTTGGGACTTATATATCTAGAGAATATGTTTATATAATTTTAAAGTATCACAACATTATTAAATTATGATTTCTATATGAAAGCAGTATCCACAAGTTTTATCTCTAAATCTATTAAATGGTTAGCAATAAGACACTTCTTTCAAGTCTTAGTAGCTTTGATATTTTGATGAGTCACTATAAATTTTCTAATTTATTTTCTCTGCAACCTAAATTCCTAGTAGTTTTTATTCAATAAAATCATCCCAATATGGTATAAATATAACGTTATTTTAATGTGAGTATTAAAAAAGAGTCATATGAACACTCAAGTGAAAGTTATTTTTTTATTCATATTTTACAATAATTCAGTTTTTATCCTAGTATACACTAAAATTTAATGACTAATTTCTTAGTATATATATTATGGTTTGAATGATCCTCTCATACTATCCTTATATATAAGTATGTTATGAAGTGATAAATAACCACTTTATATTTAACTCATGTAAAATAATATCACATATCCATGAGACAAACCGTGGATCTCAACTACATATTATGAAATGTGGTACTCCAAAAAACATTACCACATCATTAACATAAATCCTTCCATTTTAATTAAAAGATAAATATTAAATATAATAAATGAAATTTATGAATTTTGTATGGTGTTTATATAATAATAAAATATTATTATCCCATTTATATGTCCATGGGAGTCCAAAATGAATTACATAGTGTTTTTTTTCATATATCTTTTGTGGTAGGGGTAATGTTAATAACATCTCCTCAAACATATGCCTCTTAGTAATAATTTTTTCGAATATAAATCACTAAGAAACATACTCATTAATATATATCTTATTTTTCCCATATAAAATAATCTTTTTGATACCTACACATCATTGTACATTGAAGATGGATAATGAATGATGAACTATGAGCTTTATTGGACATACCACTCTTCATCTATAATATATATGTCAAACAAAATAAATTCTTAATCCTAATCATTATGTCACTAACATGATTGAAACAAAAAAAATCCTTAACTTCTTTCATAGCTCAAAAAATTCCATTTTCACATATATATTATTTTTAGGAATAGATGGTTAACTATTCATCTGATAAAGACATCATATTTCCCCATTCCATATTTTTGAAATGATAAATGAGGTCATGTATAAAGGATATAACTTCTGAAATTCATGTATAAATAATTAAAACAATCTAGAGGAATGAATTTTATATATATCCCTTCATAATAGAGGCATCATCTCATTAGGTAATGACTTTGAGAAGATGTAATAATCTCTATTCACCCATTTTGTATGAGCAGAAGAATTATAATTATATTCATGAAAATATTTTGTCGTTAGGTGGTTTATTTAGGAGATAATGTTCATGAAATTGATCCATTTCACCATCATTCTCTAGGTGAGGTGGATGTTACCAATTCCAACAACATGTATAATCATGGTTAAGTCACACACTATACATAAGTTGTTATATCACTATTTATGTTCCATATCCATTATCTTTATGAAACAAAATATTGATACATCTAATGAATAAGTAATTTCCATAGGGGATATAATGGAAACCTATGACACCACCATTATGATCTCAATAAATAGACCTAAATTCACCATAACTTGGATTTTTTATATATGATCCATCATAATTTCTTTTGAGTTTTCCAAAAAATGGTGATTTCTAATTGGCGTAAAAATTAAATGAATTAAGGATGGAATTTCCTTTAAATTCACAGAATTTTAGAACTATTAAATCATAGACAAAATTTTTATAGTGTCCCCTATAATGACGACCAGAACATTACACTAAAAGAATGATTTTAAAACTAGAACAATCAATGCTAAAATATTCCGGATATTGAATAATTTTATTACTCCATTTATATATGAAATGAATGTGATCTATACTATCCACATTGAAAAGATTCATAAGCTTTTGGGACATAAATATATTTAAGCACATCGTGAGATAGTCTATAATCGAGTCCACCTATGTAGGGCATATCTCAATAATATAAAAAATAGTATTTGAGAATGTTGATGAAGTGTTACCACAAAGTAATGGATGATTCACTCTCTCTATATGATGGTTCAATAAAATAAATCTTGAGAAGATAGATATTACCAATAATGGGTGTTTAGAATCAATAAGGATATTAAAGATTAATTTCCTTCAAAATATAGTTAATCCAAATTAAAGAATCCGTTTGTTACTCAGGTACCCAATCATGTTGTGGGTGACATGAACTTAATTTCTATAGAATGAAATTGAATTTAGAATACTATTTACAAATTGATTCAATATTAGTAGAACCTTCCGATTAATGAAATAATAATTATTGAATTTTTTTTACCATATCTGGAAGGTAGTATGGAAAATTTATTCTATTAATGATAGTTGTGATTGAATCCACCATAGGATCAAAGGAGTCAATAATGTAAATGAGTGGAATACCTATCCCTTTTTTTAATGAAAATTAATATAAATATTTTAATTATCCATTATTAGGATTGAATATAGTATCTGGTCAATAAAATTTTATGGAATTCATATTAAAGGAGTAAATTTAGTTTTAGATACAATATTTCAATCTTCCTAGGCATTAGGGTACAAGGAAGTCTAAATTAAGTGACTTATAATTAATAATCCTCCACATGAAAGGATAATAAAGGGAGTGATTGACGAGGAAATGGTTCTTAATGCCAATAATTATGAGTGAAAGAAGTGTACAATAATGTTTCTAAGGAACTATGATAACACATATCCCATGAATGCTTCTAGTCTAAATAAATCATAATGTAGGTACTAATGATTTTGATAAAGGAATCTATCCCTTTATACTACATAAAATAAAAAATTAATTAAAAAATTATGTCTTTCAGAGGAAAATTCTTTCCAAAAATTGAGATAAGATTCAAGGAATATTTTAATTCCACATGAAAAGTGATTAATTTATCTATCATGGGGTATTCTCCAAAACATGATTGATACTACTTATATTAAATTAATAGTTCCTTCTATACTACCTTGATAAATAATTATTCTTAATTTCCAAGAATTTTTTTATAATTTAATTGAATAATTTATTCAAACAAATTTTGTGGCCTAAAACTTCTCCATAATGAATGATCAACTATTTTAGATTAACGATTTATTTCATACCACCATGGCTGAATGGAATTATTTCATTAGAATAAAACAAATTTTGTGGAGTAGATATGCCTATGGAATCCCATATACTAATGAAATTTCCCCTATCTACCATATTCATAAGAAACATTCTATAATATTCCACTACTATAAAAAAGGCAATGGAAGATTGAGAGTCACTTTTCTTAACCACTCTTGAGAAAGTGAAATATCACATAGGATAGATATAAATGAGAATTGAAATAACATAAGAGACAATAATATATTTTATCTAATGTAAAAACCTCATATCAATTCAAAGGTCAAACAAGACCCTACCAATAAAACTCCATTCCACAGTGTCAAATAATTTATTAGAATTATTCATTTAAGAAATATTACCTCGATTTTTTATTATCTTAAGATGATTTACATACTAAGAATATCCACTGATATACCCTTAATTGAAATTACAAAACCCAAGGACGATTGTTAATATATCTAGAATTCAAATTTAACAAATGTGGCATTTGACCTATCACTCCTCAAGGTATTCATCATAATTATGAAAAGATATTCATGATCATTCCTACTCACAGAATATATAATAAAGTCATCAATAAAATAATATAATTTTTTTAAGGTAATCATTAATGACTATATCTATTAGATGTGTTATGATAGTAGGGGAATTGTAAGTTTAAAAGTAATCCTTATAAAATCATAGTGTCTATACCTCATTCAAAAGATTGACTTGGATAAATAATACTTTTTAACCCTCAGCCAATGATAACTAGATCTATGGTCAATATTTAAAAATTATTTTTTATATTAAAAAATCATCCATTAGTGTTATAAAATACTCTTTCATTCTATTAATATTTCTATGTTGTTGATAAATAATTTAAAGACAACATGATCCATCATTCAATAAAAAACAATTGGTGAAACCCATGATAAAGCACTTGGCCAAATGAATCGATTATAATTATTCTACTATAGTTTATTATTCATTTAATAAATCTCAATTGTGTCCTATATCTACCAAAAAATTAAATTTAACATAAAATAAGTCTAATAGTAATCTTAACATGCAACATAGATCTTTAAGCGAACTACAATATACTATAAAACTATTATTTCCAAAAATGTAAACATTATTAGACAACCATTATATAAGTGGTATGAATAAAAAAATCCACATAATGAAATGTACGTATAAATGTTTTATATAATTTATTTATTAATTAGTAATATATTAGGAAACAATTTTAAAATAAAATCCTACTTAAAAACAATATTTCATTTAGAAACAGTTTTTATTTTCTTTTGTGTGCAAGTATTATAAATAATTTTTTTAATATATATATATATATATGTATATATATAATTTTATTAAATGAATATATATATTCTTAACCCATAATTTTAGTATTATCTTATAGTTATTTTTTAATTTTTATAAATATATATATTTTTCCGTGAACAATTAACAATTTAACTTCTTGTAAAACAATAATCAATTTTATGTAAATAATGTAATTTAAAAGTCCCATTATATTATAAAAAAATTCAACAATATTCACCTTTAATTAGATAAAATATAACTAATTACATATGAATCACCATTATACTAGATTTTGATATCAGTTAATTTATAAGATAAACAAATGAATTTTATAAGATTTTTTTTTCATTTATGCCTTTATATAAAAAATGATTTCTTCCCCATCTAAAAAGTAAATATTTGAAGATAGATTATATATATTTAATTATGGTTTTCAAAAATTTTATATTTTCCACTTACTTTTTTGTATTGTGAATAATAACAACGGTAAATATTTGATTACCCAGTGAGGGTAAATCAGGTATTTGTGGTTTAAATAATTGTTATAAAGCTATAAAATTATATTTAAGATATTGATTACTTGTACGATATATTTTTTTTCTGACTATAATCATTTTTTATAATATCATATGTAAATTTTGGCCCATTTTTCTTTGATACTAACCTTTATATTATTTAAAGTAATGTAAAATTATGAAATGAAATTCTCTTACTAATTAATTTCAATTATATATAAAAATATGTATAATAATATGATATCAATTAATATAAAATTTTATTTCGATAATAAATCAATAAATATTATTATATTAATTTATTTTTAATTTATATGTATGGTATAATTACCTTAAATGCATACACTATGTTGAATCCTTGTTGTGAAAGAAGTATGAAATTAAATATAAATGATATGATAAAAATAAATTGTAATACTTCATTAATGAATAGTGGTATCACACTAATTTTATGGTTAATAGTAATATATAAATAATTTTTATATAGTTTATGTTCGGATTCCATTCATATCTTGATTCTTTAAATTCAAAATATTTGAATAGTTCTAAAAATGACTTTAATAATATTTAGTGTTAAATAATATGTTATTAAATGATTTGAGAACCATAAAATTATTAAATATGATATGGGGATACTCTATGGTCTAAAATTTCATCCCTTGACATTTTTGAGTAAAATTTTACTTTATAATAAGATTTATTACCCTTTAAGAATTAAATAGTTGTTACCACTATTAAGGTAAAAATTTATTAATGAAGGGGTTAATCCAATAATTAAGGATTATAATGCCACATATAGTAATGAAATTTAATTAGATTAATGGATTTAACCCTAATACTACTGTAGTTTATATTGTTTTTCAAATTATTATACATTTAAACAAAAAATAATTTTTTATATTTAGATATTTTAATTAATTCCATTTTTGGCATTTACTTCACTATAAATAGAAACCACTTCTCTTTTATTCTTCACACTACCATGAGAAACACAGTTCAACCAAAAATCTAAAAAAACAAACCCAAATATACATATCCATGTTATATAGGTGTTCAAATTTCAAAATTATCATCCCTAGGGTCCTTATGTGGAGATCTATGTGATCTTTTTCAAATAAGATGTAATCATCATAACCAAAAAAATTTGATTCATTATTATATAAACACCTTGAATTATTTTTTATACCCTATAAAATATATCTAAATTATATACCTTATAAATTTATTTTCTTATTTTTCTATAATTATATTTATCTATTTCCTTCTTTATTAAATGGGAGACAACACCATCATTAGTTTTTATAGTGGACTATCACCACGTGAATCGATGTGATTTTTTTCCATCACCCCATAACATTACTAGTCATAATAATGGAAATAATTAAAAGATATGATATTTATACCACAATTATGATTATTTAAAGGTAATATATCATCTATTTCCTCACATTTCCACCTGTTAATAACTCATAATGTTTTTTAGGCATCCATTTGGACCACCACATCCACAGTGTGATGTGACTCAATTTTAAAATCTTGTTTCATTAAATACACTATATATATAATGAATATTCAGGAAATTTATTTAATTGTTAAATACATGAAATTATATAAACAAGATAATGAATCAATGAACATAATAATTAAATTGAAACATATATGAAAAATGAAGCAGTTGACAACCAAAACAATGTAAAAATGGAATGACCATTGAAAACGGGTGATAATTTTTTATGTGGCTAAAAATGATTATATTTATAAGTATATTGTTAGTTATTGTAATTATAATAAATATATATTATATATATAGAAGAAAAAATCACGTTCAACAAATTTGAATAGTGTTGTATTTGATTTTTTCATAGTTTCCACTACATTGTGATATATTTTCAGTTATGCATCTATTTTCTTTAATATAGTGTATATAATACCATGTTTATTAGAATAACATATATCTATATTCTTTATTTGTAAATAATGTTTAAATTCAGTGTATAACTTCCATGGGATTATAATTTAAATGTTATAAAATAGGTAACAATTGAATTTTCAATCCCATTTTTCTCGATTTATTCTATTTTTATTAGTTTAATCAAAATAATTAAACATTATAGTATAAATATATATTCTTATCATGTATAAATTTAATGACCATCTATTTTTTTATACCCATTACTCTCTTTTAACTATAATCATGTTAATAAATGTTTAAGATAAAATTTAATCATATATCTATTTTTGATCTGGTATATTTTTCTTCCATGTCTGTATTTTTCAAAATTATTTTTTTAAAGTCCATTTTATTTACTCCAATAATTTATTTTAAGAAATTTATGGAATACATACATTTTTTAATGATTTCAAATCAGTCATCATAATTTTTTATTAATGTTTCATTTTTTGCCTTTAATATAAAAAGTAAACACAATGTATAAGAAGTTAACATATTTTTAGACAACCATAACTATTTTATTATATATATATTTTTTGTATGTATTCAATTGTTTTATATATAAACATATTTAATGAATACTTATATTAAAAGTTTTATTTCCATTTTTTATATTTTATAAAATAGTTGATATTACAAAAAAACCTAATTTTATGATGATTTTATTGACATCACTCATCTATTATATGATTTCATGGTCATTGACCATATTATAAAGTAATAAATGTATTATAATAATATTTACTTTTATAATATATTTGTCTAATTAACCCATATTTTTTTATATTAGAAATATTATTATTTAATAAATTATATACCTTTTATCTATGTAATGTTTTATTGCGAATGTTATTTGATTGAATGGGTAAATATTAATATTCTATATTCACTTACAAATATGGTTAGTATTTTGATAAGTTGTTTTATTTACAAATTAAATTTATCATTAAATATATATAAAATTAATTATACAAGTAGTTATGGGTGGGACCCAATTTTAGAAATCCCATTAATGCACAACGTGACATTTAAAATAAAATAATTGTATTTCCTTATAAAAGGTATTTTTTTGTGCACACATATCCATAATGATAAATAGATTTTAAAAAGGAATTGATCATGACATATGAAATTTTTCCTATCCTTCAATGAGATTTTAGTGATTATTATATATGATTTTATTACATTGATATTATCCCTGTACGCATTTTATGATAATATTTTTTATTAAATTGGATTGGTTTTTATTTATTTACCTTTAAATATTGACAATAGAATATTAACATATGAATGATTATTTCATAAAAATCCCTTACAGAGCCTTTCAGATTATCATTATTCTATTTTCTTTTCCCCATGTTATGAAGAATAAATCATTCAATGAGTTTTTATGATTTTGAATATTAACTTTTATTATATAGTATAAATTATTTCCATTGTAAAATGGGAATCATGTGTGTATTTGGTTCTTTAGGACTGCTAAATTGATTGATACATGTGGATGTGATTTGTTTTATCTTATTAAAATGTAATAAAGTATATATTGGCTATAGATCACTACTATCAAATTTATTACAGTGGGTATTATTGAATGTATAGCATTAACCATTGGAACATGATTTATGAAAACAATGATTATGGAACATAACCATATGACATAATCTAAGGATGGGTATTAGTATATAATAGTATAAAGCATTTTTCAAATGTATTGATCGAGTAGTATTCTATGATAATAAATCCCAATATGAAAAATGGAATATAAAAGTGGATATGGTAGAGATTAACCTGGGGTTATCCACTATGAATGAGGTCAATAGAGTATTTACTCGAACACCATTGATGAAAAATGAATGGTCCTATGTTTATAAACCTAGCTACACAACCTTATCGAATATACATTAGTTTATTATCCTTTTTGATATGATCTATTATGATATATTTAAAATAAAATTTGAATATGAGGATATTCCAAAGGGAAACAATTTTCAGAATCATGGGTTATGTATGCATAAATTTTAAATTTTCTAAATCTATTTTTTGGATTTGGAATTGTTACATTTTATTTATACAGATACAAGTTAATCAAGTGTATTCCATTAAATAAAAATAGATCCTAATAGATGGATTGGAGAATTTATCAGAACCCATAGTCTATATAAGGATTACCCCCTTATCAAAGTATATAAGACCAGATTTGGCAATGAGAAGATTATAATAATATCAAATAATGTTATCTCTAGTACTCTTGGATATAAATAAATAAATATATATATATTAACATATTTCTTCATCTCATGATACTATAATGATGGAATAAATAATTATGTAGAAACATCCATTATTTATTAGAAACAATAATCTATTATAGGAAGAATAATGTATCGAGTCCATTGAAAATATATTTTATGAGATGTGACTTATTAAATTAGAAAATAATACCCAGATATTATTATTTTAAATATTTATTTAAATAATTTATAGAAATTTATTCAAAATACAATGTATGTTGAGAAAATAGAGGCTATAGAATGTGAAATTTTTTGAATATAGTATTTGAAAAATAAATTATTCATGAAAAATGGGTTTATTTACAAATGATGTATTTAAATTTTTGAAAAACGGATGAGTAAGTTAATGCTACGTGTTAATAAATCATTATAGATTTAACATGGAATGATTTAGACAACAGATGTTATCTATAGAGTATGATTTATCATTTATTTGGTTCTATAAATCATTGAATTTGAAGGCTTTCAATATTTAAGAAAAAAATTCTTCTTATGGTGATATGGTGTCAATTTCCTTCATGGAAGGAAAAAATCCACGATTTCATATATTTTTTAAGATAAAAATCATAAAAAAGAAAACAACAGATCCTTATGTAGTGGAATATTTGGCACAAAATAAAAAGATAACAGTGAAATTATAAACATGTAATATATGAGGAATGAAACAAATTTTTACTACATTTAATTTAATGTGAATTTTCTTCTATTGTAGATAAAATCTTCATTATGTGTATGACTGTAAGGTAAATAAATTAGCTTATAATTTTCAATCATTTGTCTATAAATAAATAGGAAACTAAAAAAATTAATTCCACTATTATCAAGTGTCATTCCCCCATAAATTAATAATGGCTAAAAAATAACCTTAAGAAATTACTATAGCTGATGTTGAAATATCATAAATTATGATAGCATGTTCTTTGGTTGTAAACTAAATTTTATAATACAGTTTATATTATTTTGTAAAAAATAAGTTCATATACCTTATATTAATGTAAAATCATCACCTAACACTCAGATGATGTATTTTTATTCAAATCCCATAGTGAAAATCTTGATGTAAAAGGAATATAATGAGTGGTCTCTAATAAATTAATATATATTCGTGAGGTAGAAACATGATCTATACACAAGTTTTTGACATTGACATAATATAATTTTCTAGGTTCTACATTATATTGATGATTTAGGAATAAATAAATAAAGTATAAACATAAATTTGTTTAACTAGTGGAATTAAAATTAAACTTTTAAAGTGTTTTATCATTTAAATGGTTGTTTTTATTAATATTTTTGGATTAATTTACTACATATTTAAAAATATGTTTATTAATATCAATTACTATGAATAACTTTATAATCATTTTTATATAGGTTATATACCTTTTCATTCATTTATGGATCTTATGAGCCATTAAATTTTTTATATTTTTTATTCCAAATATTGAATTCACATTTTTCATAACTCGTTGGAATAAGATGATCAAACATATTAAAATATTCAATAAAAAATTTTATGCATGTTTAATGAGATCAAGTAAGTATATTTTATATTCCTCTACATCATTATAGAAAGATAATCTTTCATATATAATAAAAGTATCATTAAATAAAAATATTATACTTTTATCTGCATTTCTAATTAACTGATTGTCTATATTTATCTTTTACTAATTTATGATTTTTTATTAGTTAAATTTCTCAAAATCAACTTCCATATCACTCTATATTATTCATTGGATAAAAAATTTTCTTCTCCAAACCTATTTTTTAACATTACAATAATGTTATAAATATTTGGGAACTTTATTATGTGTTATTTCAAGTAATATACACATTTCCTATTTCCCTATTTAAATGTATGTATGATTATTCCATGTGATTATGTGGGGTAAAAAATCTTTTCATGTAATAGACCCTTTTATATTTAGATGATTTTTTTGAAAGGGAAGAATTTAATAAAGTAGGGGTGGGGGAGGGGATGTAAAACCATGATAACTTATTTCATAAGAATAATATGATGGATATCTTGTATAACACAAAAAAATGATCATTAAAACAACTAAAATATTATATAAATATATTTTTATTTAAATTTAATACTTTTAACCATGTTGTAAAATTTGAAATGTAAATAGAAAAAATTTCGATATTATAAAAATCATTAATGGATTTTTAAAATGTATTTATTAACTAATAAAAAATAAGTACCCATTTTTTAGTAAATCCATTTTATGATTCAAAAATATTATTTACTCAAAAGTTTTTTTATTACATTTTATGCCCAGATGATATAAATAATTCAAATATTTTTGTTAATTCAATTTTATTAAAGTAATACCAATTTTTCTCTTATTTTCAATATTATATTTGGGTAAATTTGTGTGATTTTAATAGAAGATGTATTTTTCACAATATAAGGTAAAATTCATATGTGGGTAAAACTGTAATTTATTATTATAAAATAAAGTAATTTAAAAGTGAAATATTATTTTCTATATTATATTAAAGTAACATAATATTTATTAAATTCAAAATATTATTACTAATTATATTGTAATCAATATTATACATCATTTATTTTTTTCCCAAGAACTCATTTTTATATGACTTTTTTTCATTGTATATTATGAAATTATATAAAAATTATTTTTTAAAATTCTAGAAATTGAATCATTAAAAATATATTCCATTTTTGGAATCATTAGGTTCAATTTTATTATATAATAAAATTTTATATTTTGGAATTATGAATAGTTTCTATGGAAAATATTAGTATGTTTTGTTTTGGTAAATCACGTAATTATGGTGAAAAAAGTTTCATAAGTCTATAAAAGAATATCAAACCCAAACCACATTTATATTTTATGATATTAGTTAAACCACTAAAAAAAATATTCTAATATATTTATGTAAGATCCCGATCATTAGTGAAGGCATGCCCTTGTTTTTTTTTGGTTAAACTCTATTTTATGATTATAGAAGTGTTTCTTGAGTGCATGAGGAGTTTTGGATGTGTTTCAGGATGTGGGACATGATAAGTAGAGATAAGTTTTCAAACAATTCATTGTATATGGTTGGCACACCATTATTGTAAAGAGTTCACTAGGCCTGGAAATTCATGTGGTTTGGGGATCATTTTAGAAAGAGGGCTATAGAACAGTTACATCACGGTTTGGAAAACCATGTTGGTATCTCCAGGTAACCATGCAATCCAATTTTCCTTAGATAGTGTCCAATGCATTGTTTGTGCATGGGTTTTCAAACTATACGAGTAAACTATGAACCCCATTAGAAGTTAGAAAATTATAGTTTTCTATCTCGATATTTGAAAATATCGGCTAATTTCTTCCCCCATTCAACCTAATCTACCCTGTGTGGAGAACCGTAAACCATTTTAAACACTTTGGAAGATTATCGTTTGATTATTGGGCATTTAGAGTGTGATTAGTGGTTAATCAAATATTTGGGTGAGTATAATAGTCATCCTTGCTCCATTTTCAAGAATATGGATTCTGGAATCTCTTTTCTTCCATTGAATCCCTAAAACCTTCCATTTTCAGTCATAATATAGGTCATTGATTAAATAGATGTCAAGTTCTAATCAATGGTGATGATTAGCAAGCATTGGTTAATAAAAATGATGTAGGTTGTCCTTAATATTTCGCTTATAGTATTGATATGATATATTTGTATGTTATTATTTTTCAATAATTTGTTGAGACTTGATGTATTGAGTTATGAAAAGGGTTTTGGAACATAGAATAAGGTTAGATAACCATTACGGTTTTTATTGGGTTTTTTGATGATGTAAGCTCAAACCTAGGGCCGATAATGGGTAAGTAGAACCCTTGTAATTAGTGAACAAAATTGGTAAACCTAGAGATAGGGGTATTATGAGAGAGAATGGGTGTTAAATATCTATTATTAATGCATGAAGGGTTAATAGTTAATTGAAATTATTATAAGTTGGATTTTGTAAATGCTAAGTAGGTATTGAAAAGGTTTTGATTGAATGATTTGGGGCTTGAAAAAGACATATAATTATTGACAATAAATGATGTTTGAAATTCAGAAATGTCTCGAAAGTAGGTTATGACCACAAAAAAAATTCAAATAGGGTTCTTCTAAAGATATTTCAAATGATATTTGATTGATGTTTGGGGTTCCTCTTATTTGAAAATTTTTGTATGGTTGTTTGGGATGATTTAAATGATAACAAAATCCTCATGTCATGTTTTAGTTTTTCAAAAGGGAAGACACATGTTTTAAAGGGTAGTTTCAAGATTTTTTAAATGAGTATATAGAATTGCATTTAATTGCATGATGCAGTTATAAAGTTCTGGATGGATGATAGTAATTTAAGGGATTCTGAGAGTTAGTAAGACATAACCCATATAATAATCATAGAATGTTAAATTGATTATGAAATGAACAAAGTTAATACTGGTCATAGATAATGATATAGAATCTTTGGGTTCTTTTCATTATGGTAAAATTCATTAAATTGGGTTCATGAGAATTCTGCCAATGGATTGTGAATTTCACATGAAATGTATAAGCACATAATACATAAGAAATTATTAATGTGTTAAGTGAGTTAACGTATAGAATGGTTGAATTTTCTTAATGGATTAATGTATGAGAATTAGTAAATATTAATAGTGTGTTGGGAATAAGAAATAAGAATTAGGATAAAATAGAATGTTATATAAATGATAATGGGTTAATGGGTTATTTAATGTGATTGATCCCATTGAGATTTATATGTGTATATGCTGGATTTGGTAGAGTGGGGTATTGACCTATGGTTTTATACCCACGTGTCAAGTTATACATAGGATCAACACTCCACCCCACCTTCCACAGGTTAGTGAAGCATATGTAGGATCTATTAGACAAACAGTTTCATTCCACCCAGACCAAGGCTTCAGGGTAAGGATATGTTATGTGTGTGGTGAGTGGATAAAAAATAATGTGAAAATGGATTGGTAGTGTGGTGTATTGATAGAGGTTTTACACCCATGGATCGAGTTAGACTGTGGCTCTAAACTCCATTCCACAATGCATGGGTTAGGGAAGGGGATGATGTTCTATTCCCCTAATGGTTTCATTTCACTTGGACTTGTCCTTTGAAGTGATAATTATGTGTTTATGTGATGTGTTCATCCCATGAGAGATAGGGAATTTGATTCTCCTTTATGCATGGTAATTTGACATCTAAAGTAGTGGTGTAAATGATGTGAATGCCTAACCCTAGAATCCTATGATGTAGATGAAAATAGTGATAAATATGGAATAAGTGATGAAATGGAAATAATAACAAATGTGACTAAAGTGAATATTATAGCTAATAGGCATGTGATGATTTTTGATTAGTCAAATCCCTTATGATTAGATGAGTGGGTGATACTTCTACCTTGACTTAGTCTCCCAAGGAGAAAATAATTAGTTTTATTGGATGGTTGACCCTAAAAAATTATAAATAGTATTATTTTTATATAATTACATAAATTTTCTTCTATTTTCTTTGATTAGTTTCCTAAAATGGTAATCTGTATACACTATTATACAAAATGGCCATTTATTTTGACACAATTCATGATGGCCTACTATGTTTTACTCACACCTTGCTCGGGCTGCCAAGTAACTTGGGTAACCAAGAAGAAAGTACAAGTTTTCTTGTTCAAATTATAGATAGGGACCTGGTGTATAGTCATGCTTGGGATGATAGGTGGATTATGGAGGTTAGAACTTGGTGGGATATCAGGTTTGGATGTAGTGTATTTTGTTTTTTCTGGTCTAGGTTTATTTTTTAAGACTATATTCTATTTATTTTATTATAGCATGTGTACACGGTCAGTCAATGGGTTTTGTTTCATGTTTTCTATTGGTATTTTAGATTATTATTTTATCTATTTTTGTTACTTCTATTTTAGCTACACTCTGATTAGTGGGCATAGTCTCCCCGTGTTCCATGTTAGACTAGTGCTGCTAGTAAGTAGCCTTTAGTGTAAGGGAGACGTGCAGAAAGTCACGTGACGATCCAGCTCGGGGAACTGGTTATTGCGGCTTCTAGGCTTGGGATATTAAAAATTTGTATCAGAGGATTTCTGTTGTATTACTATTTTGATTTTTGTATACACAAAACTAATATCTATTTAGGGCCTGGTAATGATCTATATCATTGGTTCATTCATCCCAACATATGAGGGAAAATATAGGTTTCTAGGGTCATAATTGGGGTTCAATTTTGTTTTTCTACAGTTGATTATTATTTACACATAAGTCAGTACAACTGGATGTGTTGTTATTGATTAATGATGTTTCTTCACTTGTTCAGGTGCATAAATATATGTTGTATAGGTTTTTGTATCATGTTAGATGCATTGAATTGGTTGGACATCCATATATTTAATATGACTCTATTTTGAATGACGGGGTGATGAATAAAATGGGTATGAAAAGTGAACCTGAATGAAAGAATGGGAGTTGAAAAGTTGTATAAAAAGGGATTTGAGGAATGTAAATCATTGAGTTTTTAATTGGTAAATGTTTTGAAGTGAAATTTTAAACAGAATTCGTGTTTTTTAAATGATGGGCTAACAAAATCATTTTTTAATGTGTAAATTAATGGTTTTTAAAAATGAAAAGTTTTGAAAAGTAAAATCATGGGTATAAATGATATTATCCAATTAAAAATAGAAATATAGAAAATGATGGAACATTTAGGGATAGTGGTGGTGCTTATTCTGCATGTTGGTTGTTGAACCTGTGTATAGGTGGTCCGGGAAGTGATAATTCCATCGCGAAGACCCCAGTTTATGGGATGTGAGATGTTATTGTGTTTGGTGGGTCGGTTAAATGAGATATTGATTGTTGTATCCTTGGTTTTTTTGTAACCTTGAATTTGTGCGATGATGTTTTTTTTAATATGAATTTAGTGACTCTTGTGATTTGAGACCTTTTGAGTCCTGTATTTAACCCTAGAGTGGGTGTTCATACCATGCTTGAAGTGTACGTGTGAGAGAATCTCGGGTATGAGAGCTAGATTAAATGGCAATTTTGCGCAGTGTATGTGATGTGTTTAAAATATGTTTAGGATGACATCCATGAAAAATTAGTTGTTTGAGTTTGTGTGTGTGTATTAGAAAAATAGAGTGACCTTTGGATATGGGTGTCTCTAGTTTCAGTATTTGGATGTATTAGACATTCAAGGATGACCGGTGAGAGAGGACGGTCTGGGTGTTAGTGCATGTGGGTGTGTGTGGCATGTTTAGATGTTTCAGACCTTCACAGTGGAACATAATGAGTGTATCCTAGTCCATATAAAACCTAGAGGTCTAAAAGGGGAGGTTAATGTTTTTGGGAGATGTCTATTGATTTGTGACTATGAGTAGAAAACCTTGAAAAATTGGTTGTGTCCAAGAGGGAGATCATCCCAGTGTTGTGTATGTGTTGTGGTAAATGGGACTATTCAAGAAAATCCCATGTGAGATAATGATAATGGTTCCAAAGGGATTGTTGGGTCAGGATTTCATGGTATATATTCGTGAGGTTGCAATGAGTTTAGATGGAATCTTATTTCGAGTTGTGATACTCTTGTTAGAATAAGACATCGATGGTCAAGGAATCTCAAGACCATTGGTAGGTTGAGGTATCCATTTGGTAGAAGGTGATGGTGGAAATAGATTGTTTTGGAGGTGTTCATTGTCAACTTCTTCACGTACTTTTAATAGGTGATGATCCTTCCCAATATCCCGATATCATCTTGGTGCACTGAGAGGGCTATAGCTATATGCCTAATGACTGGATTGTGTTTTCATAGGATGTGGGATGTCCTAGAGGATACAAAAAATATGTGGTATGTGTACAGGATCCATATTATGGGGATGTACACCATCTTCTGGTTGAGGAAGTGTATTGGGGATGGACTGGATACTAGAAAATGCCTTGGATGTCATTCTCAGTTGACCAATAATGATTTTTGGTGATTTTTATTTTGTCAATACAGTGGATGATGGATTGATATGTCCATGTTTTGGGGTTTATCATGTTTTTTAGAATATATTGGATAGGTTATAACTGTGTGAGGAATGCAGTGGTATTGATACTCGTATAGTGGGGAGAATTATGCTAAGTCATGGATGCATGTAGGAAGCGGTGAAGTGGATATGGTAGAATTGAGATTCCAATGGGAATCCTGTGAGGATCATGTTTGGTATTATTGAAAAAAAATTGGTTTCCTTTATATGTGATGGTCGATCGAGTCAAGAAATGGCTCAATGCTCTATCTATTTCTGAAGTAAATTAGATTGGTCATGTTATAACTGCATTAATATGTGCCATAGGATATGAAAACAGTTGGGGAGTAGTAAATCCCATGTAATGATGTTTTATCTATCATTAGGGATGAATTTAGTTAATGTGTTTGGATTTTAGTGGTATACATTAAGTAAAATGGGTGACATGTCTAGGTTAACTGGAAGAATACCAATATCTAAGGTTGGGCTCCAATTTAGTGAGTTGACCTTGGATGTCCTGACTCTGATGGAGAAAAGGAATATATGTTGTGGGATATAAGACACCTCTGGTTAACATTGGATGGATGATTTCTTTATAAAAATGGGATGTGTCTGGAAGAAGAACATAGTTACCTAGAGGTTTCCAAGCCTAGTAGTTTTTATGGATGGAATAATGTAAAATGTTGGATAGTGATTTTGTGAATGTTTGAGTGTGGTGGTCCGAAAGATGCAACGAGTAAGTTTTGAGAGTCAAGTTGAAGTTCTGTTGGACTATTTTTCATTTATGAAAGTTTTCAGTGACCAGAAAGTGGTTTGTGATATGATGAAATATATAGTGAGATGCACCATAAAGGTTAACTAGTCGGTTAATGGAATAATTGGTTATTCATGTTGGATGGGCTCGGGTGGGAGCCATCATCGTGAATTAGATTTTGTGATGGATGTTGGCACGAATGATGACCAGTTGAGTACCTCTAGATGAAGAGTATGTTGGTCCATCCTCTTTGTATGTTCGTAACTAACTGAGGTGGTTGGGCCCTATGTTGTGGGTCGGGATAGGTAAGGAAATGTGGTTAAGAATCCGGATGTTTCATCTATTGACGTCAGTATTAGATCACCCTTAGCTCTTGAAATAGTCTAGGGGAGTTGGGACCAAGTGATTTGGGCCATGAATAATGATGTGTGTAGGAAAGAGAATGTTCCATTGTATCATTCAGTGTAATATAGTTCCTAGCCCGTATCTTTTTATGCGGTGATCTTGTAGCATTTACCATACCTTTCTCAGGCTATTGGTGTAGGAATTGATGATTTGGGGTGAATCTGTCCTCATAGATAATTGGTTTATGATTATGGAACATGGTGATAAGAATGTTCTCAATTTGGGACTTTTTTCTTTGGTCTAAGTGTTGTTGCAGTCTAAAATTGTTCAGGGAGAAATATGGATGGTTAAGGTTGATTAGTGGGTACATGGTCAAACATTTTGGCCTTTGGGCCTTGAAAATTATCGGATGTGAGGCTCGAGGGAGAGTTATTATATGGTTTCTAGGTTGTATAATCTTGATCTTTAGTGAAGGTATTCCCTTGTTAATTTTGTTTTTGGTTAAACTCATTTTTAAGTTTAATAAAGTGTTTTTCGAGTTATTGAGGAGTATTAGATATGTTATGGGATGCAGGACATGAAAATATGAGATAAGTGGGGAAATAGTTCATAACACACAATTGGAACACAGTTCAAGTAAACCATGCACCAGTCCCAAGAAACCATTTGGCATGGTGACCATTTTGGATAGAGGGATAGTGCATAGTTACCCCAATGTTTGAACTATTTGTGGGTATATCTATATAACCATAAAATTCATTTTTCCTTAGACAATTTCTAGAGCACGGTTTGTACATGGCTTGTAAAACCGTGTGGTTAAACCATGTGCCACATTAAAAGTTAGGAAATTTATCATTTTTCCAACATTGTATTATTATATCAAACTAAATTTCTTCTCAAATTTCGACCCCCTCTACTATATGTGACAAAAGAATAGCCCCTTCTTCCTCTATGAATGTCTCTCCTTCAATTATATGGAGTTTGGAGTGGAATTGGGTGTGAATCAAACATCCATGTTAGTCTAACACTCCTCCTTGTTCCATAATCCAGATTAGGGCCTGTGGAATCTCTTCTCTTTGCCAAAATCCCTAAAACCATCAATTTTTTAGTATAATCTCAATCGAGGCTTAAGCAGGTGTTGAGGTTGAATCATGTGTTGAGATAATGAAATTTTTCATCAATAGACATGAGCTAGGTGGTCTTTATGATTTGAATCATAGTTTGGATGAGATATATTTGCATGTTGTTTTTCATCTCTTCTATGATTCAAAATGATGTCATGGGTTATACAATGTTATTTAAACCATATATTGAGGGGAATGGACATTTATAGAACATGTTGGGTTCATTGATGATGTGAGACCAAACCTAAGTCTACCAATGGGTAATCCTTACCCATTTAATGGGTGAACACAATTGTAAAACCTTGAGATAGGGGTATTATTAGAGATAATGGGTATTAAATATGTTTTTTGAATGTGGGCATGATTAATGGTAAATTTAAATGATTGTGAGTTGTTTTTTTATAAATGATGAATAGGTATTGAAATTGTTTTTATGGCATGTTCTGGGACATGACCCAGTCTTATAATTAATGACGATAAGGGATGTTTTAAAATGAGAAATGTTTCAAAAGGAGCGGGTGACCTCAAAATGGTTCCAAAAAGGGGTTTTCTAAATATATTCTTAATGATATTTGAATGGTGGGTTGGGCTCTCCTATTTTGAAAATATTTTATTTGTTTTTTAGATGTTTGAAATGAAGAAAAAATCCTTAGGGAAAAGATTTTGTTTTAAAACGGGGAAGACCATTGTTTTAAAGGGTGGTTTGAAGATGTCTTCAATGAGTACTTATAATTGCATTTAATTTTGATGATGAAGTTATAAAGGTCTAGTGGGGCCATAGTAATTTATGATATGAGAGGATTAGTATGATAGACCCCATACAATCATTCTATAATGCTAATATGAATATGAAATAAACTATGTGAAGAATGATAATAGTTAATTATATAGAATAATGAGGTGTTTGGTATGATGTAAAAAAGGGTTAAATGTGGTTAATGAGAATATGCACAATGGAGTGTGATTTTCACTTGAAATACAAAAGAGTATAATACATGGTAAATGATGGTTAGGTTATGTGAGTTAACATAAAAAATGGTTGAATTTTCAAAATGCATTAATGTAAGAGAATTTGTGATTTTTCATTGGGATTTAGGCATAAGAATGGTAATTCAGATAAATGTCAATGTAATGTCTATGAAAATGAGTAAAGGTTCATAACTTGAGTCAGATACCCTAGTGATTGTTGTTTTTATAGTTTTGATATGTGAGAGTGGGGTATGGATCTGAGGTTATATGCCCACTGGTCAAGTAAATTCGAGAATATAAATTCCACCCCAATATTAAAAGGTTAGGGAAGGGGATATAGGATATATTCCCCTAATGGTTGTATTCCACACGTACCAAGGATTATATGTTGGGATATGTTATGTGTGGGGTGACTTGACAAATAATCCTATGCATGTGGCATTTTAGTGTGGAGTACTGAATGAGGTTAGAAAAGGTTAGGTTAGACTTCTTCTCTAAACTCAACCCCACAACGCATAACATAGGGAAGGGGATAGATCTCTATTCTCCTAGTGGATAAATTAAACCATTAATAAGGCTTATTGGTGAGTATTTTTTGTGTACATGATGTTTTTATCTATAGTGAGATAGGGACTTGACTTTTCCCTTATGCATGGTAATTGGAAGTCTTAAGCCGTGGTGTAAACAATGAGAATGTGTAACCCCAAAAACAAGTGATGTAGATGAACATAGTAATAAGGATGGAAAATCTGATTAAATGGAAAAAATAATTAATATGAATAAGGTGAATAATGTATATAATGGTAATGTTATAAGTTTTGATTAGTTACATCCCCTGTGAATAGATGTTTGTGAGATCCTGGTAACTTTGTGTAGTCTCCTAGTGTAACCTGAATTAGTTTTGTTGGCCAGTTCACCCTAGATGACATAATTAATAAAATTAATATTATAAAATTACTAAAAAAAATTCATTATTGTTTTTTTAATTGAAATAATTGACTATCTACATACACTATTGTTCAGAATGTCCATTCCTTTAGACACTATTGGTGGTGGCCTACAGATTTCTACTCACACCCTTCTTCAGCCGTATTGGAACTTAGGTACCCAAGAAGACACTAATTATTTTTAGGTATATGTTCCAGATAGGGGCAAGGTGTTTGGTTTTTGCAGGTATGTTGGCTGGATAATGAAGGTTAAGACCAGATGGGGACCCGAGTTTGGGTTTAGAGTATTTTCTTAGTTTTGGAATCTATTTATTTTGTATAACTATATTCTCTATATTTTATTATATAATTTGTTCATGGTCAATCATGGGGTTTTGTTACATCTTATCCACCATTATTCAAGTTAGTTATTTTATATGTTTATGTTAGTACTATTTTGGATGCACTCTAATAAGCTGGTTTAGTCTCCCCATGTTCGACTTTAGACCCGTGATGCTAGTCATCAACATTTGGAAAACGGGAAGGTACACCTAAGATCATGTGACGATCTAGAATGGGTCACTGATTATAGTGTCTTCTGAGTTGGGTATGTGACAATTTAGATTTGGTGAAATATGTATTTGATAATTATAATAATATTATTTTTTGTAAAGATAAATTTTAAATTTTCACACTCTTACTTTTTAATTTCCCTTATATTATAACATAGGGATAATAAGACTTTATATATGACTAAATAAGCTTATTTTAAACAAATATTAATTTATATTTATGATTTTAATTTATTTATAATTTTTATTGGAAATATAATCTTCTTAAAATCTTACACAATTCTAAAGTAATTCATGTGTAGGAAGTTGAAAAATCAAAGTTATTGAATTTAAAAAGATGAGAAGTATTATTATTTTTGATTTATTATGGCGTGATATGAATTTTATGGTTAATAATAATTGAAAATTTATATATAATGTGGTTGTATTAAAATTCCATTTATATAGGTTTTCCTTCAGTGTTGAAATATATGAATAGTTCTTAAAAATAATTTAAGGGTATTTTGTGTAAAATAAATTATTATTATATGATATAAAATTTAGAATTCCTTTATGAGTACAAGGAGACACTAAGTGGGAGAAATTATTCCCCTTACATTTCTTGTAAAAAAATTTACCTTATATATAAATTTATAACCCATTTTAAATGAAAAAATTGATACAATGGATAAGGATAAACTTAGTTAATGATGAGATTAAACCAAATGATAATGTTTAGAATGAAAAATAAACAAAACTAAATTTTATTGCTTAAAGTTATTTTGACCATAACCTATACTTTAATCATTATTTGGTCCACTTTTCATCAAATTTATTTGAAATATATTTTATTTTATATAAATATTTTAATAGATTCTATGTGTTTCCTTCCATTCACTATAAAAGGGAACAACTTATACTATATTATTCACACATGGTGAGAATATTGTTATTAAAAAATCCAAAAAAAAATATCTCCACATCTTTCATGGTCAAATTATATAGGTTATTTTATTCCCAAAAGATAATCTCTAGGGTTATTAAGAGGAGATCTAATGGAGCTCATTCTAAGAAGAGGTAATCATCCAAACCAAACACTTACATTTTTTTCTTATTTTACAACATTAAATTATGTCCTAACAAATATAATAAAATAAAATAATTATCTCAAATATTCAATTATTTTTTATATTTTAATGTTATAGTATTTACCAATCTCTTTTTTTATTAAATGGGTAAAAAATCAGTGCTCATGTTTACGGTAGATTACTATATCATGAACCGATGTAATTCGTACTCCATCCCCACCTCTGATGAATTTTTCTATTTATGTATCTAATGAATATATATTATATTTATGACATAATTATTTTTATTTAAATTTAATATTACATATAATTTCATACCCTTCCATACTATAAAAAAATGATAGTGTCACTTGTGCATTCATGTGGGTACCATCTCCACGAAGTGATTTGATTCATTTATAATGAAAAATATTAATAAATGAGTACAATTACATATATATTTAATATTAATGAGGTTTATATTATGGTTTAAATTATAGTGATTATATTTCCATGTTTATTAAATAATTATTATAACTACCGAATCAAAACATACTTGAAAAACTAACCATTGGACACCAGAAACAATGAAAAAAATCAATGATTGTTAACAAATAGGTAAAAAGATGTTATGTGTGTATTGTATGATTCATAATATATATTTATATGGTATTGGTATGTATTTATAATAAATATAAAATTATGATATAATATTTCAATGAATAGTCGACTTTCTGGAAGCTTGAGGGGAGTGGTTTTGTCTCAATTTCCATTCTATTGAGTCATATTTTGGATCATTATATTATTTTATTTTATATGGTGTACATAAAAACACATTAATCTATATTACATGAATCATTATATACTCATTGAAATTATTGTCTAAATTCAAATTTCCTCTTTCAAGTTATTACATTTTAGAAGTTACAATAATGGTAGGATTTTATTTTTCTATCTAATTTTATGGGATGGCTTATATTCTCATTAAAAATATTTATAGTATATCATTTATAAACTCCATATATTTTATATTAATCTTTATATATAATGAGATTACATATTTTAAACCCACATTTCCTCTCTTTGGTACTTGAATTAAGAATAATAATATTTAAACAAAATGTTGATCTTATTTCGCTTTTTCATCGTTTATTTTTTTCCAATGACCATATTTTGAAAACAATTATAGAAGATATTTTTTACTCAAATGAAATGTTATGGAATTTTATTTTATCCTTCACTTATAAAAGTTTTTAATGTAATATTTAATTTTTTTTGAAATATTAATTTAATTATTTATTACAAATTTTCAAAAAGATTTTTTATTTTATCAATTACTATGTTAAATGATTTTCCTTATTCCATAAATGTCTTACAATACAAAAAATCATCTAAATTTTTCCAATTAGTTTAAAAATAAAATATTAACTAAAAATTTAATTTAAATTTTCTATACTATATTTTTATATTTATTAAATGATATAATTTAATAAAAAAAATATACTTTTAGTATTGAATTAATGGCCTTCTATAATATCTAGACGGATTTATTACTCATTGATTTTATCGTGAATAATTCACTTGCAGGTGATCATCATTTGTCAGATAATACATTTCTCTTCTATATTTCATATTATTTTTATTATTGTTTATCTTATTTCCTAAACATTATATCATTTCTACATAGAGTTTTGTGTTTTAAAAGTTATTTTCTTGATTGGGGAAATAGTGATATTCAATATTCATTAATCAATACAATATATTTTTATTATTCATACTATTTGTTAATTAAATTAATAACTCACTATATATAGAATGAATTTGTAATATATATATATTGGTGGAAACTAGTTATAGATATCCCCTAGATACATCAATATTTCAAGTTATTGAAACTAATTAGATAAAAACATTAAATGGATAATGGTGTATCACTACCCATATTTAGAATTATTTTAAAACATGGCCCATATCATGGTATCTAACATTATGAATTTCCCTCATTGAGAATTGTTTTATTATTATACATGAGATTATTATAATTTTATTATACATGGTTGCATTTTATTCACATGTTATTGATAAAATTGAATTTATTTCTACTATAAACCTTTCCATATTTATTATACAATATTCACTCTTGATAGTTTCCATTATATGCAACCCTAATTGTGTTATTGATAATAACCTTATTTATTCATTTTCATAAATAACAAATATTTATTATTTTAACATGTTTCATGTATTAATTTATTAAAAAAATTGTGATATATAACATATTTCAAATGTAAAATGGGAACTTTGCATATATTTTGTTTTTTCATGACTAATAAACTAATCAAACCACATCGATTTATCCCTTTAAACTTATGAAAATTTAATAGTATTAAAGAATGATTTTGATTTTTGGATTATAGGTTTTTATGTGGCCACTATATATGGAGTCTTCAAAATACATGTAATTTACATTTTTACTTCCACTAAAAACTCTACATCATGATTCAAGGGATGAATAATCAACTCTTTCAGAAATGAATTAGAATATTCCCACACAATTTAAATATCGTCAATATTGACATTCTCCAAAAATAGTACAGATATAGATCCCAATGAAAAGGTAAAAATATCAATATAATGTAATTAGTGTCCATTTAAAATTAATATTCATTCCTACCTTTATAGACAATCATGAGTTGATTTTTAGAGTAAAACATGAATTCTCTATCATTGATGTAGATATGGGCTCTATATAGATAGATATATAATACATTAAAAAAAACCACATCAACTTACACTATAGGGACAATCAAAATATTTCTAGGAATCACATTCCAAAAAAATTCAATCCAATAGGATATATAGGCATGATATGTGATGATCATAAGATTAAAAGTTTTCACCAATAATTAAAAATCTCAAAAATGAGGTTTTGATATGATACTTGTAGATAATTCTTAGATATAAAATAGTGGAAATATAATCAAATATAAAATTTTTTGTTCTATGGTGGATGATATGTGTACCTTTTACCCCATTATTATCGCGTCCCACATTAGAATTTGTGATCACATAAAATTTCCAATTATCTCTTGGACCAAGTGCATATTAAGGATGAATTTCATCATTAAAAATTGGATTTAGGCACTGATGTCATTATTCCCATACACACTATAGTTTAAATATTTTAGTTTTGATGGGGTATTAAACCAATATTTCTCTTCATTCATTTCATTGCCTTTACTCTTCACATCACTTCTACATTCACATATTCAATAACCTTCCTTTGCACACATGAAACATTTACCAATCCCTAGGATAAAATTTCACCTTATTTTCTTCCACACATATATTATATAGAGTGATTCATATAATTAGTCCATGGGATGTTTTATTAAAATTTACTCAAAATTAAAACATTCTCTTCTTTTTAAAATCTATAAAATAATGGGGAAATACAATAATCATTTTTACATTAAGTTCATAGATAAAGATTTATTCAATGCAAAGAATTTACCTTATCATAACTAACTTTTAAATAAACAGTCTTAAGGCACCTTAGTGGAAATAATTTTTTTTCTTGTTTCGTGATAAAAATATATAAATACCTTAAAATTCTTGTAGTGTAACTCTTATATTTACCAATAGAATCATAATCCTTCAACATATTCTAATGGAATATCATTTAATTTTAATGTAATGTGTTTAGAAAAATTATTAAAAAAATTAACTCTTAAACATAGAATATTATATGTTTTTAATGTTATTTTGTTAAATTATGTTATTAATAAGATTCAACCAAATGTATAATTCAGCATCCAATTGAAACACTACCAGGGAAAAAACTTCTACTCAGCACTGTAGTTTGGATATTATATATCTAGTGTTATTGATATGTTTTTTGACCAGTACTAGATTAAAATACCTACTAAAATAAGTTTTAATTTTTATTATAAAATACTCAATAGTATATTAGTCCCTCTGTTGATCCTTTTGAAGCTCATAATGATGTGTGGTTTGAGATATTTTCATGAGAATAACAGTAAGATTTTGCATTCTAAAACACTTATTTTTATTTTAATGAAAAGGAAAATAATTTCATTACCCTCCAAAATAATTATATATATTATTATTTATGTTTCCAAACAAAAAAGCATTATAGTTTAACCATAAAGTTATAATAATCAAAGTGATTAATCATCAAAATAATTCTTGGGATGTCTCAAAATTATGATACCTACTTTGGTAAATTATTTAAGAATTTTAGTTGATCATAGGTAATGTTATATTCTATCATAATTTTATTTATAACAAAATATCGAAAAATAATTAAACCATGAATTTATACTAAATTTGTAACACGATAATAATGTGAAAAATTACTAAATTATTGTAGAAAAATATTAAATAAATTCCATAATAATACACACCATAGAATCATATTATTTAGTTCCATTGGATAATAAATACATAATCAACATATATAATGAATGATGTTCAACAACCACTATAAAATTATTATCGCATAGTATCCTTCTTATACATTTATGAATTAATAGCTTTTATCCCAAACTTGTGAAAATTGAAACATATGAATTGTTGATTTGAGATGTTATGAATGGGTGAACATGAGAGATGTCAATCAATGATCATATAAAAGAATAATATATTAATAATACTATGAGATCATGATCATAACATGCAATGTTCATTCCCAATAAGTTATACATCATAAATCCTAATTATAATAGATTTTTAATTTTAAAATGATTACGTCATATGGGTGAGGAATCATTATTTATCAATCATGGGCCATAAGAGTGTATCATTATCATAAGAACATTTTATTGGAATTTTGGAATAATAATATGAATTAACAATCATTTTAGTAACCATATTTCACTTCCAATACTACCATAATGGAAAAAAGGCCTAAAGTGTCTTAGGATCTCACCTCATTTCATCATTTACATAGTAAAAGCTCACCCTATTAACTATTATTGTGGACATATTCGCTTAAAAATTGGGTTCACTGCCTATTTGAATCTATATTATCTTCTGGGATATTAATCATTACCCTAGTAATTGGAGTGATTTGTTAAACCCACCCATCTCATAATGAAACCATTAATATAAATTCTCTATCTTTAATAATAATTTATTTATAATAAAACATTTTTGAAGTGACACTCTTTTTTTGTGTGAAGTGGATGGATATTGTTGAAAAATGTTTGTTATGAGTAGTGGTGTGATATTATATTTGTTTTTAGATGATTCATAAGAAGAAGGTTGAATGTATATGTACCAAAGTGTTATGGATTCTATAAAATGCATATCCCATTATTTAATAAAAAAAATTGATTAGATGATCACATAAATTATATTGAATCACACATTATATTTAAATAATGGACATCTTTATATCATATAAGTTAGGAAAATGATTGAAGTAAATCTATCTAGGGTGGATAAGACATACAGTCTCCCCAAATCATATTATCATATTTTTTTCAATGGTTCAAGTAAAGAAGTAATTTTAATTTCATAAAGGTTGTTTCATTAGAAACATGACATAAGTTTTATAGACATGTGATATATTGGAATTGTATTAAAAAATAACATGGGAGGGAGAAATATGTAATGTGATGATGTTAAAGTACATAATAATGAATTTGTTTTGAAATAAGGGTCTCATGATCATATATACTATTAAAATTTACGAGAAGCACATAAGTCTGAGGTAAATAATTTCCTATGGTGGTGTAATGGATGTTTAATAGTGATTTATCAAGTTAATATAGTGGGATAATTCCTATAAATTCCAATTAAATTATCATTATGCAATTTAATAATTTTCATACGTAGCTTAATCTGAATTAATGTGTGAAGTTCTTGAGGATAAATGTGAAACAATGGTAAAAAAGAGAGTTATACAGTCAATGATTCATTAGAAGAACCACATGAATATATTCATTTAAAGAATTATATGTTAAATAATCAAATATATTTTCAAGGGTTATACAATAAGAGTATCAGTAAAAAGAATATCAATTTGGGATCAAATTCAGGAGCATATTGGGGGGAATTTTATTCTAGAGTTTTTACATCTTGACTTCCCTAATCATGTAATATTAGGAGTCACGTTATCTCATAATACAAAAAATGGTATGAAATCTATGATTAAATGTTACACATGAATGTTTTTTCATTCCTTTGGTTAAATAAGAGCACAAATATAAATTCATTAAATTATACACCAACTCAAAACTGATAAATATTATCAGATTATTCTACTGGAGGGGTATCATGCCAAAATTAGAATATTTAGGGAGAGTTTTGAACATTAATATTTTTAATAGTTATTAACTAAAGGGGATAGTGATTCTATTATATTTCTTATAATAGTTTCTAAATATAATCAAATTTTTCTATCCGTAGGGTGTCTCTATATACAGCTTGGATATATCCAATTGAGGGTGAACCAGATGAAATTTTTATTCCATTTTCATACATTAATTTACATTTATTGTTTACTACTGGAATGATAGAAATGATATCATCCTTTAATGAAGAAAAAAACTAAAGAGTAATTTATTTTATTCTACAATACTCTAATTCACACATCCCTATAAGTGTATTTATCATATTAAGGATAAAAAATTATCAGATGTAATGGATAAAGTCATATTTTATCTCTTATTGTAAGAAATGATAATAATAATATTTTTCTAATATTTTAGGGAAAACATTATATATAGAAGAATTAGTGATAGAACTACTTCCAGTCATTAGGTATGGATGTGTTTATAGATTTAATTCATGGTATTGGCCCATTATGGAAATTATAGCTTTATCAGATGAAGATAAAAAATATTTTAATGTTTTGGTTATAGGATTTAATGTTTTTGGTGGAGATTTATCCAAAATAAGCTACATGATGGTGATTTGTTTAACTAAATGCATGAATGTTTTAAATTTTTCTAAATATATATAAATTTGATTCAAAAGTCCAAGAAGAAAAAATGGTTTTGTAAAACATGTTTGAGGACTATCAAATTCACCTAAATTAGTGTGCTATTTAATTATATGATTATGTGAATGTCATAGTGGATGAGATTATATTTCTATGAGAAATCATAAATGATGCCCTTTTTATCAAGTACATATTTATATTTTAACCATTATAGTTAATTTTTTTAAAAAAATTATGGGATGGAAAAGATCCAATGCAGGAGAAATTCAATATCTTACATAGTAACATTATCATATAAACGATGAAAAATTATGATAATTATGTTGTTTAAAAAGAAAATATAAAGGGGTTCCATTCATGTCCTAGAATAATATCACCATATAGAGTATTATTGGATAATTATAATTGAATTATGTTATGTAATTATTTAATAAAAATCTAAAAAGGTGAAATAAAATTTTAAAGGGAATCCACCTCATGAATACTTTCACTATATAAAAGATAGGCATATTAAAGTAGAGTGAACTAAAAAATTTTAATATAATGATGAAATTACAATGACGAAGTATTCATCTAAAGTCAATGGTTTAAAATGACTAACATAATATTTTCCATGAATATGAACCTTATTTAAAGAGGAAATGGTTTTTTTGGTGAAACTCATGAAAATGAAATTGAAAATTCAATAGAGCATAGAGAAAATGTTATGGTGGTAGTTGTAGAAAATTCCACAACAAGGGAAGAGAATTACAATGACAAAAGTTAATTCAAATGAATATTTAATCACCAGTATGAATTATATGATACACTAAGAGAGAAATATATTTAGAGAGACAAAAAATAGAAGTGTGTGGTTCATGTTTCCAATATCTATATAAAGTAGTGGGAGTAGTGATATATGATTTGAACGATAAATTTAATAAACTGAAATATGATAAACTATTAAACATATATATTTTGATTGAGTATAAGATCAATGCTTAAGAACATAATAATGTTAAAAATAATATGAACAAAACCATAAAATATCAAGTCAGGTGTTTTTAAGAACATGATAAGGATGATATAAAACTATAAAAAAGTATAAGATTTTGAGAAACTCATGAACTCGAAAGATAAAATCAATTATTGTTACATAGATGAAATAAAAATGTACATTATATTATGCATTTCTCCAATTACATTTAAACAATTTCTAGAAAATGAAGTCAATAATAAAAATGAAAAATTAGGTATAGGGATTGATCACGAACAAAAAGTAAAAGTGATTACATTTATATCACAATATCCCACTCTAAGGATAAATATTTACTTCATAGTAAATTATAAATATAATATTTTAAGAACCATAGAGTCAACCAATTCTATAAGAATGAAAACATACAATTCACCCTATATCGGGTGTTATTGTTTTGGTAATATGAAAAACCTCTAAAATTTATATTACATTGCTATGTAGTTATTAATTGAAAATGAGTTACGGTGGAAGACAAGTATAATTTAATATACATGGAATTATTTTTATGGTAACTATTTTTGTTCTGGATGTTTTAGATAGATGATAATTATTTTCCATTGAAAATTCATAGGCATTGGATTAAATAGACCCATTGTGGTTGTATGTTTATCTCAATGAATTGTCAAATGAATTTAAAAAATAAATTTCCATATTTGGGAGATAAATACGATCTATCAATTTTTAAGGAATATAATCTATACTAGTCAACATGATGTATCAATTCAATGAAATGGGTCTACATGAAATTCGTTGTGTACAAAGTGGTTACAAATATTACCCTAATTCCACAGATAAAACATGTATATGGATCCTTAATAGTGGATAAACTTCCCACAAAACATGAAATAGAGACCATATACCAAAAATTATATTGGAAAATGAATACATCATCATAGTTAGATTTTATTACTTATAGAAAGTTAGGAATTGGGAAGTAAAATATTTTGCGGGAAAATATTATATATATAAATATATTTTTATAGATGAAGTGATTATCCACCACTATCATAGTTTATTGTTTTCTCTATGATATAATATAGGATATATGTTTTACCAAGTATATATATATTTTATGGGAAATGGATGGTATTGTGGTAATATTGTTGAATAACATGAAAAGGATTCTCTTCCTTTTTGGTAGAGAATAATAAATGTTCATTTGGTCTACGTAAGAAGAAAACAAGTTGTATAATTAATGAATTAGTCATCTAAGTCAACAAATAATTGAATATTTTGTAAAATGTGATAATTAGTGATATCTCCTCATTGATCATGTGATTATACTCATATATTTGATGCTATATAACAATGTAATATCACTTTAAATTCATAAAAAGAGAAAGATAAATGGAAAATAGAGTTATAAAACTATTTAATATTTATGTTTGTAAAAAATATATCTAATATCTATTTATAAATAGATATGTTATATCCTATAAATTGGTGATTATATTAAGATATAACAGATTTTTTGTAATCACCCGCAGGTCTAAGATGTTACGTATCATAACATAATATATTTGATAAGTTAAAAATTGTATTGTCAAAAAATATGGAAATTTTGGACATATAATGTTTTATAAATCAAAAATATCCAAGCAGGGGTATTATTTGGGGAAATATAATACATGTTACAATATCTCAGAAGTAATAAATCCTTAAAAATGGGGTGGTTGAGAGAACAAAACCTGGTAATAGAAAACATTTTCAGAATATTTCATAGTGAAAAAATTCGTTCTATAAATGTTTTGGAAGGAATAATTTTATCATTATTATAAATTTACAATATTAATTTATTATGAAGAGAGGATGAGAAGACACCATATGATCTATTGTGTTTGATGAATCTAACAATAATGTTATTTTAAGTCATTATATGTATGTGATTCATTGTCGATTTTTATAAATGCAATAATATTCTATATTGAAGATATGTAGTGATATTTAATTCCTACATAGATGAAAGAAGATATTATAAATGCTACAATGTTTCTTTAAAAATTGATTAAGGGATAAATGTATTTTTGCTGCTGGAAAATGAGTTTAATCATTAACAAATAATTAAGAGTATTTAGGATGATAATGATGAATTGATGAGAATCTTAGGGGGAATACAATTACATAAGTTATAATTGGAAAAAGAATTAGATGATGATAAAGATGAATATAGACTTATTTATCTACATTTATCAAAGTGATAAGATATAATTGATATAAAGAATCTAATAAGTGATTACAAAACACTAGTGTATTCAAGGAGGATAAATACTTTTTAGTAATAATTTTTCTATCACTGGTAGATCTAATTTTTTTAATAACATCCCTTATATAATAATTGGGTTTAGGTAATTAATTAAGATCTTGTAAAAATAGAAAATATCCATACATGGGATATTTTTTAAATATCATTGGATAATAACATCATCATAACCAAGTGGGGGTTTCACAATAATATAAATGAATAGGGGATAGTGAGTTGAAATAGGAAATGAATATTGTCAAAGGGATACTCCCATATAAAGGGTATCGATATTGATGATACATTTTAGCACATTTTAATACTAGTATCAAATCATTTATTCATAGCCATAATAGTTGAATATCAATTAAATGTTTTAATTATTGATATATATTAATCATATATCAATGGGGTTCTAGAATAATGTGTGTAAATTAAATATCGAATTGTAATTATCATTTATGAAGATGATAAAAATGATTTTTAGATGATGAACTTTCTACATAGAATAAACTAGTCCATATGAAAATGATATTCATGAATGTAAATAATTTCCATAATATCATTGTATATAGTGGTGGAGTTGATTATAATATATATGTGAAAATTTTTAGTAGTGAATAGATGATTATAATTGTGTCTTTCAGTGAAAAAATATTTAATCAATCAAATAAATTTAAGTATAAATAGTTTATGGAATTCATGAAATGTGACTTCAAAATATACATTATTACTGATATAAAATTTTTCTTTTGTTTATATATAATAAAAGGAATGGATTCTTTATTTCTAAATTCAAATATGAATTTCATGTTATGAGAATATTTAGACTAGATAATTCCATGTAGATGAAAAATATGGTTGCTACTATGAAAAATAAATCAATGTATGATGAAGGGAAAATAGTAAATCACATAGAAAATAGGTATATCATTGGGATCTAGTAGTATTTATGTTTAAAATGGCCTGATATTGTACTTATAACAATCCATGTGACATAATATAAATTTAATCCTAATGATAGGCACTTCCATATGGTAAAATTTATATTTTGGTATATAAAAGTCACATTGTGTTTCAGATTTCTATATAATAAAAAATATTATAAAGAATTGTTAGCTTATGTTGATATAAATTATGGTGGTTTATAAGATTATAAAAATATGAAGTTTGGTAGTGAATTACATATTGGTGAACTATGTGTTTCATTACATACTATGATATAAGAATAAATTTCTTTGGGTACTATAGAAGATATATATATTTCAGCTACTCATATTCCTCACAATTTCTATGGATTATGTTGTAACTTTAATATATGGTAGTAAAAGTAATTTCTTTGATCGAAATCAATTATTATAATTTCATGGATATAAATATTAGAAAAAATATGGTACATCCCTCAATTTTAATGATGATTAAAATAAATTATCACTTTTTCAAATATTAAGATGAGGATGAGATATTGAAGATATAAGTATGTGATAACTGAACTACATGTTGTATATATTATGGTGCATGCCATACCTAATTAATCATTTGAATAGAATCAAATTTATCATGTATTTTATTCATCCTCTCAGACTAAATTAGTATTGATGTGTCAGCCCTGTATCCTAATGGTTTGATTTGATTCTCTCTATGTGTTGATATGTGTTTTCTACCTTGTTCAGGATCTCAAAAGAGTAACCTTTGGGTTTATTAACAAAGGGGGAAATAATTTATTCAATTAGATATGTAGAGGAGCTGATAGGTGGAGCAGTAACAAAAATGGGAGTTTTTAGATATAATGATGTCATAATTGTTCTATCAATGAATATGTTCATCCAAAGTAGTGATATTTAGGTTCTTTATTTTAGTGTTTTATGTGTACAATTTTATGATTTATCATGAGGGCTGAGAATGTTTAATCTATTGTTATAATGAAGGTTTCAAGATTCAGGATCATGAATAATGTGAATATTCATGGAAATTTTCAATCTACACTTCTTTATTATGTTGAGATGGACTCTATATGGATTATATCACATTTTAATTATTTCATTTATCACTATTAAAAAATTTATATGTTAAATTTTATTCAAGTATTGAATTGTTATAAACAAACCCTAAATTAGATATTTTAAGAAAAAGTTTCCCTTGATACTGTTTTGGGTTCTCATTTTGTGGAAAGGTTGTAATATGTTGAGAAAATATATTTATAAAAGCAGGGGTGAAGTTGTTAGTGATTTTGGAGAATATTTATAAGGATAAAGTTCATTGCTAAAGTGCAAAAGGGTAACATGATTAAATGAAGAAATAAATATCACATAACTTTACAAACCATTAGTGAACCCATTATCACATGATGTGAAGCTGGTCATATGATCACTTGAATAAAAGGGAATATTGTTTCATTTTATATGAGGTTCATGACTAATGTATATCTGTTCAATGTGGTGATGATTTTTTTTCACTAAAAATATTTTGATCATAAGTGTTTCAATGATTCACATGAACATATATTCCATGTCACATGAATAAATAATTACTAAAATGATAGAGAAGTCTTATGGTGTCCAATTTTCCTCAAATCATTAGTCTATAGTTGATTCCCAAATTTATCATTATGTTTTTGTAATGAAAACTATGGTATATGGTCTTGTGAAACATGATTAAGGTTGAGTGTAAAAGATAGAGGTGGTCTCACAATGAGGTATCATGATCGCATGATCAACATAATGTTACATGATGAACATAAATTCATAATTGATATTTTTGTAACGTATTGGAAAAAATTTCTGAATGTTATTTTTAGGGATATAAACGTGGGTTAATTAATATAAATACCCTATAACACATCTTTATCCAAGAGAAAAATTACCTTATCTTTCTTAAACTAGAAAAAAATATTAATCATATAAGGAGCTTCATTATCTAAAATATTATCACGGGTCATGTGTTCAATGTCATATAAGAAAATGATCAAAAATAGATTAATGTAAAGAAAAATTGGTTGTATAATAAAAAAATATAAGTAAGGGTTATGTACATATAGATTCACGTACCAATAGATCAATTTGGGATCATGTGAAAAAACATCCAAGAATGAGTTACGCCCTCAAGGTATCATTATAAGAGTTTGGTTATCGCCTAATCTAATCACAGTTATGTGTTCAATGTTTAATGTTAGGAGTCACATGATAAAATAAGATAGAATGAGTTATGATCTCTAATAGAAAAAGTTTTTTGGAATGATAATTTTCATTACCTTGATGAAAAATTAGAATAAATATACTCATTCATTTTTGGAACAACACGTAACTAATAGTGATCATCAAAATATTCTACTTTTGGATCATCTCATTCTCTTTGGGAGAGTGAGATATGTGAGCTCTCAAACTATGAATGTATGTAAACCAAACAGAACAATTTTACAGCTTTATAAATTTTAATAAATGTCTAATATAGTGGATTTTTTACTTCACCACATTTCAATTTTATTCTCCTTTAACATATCATTGGAAGCATAAAACAAGTATAATGTTTGTGTCATAGGAATGTTTTTATTTCTGTTCAATATATTATATTGGAATAAGATGAAATATTGTATTTTATAGTAAAACAAGATTCAAATGTGTAGTAGTTTTAATATATATTTTACCTAAATAGGATAAACATATTCATCATTCAATCATTTCATAACCCAAGGACATGAAATGTGTTTCATTAAAAATTTCATAATTACACAATCATAAGTCATCCTTAAAATGAAAATAGGTAGAATTTTGATATCATATCCACTCTAAGAATATAAAACATCAAATAATGATGACATTTATGAGAAATACCATTAAAATAATATTTGAACATTTGATTAAAATGTAAAAAATTATTTTCCCTTTGACATCTTCAATGGTAAAAATCTCAAAAATATTAATTGAAAATTTTTTCAATAAAAAAACATCTAAAAAATTTGAGTGAAGCATTAATGAAAAGAATGATTAGGATAACTGGAAAATCCATTCTTAGGGTAAATATAATAAAAAAATTCCTATAACACATTTTTTGAAAATTCCAATTGTACCTCATTAAAATAGATCATTAAAATTCATCTTAAAACATATAAAATAATAAAAAATAATGACAAAAATAAAATTAATTAATCCTCATTTCATATAAAAAAATTTCCTGAAATTTTTTCCAAAAATTATAATGTAAGATAATTTTCATCAAAAAATAATTAAATAATGTAATTTATTTAAATCATTATATCAAATCATTTGAAATATCAATGAGAGGGAAATAAAATATTTAAAATAAAAACCCCTAAAAAAACCTTATGATAAAAAATAAATGGGCATTATGAAATAGAGAACACATATTATCACCATTGTTGAATCATGAATAAATAATCCCAAAAAGGAATCTGATTGTAACATAAACCCTTACCTCAATTTCTGTCTTTCTGCATAAGAAATATTAAGCTTTTGTATCATAAATTTAGATCTGTTACACATATATACCAGAATTTGTTTTTAATTTTCATAAAAGATAAAATTACCTTTTAATTTCTATTTAAATAATTATTAAAAAAATTAAAATCAATATTTGAGGGAAAACTAGTTTTCTTTCAATTCATGTTTTTGTTCGACTGTTTAGGTCCTTCCACCTTGGTAATGGTTTCATCATCTCTATGATATTAATCATGTTATAACTATTATATTTAATAATTATATAATATTTTTTGACCATTAATATATGGATGTTATAAAAAATTAATTACATCAATTCATAGATATTTTAGTCCAAATGTACATGTGAATTACCTTACTTTGTAGAGGTGGTGGTCTCCATGTTCACATTAATGACATTATCATTTATTATAGGATCCAAATGATGTAAAAATGGATTTTATATTAAAAATAATCATTATAATAAATATAAAATATAAATCACGTTAATATGGTTATAAAATATTTCAACGAGGAAAAGAAAAAAGAAAATAAAAATATATCTATAAAAAATACCGATTCTTTTGGAAACCTCCCATTTATTACAGTATATCATTTAAATGGTTTGTTTTTTTTTTGAGAACCATAGGCTCTATGGTGTGGGGAAGGATGTTAAGGATGTTTTTAAGTAGGTATTTTCTAAGATATATGGCTTAAAATGTGTGATAGTTCTTATGGAAGAGGAACTCCTTCTATAAGTGATGTGGGTGAAAATTTTCTATGTATTTAAAACATAAAATTTTAAAAAATTCATATTCAAGTGATAGTGTAATTTTTTTTAAAAATATTCACAGATATGATATGATAATGTTATAATCTATTAATGATACCAAATATCACTGTAATATTTTATATTTTAGCCCTTAATTTATAGTTTACCCATAGTTAACCCTTTTTTACCTTAACATAAGTAAATATATTTTACCATAATTACGATTTATTGTGAAAAAAAGTAATTCATTGTCATTATGATATTTTGAAATAAATATTCAAAATAAGGAAAAAATTATAACAAATTGAATTACAACATTTTTATAAATTTATTTAAAAATAATCTCACAAAACATAATGGAAGTCTTTTTTAGGTATTTGAATTTTAAACATATGACTGAATTTATTCCAATTCACTATATTGAACAAAAAATTAAATGAATATAAACTTAATTAAATAACTATATTATTAACTCAAAACATATATTAATTCATACATATTTATTAATTTAATTTATAATTATAAAAACACATCTCAAGTGTAAATATAATTTTTAAGAAAACCAACGCTTTTTTTCCTAAAGTGATTTAATTTTCATCTAAATCCTTTTGAATACTAATGAATTAATTATCTAAAGGTTAAAAAAAATATCATTTTCTAATTTTATTACTCTATTTTAATTTTTAATGAATACTTATATAATTAATTTTATGTTAGCAAACAAAATATATGAGAAGATTTCTATATAAACAATATTATTTTCTAAATGAATAAGAAAAAATTTAAAAAAAATTAATTAATTTAAAAATATAATTACAGTATCATTAATTTTATAATTTAAAATATTATTAACTTAAGTTTGGGGTTTTATTATTTAGAATTTATCATCAAATTTATTAATCTAAGAGAAAAATATTCTAATATCTCATATTTCTACAAAATGTGTGTGATTGTGGTACTCTCAGGGGTTGGTTAGAGAAAAGTTGATGCAGTTGTGATCTCAAAAGACATTATCATCTCTCATAAGTGATTCCACATGAGCCTCAATTATTTAATCCCTTTATTGTCACAGTCAAGTTCTATTTTATATTTCACTTATGTCTTTAGACCTTTACCAAATATTTTAATACACTATTAGTATAGTTACCTTATACTAATGGCTTAATCAAAATGTTGTTATTGGGTAGTTTTTTAGGGTTATGTAAATTGTTTTAACAAAATCCTTGGTATATGATAGTTTTTAATGGGATATACCAATTTTTTTAAATCTATTCGTTTAGCATGAAATTTATAACAGGCCAAACCACCCCATTTACTATCCGTAATTAAGTTCCTCATATAGTAAAGTTTTTTTAGCTTTTATTCCTCTTCTTACATTGATTTGTATTGCATTATACATAAATTAAAAATTATTACCATGGAACATTAGTTAAATCATCAATGTGTGTTTATGTTTTTCACCTTCTATTATATTATATCAGAATATTTCTACATCATCATTCCCAATATTTCAAATGGCCATAAATAAAATGTTATTACCATGGGATTATTTATGAATCAATATAAATATCTGAAATATCATTTTTATATAGAAATCATTTAAATGATGTGTGATTTTAATATAAAGTAATTATTTATAGATAAACAAATTTTTCAAATTTAAATTTATTTAACTCTAATATAATGTGTTTATGAGTTTTTATGGGACATTAATTTTTAAAAAAATCAATTAATTCACCCTGGATATTTATAATGAATTTTTTCTATTTTGTTTTTTTTATAATTGGGTTTTAAAACATAAAATTGTTTATATTTTCTGTTATGTTTTTTTAATTTAAGGGGGTTTTTTAAAGAAAATTAGTTTTTATTACACTCTATAAATCATCTTTTGTTTGATTTATTATATTAATGCAATTACTATTTTTAAAATTGGGTAAAATAAATTTCCAATTAATACTTTTTTGGAATTATTTAATTTAAGAATAATTGTAATTCTATTAATATCTATATAGTAATGAATAGACTATATGAAAAATAAATAATTTTTTACATAGCATGATTGAATCACCATTATTTGAATTTATATATAAAAAATGAAGTTAAATGTTATTAAATGCTCATTATTAGAAAATAAATATGTATTTTCTGGTAAGTGTATTGGTTTTTTTTAATGGTAACATGTATATTCATTACTAAATTATTAAATTTAGTTAAATATTATGGTAATATATATAAGTAATTTATCTCATGGGATGGAGTTATGAAATTATTGATTTAACTGTTATATAAATTTTTTTAATTATATCCAAATGGACTTTTACTATATCAATTTTATTTTTCATGATTAAAAAAGTTTTTTATAAATATGTATTCATATTTCATAATTTTGGGTTTTATATAAAAAGGTATAGAGTAATTTAAATTGTATTTAACATTAATCACATTTTAATGATTTTTTAAGTGATTAAATTAAAGTTAACCTGATTCATTTCCATAAAAAATTAGAATTGTGTAAATATAATTATCTTGAAAAATGAAGTAATTTTATTTTTAATTAAAAATAGTAATTATTATCCTGAAATTTTTTAATTATTCGATTCAGGATTATTATTACTAAAAAAAATTAATTTAACAAAATAATTTATAGTTGGATATGTGAAACTGATTAGATATCAATATAGTTGGAAGACAAGTTCATTTTATTATATTTTTCAAATAAAATTCATCAAATAATAGTCTTATCTATTACCCATTTTATAATTCAATAGTATTTCAGTGTTTATGTATGTATGAATTTAGCTACCATATAATAATATATAGATTTAAAAAAAATTGTGTTTGGAATCGTAAATGAGAGTAATGTAAACTCATGTAGGTTTTGAGAAAAATAAAACGAGTGGTAGAAGGTATTTTATAAATAATTGGTATCCTTTAATTCATTATCATGAGAAATACATTACTTTAATTCAATAATAATATATATAATTATAAAGGGGTATTCCAATGAAAATTATGATGATGAGGGAGTAAAAATGTTAATGTGTGCCTCCAAGACCCCTTTATATTAGGATTGCAGTAAAATAAAATTTCATGAATTTTTAATGTAGTTGTTTCATTGTAAAACTATATATTTAATTTCAAATAGTTACAATGATTGTATTCCTAACTTTTTTCATGAATTAGTGTTTGATTATTCAGATATTATGTAAAACCATTATATGGATTAGGATATATTTTACTAGAATTTATTTTTTACTAATAAAATTTTTTCTTTCCCAAATGGTTGCATCTTATTGAGGGAGGAAACTAAAAGACAAAGTTATTTCAAAGAATATGGTATATCTCAATTAAATTAAATGAAAATGGAACACCGTCTCATGTTTCGTAAAATGTAATTTGGCATATTCTATCGATTCCAGGGCTCCAAGATCATTTCTTGTCTAATAAAATGTCAAAAATTAATTGATGGAATGATGCAATGATTTTTATGATGGAAATTTAATGTATGGTATTTTTATTTTTCAACTAGGGATTTTAATATTAGAGTTGTTATATAATGTGACAGTTAAAATCAACTTGGATATATGATTAATTCTACCATTACATAGCTATTTTTTCACATTTATAACCTTACTATATGTATGTGTGTAGAAATAACATTAAATTTATTAAGTATACTCATATTTGGACATTATAATATTTGGAAATGATATTTTTGTGTACCTAAAACCATTAATATTGTAGTTTAAGATGTTTTTGAATATGGTTATGGGAAAATATGGTGCTTCTTTGAAAAATTCAGATTCATATGGAACTTATGTGGATGAAAAGTGAGTTAAAAACATATATAATTAGGTTTTTTTGAGATAAATATCACAAATATCATGTAATATATCTATAAATAATACATGATATATTAAAATTCAATATCATTACACTTTAAACTTCATTGGACATTGATGATACTTATCAATGGATCATTAATACTAGAATACACATTGAAGTATTTAAAATACTATTAAGGTCGAGAATCCACCTATGCATATGTATTCAAATTATTTTAAATGCATTATTTTATATAATAGATTTACCTTACGGAAAAGTCAAATGAAATGTATTATTAGGTAGAATTTTCCAACTGAATCAAATTAAAAGTAGAAAAATAAAAATATTATCACTGATTTTCAATATTGGTCTTTTAATTGTTACCTAATTATTTATATGTATAAATAATTAATAGAAATATATATGTAATGATTATTTAAATTCCATTAAATAATAAGGTAAAGTATAATGAAGAATTATAAAATTTGTGTGACATGGTGTGTGGGGGTATTAGACAAGAACTATATATCGTATATATTAGTGAAAGGAAATTAAAATTTCCTTCTGATAGTCTTATGAAGAAAAAATTACTGAAATATCATTTTCTATAAATATTTGATATTGTCAATTTTCTTGACTATCATTCAAGAAGAATATTTAAGTGATTCAACAAAAGGGTGATGAAACTAAACTCCTCAAAAACTCATTACAATCTCATTAATCTTTATGAATTGATTCTCATTTAATTTTTTAATTTACTATCATATAATTTATTTGTGATGGTGGTTCTATTATTCTATTTTTATTAACTCGTTTGTGGTAAAATGATGTCAAGTTATTTATAGAAAAAAATGTATAAGTATTCACCCTAAATTTTTATTGAGTTAGAGAAACAATTTCCTCCATCTTTTTTCATATGCATAGTTCCTTTAACTATCCATCATCAATATTAAATATGTTTTCAGAGATTCAATTATTTTTCATTAGATTTATAAAACTCAACAAAATATGTACATAATTAATTCATACATCCTGAACATAAATATATATGTTGTTTTCATTATGAAATGTTATTTGGTAGAAGAATGTATCGAATTATGTTCAATGTATTTGGTTGATGTGAGCATGAGATGTAACTAACATATAAAAATGAATATTATTATTATGAGTAAATGGAGTCATGTTTTTCATCTCTTTATTAAATAGGGGTAATTCATAGGTTATAGAAATTGTCTATATTAACCCTTTAATAACATGATATGGAACATCACATAGTCTTGTTTAAATGTGATTTCTTCAATTAATACATCAAGTACGTAATTTCAACATATATAAGATATATCATACTATATAGTTTTACATATTTCTAAAACTTTTATTATTATTTTATAATCATACATAAGAAATTTATAAATATAATTCACCATTTCTGACAACTAATAATGAATCGGAATTTTTATATCAAAGAGTTTTCTATTTGTATGTAATCAATGTTACAACTATTAAATTAATAAAATAGAAAACAAATATTCATTTAATTATAATATTCATAATTATTTCATGTATTGAGTTTACTATTTACTCTGACTTTCAAGGTTAATGATTATTGGATTATATTCACAATTATTTGGTTCATGAATGAAAATCATTGAAAATAAATATGGACAAATATTTTATAATTGATTAGAGGTAAATATTAGAATGTAATAGGATGCCATTATATTAACTCAAACAAAAAAATATCATGAAAATTCATCAAATATAATTCCTCAATATAAAAATTATTTTTTATATGGTGTAGTAGAGAAAATAAAATTATTGGATAATTACTATAATGATCAAGTCAAAATGATGAAATTAAGGTGTTTTGATTGAATGATATGATAGTTAACTTTTATTAACATCGAAATATTCAGAGTTAGATAAATGGAAAACTTTATAACTACCTATGATCTATAAATTTTTCAATAAATGTTGAAAAAAAATTTCCCTAAAATATCATTTGATTGTTTAATTTAGTTCCATTATTTATGTTTTGCTAATAATATTTTTATGATAGTGTGGATACAATTGAAACCATCATTACAAGGACTGGTCAGGATAGAAGTATTTTACATGATATCTCTTATAGAGAAATTTTCAATGTTCACTATGAAACTAATGTTGTGGTGGATATTACATAAATGAAACCATATGTGTGCCTACTTCATTTTTTTCCACAAAATTATTCTTGGTTATTTGTATAATTGAAATTACTATATTTTGGTATCATTTTAGAATTGTATCATTGGTTTAGTTTATTTAGTTTGCACTACATTTCGACACATTTATTTCCCTACAAAAATAATGTTCATAAAAAACATTGAGCTAATAAGTTTATTTGAAAAATGTCTGAAAATTTTATATTCCATGAGATGTAGTATTAAAATAAATTTCAAATAAGGTCAAAAGAATTTATGTTTTCATTAAATAACACCCAACAAAATCTCATGGAAATCAAATCATATAGTAGGACATATTTAAAATTTATATCATAATAATTTGGTTGAAAACAATTTATAAGAAAATGGTTTGGAATAGTTTTAACAAATGGATTTTTGAATAGGTCTTTAAAAAAATAGGTTCAAAAATGATTTTCTAACTTGGTTTAAAATAGCTTCTCAAACATTTTTGAAGAATAGTTTTCAAATAATTGTATTCTAAATTTTTTATACCATTTTTAAAAACTATTTCAATAAATTTTTATAAATCAATTAAACAATATATTTAATATGCTCAAATGAGTTTAAAAAAAATTTAAAAATGTTTATAATAGTTTTTAACCAAGTGATAAAACTATTTTAAAAAACATATAACAAAAATAAAATAATTTTTAAATAATTTTTAATCAATTTTAAACAAATTAATAAAAAAAATTCCACTATTTTATAACTTATAATTGATGTAGTGATACAAAAGAATGGTTTTCCAAAAATGTACATTTCATTCCTCTGAAGTTTATTGGTTATGAAATCTTTTATTCAATGTTTTAAATATAATTTCTACACTTTGGTTACACCATGTAAAATATTTGTTGTCTATCTTTCTATTTAATATGACTTAATTATACACTTACAACATTTATATATTATTCTGATTTCGATATAATATTTTTAATATAGAAAATGTACATTTCATTGTAGTTTTGGATATTAATGATATTGAAGAATAATGTGGGAAAATACTTTTTGTAAATGATTAATAAAGGGTAGAGCTAGGGCTTTGACTTTAGGTTCAATTATTTAGTATTGTAATTATATATTGTATCAACTATATCACATTAAATATAATTTTTTATTTATTTATAAATTTCCAATTAGGTACATTCATCTAGGCCACATTAGTCTCCTTTCATACTATTGACTGGGGTGACCAATATTGAATATCAGTTGGGCATGCTAGTGGAGTTAATCCAAGAACCCATAATACATGTCCATACATAGACCCACCATCATATATCAAATATACGTCACTTTTTCCTCATTGTTTTCTATGAGATGCTCTAAGGGTGTTCCCATGTAATGAATTATCATCAATTCAGTTGGGATCTTCATCTCATAAACCATTTCCATATCCTATGATTGTTCCTCATACCCATTATTCTTTTTATACCACTAATATAATTCCACTATTTACTACGACATATAATTATACTATTTTTATGTCAAATGACTCAGATCATACATTTGATGATGCATAACCTTCATAGGATAAAAATATAGAATATCACACAAATCCATCAGTGCCTATTGATCCTCCGGGACATGCAATATGTTTTGATATTGATTGAATTCTTTCACAATAATTTTATTTTCAATTCTAATGTGTTTGAAGTATATTTATTCCTATTATATTTTTAGAAGGATGTTATAATTGGATATGTGGTCATACTCATATATCGTAACTATGAAACTGTCATAGAAAAATCATGGCAGACTATAAAAAATATTACCAATTTGTTAGTAAAGATGATAGACAACATAGATGTTTCATAGGGACATTAACAAAAAATAGTGATATCAATTTTGTTCAATAAAAACCATCGAGGCCTATTGATAATAAAATAAAACAGAATTCATTGGGTGAGATATGGGTAATAATATATATTAAATTGAAATGAACTCTAACATTTTATTGAAATCAATTCTAACATTTTATTTAAATGAATTGATATATTGGTCGTAGTATTGAATTTAAATTCTTGATGGTGAAGCTATCATATAGGCCTATTAAATTGAACTAGGGGAATTATAGAGATCATATAATCATGAGATGCATATTTAGCTACTGGTTATGAAAATCATCAATGAAAAACAAGTTGCATGATAATAAAAATACCATTTATTAGAATGGTAATCAATTTAAGGAATTATTCCACTTTAATGTGTTTTAATTGAATATTAAATTGATATTTTTAGTATTGACTTATATTTTTTAGGGATTTTTAAAAGTTAATAGTAAAATAAGGGTTTTATATAGTATATGATTATCCTAGGATGGTCTATTATACATGATCATGTGAGAAATGATGTATTTCTAAGAACAAATTATTTTTATTAGATACATACACAAACAACCCAAACCAAATAAATCAAATTTGGTCATATTATTTTTTATCTTTTCTATAGATTTCATAAATATATATTAGCATCAAGTTATTTAATTAAATTTTATTTCTTTTATCTTGGGTTTATTAACGATGGGTTATGTTAATAATGTATTGTTTTGTTCAAATAGAATTGATTTTTTAGTTATTTTTAATTCAATTAAATATAGTTTGTTTTTTATGTTCTCTTTAAAAAAATATTTATTGAAAAAAAAAATTATATAAAATAATTGAACCAATACAAGAAATTGAATTGCAACTTAAAATAAATTAAACATAACTATAGTAAAATAATAAAAATACTATTGAACCAAAATAAATACATCTTAATAGAATTTAATTTAATAGAACCAAACAAAATATCAAAGAATAACCCAAAATATTCCTCATAGAAAAACATAAACATAATCTAAATAAATTAAAATTGATATTACCCAAATAGAATAAAACAATGTGAAACATATCTTCCCCTAATATGACTACTATATAAAGTATAAAAAAGACTAAAAGTAAATTAATTTGAATTGAACTAAAATGAAATACTGATAAATATATTGATTAGATCTAAATAAAATCAAAATTAAATTGATTGATTCATCCTAAAAGGAAACCAAGATATATAAATAAGATTTTATTTATTAGCATACTTGAAAAATAAAATGATTAGATTTGAAAAATAACAAACTATATGAAACTAAATACAAAATAATGGAATTGAACCACATTAAAATATAAAAATAAAAATCTATTAGAATCTAATAAGAAAACTAAATCTAATAATATCAAATTTAATTTAATGTAAGTGATAACATCTAACCCATTTAAAACTAAACCAAACGAAACTAAATATAATTGAATTTAATGAAAATGAAATACAACGTCCAAACATGACCAATATTGAACTAAAGAAAATAGAGTTAGATGAATGTAGACATATTTTCATTTCCATATGACATATTCAATCAAAATGAAAAAAAAATTATTTGTCTTAAAATAAATAAAATATATGAAATATTAATAATTAATTTATTTAATAAATATTAAATCTAAATATCCCAAATCATTTCATAATTTCAAAAATCAACTTTTATAACATGAACACATTTACACCTCCATTTTTATCTTTTCTAACATTGTGTCCCTCTCCCATGGGTATGATGATATTGTTATGGGTGACTCTCTAAGATTATATTACATTATAACCCCTTGATCTATATTATTTTTGGATTATTTTAATGATATATTTATAGTGTATTATGTGTAAAAAATTAATATTTTCTAGATAATTTCATGTTTAAACTGAACAATTTCATTGGTATTAACTAAAACAAAAAAAAGTTACACCACAAGAGATGCATTAAAATAAATTTATTTCATTAATTCTTTCTAATAAATTATTATATCCAAACCCATTAAATATAACAAAATAATCGGATGGTTTTATCCCAAATCATTACAATTTTACCACTCAATTTCAAAACAATGTTACAAAAATTAAAATCCCAAAACATTTACAAAGAAATTTAGAATTATCTAATATTCATTCTTGAAAAAATTCTTATTTGTAAACTCATATTCTAATGAAATTATATTTTTTCCAAATTAAATAATGTTTATTCAAACATACCATAACATATCTAAAAAAATCATGACTAAGACAATCTATATTGAATAAACCTAAATACAATACTACTATAAATAATATAATTTTTATAATTCTTTTGAAAATAATATATATCATATTTTTTTGAATTGAATTTCTTAAAATTAAACTAAATTAAAAAAACAAAGATGATAAACAGTGAACAAAAATAACATCTCATGTAGAGGTTAAACATTTTAAATAATTCATTAACTAAAAAATAAAAAATAACCATAAATATAACCAAAATAATTAAACAGATAAAAATTATTTTAATATAAATAATCCCAAACTAAATTAATTTATATTGAATCAAACTAAAATGAAATAATATGTTTTATTTTTACCTATACTGAAAAATAATTGTCTGAAACAAATGTGAGAAATTATCCAAATCAAAAAAAACTTAAATTGAACTCACCCAAACCTAGTCAAAAAAATAAAAAATGAAATATAATTATTATAAATAATTATAAAATTTAAAAATGAATATTACAGACTAGAAAAATAGAAATAATTTAAAAATATAGTAACCATAATCTACTAATAATAATTTAATTTTATTGATTCTATTTTTTATCTAATGGGGATAATATGATTCGGTATGATGAATTTTTATTTTTTTTTTTGTTTTGATTATTTGAATATTTTTTATAATTAGATAATTATTCAAATCCATACTACATTATTGAATAAATAATTCTTAAATTTTATGCCATTTGTTTTGGGAATTATTGAATATGGAAGGTCATGTTCCATGAGTGAAATAATTTGACTCAACAAGGAAGAAGAATGGTATGTGTGTAGTCAGTGATTATACACAAAAAAAATTCATCAATTATTATGGTAAATTATAATTTTAATACAAATTTTATAATTAAAAATCTAATTTATTTTCTAAATAAAGTACTTTTTAGTACCTTTATGAGAAAAAAGATGAACATTTCTAACCAAACAAATATTTAAGATTGATATTTGTTGAAAAGAACAAAGGGAGAGTGGCATGTCATCCTAAAAGGGAATAATCTAACTAGATATTTTCTTTCTTCAAGTTCATATGACATCTCTATTAGCATCTACATCCAATAGGCTCATAAAACCCATTTTATGCTAAAAAATGGTCTTCTATGAGTGTGAAAGACATAAAATGATCACCTATACGATACTGAAAGATAAAACATCTTTATGTTGATCATATCCATTAGTCTAGGTAAGGGTTATTGAAATATGTATGTTCATAGTTAAGTAATTCTATAATGAATTGGGAGGTGATGGTAGTTCTAACGGTGGTTTGATTGATAATATTCCTGGAAATAATGATGATGTTGAATATAATGATATTGATGACGATATTCATTAATAGACTGATAATCAAGATGGTTTTGGTGACGATGAGGGTGATATTGATTGCCTATATTATAAAAAATATTTTTGATAAAAAAATTATTGATGGTGTATGGTGACTAAAAATTATTGTATATATTTTTTTTGAATTTTTTTTTAATTACTCAACTAATGAAATATAAAATATAATTTCTATTCCATTCCTTGAATGTGTAATTTTATTGGTGTTTTTATTAGTTCTCATGTTGTCTATAAGATGGTATAGGAAGGTTACAAATTTTTAATGGGTATATTAACCTATATCAATTGTACAATAATCCATTGGTATATGTTTTATTCTAATGGTTTACCATGACCATTATTTTTTTTGGAGAATCTGATATTGATGCAAAATAAATTTTAATGAAACTTTTGGTATAGTTATATGATGACAAAAAACACCACATTGTTTATGGAACCTTTGTTTTAGCATATAAAAACAGTTTTAAACTATTAGTATATGTTTATTTTCTATTAGTGAAGTGAAAACCCCAATGGTGATACCTCTATCCTATCCACTGATATATGAGATTCGTATAAAAAGATCATATTTGTCATGGATGTATTGAAACCTTACATATTAATTATCACTTATCATTACCATATATATGAACTAATTATAAAAATAACACTATTAACAGTTATCCTAAATCTTAGTGGTCATAATTCCCCATGGTTATAATACCCATAGTTTATAATGTGAAAAGGCATAGATTTCCAATGATAAGTTCCTAACATTCTCATTTCCAAATTAAATAATTTTTATACACAATTATTAATATATATTATTTTTGAATTCATCACATAAAAAAAATTTAACAATTCCCTCAATAAATCCTTAATTTTTAAATGATTCTTTTGTATTTTACTATTTTTAAAGAAGGGGTGATAAAATTAAAATTGAAGCCTATGCATTTTATATTAGTGTGTAGATTATTAATCTAAATTTATCAACATTTACTATTTTAAAAGTTATATTAAATATTATTTAGTGAAGTGTAATTAAATATAATAAAATTTTTATGTACTACTTGATTAAAATATAAAAAAATTGTTGTTGAAAACCATGATTTACTTAATTATTAGTAGAATGAAAAATGTGAATTGTCAAAAATTGAACTAGGGCATAATTCTATTATAAAAGAATATTAAAATCCATTTCTCACCCATGAACTAAAAAAGAATCTATATTAGTGATGATATTCCTCATAATTCTTTGGAACCTTCCCACTTCTTCCATATAAAGAAATATTATCACATCTCCCAAATAGATTTCGTAATTTTTATAAAACTAGCTAAATTAATTTATTGATAAAAAATCTTATATGACATTATAACCACCCAATTATCAATTATTTTCTCTCAAAAATAAACCCAAGTATATCCATATATAATTATTTAAGAGGTTACACCAATCATGATGCAAGTGACACTAGTATTCTACCAATAAATAAATAATAAATTGATATATGAACATTAATGACATATTCTGCACACCAAGATTTTAAATATAATTGATTAAACCATGAAACATATTGAAAGAATATGAATTCACTATTTTTGGAGTGATATTAACTTACACAGAATAGTCTCTCTCATATTATAGGGAATAAGGCATTAAGATATAAACCTATCTATAAATAGTGATATTTTTTATACATCCACCTTTGTATCTCCATGTTAAGACTCTTATGATACTAAATGTTATAAAATAACCCTAGGGCTGAAAAATTGTGAGTACATTTCTTTTTTAGTCAGTTTATGTTACCATGTTAGTAATAATTATTAAACCTATCAATTCAGTATAAAAATAAATAGCATGAAGATATACAAATTCATGCTATTAATCATAATAAATTTACTCAATATAATTGAAATGTTTATGTCCAAGGACTATAGATTTATGGTGTGTCAATTTACTAATGAAAATAACCAACTCACTATCATGAGTATAACGATTATGACTTGTTTATTTCTTATTCTAAGGGTCACCAAATCTAAGTATACTTATACTCACTTTTTCATGATAATGTATGGTGAATCCAACCCTTTGAATTCGTGTAATGAGTAAATAAATTAACTTTCCAAACACCATAATAAGGAGGGGTTTTTACTATAACATAAACGTAAGGAATAAATCCAAATCTCATATATATTAACATTTTTATGACTAGTTTTAAAAAATCTATATCATCAAACCCCAATAAAAATTTAGGTCTTGCTATATTTTATAGTAATTTGTCTTCACTATTTTAATTTTATAAATTTTTTTAAAATATTCAGCCTCATTTTTATATGATTCACATGATTATTGGTCTTCAGAAACATCCATAATAATGGTGTAAAATGCTCAAATAAAGGCTCACCGATTTCTAAAATTTAATGTAGAGACAAAAACATAATTTGAGAAAAATTGTAGAAATTATTATATGGTACTCCTTTGCATGACATTGTTTCTTTTTAAACTACTTTTCCCAAAATAAAACCATGGCATGCATTACTCTACCTTCTTAAAGATTCACCATTTTCACCATTTTGATATTCATAGTTACGTTACAATACGATATGGACTGTTATTCACTATGTAACGGTTAAATGCTCAATAATTAAGATATGAAAAATTCATTTCTCCATAAAAATTATTTTTAAAATAGACATGATCATGATCACGTTGCCTTTTTTTATTAAAATGTCTAGAAATAAGAATAACAATAATAAAAACATAATTTTATAATGGAATTATAGAAAATAAACACATAAAATGGAAAATAACAATGAAATGGTATATCTAACTCATGTAATTTCATAATAATTTTAGAAAAAATAATTATCTATCAAAGATAAGGGTAACCCCCAATTTATATGTTGAAACAAAATTATAAAGAAGTAATACTTTAATTATAAGATGGAATATAGGGATTATCTTTAGCATCATTCATAATAAATGGCGTGGACTATGTTGGTAGATTATAAAATATGTCGTGGTTTATAGAATTACAATACACCTTTTAGTCATTCTATCAAATATCTTTGAATTTTTCCTTAATCACCATTCACTCAAAATAAAAAAATTAAATTCACCCTTATACTAAATATTAATTTTATCAACTGTTGTAAAAACATCATAAAAAAGACTTCTTACAACATAAAAAAAGTCTTGTTCCCTTAAATAACAATAATTTCTTACACACATAACATGTTTTGACCACATTTGAAAACTCACATCTATTAATCATCTTTGGTTCTAACATTCTTGGCTTGATCATCCAAGGTTATAAAATTTACACATATTGTTTTTTTAGATATCGAAATTATATTTCTATAATTCTCACATTCCTACACCTCAAAAAAGTAATATAATGTTTATCTATCACAATAATTTTATACGAAAAATAATTGGTATAGAATACATGATTTAAGAATTTACATTTATTATTACCTTGAACCATAAACTTATACTAGTTCAATATAGGACATCGTATCTTTCAATAATTGATGTTAATCCTCATATATCATATCTACTCCTTCATTTTGAAAAAAACTGCTCCCAAATCAAAGAATATTTCAACAATTTAATTTAATATCCACATAGTTTAATGTTTTACCCTATTTAAAAATAAACCGGAGGGAATTATTAATTTTTTAAATGAATAATAATTAATAAATTATTCACATATAGGTGAGAGTATGAACTTAAAATCATTAAAAATTATGTGGTGGTTACACAAATTAAATAATTAGATTTTTAAAAAATTCTAGTGTGCCTAATGGTTTTGTGGATACATTTTCTACATGATAAATTGTTCCACTATACTACACATCAATAAATTTGAGATCCAACTTTTATATGATAAATATATATATATATATCTCTCATATAATAATGTTATACCATATTTTAAAAAAATTAATTTCATTATTATTATCATAAAATATATACATTGTTATTCTTACTTATCTAACATGATCTTTTAACTATTCCTTCATCGAAATCTGTTGTGAGCACACTTTTTTTATCAATATATAATTTTCTACATCTTTTCTTAGCAGAGGACTATTTTTATTCTTATCATGATGATTAATATACTTTATCCCAAAGAAGATTATTTGGAACATATGAATTTTATATCCACAATGTTTCAAACCCAATATGAATCCAAATTTTTCATGAATTCAGAACCTTGTCATGAATAATATATCAACCCAAAATCTAGGTTACCAAGAACACAATTCAAGATTCAGTTTTAAATTTATTTAAATTCCTTTATTTTTTGAATCACTGAAAGCAATTTCTTAAACATGGATCTTATATTATATATAACCTCATTTCTATTATATATAATAATATTCTCATCATTCTTTATAATAATTGTAGAATCTATAATCATTTCATAATAATGATTCGCATATATTATTCAAATAATGAATAGAGTTGAAACATGTTTTTAATCGTTTTAAAAAAAGAAATTTTTATCTTGCATATATAGCATTAGAGGTAAAATTATATTGGCCCTTTTCATTAACATATATCTCTATAAAATAATTTTGATCCTTAGAAACATACGTTTTTATTTATTATAAGATAATATTTTAAAAATTCACCAATTAATTCATTTTTACCAATAAATATAATATCATCAAAAATTATTAGTATCGTAAAATATCCATTCATTGAGGTGTTTATATAATTTTTTGAACTAATATACCTCAATTGAAGTCAATATTCTTAAAATATGAACATAAAAGAGAAAACAGAAATTATATTTCTGAATTTAATTTAAATAATTACTAATATCAATGATATTCCTTTCATTCATCATCATAATGTAAAAACCCCGTTTATTGATTAAGTTATACATTCACTCTTGGTAATACATTCAATAATTTCATCATTACATCCAATTTTTCTGTCTTGAAACATAATTGAATTAAATCCATGAAAACATTAAAATTAATTCCATGAATTAAATTAATGAAAATGTATCCTTGATATTTTTTCCATCAATTTCAGTGTCTCCTTTACAAAAAACTATTATTTATTCTGGATAAAACTTCCACCATCTTCATAATTACTCACAAAAATCATTTTCTTCCAATAAAATTATGATTATTGAATATCATGACAATATTCTCTGTGTTATTTTTTTAGTTTTATAATTTTATGTATTCATGATTTAACTGATGAATTATCCCATACAACTTCATCGAAGTATTTTTTCCTAAAAATTACAAAATAATAATGTGGTTAAAATTTATCATTCAAAATGATTCCATTAGAGAATTTATTTCCCCTAAAATATTGGTCTCTTGAATATAGACTATCCACATCCTATATTAATTTTATTCCTAATTTAGTTAATTATAGACTTTATCATTTGAACACAACTTTAAATAATCCTAATTATAAATTAATTTAGGTTCTATAGAATTTTGATCCTTATATTACACTTCATAAATGGTTTTTTAAAAAAATAAATGCATGTTATTATAAATTCCATAAACATTTCTTACATCAATAATATATTTTATATTTTGACCCTCTTATTTAAAAAATATATATAATTTACTCTTTTTTGAATGATCATGAATTACACACCTATTACCTCTCCATAATTAATTTTTGTATATTATTATATCTGAATGTAACACTTAACTATAAATTCAATTTAATGATTAAATGATTGATTTATTCTATATAAAATCTCATATGATGATATATTATCACAATGAAATAAAAAACCTATTTTCTTATAAACTTTGTAACTAGTAAATATTCATTAAAATTATTCCATAAAATAGAAAAATCAATAAGTAGTGTTTCCTCAATGTTATTCACCATAAGGTTCCTCCTTTAACTAAATCCATTTAGCCAAGTACTTCTCTCTAACTAAACTTCATGATATATTTTATGTTTATTATTATATGATCCTGATCAATCTACTTGTTTATCATTTATCATGACCAAATATATTTCAATGAACTATATCACATATTAATTTTTTTGTATAAACATAATGTAAGATTTTTTTTCTAAAAAGATCTATAAAATATATAAAATTATTCAGTCTACTTTTACCATATATATATATATATAAGTTCACAAGAAAATTTACTATTAATCATTTCAAAAAAATGTTATGGTATTTTATTATGTGTCTTGTATGGATATTACACCATTTTTCATTTTATATAAGTATTACATGCCCATCATATATCGTTGTTATAATATAAAAAATATATCATCTCTATAAACAATAATATATATTATCCACATAAAATTGATGAATATGTCCAGTAGTTATATGAGATAACAAATATTCCTCTTCCAGAATTAAAAATATGATATCTCCTTGTAATATAACTAATAAAAATTATCATTGATTTCCTTTTAATATATAAATTCATCTCCTATTATCCTTTCAATGAATCAATCTTTATAATTAAATTTTTTATTGAATACTTGGTCATAATGTTGAGTCGTGCGTAATAGGTTATATTAAAAACCATATATTAATGAAAAAAAGATATTATTTAATTCCAATTTACCAAGACTTGTCATGTCATAGTCTCTGTTTTTTAAATCTATATCAATTTCAATTTCATCTATCACATCAAAGTGCCTCTATATTTATTAAAAAACATGATATTTATATTAACGGTTAAGGACATGAGCTATAAATTATCAAAAAACTAATTTTACAACTTTACTTAAGTGAAATTTAGTCGATGACATCCATTCCCTCCTAAGTAGTTTCTTTCTATGAGATTCTGTCTTGTGTTAATACATAGATGGGTATCTCCCTATTTTTATCAGAATTTTTTATCCATTATTCCTATAGTTAATTCTGAGAGAATATATTCTATAACAATATCAATATCATTATTTGTATTTCCATTATTTATGATCCAAATTTATTTTTTCTTCTTTTTCTTATAATAATACAATAATAGGGATGAGGCATATATTTAGATTAGTGTTACAAATTTTCATAAAATTACTATATTTGTTGAAGTGAATGATATTATTTCATTATATCTAGTTTCATAAGGACTGAAAATACTCATAGATACCTATTTCAAAAAGAAAAAATAATTAATTCCTTGACACACTAATCGGATAAATTTTAACATCATTGGTGGGGTTATGTTACCATTTTCACTCAACAAATTTTATTTATTTGATTAACGATTATATGTTTTGGAGATATTTTGATGATTTTACACGATATATTCTGCTAACTATTTTCTCTCTAATTTCCATTTCTTATTTTTTTTGATTATTTTATGATTCACTTTAATATATGATTCTTATAACACCCATAAAATAGTATCTTTTATTATTCAAGAAATATAAAACATATTTTCATCACAAATAGATAATTTTTATAAAAAAACCATTTTAAGCATCCCATTTTATATATTTTTATTTTAATTTCAGTATAGTGATTCATTTTCAATATTTTTAATTATTTTTACCGCCTATTCAAAAAATATTTTGATATTGTTTCCTTAATCGTTAATAAAATCATTAAGATTATTAATTGAATATTTATTATTAGTTAACTAGCTTCATAAAGACCACAATTTCTAAATGCATTCATTATAAAATTGTACGATATTCCATAAAAATTATCTTATTGAGTTATATTCACATTGAATTAATAAAATTACTATATAGATTCCATAAAAACACCACAACTATCCTATTTTTCATCCATTAAAAATATCTTTCACAAAGTTGAAATTCCATCTCCCCAATACAGTCAAAATAATATTTTGGTTGACCTTCATTGATTATAGATTTATCTATTTAAACTAAATCTATCATATCATCCCTTAAATATAAAATAATATTAACTTTTAATTTTCAATAAAATATCATCATTAATAGTCTATTTCTAAATGAAATTAATTTCTTTAAATTTTTTCCTAAGATGATTTCTAAAAAATGATTCTTCTAATTCCTTTAATTATTTAATATGTACTTAAAGTAACTAGCATCTCTGTCAGTCCTTCTGTGACAAATGACTATATATTTTCAGACTTTTCCATATTTTAATTGTGCTATCAATATATTTCCTTCATATATCCATTTCCCTCAAATTAAAATTCAAATAACTAAAATTCATCACTAATATATTTTTAACCACATTTATTATTAATTATATCTATATTATTTATTTAATTAAATTTTATCTTATAATTTGAGTTAATTTTATACCATTCTAGTTTCTCCTACATTCAATATAAATATTGATATTTTACACTTTTCCAATGGTTGTAAGACATTGGTAAAGGCCTAGAAACCATGGGTATATAGTATACCAACAGTTCCATCAACTGTGGGAAAGTAAGGCTTGACAATAGGCCTATACCAATTGTTCTGTGAAAACTGTTGGTATAGGTGTCCAAATAGAGGGTATACCAATGGTTTTCTACAAACCATTGGTATATGAATGTTAAAGTATAACATATACCAACAGTTTGTAAACCGTTGGTATATGTGTGTTATACTTATACCAACGGCTATAAACTGTTGGTGTAGAGGGAATATGGAAAGCCATAAGGCTATACCAACGATTTTGTTATAACAATCAGTATAAACCTATACCAACAGTTATAAAAAAAACATTGGTATAGTTATATTGTAGTATCTATACCAATGGTTTTGAAACGGTTGGTATACAAAAGCTCAACTCCACAACAGTAGGCCCCTCTTCCTTCTTCAGACCTGCAACAAGACATCAACCCCTCTCCCGACCTGCAACAACACCAATACAAAATCCCCATCCAAAGTATTCAAAATTTAGAATTAATTCCAGAATTTATAAATTTATAAATTTAGAAACTCAAATGAAATAACACCCATAAGAGAAAAAGCCTACATGTTATAGGAAATGCAATAACACCCATAAGAGTATTCCAAATTTATAATTCATTCCTCACTCAAACCACAAAACCAACACACATAAGAGTATTCAAAATTTAGAATTCATTCCTCACTCAAACCACAACACCAATACACACAAGAGAAAAAACCTACATGTTATAGGAAGCATATGTGATATTTAGTCATGGTCATGGGTTGAGTATCTTAAAACCAACAGAAAAACATGGGTAGAGTTGCAAGGATCATGATACCCATAAGATATATAATGGTAGTGGTAATGTTCTTCAACCAAGGATGAGTTATAGGATGCACATGGTATGTTTATATTCCTCTAATGATTATGTATCCTCGTATAAATGGTGTATGATGTGTTAGTGGGAAACATTTTCCAATCTCGATATATGTGATTGGTTATCAGAATAGCCTACATATTTTTTATAGGCTATTCAATTAGAATAAGTTGGTATGTTGCTAATTCTAATTTTCTCTCCTGGGTGTGATGTGAGATGAATCCCCATCTTGGGTAGTGGGTATGAATATTAAATTAAGTCTTTCGTATTGGGTTCCCAAAGGGACTTTGGTTTGGTCATAGAACCCATTGTTTGAGAATGGAATTGAGGTGATCCATGGGGATATGGCGTCACCATATGTATTCCTCACCATTGGTGTATTTTTATAAGACATTGAAACTTATTTTTCAATAATCAATGTGTAGCTTGTTGTCCAATTTGTTATATGGTATGCTTGAGTGTTCATAGGTTTCATTTGAAATCACGATAAGATATTTATTTCTTGTATGTTATTGTATAGAATGAACGTCCCATGATTGAGAATTAGAACATGAGTGTTAGTGCATGTTCATGATCGGATGTAGAGACTCATTCTTAATATATTCAAAATATTAAAACAAATTTAACCCTTACTGATTTGGAGTGTAGAACTAAAAAATTGATTGACTTCAGATGGATCTATAGGGAGGAATGAGTTCCCTGCTTGAGTAAAGAGAGAGGGATCTTGTTTTGACCAAATCAAAATAGAAAATTACAAAAAAATAGAGGAATAAAAATAGAAATTACAGATTAGAACTAAATAATTGATTGGGGGCTGTTCGGGGGTGGGGGCTGTCTGGGTGGTGCGTGGGGATGTCTGGGGGGAGGGAGGGGTGTCCGGGTGGTGCAGGGGGCTCTTCATGGGGTGAGGGTTGTTCGAGGTGAGTGGGGGGCTGTCCGGGGGGGGGGGGGGGGTGGGGGGGGGGATGTCCAGTGGGCGGGGGGTGGGGGGGGCTGTCCGAGGGGTGCAGGGGACTGTCTGGGGTTGAGGTGGGATGTCGAGGGTGGGGGGTTGTCCGGAGTGTGTTTTCGGCCACGACGATCACACGACACCTCTGATTAATGTGTTTTCTGGCCGACCATTTCACAATTAACCCACTCTTTTTTGTCATCAAATTTCATTGTATTCCAAGGTCGTTCTGCCAGTTTTGACTACCCCACACATGCTTTTCAAGCGTGCCAAACACCTAAAGAACACATATTCTACTATGCCATGCAAACTGCACATCCAAATGATGTGTAGTCTTTTCGTACACCTCATTAAAAATAATTAGGGTGTTTTCATGGGATTTCAAGTCATTATGATATCGTTTGGTATGTATTTGACCGTAAAACACATGTTTTGGTCATTTACAACATATGGAGTATGTTATCGTCCACCGCAGTCACACGACAACTCTGATTGACGTGAATTCTGCCCGACCATTTCACAATTCACCTCCCCTTTGTTTTCGTCTGATTTTATGGCAGTTTGAGGTCGGTTGAATGGTTTTGACCACCCCCCCCCCCCCCCCCGCACGCTTTTCAATCGCACCAAACACCTAAAAACACATATTCAGTCATATCGTGCAAACCGCGCATCCTAATGACGTTTCATCACCTCATACACCTCAAAAATTAAAATTAGGGTGTTTTTTATGATTTCAAGTCATTTCGATGTCATTCGGTATGCATTTGACCATTAAACGCATGTTTTGTCCATTTACGACATACAGAGTGTGATTTCTGCCACTGTAGTCACACGACACCTCTGATTGATGTGTCGTCTGGTTGACCATTGCACAGTTCACCCACCCTTTTTTTCATCTGATTTCATGAAATTCTAAGGTCGTTCGTCTTGTTTTGATCACCTCACACACGATTTTCAAGCGTGCCAAACACCTAAAAAACTCATATTCAGTCGTTCTGTGAAAAGCACATGTCTGAATAACGTGTCGTATTTTTTACACCTCATAAATAATAATTAGGGTGTTTTCATGTGATTTCAAGTCATTCTGATGTCATTGGGTATGTATTTGACCGTAAAACACACGTTTTGGCCATTTACGACACACAAAGTGCGTTTTCGGCCACCGCGGTCACACGATACCTTAAATTGATGTGATGTCTGGCCGAACATTTTTCAATTCACACACCCTTTGTTGTCGTCTAATTTCATGGCATTCTGAGGTTGTTCTTCTGGTTTTGACCACCCAATGCACGCTTTTCAAGCGCGTCGAACACCTAAAAACACATATTCAGCCGTGGCGTGCAAACCGCACATCCAAATGACATGTCTTCATTTCATACACCATAAGAATAATTCTAATGGTGTTTTCGTGTGATTTCAAATCATTCCGATGTTGTTCGTTATGCATTTGTCCGTTAAATGCATGTTTTTGCCATTTACGACACTCGTAGGGCATTTTCGGCCATCATGGTCACACGACACATCCTATTGACATTTTTTGTGGCCGACCATTTCACAATTCTCCCACCCTTTCTTGTCGCTTGATTTTAGGGCATTCTAACGTCGTCCGGCCAGTTTTGACCACCCGACGCACGCTTTTCAAGCGCCCCAAACACCTAAAAACACATATTCGATCGTGCCTTGCAAACTAAACGTCCAAATGACGTTTTCTCCTTTTACTCCTCAAGAATAAAAACTCTGGTGCTTTTGTGTGATTTAAAGTCATTCCGATGTCTTTTGGTATGCATTTGACCGTTAAACGCGTGATTTGGCCATTTTACAACATGCAAAGTGCATTTTCGGCAACCGAGGTCACACGACACCTCTGATTGACGTGTCGTCTGGCTGACCATTTCATAGTTCACCCACCCTTTTATTTGTCCAAATTATGGAATTATGAGGTCCTTTGGTTGGGTTTTACCATGCCACGAATGATTTTCAGGCATTCCAAACACTTAAAAACACATATTCAGTCGTACCACGCAAACTGCATTTCTGAATAAGATGTTATCTTTTCGTACACATCAATAATAATAATTAGATCATTTTCTTCAAGTATCTACACATTCTGAATGAGTTTGGTTGGTTTTTCATATGTCGGTTGTTGTTTTCAATTAAAATGTAGTCCATTTCAAAGGAAAGTGAGAAACTTTTAGTGGTGCCAGCTATACTGTGACTCAGATTGTGGAAGGGTTGACTCATACATGTCATAAATGACCCATGGATCGTTGTCCTAAAGATTCAATAGAATCTGATTTCATTTGTTCAGTTTAAAGTATTTTAGTTCTTGTTTTCACTTAAAATCTTGTCCATTTCAATTATAAGTCAGATAGTTTGAGTGGTGCTGGCTACACTGGCCAAATTATTGAGGAGGGGTTGACTTGTACACATCAAATATGACCCATGGATTGTTTTCCAAATGTTTCAATAGAATTTCAATGCCGTTGGTTGGTTTTCCGTATATCAGTTGTCGTATTCACTTAAAATGATGTCCTTTTGAATCAAAAGAGACACCTTGATTGGTGTTGGCCACATCGTGACTCAGATTGAGGTAAGGTTGACTCGTACACATCCAAAAAGACCCATGGATCATTGTTTTGAGTTATCGACATAATATGAATGCATTTGGTCAGTTTTCCATATGACAGTTGTTGTTTTCACTTAAAATGTTGTCAATTTCAAATAAAAGTGAGACACTTTGAGTGGTGTCGGCAACACTGCGCCTCAGATTGAGGCATGGTTGACTTGTACTTGTCACAAATGACTCATTTATCATTTTCCTAAAGAATCAACACAATTCGAATGTGTTTGGTCTATTTTCCATATTCCAGTTGTTTTTACTTAAAAGGGTATCCATTATAAGCAAAAGAAAGACACTTTGAGTGGTACCGACCACACCGTGCCTCTGATTGAGTCGGGTGGGGGGTTGTCCAGGGGGCTGTCCGGGGTCTAGGGAGGATGGTGTGGGGGCTTTCCGGGGTCCAAGAAAGAGGATGGGTAATGTATCTAAATATTTATCTAGGTATCATACATCAAATTCCGACCGGACTGCAAACCGCCATGGGGTGTCATCCTGGAGCAGGTCCAAATCACAGCATTACTGCAGCATGATTATGGTGTGACTGTGGCGTGGCAACTACGTGACTGCAGCGTGACCGTAGCCTAATCGCTGCGTGACAACAGCGTGACCACGGTGTGACCGCGGCGTGAGTGCGAGTCATGTCAATAACTCGAAATCTACAGTCATCAATAATGGTGCCTTGCCTCGTCATTGAATCAAACCATTTACATTTCATCATCGTGACTCGACCATGCGATTGATAATCCAAAATTATTATTATCTCCATGACTACATAATAAGATACATTTTCAGAATGAGGTCTATTATCTGATGAACTGGCATAATAGTTTGTTGTGTTAGTTAGCATAACACCATCATGATGTGTTCTCATGTTTCTTGCTCGTTTAGTGATAATAAATTTTTAACCATTGATTACAAGTGATTTACAAGAACGATCCATGGTATTAGGACTAAAATACAATGCTCTTATTTGCTATGAAACAAAGTCTGTAGGCAAACTCAATACCTGAAATATAAACAAATAGTAAACTTAATTAAATATTATATTTATTTAGTTATTATAGAAATATTCTTACCTTCAATTTCAACCAAGAAGAAAACCCTTTACTAGGAAAATTATCTTTCCTTAGAAACGATAATCAATGATGCTTTCTAAATATCAATTATTTATGTTCCCTATATATAAAAATAATGATATTTTAACAAAATATTAAAATTCCCAGAGATAAGATATGAGATACATGTACAATTTACTTACATGATATACTCATCGAACAAATCACAATTGAACAACACTGTGTGATGTGCCATATCTCGCTCTTCAAGGCTTAATGTCGTCAATGAATATGATCCCAAATTTCCTCTTATCTGAGGAAGTGATGGAAAACTAGGATCAATTTTCTCATACTATTCTTCGTCATTTCTCATTGGTCTGTTTATTCTCGTACTATGATCGGACAAATACATTGAGCAGAAATCCATATATTTTTGAGCCATGTAACTGTTCACAATAGAACCTTAAGGATAATTCATGTTTTGAAAATATGATTTCAATGCGTACATGTTTCTTTTAGTTGGATACATCAAACAGAAATCAACGGGTCCTCCAAGAAGTATTTCGGTCAAAATTTGGACAGTCAGATGCAACATGCACGTAAAAAATGATAGAGGGAATATTTTCTCTAACGCACACAAAATTAATGCAATATCTGCCAATAATTTTTGCAAGAAGGATTTGGAAAACCTCATAGCACAAAGATATCTAAAAAAAGCACAACTGAATAAATGAGACTCATACATTATTGGACAAGAGATGAGGGATTTCTATTGGAATCAACTCATGTGAAAGGACGTGATAATCATTAGTCTTCAAAGATTTCAGCTTTACCTCTTTTTCGTTGACCCGTTTTTATATATTGAATGAATAGCCATCAAGAAATTTAATAGTATCTATCACTTCTAGGAATTTATTTTTTCAGTAGGTGTCATCACATAAGAAGCACATGGAGCATGCCATTTATTTTCACTGATACAGAAAGGATGCAATTCTGGTCTGATCCCCTAATCTACAAAGTCACACCGAGATCATAAATCATCTTTTCTCTTACACTTGACATTTAGAAGAATCAAAAGAAACATTTCACATATATTATTTTCATTATGCATTACGTATAAGCAATGATGTAAAAAGTTGGTTCACCAATACGACAACTCAAACAATATAATCTTCTTCTTCCAATTGTAACAGGTATCATTGGAAACATTTTTCCTCTTTCTAGATTTCATTACACCCCTCCCAAATTAATAACTGAAATATTTCAATTCATTAATCACATTGGTTCCAAAAATACGCTGAGGTGGATTGTCAGTCTCCATGGTATTGTAAAATCTTCGATGATTTTTCTATTTGGATGGTTCATTGGAAAGAATAGTTTATGTCTAATAAAACTAAAACTATGGCGATATTTCAGTCATCTCGATCGAGTATTCTTGAAAAAAATAAGAAATGATAATTTTTCTTTTGTGCACCATCCAGAAATCATTTCATAAGAATGAAAATCATTGATCATCTACATAAGCGCTGCATGCATATGAAATATGTCTTTTGAACATGCATCGTATGTAGGCACACCCACATCCCAAAGAAAATTTAACTCTTTTATTAAAGGTTGAATGTATACATCTATATATTTCGAGGATCAGAAGGTCCAGATATTAGTATACTCAAGAAATTGTAGTGATTTTTTTATACACAACCATGGGGGAAGGTTATAAATGTGTATGAAAACCGACCATGTTCTATGAGAAGAAAGCATATTCTCAAATGGATTAAAACCGTCATGTGAAAGAACCAGTCTCACATTACGCACATCAGCTTCAAATTCAGGATATTGAGCCTAAAATCTCTGCCATGAAAATCCATTTGCAGGGTGAACTGACTCTTCATTGTTTTTTTTCACTCGGTGTCATTCCACCGCATTTTGACTGATATTTCATTAGACATGAAAAGGTCCTTTAATCTGGGGATCAATGGAAAGTGCCAAATTACTTTTTGTGGCACACAAGATAGTGTTCCATCATATTTTAGCTTCCATTGGGAGGTTCCAAATTTGATTCAATCATTTCATTGAGTAGTTTCCTCCCAAAATAAGCTACAATCATTCGGGAAAGCATGAACTTTTTTTTTGAGAATCCATGTTCATATACTAACTTCCATTCCATATAGTGGTTTGAGAGAATATCTGTATCATCTGGAAGTAAGCCCTTCAAAAAGGTAAGAATGTATTAAATTGTAGTATTTTTAATCCCCTACATAGTTTTCCCATGAAGAAATCGGATTAAAAATTCATGCTTTTTCATTTTACCACATTGCTGATGTACTGGAGTCGTCGCAAGATCATTCAATTTTTTCACCCTATCAACATCATCATTTTTATTAGATGCATCATGTGTGCTTGTATTGAAATATTATTGGGTGGAAATCCTTTCCATATAATTATTCCAAATAAATGGAAACTGATCATATATCAAACTCTACAATTCAGTCCTACAATTTGGATTATCAACATTGTGAGGTTGCATTTTCTCTCCATTGTGATATCACAGATAATAGTTTGTTTGGAAACCATATTTGGTTATATGATAGCTAACTGCTTCACGACTCAACTAAGCTCTTCCAACATAATTAAAATATGGGCAGTGTATGCAACCACTATCTGAAGCCTTGTCAAATGAAAAATCTAAAAAGTTGTTCAAGTTATTTTGAAAATCAGTCGAAATACGACAAGTTTCGTACATCCAACTCCTATCCACTAAGTAAAAAATTACAATAAGTCATTTCAAAGAAATTCAATAATATTGAAGTTCAATCAAAAAAATATTTAGGTAAATGAATTTTTTTTTTCAATAAATAAAAGAATAACTTACACATTACTCTATATGAGAATCATATTAATAAATAAAACAAAATATATGTATATAAGAATATAAGATACAGAATTTCTAATGCCTATATTCGAGGATTTTCTAGTAAGATATTAGAAGTGGATCCTAGAATACATAATCCTTAAGGGTTTTGTTGGGACTAAATGATTTTTTTACTTTAACTTCTTCAGTGAGATCAGGATGAGGAGTAGGATGAGGATCACATCAAAAGTAGTTATGGCCTGATCAAGTTTCACCTTAACAATGGATTAATGGATCCTAGGTTTGGGGCCATAGATCACAGGTTGGTAGGGTGTATTAATTGAATCATGTACCAATTAATTTTAGATAGGGTCCTTCAATAGTTATAGGTATGTATTTGATTATATTATTACTATTAGTTCCATAATGTACTACTCTGTCTTCACATTAATTAATTTCTGATCTCATGTTTTATTTTTAGTGGTTCTTGATAGATTTTACCCCTATTTTTAGGGCCTTAATACAAGCATTTAGAAGAGAATAGATCATTATTAGAAATAACCAATGTTTCCTGTAGTGGTTGTATGTTATAGACATTAATGGTTTATCATGATCCAATATATTAATAACATTGATGTTATTTTTGGTACGAGATAGTTTAATTATTATAAATTTCACATTGAATTTTATAATTAGTGGATTTATTTTACCACCCCTAATGACTTGGAGTACATTATTACTTGGGATTGAAACCTAGTGGTATGCAGAGCATATCCATACCTAGCCATGACTGGGTCAATTATGGAATTTATGGTAGGTGTGGTTCTAAGAATTCAGAGGCACTGATGTTCGGGGTCCAGGGAGGAGGGTGGGGCTGTCCAGGTTCTAGGAAAGAGGGGGGGATGTCCTGGGTTAAGAAAGGTGGGTGGGGGTTTTCCGGGGTCCAGGGAGGAGGGGGCTATCTAGGGTCCAGGAGGGAGGGTGGGGGGTTGTTCGAGGTCTAGGGAGGAGGGTGGGGGCTATCTAGGGTCTAAGAAGGAGGGGGTTGTCCTGGGTCTAGGAAGTAGGGGGTTGTCCTGGGTGGACCTAAAAACACTGAATGGGGTTCTAATCTATAGTTCTGAGAATATATTATCCAAATATACAAAGATTCCACCTATAAACATGACAACTTTAAATCGGTGCCTACAGTAATTTCATGACATTTAAGGGATTTATATTTTTTGAAAATCCTATACATTATAGTGATGTTCCTGAATGATGGTTTTTTTCCCATATGTGTATGAAATTCAGTAACGATGATGATTTATTCCATTTAACAAATGTTATAGTGTAAGTTTAGGATGGATTATTGCATTTAACCAGTGATCTAGTTTATTTTTAGGTGAGGTGAGTTAGAAACCCTGTTATGAATGTCATTAGAACATGGGTACTTCCATTTATCCATGAGATCTTAAATTTCATGGATGAAAGTGTTTTGGCTAAGCTAATTACTACACAATCTATAGTATGGCCAACACATCATGTGGGCATACCCATGAAATAAAACCATGTGTAAATGGGACATTTTTAGCACCCCATTTGGCCAAACATACTTTTCACCATAAGGGATAGTCCATGTATATTTACATGGCTATCCAAGTCATGTACTATTTGTACATTCCCGTGTACATTCCCAGGACACTAAATTATCGTAGATACAATGTCAACCATTATACATGCCATGTGAACCCTTATACCATATCGTCATTATTACAACCATTAAAAACAACTTATTAAACAACATAACTTGTCAAAATAATCATATTTAACATAAATCAATAATAATATTGGACATATCAAGTAAAATGAAGTCATACTATATTACATCCAAAATTACCACCCACAATCATGATTAATGACCACAAAGATCCCCTTTTGGCCAAATAAAAAGTGAAAAAAACATCACTTATAATCAAATTGAACAAAAATCAATAATAATATTTGATATATCGAGTAAAATGAATTCATACTATATTAGATCCCAAATGACCACCCACTACCATGATTAATGACCACAAACATTCCATTTCGGCCAAATCAAAAGTGAAAACAAACGCATAATTACAGAACAAGAAAATCGAGGAATCACTTGTAGATTTGATGTGTAGAAGAAAAAAAATCCTTGATTGAAGATGGATCGATATGTGGAATAACTTTGTCAAGAGGAAGATTGAATTTAGGGCACCAATCCAACAGAGCAGAACTGCAATTGAGTGGAGGGGGAATGGATGCACGATCTGTATTTAGGGTAAATGTTTTCCAATGGTTTTTAAAAACCAATGGAAATGTATTCCTTTACCAATGGTTTAAGTAAACCATTTGTAAAAAAGTTATATGGAATACCTTTGCCAACAACTTTTCAAAACCGTTGGTAAAAGCATGTATAAAATAATCTATACCAATGGTTTACATAAACTGTTGGTATACATAGCCATTCCCAATGGTTTACATAAACCTGTGGAATGTAAGTGTTGGAAAAAGTGGAATTTTACATAGTGTATGTCACCAAGATAAGTTTATAAAAGTTATGATAGAATTACTCCATATTCCCAAATAGGTTTTCCAAGAATATTATATAGTATAAAAGAGTTGTTCTTTTAAATATTTTATATAAAAACAATAAACGCGTTATTTTATCTATATGTCCTTATAGGGATCCAAAAAACATTAATGAGATGGTTGAAACCCCAATTATTTTTTCCACAGGGTGTATATTCAAATTATAAAACATATTGTGAACAAATTGTAGATTTTAATCATTAACAATTTCGTATTGTTAATAAAAATTAGATGGAATTTATTGAATTATTTTTTTGGATTTTATAACTCGTTACCTTCATGAAAATTTTAATTCAAAGTGGTCTTGATATAGTAATTTTTTCTTCACGTCAATATTTTGTGGCTCATTATCATTTTTATTAAAAAAAATCAAGATCAAATAATTTTTTCATTTATTATATAAGAAAAATAATTAAACTGGATACATCATAGATGGGATATCATATAATTTACCTAAAGTTAATTATCACATTAATAACATAGATTGATACCATTTTCTGCCATATTATTCTCCATTTCGACACTATCCTTGAGTGAAACTGACCAAATTGTAAAATTGGGGCTCTGTTACTAAATTTTTTTAATTTATTTTTTAAAATTTAGGGGTGAATTGGGAGGAAATAATTTTATCATAAAGTGGGAATTAATCTCAAGATATAAAAACTTCTTAAACATATTTATTAAAATAATACATTTATAACATCCAAATATTAAAATTGAAATTCAATTTCACATGAATTTTACAATGTCAACTACTAAGGGATGCAACTAAGGAGAATAATATATTGTTTTCAAGGTGTACCATTGAAAAATAATAACTCAAGATGATTATTTACATCATTAATCACTGCCATATATAATGGTAACTCTCTATACATCTCATTATCTCTCAAAACATTATGAAACTTTTATAATAATACATATAAAAAGTTATTAAAATTGAGTGTTCCAAAAAGATTTCAATACACCACTACAAATATGGGATTTTACTCTAACAATAAAATTATGAAAAAATAATTATAAGTGTGCCCAATTTTTCCCATCATATATCACTAAATTTATAGATCCTTAATTGAATCACTTGTTTTTTATATATCTCCCTCTATTTTTAAATAACACTTCCTTTATTTTAATAGGAAAAATTCCCCAAAACACATCAACTTAATTTTTACCAATGAAATTTTTTAAACATATATATTATTTTAAATCAAAATCATCACATAATGGATAAAACATTTATATACATTAAATGGAACAAAAATATAGTTTGTATAAAACCCTCAACCACGTAGTCATTGTCCTATTAAACAAGACATGGTTCCCTGTCAAACTATATCACCATTAAAACAATTTAATATATTAATCAACCATCAAAAAAAGTATCCATTTAATTATCTTTATATTCAAAACATTATCAAACATTACATGGTTTATTTATCACTATTTTGGGATTTAATTCCAAGAACCAATTATATCCCCAATTAATATCACTAGAGTAATGACATACCCTATAAGCTCATCAGAGGTCACATTTCCTTTTTTATATTACATTGTAAAACCATGGTCATTTAAATGTAATTTACTATTTTGGAAATTAGTTTTTTAAAATAAGAACATGAACTATGATGTGATATATAATTCAGTTTATCAAACTCATCCATTTTTAAACATATATAATAAAAGTAAATTGTTCTCCCCCAAACACCATAAAACTATAATTTTTTATCCTAATACTATAAAAATTATAAATCATGGTTTCTGTCATCCTATGGTGTCTTGTGATTCTATCATACATCATTAACAAATAATAGTGACCAAAACCATAGTGGACTCTATAATAAAACATAATATATTTATCCATAACTTGGGTTTTCCATTTTTCATCAAACATCATAAAATAATTTTTTTATCACCAATCTCTAAAAATCATGTCATATAAATTTCCCTCAGAATATAGCCTCATTACACAATCCATAGAATCCTAAAAAAACCCACACCAATCATTTTAAAAATTTTATGAGGTCATATTCTTATAAATGAATACAATTTACAAAAAACACAAAAAATTATGATAAAACATAAATATCATCCAATTTTATGGAATTTGTTATTATCATTATTGAATTGAACATCAATGGATTTCAACTCATCAATTTATTATAATAATTGAGAGTGAATTTACTTTTTATATATTAAAAATAAATTAATAAAATAAATTGTGTTTATTTATATGGATTAAAGTTCATTCATCATATTTCAATCACCATAGACCTATCAAGAAATAAAACATTATGTCTACATAATAAATTAATAGGCTAGTATATTACATTTCATATAGTATAATACAACTCAAAGTCATAATAAAATATATATTCCACCAATATCCACTTAGAAAAACTCAAAAAAATTCATGTAATGATATTTGATAGACTATTACATTATTTTAATACAAAAAATAACACATTAATTAGGTAATTCTACAAAAATGGAAATAGAAACCACCAAATAAAATATCATGATCCTTGGTGGAATTATTATCCTCTTTGGATGTAACTTCTGGTATTTAAAAGATATTAGTACCAAATCATTCATCCATACACAACATTAAAAAAGATGGAAAGGGTTTTATTAATCAACAATAATTACTCTCCCATTGTGAATAAAGGATAATTTTTTTAAATACCCATACTCTATCAAAAATCATTATTTCCTAAAATATTTTAATTTAAAGGTTATAGAACTAAAATATTCCATGATATGAGATATATTATATATGGTCCTTTGGTAATAACATTCAACACAAGTATAAATATTTATCTCCACAACATTATTAGTTAATACCAAAAAAATCCACATTGAATGATTAATAAACTCTTAAACCAATTTAATACATTAAAGGGTTATGTAAATGAACCACATGGTTCGAAAACATTCACATAGATAGCTTATTTTAATTTTCTTTCTAAAGATGAAGCCATAATGTTTTCATGAGATATTCTCAATATAAATCACCTATTTTGAATCCACTAAAAGATAATCAATAAAAACCTCCATCCCCATAATGAGAACTAAAGAAAACCCAAATTAATCAATCCAAATAAACATATATGTAAATTCAATAGTTCAAAATGCATCACTACCAACTCAAAATTCCTACCGTGATACCAGTAAGAGAGATTCTAGATATCCTTCAATGTTATATATATATAATAATATCCTGATCACATATAGATATTTGAGAACCCTAATGATCCATTAAATTTATATAACTTGTCTCAAATACTTGATAGTTGATACTGGTTTCTACACATCACATAGTTTAACCACATTTACTACACACAAATTCAAAAAATTACATCTACCTTCATTATAAAAAACTAGGTCACTCCATCTAAATACACTATATTAGATAACCAACTTATATAATATATTTCAAATCTATATCCATAATTCCTATAAAAATAAATGAAACATCCTATAAGATGACACAAATATGTGGGTAATTCTGGGATTTAACTCTATTAAAAACATTATCTAATATGGAGAGGGTATTTTTAACATATAATTATACTTGAAATTCTTCCATGACTCATAATAACTCTTATATCATCACATCATTAAAATTCAACAATTATCTAGAAAAAAAGGATGCAATAGGCCCCCTTATTCTATCATCAATCAAAGGATTTATATAACCAATGAATTTTACACACGCACATTCTATATCTTGGAATATTTGTTGTTAGTTGTATTATTTAATAATTAATTTCATATAATAAACCTAATGAAATAAAAAAATTAAACTAAAGAATATATAGTTAAATAATAACTCTAAATGATATGTCCCATCAAATAATATACTTATACCCGCCATGTGTTTTCCATGATCCTAGATTGACCAATAACTAGTGTAGAAATTAGAAAGTGTTGAGAAATACCATTCACATATAATGGAAAAAACATAACTCGAGTGGAAAAGGTAAATGAGTTCAATATATTTATCCATACAAATCAAGGTGTAATATAAATAGTTGACTACTCAAATATTGTTTAATAATATTATAAAATTTAACTCTGACTCATTAATCTATTATTGGAATTCACCTCCAATTATTCTCTTTTCATACTGAAAGATAAAAAAATATTCATTGATTGAGGTCCTTAAGAAAATCAACATCCCTTGGTGATTCAATACATATACCTTATCTAAATGGTGGTACACAAGATTGAATACCCAACTATACTATATATGGTTAAGGCTGTAATTTTTATTGGCATGGAGTATGTAATTAAGGATGTGTATCATTATATAGACTTCTAGATCTCAATTGAAAATTGGGGAACATTGGTAACATATAATATTAGTTTTCACATTCATCGTTGAAATTAAAATTCATACAATTGATTATGGTTTAATATTATGAACTATATCTCAAAAAACTACTTGAAATAGGAATAAATTAGAACCATCATGGGTGATATCCTTGATTTCAAAAAAAATTAAACCCCAATAAAAATAATTCATAATAAAAATTGTATAATGAATATCCTATTAAATAAAATATATCACTAAGAATGTATTCTCAATCACATTAAATTTCATAATAACCATTGTGTATGTGATCAAGGGAAAATGAGAAAATTTATAATATATCTCTGTTTGAAAATCTCCATCGAGATTTCATGCCCACTATTTAACATCTATTAATATGTCTAAGGAATACCATAGGAGGTTTAAGAATTTAACTTTGAACTCTTATAAGATTCAACACTACTATAGGATAGATAGTATTTATTACTTCTACATATCATTAAACATTAATGATTAAATCATATTCCAAAACTCATTCCCAACTTACTTCTATGATGACTTTAAATCATCATGATCACTAAGATAAGGGATCGACCACTTATATGACACAATCCCAAATTAAATAAATATATAATATAATAAAATGTTTCACTCACACTAAAATAAGTCAAATATTAATCTCAAACTTTCCATTCCATAAATACATGAATTAATTAGAGATAAATCCTTTATTTCTTGATATATTATTTCAATAAAACTCATGATAAACCATCTTACATAAATAAATATCTTTATAACAAATTTTTATATGAACATCCTAGGAAAAATATTACACATCTCCCACCTAAACTCTATGATTTTGTTATCCACCATCCCTGTATATAATAAAATGATAAAAACACACTCCTAGATCCTACAAGATTAATGTTTTCATAGATTAGGAACATATATATCTTACTGAATTATAAAACATCGATTTTTTTAATAATATTCATTATAATTAATACCATATTATTGATATCATGTATTATAAAATAATTTATTACTAAATAGATTATAAATACATGAAAAGGGTGGTCTTAGACACTCAATAAGTGGTAAAAAAATGCGATAACAATCCAGTCAATAGTGTTTATTATTATTATTTAAATAAAATAAGTGATCACAAAACAATAATATATGTATGAAAATATAATCCTAAAATAATACCCTGGAGAATAATAATTATGGAGTATAACATCAGTAATCTCATTGGGATTTTGGAATAAAATAAGAACACAGGAGATAAATATCTATAAAAACTCAAAACATATGATAGGATTCTTTAACAATAGAATTATAACATAATTTACCTAAAATAATACATCACATCCTTGCATAAAATTGTGATAAAATTTATATTACTCATCTTAATAACTGGGAATTATCCTTAAAGCTGGATTTGTTGGAATCAGATCGAAACGGAAGCCTGTCTAAAGGGGCATTAAATATGAATCAGATGGAATATGAATGAAAAAATCACTCTTTCAAACATTAAAGGGATCTCATTTCAAGATGTTCTATAAAAATTGAATATTTCATAAGAGGTTCCACTCAATTTATGAAAATTAGTTAACCATAAGATGGTTTCATGTTAATGATGGATGAGACATAATATCTACAATAAATGTTGAATCTATGTATGTTTTATCTCCTCTATCACATAACTTATTTGAAACGTGAAAAAACCTGTCCAGATGGAAATATAAATATTTGAATTTCACAATTCTAGAATGTCTCCAATAAGAGTTTAATTCCAAGTAAATAGTTTTCGTTATTTAAATTTTAAAACCATTAAAGATTTTAGAAATTCTTGGATTATTGGAAATACCAATTTAAATCCTATATTTTTATATTTCTTATATTTTGATATAAATATCAAAAAAAATTAATCAAATGAAATCTACTACAAAAATATGGATTCAGCTGTATAGTTTAGATGTGGTGTTCTATAGAACAATGAATCTCAATTATTTATCCTCTGGAATTGGTATTACATTAAATATTTATCATCTCACTTTGATATGTGACATTGAAATGTGTGATATAGTTCTTTCTAATTTTATCATGGAATCTAGCCTATAGACTTTTTGATGCGTTATTATAAATTACTGTAAAATTGAGTTTCATGTGTAATGTGAATATATTCCATAATACACTGATCTATTTATTATTTTTTTATATTCCATTTTCAAATGAATAGTGGTTAAGAAAAAAATAATGCTCTATTATGTTCCCAAATACCTGATAGATTTCGGTGTATATAAGAAAAATAAACTTGTATTTTAGAAGGTTTATCCCTTTAGAAAAGTGATTCTTTGAAATGGATAAATTATCAATCTAAAGATATTTCTTTTGTTAGATAATAGGAATATCTTGACCAAGAGGATGAAAAATTGTAATCTTTTATAAATTCCCTAGTGGAATTGGCTGGATTGAACTGTCAAATGGTAATAGGATGCCAGAAAAGTCTCCCAAGGATTAATTTTATGCTATCATGGATGTAGAATTTTACAAATGACATAAGGACTTTGTTGTATCATTACATTGTATGGAGATGAAGTACTTATTATCTCATTATGATAATTGAGATTCTGGATGGGTTTTTACAAATGATAGTGAAATTTTTTTGGTTATGGAAAATTTGAAAGAAATATTGGATCTAATTGTCTATTTTCTTATATATGAGATGAAAACCTCATTATAGGAGTCTGAATTTCGAGTTTCAACAAAAATGGATCAATCCATGTTGAAAATGGAATAAAATATTGATAATTTCATATTACATATCAATATTTCTTAATATTTGGATCAAGTGGTCTTACAAAATCATATAAAGATAAAGAGAGGGGTTTTCGAAGCCAACATTGAAATGAATACCTTGTATTTACCTTTAATTATCCCAAAACACCTAGAAATATAGATTATTTTTATAATAATCAAGGTAATAGAAACAATGATATTGAATCTAAAAAGGTGGGTTCCATAAGTAAATTAAGAGGTCTAGATAATCTATGTTGGAAAATGGAAGGGGTTCCACCACTTTATGCATAATTATAAAAAAATTATTCTTTGAAATTGAAAGGTTCTATCCAAAATTGAAACAATTAGTTCCCTCAAGATTCTTACAAGAAACCTCATTCTTGGTTTTATTTCAACTAATGAACCTAAAAGATCATTTTCTTTAAAAATTGATTATAAGGAATGGTCTAGATATTGAATAGTAAGTAAGAATCATTCATATATAGATATTAAAAGACTTTGGGGTTTGGATTACTCTATAGTTTAAGAACCTAATATTTTTAGTTATGGTCAATATATTGTAAAATATATCTTCAAATGGGTGGGAAATAAATCATTATGCACTGTTAGATATTTATTTTACACCTATCAGGACAGAAGGACTTTGTGGCTGAAATCATCTCTCTTTCTATAATTTTCAAGGACCCTTGATTTTAAATTATTAATTCAAATTATATTATGAATATTTATGGGAAGTTAATAAGTATTAAAATTTTATTTCATAAAGGTAATTCAAATATTTTAATGAGAGTAGTAATATAATTGAGATCAACCTTGTGAGAGAAAAATAAACAAGATATTGGAAGCTTCTAAATTAAAATGGTGTCTAGGAAGACTTATAGAGATTTTTCAAATGTTTCCAATTTGAATTCATGGAACTATATTTCATGTGATATAATAAAAAATAATGACTTATCATCATCATGTTATCAAGTAACTCATGTGTAAATACGTGAATCCTACCTTATTATTCAGGTTTAACTATATGTGGGTACTTCATCTGGATTGTAAGAAAATTATCAAGGACTTTTGGAATTCAATTTATTATAAAGAAAATGAGTTTTCATGAATGAAAAAACATAAAATATCCAAGAATATTTTAAAATAATGGATAACAACATGTTAATGTGAATTAGAGTTATATAATTCTTTACTTAAATCTTATCTTAAACGAATTCAATAATAAATAACTAGTAGTGACTTTTCTATCAATATTGAAAATGAGGTCGATGCCTCAAATAATCATAATAAACTTTTTTATCTCAAGGATTGTATTCAAAAAAACATTCAAAACCAAGATTCTATATTATGGTGATTGAAAAAAAATGTTGTAATAGTCTTAAAATTGTTAGAAATATTAACACTCCTTTATCACTTCTAAAGGATGGTTATTAGGTCTTTGAAGACAATAAATCCTTCTCTGATCATGTGACATCCTTATTTATGAATCTTTTTAATGGGACCACAAATAATTCTAATTTGATCAAAGATTTCATGTGGTTAATTCTAAGGATAATTATATGTTAAAATCAATGCCTATTATCATTTAAATTAAAGATGATTTATTTGGTTTGAATATTGTATGTTCTCCAGACCCTAACATATTTACAATTTTTTACTTTCAAACCACCTAAAATCATTCAATATTATGTTTTTAAGTCGTTTCGTCATTTTTTTCAAAGGTGTTCCTCTCACCAATGATGTTAATTCCCATTTCCTTGTTCTCATTCACTAATTTTTTAATTTTAGTGAAATATTTATTTTATTCCACTAGATCATATTAATACAAATCAAAAAATTATTGGTATAATCATATATAATAGGCTTTCTAGAATATTGAATAAAATTATAGTTTTGAATTAGTTTTGAATTAAAAATGGGAATAATTTATAGGTATTCTTTATCATTGCCTTAGAATGTATGGATTTGATAAAGAAATATATCATTGATGGAAATTCTACTTTGAATACTGATATCCATAATTACTTTGAAACTATGGATTCTGGATTCAATTATAATGTTTTCATCAGTTTTGGATTTGAAGATGGATTTTTGAATTGGATAAAAAAATTTCTAAGATCAGCATGCATTGATATTCTTATTATTGAGTCTCTGGAGTGATATTTAAAATTTGGACAAGTGGTTAAATAAGAATATCCCATTTATAATATTATATTTTACATTACATAAGGTTATCCATGTATAAATTTTCTAAATGTGGTGGATAATTGATAATAGAAGACCATCAGGACATCAAAATATTTTTTTCTATTTCACACCTATTTTATGTTGATAAAATTATCTTATTCACCAAAAGTGAGAAAATAAAAATTAGAAATATTTAAAATGACCTCCATTATTGTGAATTATTTTTTGGAAAAGAGATCCTCTTGAATAAATCTTATATCTTCTTTGGAAAATATATTTTAGCAAGCGTAAAGTTGTATAGGCTTAATGAACTGGGTTTAAAAGAATCATCATTAAATTTTAACTACTATAATATCCCTTAATGTTTTGGAGGTCACAATAAATTCAAATTAATCATATTTTGGGTCCTCATAGTTATATAATAGAATCTTTGATAGGTAAATCGCTTCCAATAAATGGTACAATGTTCCTTATGATTCATATTATTGTATCCAAATATTTTTGCATTTTATGGTTTATAAATGGCCAATATCCTACTATATAATATTAACACCAACATCAAAAATAGTGTTTTGATTGGGTCCATACCTAATTTAATGTTAATCATAGTGCCTTGGAAGCACTTTTTTAAACCATCTGATCATGGAAGTTTGAGAATAAATAACCTTCATAACTTTAATCAATACCTTAACTATAATTTTATTTAAAGGTTGATCAGTAAAAATTTATAATCACTTGGACTTATTAGATCTATAATTTTAAAGAAACATCTAATCTGGGATCATGAATTATGTTGATTCATAGATCATTCCGTCCTTTAAAAATATGTTTTCGTTACTTATTAAAACACCTAATGTCTTGTTTATATGAATTAATCACTAAATATTTGGATTGAGTATTGGGAAGGAATTCATCTTGTAGATCCTACTGTAACATCCCAAGTAAGTAATGAATAATATATATTTTTATCTATGCCTATTAATGAATTATATAGTGTTTTAGAGGCTTAAAATGAAAATATATCCAATCTTAAGCCTGGAATACACTAATATTTTTAAGAGATTGTTTTACTGCCTTTTGATAGAAAACCATTTTTAAATATATAATTTGACAATTTTATAAGCTATGTTTCTCAAAATACACTTATTCTTTATGATTGGGACATAAAAATTTACTTTGTGTGAATTTTTGGTATTTTTCTGACAATGTTCATTTTTTAATGAATAGTGAAAAATACTGCATTTTACATCAAAACGGATTTTTCATTTAATTTAATTATATGGTTAGATTATATTTTTAATTGGTCTTAAAGTGTAATCTGAATATATTTTTACCATTTAATCCAATGGTGGTCATTAGGATTAATTTCACTTTGGAATTGGGCATAAACTAATGCCAAACGTTTTAGAGATATTGTTTCATAAAAACACGCTATTTGTCATGACTGCGGAAATTAATTATTTAATTAATTAATGTGACCTATATGTTTTGAATTTTGTAAAATAGACTTCATTTTTTAATTCGGAATATCAAATATTGCTTAGGGTGAATTTTTGGTATTTTTCTAAAAAACTTCAATTTTTGAGGAATATTGAAACCACTAAGTGGTAATTATAAAAACTAATTTTTCGTTTAAATGATATTTTACCACCTCTATGATTTGATTTTCAAAAATCCGACATACATGGTTGTCATTAAGAAGTACAATGTGGTTCAATGAGATTATAATAATTTTTTTGGTGAATAGTAACTTTTATGTTTTTAATCGTGATTGGTGGTAATTAGTGTAGTTTAAGGTAAAAATAATGTTTTAATAAAATGAGATGAGCTTGACACATGTACTACCCTAATTGGATATGTCATGGCCGACCAATACAATCCATGGGTGATCTTGGGGACCCCATGGAGCCACATTGGTTTGGAAATGACATAAATAACTTTTTATTAAATGTTAAAGTAAAAATGACACAAACATGAGATGTTTTACTAAAACAATTTTTACATGGGGTAATACAAGTCAGATTTTTTATTATAAATAGTCATTGGAAATCTAAAAAGAGTTCCTACATCATAGTAGTTTTTTTTATATTTTTTAGACTTTAAATAAATTAAATTATTTATGACATCATGATGATGCATAGATTACCTCATTAATAAAGGATTTAAATAAAATGAAATGATAATATAAAATCTATGAACTACACATGTCCAAAACCTATTGGATGGGTTGATTTCGTACCCTTATCGACTTACCCTTGAATTATTACAATGTGGGACATTTTGAATCCAAAACGCTTTTCAAAATAAAGTAACTTATCTTTAATTTCCAAGAGCGCCCCTCCTCTCCTCTTTTAAAAGGCCCCCACCTCTACCTCTTGACCCACACTCCCAAAGCCTTTGGCTAGGCCAAACCCTTCCCTTTTTGTCTCTCCACATCCCTCTATTACTCCTTGAAGCCTCACATTGGGCAGAAGTCTTCCCAAGGAAGCCTTTGATCTCAAACCAAAGGGAGTTACCCGATTTTTAGGTAATGTCTTCACTTGAGTCCTTTTGTTTTATTTTGCTTCTCCAACCCACTAAACTCTTTTTATTAATTTCTTATTTAACAAATCCAGTATAATCAATATACTAGGATGTTTTTATAAGAATGATTCGAGCTACACTTACACACACCTACATCTACTGGTTAAAGGACATACTGTTTCTGTGGATGGTGAATTTATGCCTCCCGAAACGAGGATTGTTCAACATTCTTTTAACACCTTCCTAGGTGTCCATTAAGATGTCGCTATATTTATATATGATATATAATATGTGTCTGTTTTCCTTAAGCTTCGGTATTTTTAATTTTGGGCATACCTTTATGGTTTCCATTATGGTTAAACGCAATATCTTCATTTAAGGAAGTGCGGACTACCGCCCCCTCAAAGTGATTTGATTTCGTTAATGCCATATGTGGGACATATAAAGGATTTAATTAATGGTATTATATATGATATTATACTGGAATTATAATATATCTTTATATAATTATGATTCCATTCAATAAATTAATACGAAATAGAAATGAAAGTAGCGTTCATGCGTACATACGACTTACCGTCTCCATGAACGGTGAATTTCATTTCTTACCTCTAAATGATTATGTAATATTATAAATCCACGTATATACTGGATATATATGATATATATGATATATCCATCATGATTATAATTCTGGATATAATGGATACATGAACAACTTTTAATTATAAAGGGTTTATTTTGACTCAAGTACCAATGATCGTTAAAACGACCGTTATTAACTTAAATAATTTCATAGTGTTCATGACATGGCAGTAAGTGATATAAAAGGAATAATGAACTTGAAAAAAGTTATTAAGAAAGTATAAATTAACTCAAGTTTATTATTCAGGACATTAATGAACGATCGAGTCAAGTCGGACCCGAGGTATGGGACTTCGTCTCAATCTCCTTTCATTGAGGAATATATTATTTTATACACAAATTTCTTTTATACGGTGTATAAACCCCTTTGACTTTTACATTTATCCAAAAGGAATCATTTTTATATGAAGCATTTACTAAACGACAAAAGGGAATGTTTTTGTCGTATGTATGCAGCGACAATGACTTCTCTGCCGCCATGACCATTATTTGAGTTTCGGCTTCCTCTACAAGCCATACCTTCTTTTTAAAATAAAAATAAATACCATGTTTTAATTTTCATTTATTTTGGTATTGAAAATTGTTTCATAATATTTTTATTACATCAATGTGTTGTATTGATATCTCGTGATTGAAATGGGGAAATGTTATGTTTCCTTTGTGCATGTTTTATTTGATACGATTATGTTGAGGTTCTTGGGCATTATTATGAAGACGGGTGGTTCCGTGATAAACTAAGGGCGGGTGAGCCCGATATAGCTCTCCAATTCATTGGGTAACGTGAAGGAGTGAAACGTTAAGGTTTCTCCGAAGAGATATAGGTAATATAATATGATGGGTATTCCAAACGTAACCAAGAGGGTTACTCCCTACGTAAGAATGATATGAATGCCTCAAGTTACCTTTATGTCTTATGATATCTATGATTTATTCATGATTTGATGGGGTATGTTAGAGTGCTTATGTTTTATGGGTAATGTATGATATCATTCTTATGTATATATGTACCCATGTTTCCTTTCCATATTTTTATATCCCTTACTGAGCTTTTTATGCTCATCCCAAGTTTTTTTGAAATGTTTTTCACAGATCAAGGGAAAGGTACATGATATGATGATAGTGTCAAGGAAGTGTCAAGAAAGAATCCATGTTTTATTTTAAATATGTTTCCATTGATGGTAATGAAGAATAATATCTTTATGTAACCACTTTTTTTTATATATGAAATGTAGTGCATGTTTTATGATCTAATTCTCTAAAACTCTAAACCCAAAATGATCCTCAATGTGTAATCTTGTAATAACTCAAGATTAAGTAAGGTTTAAGGATGGGGATTTATAGTTGGTATCAGAGGTTGGCTTAGATAACTTTTGGAGTTATAATTATATTAAATGATTATCCAAAAAAAAATTTTGTGGTCAAATTGAAGTTATATAGCATTTGAAGATTTCCATGTTGCTTCATCTAAGACAAGTTTGTTCAGAATGGTTTTCTGCAGAGCAAATAGGGAAGCAGTGCTAGGAAGGCATGCATAAGGAAATAACTTTCCGAATCAGCATCCTAAGATGGTTGGAATTGGAACTGAATAGTTTGTTGCAGTAATGGCGCAGTTGACTCCAGCGATAAATGGTGGTGGTATCCATGCACGAGACCATTGAGATAAACCGCAGAGGAACATGTCAGTGGTTGAAAATTTCATGAGGAAACATCCCACATCATTCAGAGGATCATCTGACCCTGTGTTAGCTGAAGGGTGGATTAAAGAACTGGAGAAGATTTCTGATGTCATGGGGTGTTCAGACAATCAAAAGGTTAGTCTTTCTATTTACTGTTTGTAGGGTGAGGCAGATCAGTGGTGGTCGATGGTTAAAAATATCAGGGATGCTGATGAGATTGATGCTCTCGACCGGGATGAATTCAAAGGTATGTTTCTTGAGAAGTATTTTCCTAAGGCTGTTCGACTTAGGATGGAAAATCAATTCTTGGAATTGAGGCAAGAGGAAGACTCAGTGGCTACCTATGAAGAAAGCTTCACTCGATTGGCAAGGTATGCTCCAAATTTTATCTGAGACCTTGATAGTAAAATCAATCATTTTTACTCAGGATAAAAGACAAAATATCAAAGGGCATTAGCTTCTCGTGAGTTTAAAAGTAATGAAAAGCTTGTTCGATGTGCTGAGAAGGTGTAAATGGAGTTTTTCGATGATCATGTGTTCTATAACAACCAACAGAAGAAGAGACCGAGGTGGCAGGAGAAAGGTAAGAATTAGTCAAAAAAGTCTGATGGTAAGAAATCTAAGTTTCTAGTTTGTCATAAATGTGGGAAAAGGCATGCTGGGTAATGTCTTCTGAATTCTGGAAAGTGCTACCGATGTGGTAAGATGGGACATAAGGCTCGTGATTGCACTGAAAAAGATCAAGGTGGTGGTAAGTTGAAATTTGATTTACAGTTAGTGAAATGTCATAAGTGCAATGATATGGGTCACTATGCAAATGAGTTTCCGACAAAGATCTTGAGTGATGGGAAGCAGTTATACTACAAGCAGAAAGGGGTGGTGAAATCATTTGCAACTACTTCAGTGGATGTCGGGCGGTAAAATGAAGTTGTATCAGGTACTTTGTTTGTTTTTTCAGATTATGCCAGTGTGTTGTTTGATTCGGGGTCTACACATTCTTTCATCTCTGAAACCTTTTCTAGTAAAACGGGAATACCATTTCAATAAATGACTCCTGAAATTTTGGTAAAAACACCTGGGGGAAATGTTGAGGGAAAAAGAATTTATAAGAATCTTCCTATCCTTATCTGTGGAAAGAACCTACATGCAAACCTTATTGTTCTACCTCTAGTAGAGTTTGATGTTATCTTGGTTATGGATTGGCTCTCTATTTACCATGCTAATATTGACTGTAGAGATAAAGAAGTTTATTTTCAGAAAGACTTTCAGTTTGTGTACAATAATGAACCCTTACTGTTGATAACTTATCAAGAGGCCAAGAAACTTGTAAAATATGGAAATGAATGTTACCTTGCACACATCGTTGAAAATAAAGGAACTGTTCAGATTAATGATGTGCCAGTGGTAAATGAGTGTCCTGATGTGTTTCCTGATGAGTTTCCTAGAATAATACCAGATCGGGAAGTTGAGTTTACTGTTGACTTAGTTCCGGATGCTAAGCCAATTTCAAAACCCCCTTATCGAATGGCTCAAATTAAACTTTTAGAGTTGAAGGAGTAATTGCAAGATTTATTAGAGGAAGGTTTCATTTGATCTAGCACATCACCATGGGGTGATCCTGTTTTATTTGTTAAAGAGAAAGATGGTTCTATGAGACTTTGCATTGATTATAGAGCCTTGAATAACATAAAAGTTAAGAAAAAATATCCTTTGCCTCATATCGATGATTTGTTTGATCAGCTCTAGGGAGCTTAGTTTTTTTCAAAGATTGACCTGAGATCGGGGTACCGTCAGCTGAAGATAAAGGAAGCAGATGTTCTGAAGACTGCGTTTCGTACAAGATATGGCCATTATGAATTTGTAATAATTCATTTTGGGCTAACCAATGTACCTGCTGTATTCATGGACATAATGAATAGAATTTTCCATGAGTTCTTGGATAAGTTTGTGGTGGTTTTAATTGATGATATTTTGGTGTTTTCTAAAAGTAAAGAAGATCATGAAAGACATTTAAGGGTTATTTTGAAAACCTTAAAAGAAAAGAAACTGTATGGAAAATTCAGCAAGTGTGAGTTTTGGTTGCAACAAATATCTTTCCTTGGTCACATTGTTTCTAAAGATGGGATAACTGTTTATCCTGCAAAAACAAAAGTTGTGGAAGACTGACCAAGACCCACAAATGTAACTGAGATTCGTAGCTTCCTTGGTTTGGTAGGCTATTACTGAAGGTTTGTTAGAAATTTTTCACGGTTATCTAGTCCAATGACTAAGCTAAATCGTATGGGTGTTAAGTTTATCTGGACAAAAGAATGTGATGATTGTTTTCAGGAATTGAAAAGAAGATTGGTGAATGCTCTAGTTTTGGCACTACTTTCCAGGAATGGTGAGTTTGTTATATACAGTGATGCTTCATTGAAAGGATATGGTTGTGTCATAATTCAGAATGATCAGGTAATTGCTTATGCTTCACGTCAGTTGAAAACTCATGAGGTAAATTACCATACACATGATTTGGAATTAGCTTCTGTTGTTTTTGCTTTAAAAATTTGGAGGCATCATTTGTATGGAGTAAAGTGTGAAATAAATACTGATCACAAAATTTTAAAGTATATATTCACTCAGAAAGAGTTAAACATGATTCAGAGGAGATGGATGGAATTAATCAAGGATTATGATTGTACAATTCATTACCAGCTGGGAAAAGCAAATAAAGTGGCTGATGCTTTGAGTCGAAAAAGTAATGCTTCATTAGTAATGTTGAATTTGGAACGTGATCCTTTGGTTAAGGATTTGATGAAATTTGGCATAGATGTTTTTGTTGCAGGAAGTTCTTCTGTTTTGTTTCAGGTATCAGTGAGATCATCCCTATCAGACAGAATTAAGCAAGCACAGAGGGAAGACAGTGAGTTGCAGAAAAAGATAGAGCTGGTTCAGAATAGGTAGGTTGTCTGAATTCAACATTGATAATGATTGTGTTTTGAGATTTGGGAAGAGATTGTGTGTGCCTTGTGATTCACAGTTGAAGAGAGAGTTGTTATGTGAAGCTCATAGTTCTCCGTTTTCAGTTCATCCTGGCAGTACTAAGATGTACAGAGATCTGCAGGAGTATTACTGGTGGGATGGAATGAAAAGAGATATTGCTGATTTTACTTTGAAGTGTTTGACTTGTCAACAGGTTAAAGTAGAGTGACAGTTACCGAAAGGGATGATTCAGCCTTTACCAGTGCCAGAGTGGAAATGGGAGAATATATCCATGGACTTTGTTGTGGGATTACTGAAGACATCTTGAGGTTATAATGCAATCTGGGTTATTGTTGATCGCTTGACCAAATCTTCTCATTTCCTTGCTATACGAGATACTATTCCCCTAGATCAACTTTCCCGTTTGTATCTTAAAGATATAGTCAGGTTACATGGAGTTACTCTCTCCATTGTATCTGACCATGATCTCAGGTTCACTTCTAACTTTTGGAAAGACCTTCAGAAGTCGTTACGTACTGAATTAAATTTTAGTACAGCTTTTCATCCTCAATCAGATGGGAAGTCAGAACGAACAATTCATACCTTGGAGGATATGCTACAAGCTTGTTCGATGGATTATCAGGGAAGTTGGGACCAACATCTTTCTTTGGTTGAATTTTCATATAATAACAGTTATCATTCCAGTATACAGATGGCACCATTTGAGGCGTTATATAGGAAGCGCTGTCGAACTCCAGCTTTCTAGGATAAAGTGGGTGAAAGGAAGTACATGGGACCATAATTGGTAGAAGAGATGGCAAAAAAAGTTCAGCTGATTCAGAAACACATGAGAACAGCTCAGAGTGGGCAGAAGAGTTAAGCGGACAATATGAGGAAGGATCTATCTTTTGAGGTAGGTGATCATGTTTTTCTCAAAGTATCACCATGGAAAAGTGTGATGTGATTTGGTAAGAAAGGAAAGATGAGTCCAACGTTCATTGGACAATATGAAATTCTAGAAAGAGTTGGATCAGTTGCATACCGGGTGGCCTTAGTTCCAAGTTTATCTCAGGTACACAATTTTTTTCATGTTTCGATGCTGAGAAAGTACATGCCAGATCCATCTCATGTTTTGAGTCCAGAGGTAGTTCAGCTGAAAGAGAACCTATCTTATGAGGAACAACCGGTCCAGATTCTTGAGCACAGGGAGAAATTGTTATGGAATAAGGTGATTAATCAGGTAAAGGTTTTGTGGAAAAACCACATGAATGAAGAGACAACATGGGAATCTGAAAATGCAATGAGGGATAAATACCCCCACTTATTCGATAAGTAAATAAATTGCGGGGACGCAATTTTCTAAAGGGGGGAAGGATGTAACATCCTAAGTAAGTAATGAATAAAAGATATTTTTATCTATTCTTATTAATGAATTAGATAGTGTTTTAGAGGCTTAAAATGAAAATAAATCCAATCTTAAGCCTGGAATACACTAATATTTTTAAAAGATTTTTTTACTACCTTTTGATGGAAAACCGTTTTTAAATCTATATTTTGACAATTTTATAAGCTATGTTTGTCAAAATACACTTATTATTTATGATTGGGACATCAATGTTTAGTTTGTGTGAATTTTTGGTATTTTTCTGACAATGTTCATTTTTTAATGAATAGTGAAAAATACTGCATTTTACATCAAAACTGCTTTTTCATTTAATTTAATTATATGGTTAGATTAAATTTTTAATTAGTCATAAAGTTTAAAATGAATATATTTTTACCATTTAATCCAATGGCGGTTATTAGGATTAATTTCACTTTGGAATTGGGCATAAATTAATGCCAAATTTTTCATAGATATTGTTTCATAAAAACACGCTATTTGTCATGACAGCGGAAATTAATTATTAAATTAATTAATTTGACTTATATGTTTTTAATCTTGTAAAATAGACTTCATTTTTGAATTTGGAATATCAAATATATCTTAGGGTGAATTATTGGTATTTTTATGAAAAACTTCAATTTTTGATGAATAGTGAAACCACTAGTGGTACTTATAAAAACTGATTTTTCATTTAAATGAAATTTTACCACCTCTGTGATTTGATTTTCAAAAATCCGACATACATGGTTGTCATTAAGAAGTAAAATGTGGTTCAATGAGATTAAAATAATTTTTTTGTGAATGGTAACTTTTATGTTTTTAATCGCGATTAGTGGTAATTAGTGTAGTTTAAAGTAAAAACAATGTTTTAATAAAATGAGATGAACTTGACACATGTACTACCCTCATTGTATGTGTCATGTCCGACCAAGACAATTCATGGGTCAACTTGGGGACCCCATGGAGCCACTTTTGTTGGGAAATGACATAAGTAACTTTTTATTAAATGTTAAAGTAAAAATGACACAAACTTGAGATGTTTTACTAAAAAAAATTTATATGGGGTTATACACATCATATTTTTTATTATAAATAGTAATTGGAAAGATACAAATATTTCCTACATCATAGTAGTTTTTTTATAATTTTTAGACTTTAAATAAATTAAATTATTTATGGCATCATGATGATATAGCGATTACCTCATTAATAAAGGATTTAAATAAAATGAAATGATAATATAAAATCTATGACCTAAACATGTCCAAAACATATTGGATGGGTGGATTTCAAACCCTTATCACCTTAACCTCAAATTATATCAATTTGGGACCTTTTAAATCCGAAACTCTTTTTAAAATAAAGTAACTTATCTTTACTTTCCAAGAGTGCCCCTTCTCTCCTCTTATAAAAGGCCCCCACCTCTACCTCCTTACCCACACTCCCAAAGCCTTTGGCTCGGCCAACCCCTGCCCATTTTGTCTCTCCACTTCCCTCTCTTACTCCTTGAAGAATTACTTTGGGCATAAGTCTTATCAAGGAAGCCTTTGAGCTCAAACCAAAGGGAGTTACCCGATTTTAAGGTAATGTCTTCACTTGAGTCCTGTTGTTTTATTTTGCTTCTCCAACCCCCTAAACTCTTTATATTCATTTCTTTTGTAACAACTCCAGTATCATAAATATACTAGGATATTGTTATAAGAAGGATTTGAGCTACACTTACACACACCTACATCTAATGGTTAAAGGACATACTGTTTCTGTGGATGGTGAATTTATGCCTCCCGGAACGATGATTGTTCAACACTCTTTTAACACCTTCAAAGGTGGCCATTAAGATGTCACTATATTTATATATGATATATAATATGTTTATGTTTTCCTTAAGCTTCTGTATTTTTAATTTTGGGCATACAATTATGGTTTCCATTATGGATAAACGCGGTATCTTCATTTAAGGAAGTGCGGACTACCGCCCCCTCAAAGTGATTTGATTTCGTTAATGCCCTATGTGGGATGTATAAAGGATTTAATTAATGGTATTATATATGTTATTATACTGGAATTATAATATATCTTTATATAATTATGATTCCATTCCATAAAAAAATACAAAATAGAAATGAAATTAGCGTTCATGCGTACGTACGGCTTACCGTCTCCATGAACGGTGCATTTCATTTCTTACCTCTAAATGATTATGTAATATTATAAATGCACGTATATACTAGATATATATTATATATATGATATATGCATCATGATTATAATTCTGGATATAATGGATACATGAACAACATGTAATTTTAAATGGTTTATTTTGACTCAAGTACCAATGATTGTTAAAACGACCGTTATTAACTTAAATAATTACATAGTGTTCATGACATGAAAATAAGTGATATAAAAGGAATAATGAACTTGAAAAAGGTTCTTAAGAAAGTATAAATTAACTCAAGTTTATTATTCAGGACATTAAAGAATGATCGAGTCAAGTTGGACCCGAGGTATGGGACTTCGTCTCAATCTCCTTTCATTGAGGCATATTGTATTTTATACACAACTTTCTTTTATACATTGTATAAACCCCTATGACATTTACGTTTATCCAAATGTAATCTTTTTTATACAAAGCTTTTACTAAACGACAAAAGGGAATGTTTTTGTCGTACGTATGCGGCAACAATGACTTCTCCACCGTCGTGACCATTATTTGAGTTTCAGCTTCCTCTACAAGCCATACCATATTTTTAAAACAAAAATAAATACCATGTTTTACTTTTATTTTATTTTTGTATTGAAAATGGTTTCATAATGTTTTTATTACATCAATGTGTTGTATTGATATCTCGTGATTGAAATGGGGAAATGTTATGTTTCCTTTATGCATGTTTTATGTGATATGATTATGTTGAGCTTCATGGGCATTATTATGAAGACGGGTGGTTCCGTGATAAACTAAGGGAGGGTGAGCCCGATATAGCTCTCCAATGCATTGGGTAACGCGAAGGAGTGAAACGTTAAGGTTTCTCCGAAGAGATTTAGGTAATATAATGTGATGGGTATTCCAAATGTAACCAAGAGGGTTACTCCCTACGTAAGAATGTTATGAATGCCTCAAGTTACCTTTATGTCTTATGATTTCTATGATTTATTCATGATTTGATGAGGTATGTTAGAGTGCTTATGTTTTATGGGTAAAGTATGATCTCATTCTTATGTATATATGTACCCATGTTTCCTTTCCATATTTTTATATCCCTTACTGAGCTTTTTATGCTCATCCAATGTTTTTTTGAAATGTTTTTCACAGGTCAAGTGAATGGTACATGATATGATGATAGTGTCAAGTAAGTGTCAAGAAAAATCCATGTTTTATTTTAAATATGTTTCCATTGATGGGAATGAAGAATACTATCTTTATGTTACCACTTTGTTTATATGTGGAACGTAATGCAAGTTTTATGATCTAATTCTCTAAAACTCTAAACCCAAAAAGATCCTCAATGTGTAATCTTGTAATAACTCAAGATTAAGTAAGGTTTAAGGCTGGGGCCTTATACCTATTAGATCCTATGATCAAGATATGTACTTAAATATTACTATCTAAGAATATATGATTAACTTGAATTTCAATCATGATGTTGTTAGATAGTAAATGATGATTTATAATGTCATAAATCAATACAATATTATAAACATGGAAACTGTAATGAATGTTATGCACACATCAAGGATCTATAATATAAGTAATGACCATGGTCAAGTCCATAGTTTGAATGGTAACTACAATATAAAAATTTGAGACCATCCAGAATCATACTGGTGTATTGAATTTCCATCTTGAAGATCCTGGTTGGTCTATTACTATAATGAGTAGGCATATCATTATACTCTATGTGTTATTTATGTAACCAAAATAAAGTGGATAGTGATCATCTATTTCATTGTCTTAACACTACCTCGACACTTTGGTAGATGGTATTTAATATGTCTGAGTTTTTCCCGTAACATGTATTTTCTATTGAGGATCCCATCATTGATTCCCTCAGTCTTTCACTTTCGTAACAAATGATGAACCTTATAATAGTGTAGAGTGCTGAATTATTTAGCATCATATGGTCTAACCCGAATAGGGTAAGGTATGATCAACCTCTAATCGTCATAGAATCTACTATGGCTCAAAAAATTGTGGTTTTCATGGACGCCAACACAATCTATAAAGATCACTATGATAATTCTATACATGAAATTTCCTTTTTAAAATATTTTAAAATCAAATGATATTATTTTCTTTCTAATTTAAACATAAAATCATATGGATATCACCTTCCAATAAATTGATCAAGAGGAATTTTTAATTTGATTCAATAAAGAACCGTAGACATGTGGGCATTAGAGTGGTAATTAGATATTATAATAGTAATGTCATGGGATTCCATTATACCCAATGTGTTATTTCTTCGTCTATTAAGGATTAAATTCATAGATTGATAAAAGATGCAGAGATGGAAAACTACCAGTATAGAGAAATTGTTTTTAATGCATTTCTTCTATGATCATGAAAGTGATAAGATATGATATTTATAATTTTTCTTGAAATATGACTTCATAATAGATCAAATTCCTAATTCTTCAATTAACCATGAATACTTCAGCACTCATGGATTTTTAGAGGCAAACTATCTTGTAGTTGGAATTTAAAATAAAGGGGTGAGATATGAAAATCTTACATATTCTTTTTTATTACTATAGGAATTGATACCTCTTTTTAAATGTGACTATTGTAAAATCTCTTCCTTCGGACTACTATAATATTTTTTTTTAATAAAAGTAGTTTACTAGTAAAAAAATTATGTTCAAGCATAACGTAGTCATCTCATGAGAAAGAAATATTTGTGGAATGAATTGGGCGGATTTAAAATCTTATTCCCACTAACCACATAGTGATATAACTCTATATATTTTTTAAAAATGAACATAGAGATAAATAAATCCCTTATATCATAATTAACTCAGGATAATCAAATGAATGATATAGTAATTGTTAAAAAAAATCTCGAGGAATATTGTTTTTAACTACATAAATAATATTACCAATGAAACATGTGAAGTATTCTTGGAATATTATATAAATTGATATTAACTTTGACGAAAAAATCTTTATAGGATTACTTCAAATTAAATAAATATATAAGGAAATATATCCATTGAATTAAAAAAACATTTTCTTCAAAAAAGGTATTATTAGAAAATAGTTTAGTGTGTGATGTAGAAAATATTTAAGAAATATAATATAGAATCATTTAATATGAAAATCATAAATATAATATTTTATAAAAAAACAAAAATTATAGTGGGATAATTTCAATGGGAGAGAATCTTGAATGAAATAAAGATAAAATGATTCCCATTTTCTATTATAAGTAAATCAAAGTAAGTAGATGTAGACTATATGTAATCGTAGAGATATATGGATAGATATAGAATACATTCATGACAAAAATAAAGAACATCAATGTGGAAGGGAAAGAATCTATCCAAAATAAGAGATAACGGCAATTATACATACCATTACACACGAGTTCTTCGATGATTTGTAAATCACTATATAAAAAATTTATTTAATAAATACATTTTGAAAAGAATATTTTTATTCATTATATTTTTTCTAATAAATTATATTCATTTAATAATTTCATATTAGTAATTCTATGTTTATTTTGATATACAACATATAGTAGTTTATAATATTTCATACATGTTTTTGTATCAGGATTTTAAATATAATTTTCTGTTAATTTTTAAAATATATATAAAATATTAAAGATAATTTATTTATAATTTTAAAATTATTTATAGTATCCAAAGATAATTTTTAGAAGTTATTATTGTGTATTTAATGAATGAGACTCAAAATAAAATTGGTCATAATATTTTTTTTCAATAATTATGAGTAACACTGTAAATAAAAATCATTTCATCATCATTATTAATGAACAATAATTAAAATTTGAATATATTATAATTATTCATTTTAATAAACATATACTTTATAAATATTATTATTATTGTACATAGTCCTTCATGTAGATGGAAAAAAGTAGAAAAAACAAGAGCACACTATAATAAATGAATGACTAATAGTATCAAGTTATATGAATTCTTAAACATTTTTGTAGAAACATAATTAAGTTATTAATAAATTATTATTGTACTGAATAATATTTAACACTTTTTTATATGTTATTAAAAATGAAATATATATATAAGAACTTCGTACTTTGACAATAACAAATTCCTCTTATAACACCATCATTCACAATGAAAAAACATTAAATATTTTCTCTCAAAATCTTCAAGAATCGAGATGTAAATCTAAATGATTCTATTTGGTAGATATTAAATATGAAATAGGATAAATTATTTTGTTTATAATGGGTATATAAGTGATAATTTTCAAAATTATTTTGGGTGTTATTTTTGAAAATATCCATTCCTTAATGGTTAATAAATATAATTTTAAGCAGTATTGTAGTCCATAAGGTGAAAAAATTAAATCTAGGTGATATATAATAAATTTTTTAAATTATTTTAGATGTTATATTTATTTATAAATTATATTTTCCAAATAAGGTATTTTACTATTTAACAACATTATGCTCTATTCCTATTGGAATCTTATTTTTTATTAAAACAACAAACCCCACTATCAAATTATAATATTCTCATTATAATTATGAAAACCCATTTATCAATTTGACAATCTAATAATGATAAATTTAAAATTTTAATTAATATAATTATTAAATTATAGAGAAAAATGACTTTATGATTAAAATTTTATAATCTATTTAATGATTATATTTTTCTCATTATCAATCTTCATTTAATAAATTGATATTAAAATTTATTATAAAATTTAAATAAATTATTTATAATAGATTATTCATTTTAAAAAAAATGATTATAATTATATTATAATGATTTCCATATAAAAATTATCACTTTGTACTCCCAACAATCATATATATACCCAAAAATTATATTTCTCATTTTTATAATTATATATATCCTAAAATATAACGTTAATGACCATTAAGGATTATTACTCACGAGTATATTATAATTACTACCGTATTCCTAATTTTTTTCATCTATCTATAGTTATACCTTATGGAACCACTTTAATGGGCGATATTGAGGATCAATATTTCATTTTTTTGTCTTCTTTTATATGGTTACAATATTGTTTAAATATTGATATATATTCCAAAAATGATTCTTGAAATATTAATGTTCTATTAATATCATATTTTAATATTATGTGATAATATAATGAAGAGTTATTCATTTTTTTCTTGGTATTTCATGTGAAACTAGTTATTTAACTTATTTAAGAAATATTCATACTGTAGTGTTGAGTGGTATAACCACACATAGGTTTATTTTCCCCAATCATGAAAATAATAATTATTGTAACACATTAAAAATTTGCGATAATGTTTTTTTAAAATTCGATTTTTTGATATTTTACAATAGATGTGACACTGAGTCTAAAAGATACATAAAATATTTTAGCATTATAACATAGAAATTAAATTAGTGGGCTACAATAGGGATAAATAAATTACGAAAATTTTATTTTTTACAAATGTATATAATAAATTCAAATATTATTTATTGATTGAAAATAAAATATTAATTCAATGAATAATTAAAAAATATTTTCTGAAATACTATTTTTTTATAAAAAATGGGTTCATTACTATTTTCAAATAAATTTTAAAATTAAATTACAACACATATAATTTTTTTAAAATGAAAATTAGTTTTCACATCATATTTTCCAAATTATCATATAGGGGTTGTTTTTATTTTTTTTTTAAAAATATTAATTATTATATGAATATTGAAAAATACAAGTTTTATTAGATTCCATGATATCTTTTAATTATTTTAAAAATTATATTTCGATTTAAAATTATTTCGAATGTAAAACTATTTTAGTTATATTATAATTAATATAATTTTATTCATTTTATTCAATTGGATATTGATTTTTTTGTAAAAACATTCTATACATATGATAAATTTCTCTTTGAAAGATGGCATTTTTTCATATCTACATGTTTAATATTAAATTATGGTTTTCCTATTTTTTGAATTGAGTTTTATATTTTGAATCAAGAATATTTATTTTTATATAATACGTTTAGGATAATTTTTTTCGTAATTTATTTTCAAACATGTAAAAATTACAGATTTCAATTAAGGATAAAACAACGCTTTTGTTGGTGAAAGTGAAAGTATAACTGTTAAAATGAAAAATAAACTTTTCCATTTCATATTTTATAACTATTATTCATTCTTATCTAATCCTTTGATCAATTAAAACCCATTTGGGTGCCCTGTAGAATGTGAAAAACATTGGTTTCACTTTTACTTTTCAAAACATTCAAGTGTGTACTCTCCCCCACATATAAATGGATACACATCCCCTTTCTTATACACACCTCCAAATACCCTATGTTCAAAAAATTCATAACCAAGATTCTTCTATAGATTCTTCCCCACATCCTAGATTCTATTTATTTTTCATAAATCAAATTTTTGAAGGATTTATGTACAAATCAAAATGGCTCTCTTAAAAAGAATTAAAACTCATAAATTTTCTTATTTGTTTGATTTATTTTGACAAATCACAAAAATATTCTACACCAATGAAAAAATAATAACACTAATATCTCCTCTATACTTAGATGTTATTTTTTTAATTTTAATAATCTATATCATTATCCACGTCCATCAAATGGGAAATGAAATCCTCAATTGTGTGTATGGGGGAGTACCACCTCAATAATCAATGTAAATAATTTTCCATCACCTAGTCAAAATAATAAATATATTGGATTATTTAACATATTTGTATGATATTTTTTAAATTCTTAGAATTTAATAATTATAATATCAGATATTACTTCTTCCTCTCCATCATATTGAAAAATAATAACATAACACATGCATACGTGTTGACTACAAGCTCCACGTAGCGATGTGAAATGGTTTTTATTTTAAATTTTCATGGATCGTAATATATAAATGTATATATATATATTAAATATAAAATAAAATTTAAATAATAATTTTTCTATAAATATGAAATATTATTTACCTATCTAACATTCCGTCTTTTGAACAAAAAGAAACATTGTTCATATGTATGTGCGACCTTTCACCTCCATGAATGGTGTAACACATTTTCCCTTATCTAAATTTTAGGGACAATTATAAATAATAATATAATTATTACATTTAATATTTATATATGGTTAGAATTATTCATATTATTTAACCATAATCAATGTAAATGGAAATAAATTACCAAACCAAATGTTACATCAAAATTAAAGTAATTATAAACAAAAATAGTGATTTTAATAAATAATTATTAATAAATAGATAATAATTGATTATAAATAATTAATTTATTCTGTGATACATATTAGTCTGGTTATATAATAGATTGATAGTAATATATAAGTATTATAAATTTGTTAAGGGAAAACATGATGTTAGTCAGACCTACGTTAATGCTTTATCATCTCACATTTACTTCAATGATACATAAGCCACATTCAACACAAAGTTATTTTTTGGTGTGAATACTTCCACTTTGATATATAAAATCATGAATCCTATTATCTTCATGGTATTGATTATTTCATTTTCAGTAATTTTTCCATGGTGTATTAGATTCCATATTTACCAATGTTGTAAGAGTTTATTTCATATTCTAATAATGTTTCGATATTATTTTTGTTTATGATTATTAATGATGAAATTATATGATCTATCATAATAGAAACTATTGAATTCTCATATACACTGGCAATTAATGAACTTTTTTAAGTAGTAGTACAATATTTTTATCATTGGGACATAAAAATATGGATAAAATGATTTTAAAAACACAAAACTATATTTCTCTTTTAGGATAGAAATTGTTCTCTCTTCACTATCTGTTTTTTAAAATAGTTTTAAAGAATATTTTAAAAACTCTCATATTTATTTAAAAAATATTTTTACAAAACTGATTTAATTTTTCAAAATAGTTTTAACAGAATATTCTAATCACTTACTAAATTATGAAAAAATAACGTTTTTACTAGAGCTTGAAAGGAATATTTATTAACTTATACAGAATATACATAATTACCCACCATTATGACTAATCATTAAATTGAAGATTCCTTTAAAATTTTATAATGATTTTTTGAAGGATTTTTTTTAATATTCAATAAATCATGGATTTTTTAAAGTGATTTTATTAACTATAAAAGATATTTTCTTAAAAATTATTTAAAAATTATTTTTACAATATATTTATTCACCAATGGAAGAAATAATTATTCCACTAATTAAATATTGGGAATATATTGTAAGTATACAATATTTTATATTTCTAAAGATGGTTTATCATCATATTTTCTAATGTTTTACTATTTTTATGCAATTATGCATATTACAATTAACATTTAGTAGTCTATTTTTCAATAAAATTTTTTATTTTTACTATGCTTTTCCCTTTTAAAATTAGAAATGCATTGTACTTATTAAGGGAATGCAATGGTCTGCTATAGCACCTCAATGCATTAGTAAGTCATAAGGGACAAACAAAATTGTGTTTTGGTTAACACATACCAATTTAAATAGATGCCTTGGAATAAGTCATTAATGGTATTTTAGATGTATTAGCACAATCACTCAATGGAATGTTTCAAATGGCTAACATTTTGAATTCTATCATTATGTATTTGGTTGTAGATTTCCATTTTATTATTTTATTTTCTATGATATCCAGGATGTGTTTATAGGTATTAAGATAATTTATATTGAATTCTATGAATATCATTTATCCCCTATATATTAAGAATGTATTATTATTTTTTTTACACTAACCCTTAATGGGCCTCTATGATCACCCCTTTCATACATTTCATTTCCCTTAGATTCCAAGAAATTTTTTATGTTTGATATGAAGGGACAATCTTGTTGTAACGACCTAGGTATTTATAATATAACACTTTTTTATTTATATTAATATTTAATAATAAGATATTAATATTATTTTAAAGGGTACAATTTTTCTGATACCATACACAACACATAACAAATGATTTCTATGAAATCTTACATTTCCCACAACATCATGTTATACTGAATAATAATATAATAATATTTATATTTTAAATAGAAGTTGGCACATAGTAATTGTATTGGCATGAATGAATGTAACTAACTAAAACATGATTACACATTTTTTTTAAATACTTTAAAATTTATCCAATAAAAGTTATATACTGAAAATACGAATGAATCCAATTTTAAGCATAAATACTCTAATATTCTTTAAAATGTCTATTTACCACCTTTTGATGGAAAACCCTTTTTAAATCTAGTTTTTTTTTACTTTTATATGTTACATTTTACATAATAAAAATCTAATTTATAATAAGGACATCCATATTTAATTTGGGTAAATATATTGTATTAATCTAAAAAACATATTTTTTATGAATAGAGAAAAATACTACATTTTAATTCAAAAATGCCTTTAAATATTATTTATTTATATAGAAAGATTATTATTTTTATTAATATTAAAGTTTAATTGGATTATATTTTTACCATTTAATCTTATTTTGGTCATTGGATGTAATTTCACTTTGAAATTGAATGTAAGAAGTGTCACTCTTTTCAAACATATTATTTCTAAAAAAGAAGATTATTTTGACAACGGGAATTAATTTCAAGTTATTTTATGCAACTTATGTGTTTTTAATTTGAAAACATAGATTCTATATTTGGAATCATAATTTCCAAATTTTGTAAATAGGTATCTTTTATTTTTATAAATTATGATTACTTACATTAGTATATATTTTATTAACCATGGTGAAAGGTTAAATCTAGTAAATAATGGTGAGAATTAATATTATAATAATATTAAATTACCCTCACCCTTTCACTAACCCTATTGGATGAGATATATCTGACCAAGGTTATACTTTGTTCTATTTTGGGACCCCATAGAGCCACTCAGAAGTTATAATGACACTTTATATTAATTAATTTAAAGTAAAGAAAAAAAGTAACAAAATCGTATATCTTTTAGTAAAACAATTTTGATATGGGTTATATAAGAAATATATTAAAATAAAAATATTAATTTGAAATATAAAAATACTTCCTACATTATGGTATTTTATTTATAATTTTTATACATTATATAAATAAACTGATTTATGACACAATAGTGATGCAGTAATTGATTCATTAATAAAGGATTAAAATAAATGATATTATAAATATTAAAATAAATTTATTTTAAACTCTTTATGCAATAAAAAAATTTTATGGATAATAATAAATTTTTATCTTTTAATCAATGATAGTTTTTTTAAATAATAAAGTTGTTATTTATATCTTAAAAGTATTGATATGAATAATTTTAATATTGACATAAATAAGTTTTTCAAAGAATTGATATTTTATTAATTGATAAAATAATAATAAAATATAATATTTTTCAAAATGACTAAAATTATATCATATATGATTTATTTTGGTTCTCTTGGCATTTCATAGTAAACATATTAACCATATAGTATGAATATATAAGAGGACATGGTAAATGATAAATAAGATTACAAAGGGTTAAACAAAAAAGATAAAGATTAAAAAATATCCAAAAGCTATCTAATTCTTTTTGAGGAAATGCAGATTACTGCCCCCGCAAAGTGATATGACTCATTCAAACCATACGTGGAACGTATAAAGGGTAGAGTTAATGAAATTATATATGATATTATAGTAGAATTATAATATTCCTATTTATAATTGTGTTTTCATTCTATTAAATATGAAATATAAATGAAAGTAGTATTCATGAGTACGTACGGCTTACCGTCTCCATGAATGGTGAATTTTGTTTCTTTTATCCAAATGTTATTTACAGTTATAAATACATATATATACTGGATATATATGATATATAAGATATGTAAATAATTAATATCATTCTGGAGATAATTTACTTTTGACCACATTGGCAACTTGTAATGATAAGAAGTTCATTTTTGACTCAATTACCAAATTTGGACAAAATTACCATTATAAACATAAATGATTTTTAATGTATATAAAGTGGTAATAAGTTATATAAAATGAATAATAAACTTAAAAACGTTCTTAATAAAGTATAAATTAAACTTAGTTTATTATTCAGGAGATTAAAGAATGAATGAGTCAAGTTGGACATGAGGTAAGGGAACTTCTTAACTCAATTTCCATTCTTTGGGTTAGACTTCTACTTCTTGATTATGTGATGGTATGAATATGTGTGAATGACCTATGATTTTTTGATATATAATATCGACTTATATTTTGTGTTTTTATGTTTTTTATACACAATTATTTCATTAATTTATCTTTAATGAAATGATATGATCTTTGTAAGGGACTTCATCTCAATCTTCTTTCGTTGAGGCATATTTTGATTTATACATTACCTTCATTTATATGGTGTATAAACCCCCTTTGACTTTTCATTTCGGTAAAAGTTAATCTTTTTCTATATAGCATTTTATTAAACGTCCAAGGGAATGTTTATTTTTTAATGTACACGGTGACAATGACCTTTCTTCCATCGCGAGCATTACTTGATATTTGGATCCCTTAACAATACATAATGTTTTTAAAAGGAAAATAACTACCATATACTCTTGTTATGTATTTTGGTATCGAAATGGTTTTGAGAATGGTTTGATTATTTCAATATATGGAAATGTAATATTGTGATTGCAATGTGGAAATTTTTATCTTTAATTTATGCTTCTTCATGTGTTATAATTATGTTATGGTTGTTGTGAATTGTTTACACATACATTTGGTTCCATGTAAAACCAAGGTTGGGTGAGCATGAGATAGTTCTCTAATGAACTGGGTAACATGACAGAGGTAAACTTTTATGTTTCTCCTAAAAGATTTTTGGAATATATTGTCATGGTTATTCCAAATGTAACTACGTATGTAGTTGTGAAAGATTTAACCTAAGTATGTTATAGATACCACAAGTTACCATTATTATTTGTGATTTCCTTGTGTTAGACATAAAACCTATGATTTTGTGCGGTATGATAAATATTGAAAAGTATGATTTAATTTATTTGTATGTATTTATGAACTGATGTTTTAATTCCTTGTTTTACAACACTTACTGAGCTTTTTATTATCATACTATGTTTTTAAATGTTTTTCCTAGGACTTAATGATGAATAGGGTCAAATATGGGATCAAGGAAAATTAATGTTTTCTAAAACATCGAATTAGATGTGTTTCTTTTTTATGAGTTTTTATTTTACGAAAAAATGGAAACTAAGTAAAATTGTATATTTTGTAATTTTTTATATTTAATGTAATAGTTATAGCCTAATACCATAAAACTCTAATCCTAAAAATATTCTCAATGTAAATTCTTTACTTAATTCATGATTATGTAATGTTTAAGGATTGGGGATTATATTTTTGGTAAAAATCTTATCTAAGAGAAAAGACATTTATTTATTTTATATTTTCAAATATATATGAAATTCATTTATGTATGAAATTTATGATGTCTATTTATCTATTCATAATTTTTGGATAGAATCAGTTGTAACTACTGTCAATTTATTAATGTAACCATTGACTCTATGCTATTAGGTTCTAGGTATTTATAGTCAGTATCAGTCGATTTGTTTTTTGAAATGTTGGTATCTATATTAAAGAAAATATATGTTAGATAACAAAATCCTACAATTGAATTTGAGTATAAGAATATAATAATATTCTAACTTTTTATAAGAGAATATATTATGTGGTTTTTACAAGAAATACATCTCTATAAGGATATTACAGGTTGATTGGGTTGTTGAATAAATGTTTCTATGGGTACTTACTCTAAAAAAGGCTTGTCATTATTGAAATTAGCATTTCCAGGTACATGATATTGAGTCATACTATGTAACTATTTTTAAACTCTTTGGAGATACGATTGGGTTAATTAAAATTTTCATTACACACTATTATGAAGGAATTTAAAATTTTTTATGGTTTTAAAACAATCCCAAAGATACAATACTTATGATTATAAGATTATTTTTCCCAAAATTATTCAATTTTTTTATCTATTCCACGTGTTTTGGGATTATACATTGTATATCAAAATTTTATGATCTAGTATAGAGTATGGAATTATTTAGAAATGTAACATAGTGGAATTAATGGAAACTATATCAATGATCATACTCCATGTAGGGATTTCACTAATGGACAAGATAAAAAACATGATAGTATGGAGAATCCGACTAATCCATCAGAAGGTGTAACAATGCCAGGCCACTTCATGCTCACTATCCTCTATCATTCAATAGAATTAAAAATTTATTTTTCAGCTGAGTAATGGATAAGCTCCTTAAAAGAGATATTTTATTTCTATATGTGATGAAATTGATAAGGTTGTCATAGAAGTTTATCAACTATTAGGGGATGCATATCAATGGTTTTCATTGAAATAGAATACTAAAGAGGTGGTGTAAATAAAATCATTTGAGTGGAAAGATAATAGGTTACTCTTCATGAAAAAAATATGTTCATCTTGAGAAACACAAGGATATAGAGGGAAAATTCACCAGTCTTAGTAAAAAAGAAGGGGAATATTTTTTTATGGATGAAGCTAAAATATTATTTTTAGCAAGGAACTTTATGGACTATGTATGTAATCCAATGATAAATATAGATGTTTTATTATATGTGATTAAAATAATACTTCAAAGGAAAGTGGAATCCCAAAAATTCATACCAAATTAGGATATAGTATCTTGTTCATTTAAAAAATATATTGAATTCACTTAAGGAATTCCAATGATCTTTTCAAAAAGAATAGTTAAAGGGGATAAGGCCAATATTTTGAAGTCACAACAGTTGAGGTTGAGGTTCCTCAAGACATGGTGATTTTTAATCATATAATATATTCATATTTATCTAATGAATTATTTGATATTTTATCTTCACACTCAATTATATATTCTAAATTCTATAATAAAATTATATATTTCTATAGAAACATAAAAAGAGAGTTATCATTCTAGTCACCTAAAGGAAGTCTCACCGTAAAAAGGGTGTTTTAGTCAGCTCCCATTATGTCACATAAACATACCTTATATTCTAACATAATTATGATACATATGGTTTATTTTAAATTATTCTTTCATATAGACACCATTTCAAAATATATTGGTAAAATTTATTACAAATAGAGATAAATTGTGATTCAAGGTGATTATATAGAAGCCATTAACTTTAGATGGGATAATTCATCATATGATCCAGTTCTAAATCCACTCCAACTAGCTATTCTGAATGAAATTCTAAGGGAATAATAGTAGAAATGATATATATATGGAAATGGAAAACATAAAATTGATGGTGTACTTATCATATAGGAATAAATTGACACATTTCTTTAAAATTAGATATTAATATACTAGATTTGGATGTTTAGTTATTTTTTAATTTAATCATGGATGGAAGACTAATTTCAAAGAGTCCCTATTGAATATAAACTGTGAAATTAGTTGAGTTGAAGAAACAACTAGATTAGTTTTTTGATTAGGGATTTATGAACCCTAATGTATCACATTGAGAATCCCAAGTTTATTTGATTAAAATTAAATATGGATCCATGAGGTTTTGCATTGATTATTGTGGTGTCAATTATATTATAATAATAAATAAGTATAAGCTAGCTCGTATTTATTAATTATTTGATAAACATCACTATGTTCAATATTTATCAAAGATTACCCTTTTTATGTTATGGTGATTTTTTGGCAATTTAGGAAGATATACTGATGAAACCATTTTTTAGAAGGAATATACATTATTATTTTATAGTAATTCCATTTGTAAAAACTAATGCACCATCATTCATTATATATATGATCAAAATAGTATTCAAATAATACCGTGATGTTTTTTGTGATATTTATAATTGATATCTTGTAGTACACTATGATATATGAAAACCATGAAAAATACATAAGTATTATCCTAGAGACCCTAAGAAGAAAATAATTATATGGGAAATTTATAAAGTGTTAATTAATACTTTAGAATAATTCATTTCATCAAAATATTATTTCTATATATGGTATCTTGATTGATCTTTCAATGAAAAAGGTAGTCCTAGAAAGGAAAATAACAATATCCATAACTGAGGTAAGTTGATAAAAAATTTTTGTAGGTTACTGTCAGTGATTTATTAAAAAAATCAGTTGGCTAACCTATTATCCAATATTACATGAAAATAGGATTTCTCAATATGGAACATGTATTGTGAATATATTTTTGACGAATTAAAGAGGATATTGGGGAATTCTTTGATTTTTTAATCTATAATTGGGAAAATATTGGTTTCTAATATATATGGATGCATTAAAGAACATACATTATTGTGTCCCTACAAATAATGATAATGTTATTTCCAATACATCGAGGTATTTAATGAACCATGAAAATGACTATCCAACCCACAATCATGAGTTAGCTATTATAATCTTTTATTTGATGATATAGAGGAATTATCTCTATAGTAAATGGTATGAGATACACACAGATCATAATAATTTGATATATATTTTTTCAAAGGAACGTGTCAACATGAGGAAAAGGGGATGCCTTGTTCTATTCCATGACTATTATTTCTAAATACACTACCACCCAAGGGGGGAAGTAAGTTAGTAGGTATATGAATATGAAAAGATCATGAAGTCCATACCAAACTGAAGATTTACGTGGATTATATATTAATTAAAATAATAAATATGTATTTGGGAATGAATTATGAAATGGTTATATAACCCCTATTTATAAAGATTTATAATCAATCTTTAATAGAAATGTTAATATTTTATCAACCCGATTAACAAAATTTTCAAAACAAAATTATTATTGTGAATGAAGGGAAATTGATAGATTTTATTTTTATAGATGGAAAAATGATGATTATAAAGATACTATGTGTTCTATATATACATTAGGTAAAAAAAGACTGTTGGAAGAATCTAAAAACTTATATATTTCTATAAACCTCAGTTGAACCAAAATGTGTAGACATTTGAAGGAACACATTTAGTGGGATAATATTAAGTATGAAATTGTTTATTATATGTCAATATAATTGGTTTATCAATAAGTTAATATTGAGAGACAACATACTTGAGGATTCATGCATCCTATAACTATTTCTACATGGAAAAGTGTTGACATTACTATATTCATTGTCACTAGATTACTAAATATTACAAGGAAGAATGAAGAAATACTAGATATTGTTTATCTTCTCACAAAATTTGTAATTTCAATAACTTATAACTAATATTTACCACTTTAATACCTTTATTTTCCCTATATTAATTATGTTTTTAGAATTTAATAAACACCACTTTATATATTTCCAGATTGTGATCCAAAATTTGAATCATTGTTCTATAAAAGTCTGTATTAGGCTCTTGATACTGGGATTCATTTGGGAACTAATTATCTCCATGAATCAAATGTATAGTATAAAAAGACTATTAAAAAACTTTAATATTTGTTGACATCATTATATATTTACTTTCAATGTACTTGGGATCATTATTTAACTCTCGTGGAGTTCACATATAGCAACATCTTCTCATCAAGTATTTATATTTTTTCTAGTGAATATTTATTTGGAAAGTGATTTCATAATCCAATTTTTTAGTATAGATTTGGTGAAAGGAATGTTGTTGGGACAAAAATGTGGAGGATACAATGGGAAAGGTAAATACTACTCAAACCTTTATCAAAACTACTCAAATATTGAAAGTGATTTGCGATGATAACTGAAGGAATCATTTTGAAAACAAGTGACATAATATGTTTTTGAATTTATTTCCAAGGAAGGATTTTATAAGTTACAAAATTAGAAGATAAATGATCCCTAGGTATATTATTACTTTTTATATTAGAGATTTAGTTAGAGTCATGTATTACCTATTAGTGATGTTATCATGTCTCTCTGAAGTATATGATGTTTTCTATATATCTTAGTTGTGGAAGTAAATGATGAATCTAATGCATATAATCACCAATGATGAAATAAAATTTGATATTGATGTTTCTTACTATAAAGATTATATCCAAATTCTAGACACTAAGGAATAAGTGCAGAGGTGTTGGGTGGCATGTCTGGTAATGGTACATGTGTGAAACTATAAGATATATGTGGTTATGTGGGAATCTGGAGAAATTAGGTGGAATTACTATCCAAATATCCTCAAAATGTAACATTATAGAAAATCCAGGGGTGAAAATTTTTGTAGGAGGGAAAATATAACACCTCAATACATTATTAGGAATATATTTTAAATGATTTCAATCCATTTGAAAGACTATGATGCACTCAATCCTGTGTATAATGGAATCATAAAATCACATACTGTTATAACATATCCATTAAATTGGAACGTTTGAATAATAATAACTAAATTATGAATATTATATGGTCTAAACATATATAAAATAAATTCAATGTTAATCTAATTATTAAAAATAAAATAAGAATCATTTGAATGAAAGATAAATGTTTTCAAGAAAATATTACTTTTCTAAAAGTTGTTTTCATCATGATTTCATCACATTATTTTTTACCCAATTAAACAAATTTGATTTTTTAGAATATAATTTCTATAGTAGACCAATCCTAGACGCCCGAATCCAGTGAGTTATTTTATTACATTTACATGAATTTAAGGAATCAAATCCTGAATAAAAAATCAGTTTACGAGTCTTAAAAATTCTGATCACATACATGAATCTCATAATATATTGGGAAATATAAAATAAAATCATGAAACATAATAAAAATTATCAATTGCGTCCTTGGAAGCTTATTTAAATATTTCTTCTTCATAACCTCAGGTAATAAAACATAATAAGGGTGAGCTCAAATGATGAGTAAGGGTATATAAAGTGGAAGAAATAATGAATCAATGAGATAAATTTAAATGGAAAGTTAAATAACTAATAACACGTTCCATTTAAATAACTATATGAGATAATAAATTGTATCACTTATCAATTAATCAATGAAATAATATTAAATTTTTCTATAGATATGTCAAAAAAATATCTCATGGATAAATAATAACTGAAACTAAATGATGACAATGATTTTTTAATGGAATTCATTTCTAACACACATGAAAACCGATATCATCATGACCTTTCACAAGGAGGTTAAAACTATGGATAAAAACATGTTATATTAGTGCAACATATTTATCTCATGAGAACCTATTGATGCATTGATGAGCTATTTAATGTTCTAGCTCCACCCGTCATTACTAATCCAATTAAATCCTCATATTTCAAAATAAAAAAGATATATATTATAAAATAAAAATATTGAAAGAGAAATATGGATTTATCAATAATTCCCTAGTTAATCAAATAACTATCAAAGTAAGAACCATATGTAAGATGGTATGCGGTTTAGGAAAAACAAATATTCATTGTATAAGAATATTGGTATTTAAGTAAACATATAATATAAAATTATTACAATAAAGTTATTATTTTAAGAGAATTTAAAAATCACAAAATTAAGTTAAATTACAAAAATTATCATTATGAGGATTTTTTAGGAGAATAATCATTAAATATTCCAAAATGTCTCATACCACATTGAAACATTTAAATCATAATAAAAAGGAAGGAATTATATTTAAATAAAAATTATAATATCAACATAGTAAGGATATTCATGATATAACAAGTCAAAAGGAAAAATATACACCAAATAATTGGGAATTGGAGCATAATAACAAATAAGAATCAATAGAATGTGAATGAAGATGAAATTCCTACACATATAAATCAAAAGAACCAAAAATATTAATCATAAATTGAAAACTCTTCAGTTTAAACTTTTAAACTTGAATATATATCTTTTATGAAATTATGGTTGGTGAATCCAAAAAGGAATACATGGTAAAAAGAATATTTATTTTTTCATGAAATAAAGGTTATAAAATGCCTCGATCAGAAAGAAACAATAAAATTCCATTGAAAAAATTAGTACAAGATAAATAGAATAAAATTAAATATAAAAAACGTTTTTCTAAAAGGTTAATCTCATATTTTATATAATTTTATCAAAACATGGTTTTTAGAAGAAAACATGTTATTCGAATTTAGAGAGAAATGAAGTCGAGTTTTCATTAAAACATTTTATAAAACACCTTGAGTACTAAAGAGTGGTAAAATTGTACTAATATATGATAAAGGTAATTAATAACCATAGGAGATCAAAATGGAAATTAATATTGAACATGTATCCAATAATTTCCTTGAATATAAATTCGTGTACTAAAAAACTCGAATAAAATTAGATAGTGAAATAAACCCCTGAAAATGATATAACATAAAAGTAAAAAATCAATCAATGAGTGTGTTATGCGTATAAAATTAATATCAAAATAAGGCCATTTTAAATACAATAATAGATATTAAAAAGTGATTATACATATAATCGTATAATACTAATGAAAATTAAGAATTAATATAACTCAATGAAATGAAATATAGTTATGAAATTCAATTCAACTTGGAAACTTTTAACTCAAATACCATTAAAATAAATACTTAAAATTGAAATTAAAATTACCATGAATAAAAATTTATCCATTATATTACATTAAAATGTTGTAGTACGTAATCCATATATAAGAAATTATGTGCACAATAATTATGTATGCCTCACAGAATGAAAATGATACAGAATCCATTACAATGAGTTTCCTTTTAGGTGAACATCATTTAATGTCATATATAATAAAGTTATGTTAATTATATACCTGATTCATCAACTTTTTCATGTTTATAATTAATTTTATTTTACTTATTAACATGTTTTATATAGAAACTTAAACAATTAAGTTTACATCAAGTGTTTTGACCACATTCAATTTATGTGTCAAAAAAACATTGGTAGGTCAAATATGGTGAAAGGGGTCATTATTAAATATTTAAAGAGTAATAATAACAACATAAATATCATTTTTAGAAATTAATTTTACTTTTAATATCAATAATTACCTATGTTTATGAAAAAGTAATCAATGTGACAATTATATAGATGGTCGTTCGTACATACCAATGGGTAACATTCTCATTTTTCAATGATCGTTATGGAAAGAAGGTAAGTAATAATAGATCATTAGATAATGATAATTAAATAATAAGTAACATATTATTTAACAATATATATATATATATATATAATTCTTTTGATGTAAGAGGAACCATATCATATTGAGAAGGCGGTAATCTACACTTCCATGAATGGCGTTATCACATTTTAAGTGTGTGAAACAGTAATAAATAAAATGATATATATATATATATATTATATTTTTAAAAAGTTAACCATGTCATTAATATCATATATATGATTTTTATGTCACATATTTTTTAAATAAAATAATCTTTTATACACTCAATGTATACTGTTAACAAATCACATCTCTTTGAGGGGGAGGTAGTCTGCACTTCCACAAAAGATGTTATCTTATTATCATAAAATATATTATATAATTATATTTGTAATAAAAATGTTTAAAGAATATTGAATAAATAAAACATACCATATATAAAATATATAAATATATTTTCCATCATAATGGCCACCATGAGTGGTGGTAAGGGAAAAATAAATAATCATCATTTTTTGAGGTGGTAGTTCACCATGCATGTAATCAATATTTCTATTAACAAGTATAAAGAGGTGTGTATAAGTACAGGTAAAAACCATAACCTAAAACAATCCTGGAATATTGGAGAAACTATTCATTTCATAAAAATATCTAATAATTTTAGGTCCAAAAGGGGCCATGATACCCTGGGAAGGGGGGAGGAGAATCAGGGTATTAATATTCATTTCAAAATACTTTTTCCCAAATACATCTTGACCTATTTATTAAAAGGGTCACTTGTTATTATATCTAATGTTATTGTCCTTCCCAATTTTATTTGATGAATATGAACTAATAGTAAAATAGTAAATCAAGCACAAGGATAGATAAATTTTTACTTGGTTCTCCCTCACTGGGCTACGTCCAAGGAGCATAAAATAGTGGTGCACTAAAGTATCTAATTAAATAAGGCTCACTGCCAATAATGAGTAAAATGTTCAGGCTAATCTTATATTCCTAGGCTAACTACCATTACATGTTTTAGGGTCTACTCAATACATTTATATCGGTCACTCCCTTTTCCTATTTCTATGTCTCACTACTGGTGGAAAGGGTCACTATCTTCCTCTTCTTCTGCTCAATGATCTTGGAAATCAATCCAATTACATTTTATAGACTTTTAGATCCAACATAATTTATGGACATGTATTACCTTAATTTCATTAATTCTTGCATCTTAAACTTTAGGTAGATGACCTGTTGAAGTCTCTTTTTCTCCCGCTGATGAAATCCACCTTCCTGGGTACAGCTACATACCAGAAAATAATTTTGAAAACGAATTTGAAGATTTTTTAAGATTCTTTGTCCAAATCACGAACCACCTTGTTCCTATGAAAACTATGTAATTATGATGGTACGTGGAACACCTCCACTATGTATCAATTCCATTTTTGTGAACCTCCCTTCATCTGTAGACTCCTCTTCCTTCGCTGCCTCGTACGACTTTTGCATGCTGACTCTGTGAACCTCTTCTGCGAATCATTCTATGTACGCAGACTATTCTCTATTCACGAACTACCTTCACTTCTACTGATTGTCGCTCTGCTACATTCTGAAGATCCTTCTCCATGTACTAGACATCCTCTTCCATGTACTACCTCTTATTCAGGTTTGAGCACCCTAAATAAACATTTAGAAGATTTTATTCTGTGAAAAAAAATTCTCTTCGCAGAAATCCTCCTCACAAACCACTTTCAAATTTCATCGAATTCCCTAAGCAAAGAGATGTTCTCTAATGATATACTATCTATATTTTAATTAGTGGTATTTTCTCTTCTTATATAGGAAAAGATATTCAAGAAATTTTCTTATCGAATATTTACCAAATCTTTGATTCAATATAGCCTCCACCACATACTAATCCTCCTACTGTGAACCACACCCATTATTTGAACCATTTTTCCACTGTTATTCACATTTTGATACCTCATTAAGAATCATTCCATTTTCATCCACCGTTATCTTCATGCAATTAATATAGCGATCAAGTATTTAAAAAACACATAATCTAATACCACATCATCCATTCTCATCTTGAGAAACAAGATTTTAATTCAAGGATCATCAATGAATCACTCAATTATTGACACCAAATCTTGAAACCAATCTACTACATTCATCACGAACATCAACTGTCAATATTTTTAATATTTGATCAATCACTTCTAGAATCGTTAGATTTAGTACTCCCCTTATGTCACACCTCATCCCAATAGATTTTGGCCATCTTCAACTCCCCCTATCTCCATCTACACTTAACCGCTTATCCTCATGTCTTTTCTCCCTCTAATTAGTCACACTTTCTCCCCCTATGTCAATAAACCTGAAAGGGACTTCAAATATGTCTATAATAGGGTAAATAACACATATCAATATGTTTGTGAAAAACACACCATACCTTGGGAAGAGGGGGACCCAAATCCAATCTTTTTCATGTGATGAAATTCCACTAGATTCCCAGAGCCATTCGATGCCTCTAAAATGCTTCTTTTGGTATGGAATTCATATACATATCTCCAAATTTATGTTCTATTGGCACATAATCAAACTTCACAACCCCTTAATACACCTTCTCTTTGATAAAATTATATTTTATTTAAATATTCATAGTCTATGACTGATGTACAATTTTTTTGATATGATTTGTAGCACTTGAATTATCCCAATGAATTCCGAAGTGAGATTTCACTACAACTCCCATATCCTCATGTTGTTTCTTTATCCACAATAGTTGTGTGAAATTTTGAGTATCCACAATATATTCAGATTTTTTGTTTCTCAATGAAATACATTCATGTTTCTATCTCAACCAAGAAATACACAATCCAAAAAGATAGAAGGATACTATGGAAGTTGATTTCCTATCATCTTCGAATAGGCCCAATCTACATTTGTATATCCCTATAACTATGGATGAGATTCGTTATTATAAATTAATCCAAAATCTAGTGTGGTCTTTATATACCAAATTATTATTTTCACTGCAATCATGTGGATCTACTTGGGATTTCTTTGATACCTCTCTGCTTGACATGTTGAAAATATAATATCAAGCCTTGCTGTTGTCAGGTACAACAATCTTCCAATGATTTATTTTTTGCATTCTGTGATATTAACTACCTTTCCTTTATCATCCAATGATAGTATTAACCGAGTAGAAATGAAAGTCTTCATCTCTCGGGAATTATTCATTCCAAACCTTCTCAAAACCTCTATGGAATATTCAGATTGAGAAATAAAAGTTTCATTCCTTCCTTCTGTATCACGTAAACCATGGAGAAAAATCAGTTAAACAATCATCGACATTTCGATCTCACTTTTAATGAATTTGGAAAACTATATTCACTAATCTTCATCTAATCCAACAATTATTATTCCATCGACATAAACCATCACCACCATCCTTTGATTATTTTTTTATTGAAATATAAATTACAGTCAACTATACCGTGTTAGAAACTGAGCTTCTTCAAAAACTGATCAAGCCATGAATACCATGCTCTCAGTGATTTGTTCACACAATATAATTCCTTCTTCGGATTACAAAATATTTTTTCATCTTTATAATGCAGGAAAACATCTAGCTGACCATTGTAGATTTTTTCATCTAGAACTCCATTTAGAAATGCTGAATTCAAATCTATCTGAAAAACATCATGAATTAATTACACTGCTAATGCCAAGAACAACATGATAGTCTCTTACCATGAAATAGGTGAAAATATCTCATCAACATCAACACCCTCTCTTTGGTAGTACCCCTTGCATGCTAATTTTTCATTTCTTGGAATAATGATTCCATATATATTAATTTTTTTGTACAAAACCCATTCAATCTAGATGACATTCTTATATGTTGGAATCAAAAAAATCTACCATGTTTGATTATTCTCAGATTATTTTCAAGATCATCATTGATATCTTGAACCCAGATCTCATCTCCAACTCCATGTCAACATTATTATGAAGTTTTTCACTATGTTTTTGAAGATTATGATCATTCTATACTATAATGACACCATTTATTTTTACTAATTTCTCTTCCTCTCATTAAACAATTGAAAATATTTTCTTGCAGCATCATAGTATAATAAAAATAATCATCTAAAACCATATTGATAGAAAAAATAGATAATCATTAAATTTATGTGTGTTGATTATTCTCCAACAATCTTTCTTCTCTCAGTGGACAACTAGCATCAGATCTGGGGAATGATACCAATGATTTTATGTTCAATACTTGTAACTACCAGATCATCCAATTGTAGCTTCATCAGATCTTTTATTTCAAAGAAGACTATTCAATTAACCGGTATTCTTATTTTTAGACAACATAAACATTAATCCCCTCTTTGATATTGGGATTTTTCAATTTATTAAGATATTGAATGGTCCCCCTATGATGTGAAACGCTTCATATTTTTGAGACCACAAATATTCTTCTTCTCCTACATCATTTCATCAATATCCATTGAACTCAATCAGTTCCATACATATCATTTAGTCATAAACAATCATCTCTTATCGAGTAATTCTTCTAGACTCATACCTAAATTCATGTAGCTGATTTTAATTAGTTGTCATTCCAGAGCACATTACATTACCATTTTGCATCTTTCGATGTGACTTCCCATTAGATCGTATCTTCCCTTGATCCTAAATTACATGAGCATTAGTTAACAACAGTTATACACATGGGGAGTAGAGAAGCCATTTTAATACTCATGGAGAGGATTTTGTCAACTAGAATTGATTAACCCATTTGTACTTTCTTGAAAAAAATTGTACTCTTTCTTTTCATATTCCAACTACCTTTCAAACTTCAACTATTATAGAAATGTGACAAGACATTCTTTACCCAAATGATGAAAATTTTTATAATATATAGATCTTATAGTCTTATCCTTGCTCACAATTTGTGGTTCGTACCCACTAGTATACATTTTATTTATTGAGGTTTCACCAACCTTCCATTTCTCATGACTTTTCTCTGAGTATGAATGTCTCCATATGACATCAAATCTTTCTTCTTCTTCCATTGGAGGGATTTTTCTATTTCTATTACTTCTTTTCATGTGGCATGACATGTGTATTTTTTAAGACAGTATTTATTTATTTTTCTTTTATCAGTTGTTCGATTCATGCCTCCCTTTCTTTTTGAGATTGTGTCTTCTACTGATTTTACATTATATAGTATATCTCCCCTTATTCTTCTATGTTTGTTCAAATTAATTCCAAGAGAACATTTTTTATTGTAAAATAGGAGGTGATTGATACACCTTTCTTTTAGATCCTTGTGATTCTCTTGAGTCTGTATACCTATTTCTCATATCACTATGTTCTCTTCTAGTGTAAGATTTTTCATTATAGTGCTTTGATACTGATATCATTAGATTTAATTTCATCGCCATATTTTTTATCCAATTTCTTTTTTTCATGGAGGTCTTCCTCTTCTGGACTTCTTGGATATTCTTCATCATTAGTAGCTTCATCATCACTTGGTATGTCATGTTTTTCACTCATTCCTATAGCATCCTGGAGTGATTCTATATTTTCCCTTTCTGAATCATCCAAAACAATCTTCAGTAAACTATTGGATTACTTAATCTCCATCAAAATTATTCTATATACCCTTCCACACTAAAAAATACCACCCGACTTCTGCTTATTCTTTATAGTTCTTCTTTATAGTTCTTCTCTTTTCCATTGCACACAAATATAATAGAGGACATAATCATTTACATCAGAAAATATCTAAACCTTGTTAGATTACAGAAGTATTTTTATAAGAAACCTTCTCTATGATACCAATTTTTAGGTCTAAAAGGGTCCTAGATACCTTGAGAGTGTGGGTGATTCAGGGTATAGATATTATTTAAAAAAAATCCCCACTAGATCATGACATCTTTATTACATGGGTAACTTTTTATGATAACTACTATTAATTTTCATTCTAATTTTATCTGATGAAGACATACTAATAGTAATATAGTAAATAATTCACAAGGAAACAAATATTTTCATTTGGTTCACCCTTACTGGGATATATCCAACAAGCATACAATAATGATGTGCTGATGTACCAAATTCACTAAGGCACAATTCCAATAATGAGTACAATTTCCATTCTGGATTATCTATTCCCAAGATCATTACCTTTACAAGTTTGAGGGTCTACTCACAGTATTCTTAAGGTTCACTCCCATTTCCTCTTTCTCTGTCTCACTACCTGTGGAAAGGGTCACCGTCTTCCTCTTCCTTTGCTCGCTACTAGTGGAAATGAATCCACTAACAATTTAAGGACTTGTAAGTTGATCACAAATTATGGATGTATAGGTCCCTTAATTTGGATGAATTCCAACATCCTGGACTTTTGGTAGACTCTCTGTTGATGTCCACTTTTCACCAACAGATGAAATCCACCTTCCCCAGTACTGCTAGATACTAAAAAATAATTTCACCAACTGATATGAATTTTTTCAAGAATCCTTGTAAAAATCACAAACAACCTTGTTCCTTCATGTACTATGTACTGGGTATGGTATGAAGAACACATCCTATGCGTACCACTACCTCTTCTGTGAACATCATTTCGGCTACAGACACCTCTTCCTTCATTGTCACATACCACATTTGCATATTAACTCTGCGAACCAACTCTAAGAATCACCCTCATTTCAAAAAAATTGTTCTATGTTTGTGGACTACCTTAAATTCTATAGATTGTCTCTCATATGTTTGGGTAGGTGTCCTAAGAACCAAATTTTTTGTACTTTGATTATATAACTGTACACTTATTATATATTGTTCATTGTTCTTCATGACTATAATATAATAATGTTCTCGAATATTTTTTTCATTGATAAGGTCATGGTAGATCCTCGCTATGATGAGAACCTTGAAATGATATAACAATATTCTTAAATAAAGTTCTATGGTTGGATGACATACTATGATAGGACACATTGTATACAGACCTTCATGTGTGAGTACTCGTAAGAAGACGAGACTCTCTCTCATGGAGTTATGAGAACAGACCCGCTAGTAGTAATTCTGCATGTATTGGTGTCATCGAACATTACTATCTATGAGCATGTGTAAAGGTCCTTAGACTGGAAGATTATCATTAACTCATGTCATGAATCACGCACTTTGATTTGCTGACAAAAACCGTCATAAAGACAGTTGGTGGGAAGTTGGGTACGTTGGGTGTGTCACGAATGACATGTTATTCATGGATAAGTCGAGGAAGGATTTTTCCCTTCCATTTATGGAAGTTGATATCTCATACCATTATTGAAATAGAACTATCAAACAAATTCCTAGGCCATGGTGTCACAACGAGTTTATTTCATGTAGTCAAAGAACGACGGATCAAGCGTATAGTTTTATGACACTTCCATGAAACCAGCTTGATGAGATATTGAGACAAAGGGGTTAAATTACACAATAAGTGTTCGTATGAGGTGATACCTCAATGCAGCATCAACATCTTTCCCTTGGTTTCCATGACACATTTCTAGACAGTAATCTTGGACTTTAGGCATGCCCACCTAATGCCAACGAGAAAGAGGCCCAGAGGGTCACACACTATGTGTATCCAAGTATCTCAAGTAGAAAAAAGATTATTCTCGTACGTGGTTTAATAATTATTCAATAAAGCCTAAATGATTTTAATTATGGAATAATCAGGAAATGAAAAACAAGATATACACACCGGGTATTAATTATAACATGTCGTGTAGTTTTTCATGGAAAAAACTACACGCCGTGTATTAATGATTACACACCGTGTAGTTTTTATTTTGGAAAAGAAATGGAAAAAAAGTACGCGTCATGTATTAATGATTACACGCCATGTAGTTTTCCAGTCGGTATTTTGAGGATATATTATTGTTTTATTAAATAATATTTATTATAATCATTGTGGTCTCATGTAAAGGAATTAATTATTTGACATGGGGTTTCAATAAGAGTCAATGAAATAAATAAAATGCGTAACGCGTTTATTTATTATCATAATTCTAAAACCTCAATCCTGATTATAAATATCCTCACAACCCCACCTATTTTTTGATACAAGAGAATTGTTGTTCACAAAAACTTTGTATAATTCCTTCAAGGCGTAGAGAACTCCTTCCTCCAATAATGCTCTCAATACCGAGAGAGATCCTCTTCCATCAGATCAAGATGATCTAAGGCGGACAACACAAGCAAAGGTTTCTCTATCCTAGAACCTGGAGACTCCTTTGGCGATATCCAGAGATACGAGGTACACGTGTGGATCACTACTAGAAGAAGTCTACACTCGCCTTCTATGACGCAATGATGAATCACATAGAAATGTGATGAAGAACTTCAATGAAGAAAGAACACCCAAAATGTACTTATTTTCAATTGATTAAATTAATTATAATCAACCTGTAATGATCTTATGTTGTGGTTCTGGGACTTTCCTTTTATTTGTCTATTTCTATGACTCGATCCATGGTGATTGGAATTTATCGTCGTACTGATCCTAGATTGATCATTTTTAATGACAGAAAGCCAAGTGGGCACATCCACCCATGTGCTTTCGTTGCACCCAGAACCTTCAATTGGTATCAGAGGGAGGTTACAACGTTGATTATAGAAATTTAATTTCCGTTGATAATTTACACATTTATATTTGATTCAATTCGAAATAAATCATTCTATAAATCAGAATAAATGAGATCAATTCTTCCTCCTTCTTTTCTCAATTCACATCACATAAATGACCTTTTAATTTTAATTTTGATTAAAATAAAAACAAGGAACTCAACTGGAGGAGCCGCTCTTTCTTTCAGTCAACACGGGAATACATGGCATGTAATTAAAACTACATGACGTGTACTAAGGTTCAATGAACCGGAATTGGTCAACCAAACCACGCCGTGTGAATTGAGTATGCCTAAGTATTTAATATGCCGGGTTGACCAGAATTGAACGGTGCATGAGAACTGGAATACACAACATGTATGTTTGAGAAACACGCCGTGTAATCTGATCCATCCCAAGTGAAACCATGTACAAAAGAGAATCTCTATACCCCATACATGGGATTACCAGGCTGGTTACCGTGTAACAAGGAAGTACACACCATGTATGATTTATCTACACACTGTTTACTCAAAAAATTCCAAAGTAGAGAAAACACACCAAATCCCCTGGCATGTACTTTGGATAAAGGGTGAAAATAAATACATGCCGTGTAAATATAAACTACACGTTGTGTACTTTCTATAAATGGAATTTCACCAGGTTTCCTCCAAAAGTACAAAGACTTGTACAAGGAATATGGATGAGAAGAATCTCAAGGAAAGTCAGAAAGAAATTTAAGACAAATAATTGATTAATTATAAGTTTATAATTAATTGAATTCAAGTGCGACATATCTTAAATAATAGAACGATTACAATTATTTGAATTCTAAATATGAATAAATGTCATTGCATGCTATAGATGATCATGATCAAGACCAAAGACCCTTTGTATGTGTGTATGGTTTCAATTATATTTGTTTAAATTTGTTGTCCTGTGAGCCTTCTTCCAATAAAATGTAGGTCTTGTATTCCCATGGTTTCTTTAATGTAAACCAATGTAATGGAGGCTCACCCAAGCTAAAGGAGATGGTTCATAAACTAAAGTTAAGGCAAAAAAATCCAAGAAGATACAAAGGTGGAGAGGTGGGAGCTGAAAAATACAAACCATTGGTTCAATGTGTTTTTTCCCTAGGCCAGGGTTAGCTTATCAAACTGCTAGATAAGGTAACCAATAGAGGCTCATGATCATACCATCTTATTTTATTTCGGTCTGATTGCATGGTTTATTTATTATGTATGTGTTGTCGCAATCACATAGTTAATAAAATGAAAAATCATGAAACGATGGAATAAAATTAAAACCGAACTATGCATAAACATTATTAGAAAATAGTTCATCACTTAAGCAAGCATCACTTAATATTAACAAGAATGTGATAATTATAAAAATATTCATAAAGAATTAAATTCCTCAAATACCATATTTAGTCATCCAAAGCCTTCTGTTACTTGATTAAGGTCAAGACTCAAAAAAAAACTATGTTTTTGACCAACCCTTGTGGGGACAATTACTTTTATAAAAGAATACCTTATGAAAAGTTTATGGGTCGACTTTACCATATTACATCATGTGGGGTAGCTCTTTCTAGGATTGGTGTAATATTGGAGGCAAGTGTTAAGGAAATACAAGTCAGGATTTCAGGATTGGGGAGTCCACTCGATAGAACAAGGAACTGTAAGCTCATAGTTGGCAAATACCTGCCTACCTAAATACCCTCAAATAGCTTGACCAACCCTTTTTTGGGGTTATACAAAGGGGAATATGGATCATTTCCACTAGAATGTCAATGAAACTGAACATTCCATGTTCAATGGTGAGGTCCATTGGGACTTGATGAAATAGTAGGATACTTTAGAAAAATTTAATATTTCTCATAAAATGTAATTGGAAAGGTACTGATAGATATACTCTTTTAAATTGTAGAAATAAATATGAAAAGCTCGTCAACAACATTTTCTCTATGATCAATTCTGGACAATGAAAACATCCTCACTAGTAGTAACTTTTAGGAATAGTTTTGGTCCCTTCAGGTTATCCTATGCCAGGAACGAATGTTTTATGTGCTGGAGTCCTCACGTCCTGATTCTCCTGCCCCAGGGGAGAGTGATGAAGATTTCCTGGTCTATGATCAACATTTAAAAGATTCCCTTGATGTTCAATGTTTTATACTATCATCAATGTCTAGTGAGCTCATGAAGTATCATGAAGACATGGATGCCTATAGTATGCTCGAGCACCTCTGTGGTCTATAACAGGAGAGAGAAAGATAGGAAAGGTTTGAGATCTCCAAGGATCTATTCCTGAAAAATTAAAGAGAGGGTGCCTTAGCTAGGCCTCATGTAGCCAAGCTCGTTGGCTACATTGAGCGCTTGGAGGTTCTGGGGTTTAAACTCCCTAAAGAACTGGGTACTGATATTATTCTTGCATCACTCCCCCAGAGCATCTCACACTTTGTTGCGAACTTCAACATGATCAACATTGAGAAGTCTCTGTCTGATCTTCTTATCCTCATTCGCTAAGTGGACAATGACATATAGCATGAAAAGCCTTATGTCTTCATTGGGAATAAAATTAAAGGGAAGGAGAAGAGCTTTAAGCGCAAAGTTTCTCTAAGGCCTTCCACGTAAAAGAAGATCAAAGGGTAGGAAAGAGAACAAGAGGGTGTTTGTTTAGCATGTGGCAAGAAGGGACACTAGAAGAAAAACTTCACCCATCCAAGGAAGCAAGGGGCACTTCAGGTGCGTTGGTTATCAAATTCAATCTATCTGTTACTACCAATTGGGTATTAGATACTTCTTGTGGAGATCACATATGTATCCAAATATAGGAACAAAGTATATTTAGAATGATTGACCGAGGTGAGGTAGATCTACGACCAGCCAATAGAGCCAGACCCGCTGTTGTTGCTGTCGGAGACTACCACCACACATTGCCTATTGGGATGGTCTTGGTTTTTAAAGGATGTTATTATGTACCCTTTGTAACTAAAAACATTATTTCAGTTTCCAGATTAGATACAGATGGATTCATCTTTAAGTTTTGAATTGGTTGTTGCTACTTTTATAAAGATAGCATTTGTTTTGGTAGGGTACATTTATATAACGGCCTTTAGGTGTTAGACTACACAAACCAGGTAATGGAAATCGATGAAAATGTTAATTCACATGACTCATACCACACCCAACTTTGGAATCACTGACTAGGTCATGTCAATGAGAAATGTTTGACAAAATTACATCAAGATGTGAATTTAGATTATTTTGAACTAAAACCACTTGGGTTATTTCATGTGTGTCTACAAGGAAAAATGACCAAGGGCCCATTTTGTGGGAATGTTGAAAGGGATAAAGAGCTTCTAGAATTAGTTCACAAAGATGTATGTGGACAATTTCCAGTTGAAGTAAGGGTTGGGTTCTCATACTTCATAACTTTTACTAATGATTTTAGTAGATATGGATATATTTAATTAATGAGGTATAAGTCAGATTCTTTTGATCTGTTCAAATAATACAAGAATGAAGTAGAAAACCATCTTGGTAAGAAGATTAAGAAACTCTGCTCAGACAGAGGAGGAGAATATCTTAATCAGGACTTCATTGATTTCTTACAGTAGTTTGGTATTCTATCTCAACTCACTTGTCCTTATACGCCTTAGTGGAATGGTGTATGTGAAAGGAGGAACCGCACCCTATTGGACATGGTGAGATCAATGATGATTCATGCGAGTCTTCCATTATACTTTTGGGGATACACATTACAAATAGAAGTACAAATACTAAACCTAGTACCAACTAAATGGATAAATGGTATTCCATTTGAGTTATGGAGTAAATGTAAAGCCATGGTATCGAATTTACATGTGTGGGGTAGCGAAGCATTTAGTAAGGCCTCTTCAGGTAACAAACTTTCACCCTGAGGCACAAAGTATATATTTATATGATATCCCAAGGAAACAAGGATATATTACCTATACAACCACTCAGGAAAAATGGTTGCAGTAGAAAGACATGCCATATTTCTTGAGAGGGAGCACATCTCCAAAATAGATAGTGGGAGCGAGATAGACTTTGATGAATTCGAGGATCAAGATACACCATTTTTGGTACCAGAACCGATTCCCCAAAGCCCCATGGAATAAAAATCTGTTCCAGAGACACAAGAACTATGTAGGAGCACGAGAGCGGTGAGAGAAATAGATGATATGGTTTTCTTGTTACCAAGGATGGTGACCCATTATTGGTTGATAGTGATGATCCTCTTACCTACAAGGAAAAATTTGAGGGCACAGATGCTTCCATGTGGCATGAATCCAGGGATTATGAAATGGATTCCATGTACCAAAAAAAATTCTAGATATTGGTAGATCCTCAAGTTTATGTAAAGCCTGTTGGTAATAAATGGGTATTCAAGAAGAAATTGGACATGGAGGGGAAAGTTTGCACCTATAAGGCACGACTAGTTGCAAAAGGTTTTAGACAACATCATGGAATTGACTATGATGAAACCTTTTCACCGATTGCGATGCTAAAATCCATTAGAATCCTATTGTCCATTGCCTCTTACCATGACTTTGAAATTTGGAAAATGGATGTCAAAATTGCATTCCTTAACGGGATCCTCCAGGAAGATGTCTACAAAACACAACCTGAATGGTTTGTGACTCCAAAGGATGCCAACAAGGTATGAAAGTTGCAGTAATCCTTTTATAGATTAAAGCAATCATCAAGGTCATGGAACCTTTGTTTTGATGAAGCCATGATAGACTTTGGCTTTATCAAGAATGAATGTGAGCCTTGTCTCTACAAAAGGATTAGTGGAAGTGCAGTTGTTTTCCAAATAGTATATGTTGATGACATATTTCTAATTGGAAACTAAGTACCTATCTTACAGTCAGTTAAAGCATGGTTGGATAAATGCTTCTCTATGAAAGACTTGGGAGAGGCAGCATATATTCTTGGGATCATGATCCATCGTGATAGATCCAAGAGAATGTTGGGTCTGAGTCAAAGTACATACATTGATAAGATACTGAAGAGATTAAGTATGGAACAATCCAAGAGGGGATTGTTGCTAGTGTCACCTGGAATTCATCTTTCCATGAAAATGTGTCCTTAGACACATGAGGAACGATGGAAAATAGCAAGGATCCCTTAAGCATCAGTGATTGGGTCAGTCATGTATGATATGCTATATACAAGGCTAGATGTTGCTTATGCATTAAGTGTTGTAGGCAAATATCCAGATGATCCCAGAGTCCTCCATTGGATGGCAGTCAAGAATAACCTTAAGTATATGAGGCGTACTAAAGATATTTTCTTGGTTTATGGAGGAGATGAGGAACTAGTCATTAAAGGACATGTAGATTCTAGTTTAATAACAAATCAAGATGACATGAAGTCATAGACTGGATACATCTTCAGTCTGAATGGAGGTGTAGTGAGCTGGAAGAGATCAAAGAAAGGTGTGGATGCAGATTCTACAGTAGAGTCTGAGTATATCGTAGCTTCTAAGGCGGCTAAAGAAGAAGTATAGATGCGATGATTCATCCATGATCGGGATGTAGTACCTAGCAGTAAAGATCCTATCACACTCTATTGTGATAATACTGTAGTGGTGGCACTTGCAAAAGATCCAAGGTCACATCAGTGCACAATGCCCAAACTTCGAAAGTATCATATCTTGAGGGATTTTTCTCAGAGAGGTGAAGTTGCAGTGAGCAATATTTCCACGAAAGACAACGTGGTGAACCCCTTGACTAAATCATTGACTCAACAGAAACATGATCATCATTCTAGGTCTAGTGGACTAAAAGTCGTTGGAAGTTGTCTCTAGTCCAAGTGGGAGTTTGTTAGGGTTGGTGTCCTGAGAACCAACTGTTTTTTACTTTGATTACATAAATGTACACTTATTATATATTGTTCATTTTTCTTCATGACTATAATATAATAATGTCATGGAATATTTTTTGCATTGATAAGGTCATGGTAGATCCCCGCTATGATGAGAACCATGAAATGCTATAAGGATATTTTTAAATAATGTTCTACAGTTGGATGACATACTATGATAGGACACATAGTATATAGACCATCATGTGTGAGTACTCGTAAGAATACGAGACTCTCTCTCATGGAGTTCGCACCTGGTAATCTCCAAGATGGGAGATTATGAGAACAGACCTGCTAGTAGTAATTCTTCATGTCTTGGTGTCATCAAACATTACTATCTACGAGTGTGTGTAATGGTCCTTAGACTAGAAGATTATCATTAACTCATGTCATTACTCGTGCACTTAGATTTGCTGACGAAAACCATCATGATGACAGTTGGTGTGCAGTAGGGTACGTTGGGTGCGTCATGAATGACAGGTTATTAATGGATAAGTCAAGGAAGGATTTGTCCCCTCCATTTATGGAAGTTGATATCTCGGCCCTTTGATTGAAATAGAACTATCGAACAAATTCCATGGAGATGGTGTCATTACGAGTTTATTTCAGGTAGTTAATGAAAGACGGATCAAGCGTATAGGTTTATGAAACTTCTATGAAACCTGCTTGATGAGATATTGAGACAAAGGGATTAAATTACACGGTAAGCATTTGTATGAGGTGGTACGTCAATGCGGTATCAACATATTTCTCTTAATTTAATTGACATGTTTCTAGACAGTAATCTTGGACTTTAAGCAAGCCCGCATAATGCCAATGAGAAAGAGGACTAGAGGGTCACGCACTAAGTGTATCAAATTATCTCAAGTACAATAAAGATTATTCACGTACCAGGTTTAATAATTATTCAAGGAAGCCTAAATTTTTTTAATGATGGAGGAAGAAGGAAATGAAAAACAAGATATACGCATCTTGAATTAATGATTGCACACCATGTAGTTTTTCATGGAAAACAAGTACACTCCATGTATTAATGATTACATGCCGTGTAGTTTTTATTTTGGAAAGGAAATGGAAAACAAGTACACACCATGTATTAATGATTACATGCTGTGTATTTTTTCAGTCGGAATTTTGAAGATATAATATTGTTTTATTAAATAATATTTATTATAATCAGTGTGGGCGCATGTCAAGGAATTAGTTATTCAACATGGGGTTTCAATAAGAGTCAATGAAATAATTAAAATGCGTAATGCATTTATTTATTGTCATAACTCTACAACCTCAATGTTTATTATAAATATCTTCACTACCCCAACTCTTTTTCGATACAAGAGAATCGTTGTGCACAAGAATTATAGAGAATTCCCTCAAGGCCGAGAGAACTCATTCTTCCAATAATACTCGCAAGACTGAGAGAGAACCTCTTCCATCGGATCAAGACGATCTAAGGAGGACAACGTAAGAAAAGGTTTCTCCATTCTAGCACCTAGAGACTCCTTCGGAGATGTCCAGAGATATGAGGTGCATGTCTGGATCACTGCTAGAGGAAGTATACGCATGGCTTCTATAACGCAACGAAGAATCACATCGAAACGTGATCAATAACATCAATGAAGAAAGAACAGCCAAAATGTAATTCTTTTCAGTTGATTAAATTAATTATAATCAACCTATAACGATCTTAATTTTTGGTTCCGGGGCATTCCTTTTCTTTGTCTATTTCTGTGATTCGATCTGTGGAGACTAGAGTTTATCATCATATTGATCCCAGATTGATTATTGTTAATAACAAAAAGCCAAGTGGGCACATCCACCCACGCGCTTCCGCTACACCCGGAACCTTCATACTCCATATATTAGACATCATTATACATGTACCAAACATCCTCTTCTACATACTATATTATTTTAACGTTTGAGTCCTCTACAAAAACGTCCGGACAAATTGCTTCTGGGTAAACCACTTCTCCTCGTGGAAATCCTCCATGTGAACCACTTTCGTATTTCACCGAATCCCCAGAACAAAGATATTTTCAAGAATGATATTTTCTCTCTATTTTAATCGGTGGGACTAACTCTTCTCATATAGGAAAATATATCCAAAAAATCTTCTAATCTATGATTTAACAAATTAGTGATTCTGTACAGACTCCACCGCATACTGATCCTCCTTCAATGAACCACACCCATTCCGCAAACAATTTTTCAATGGATATTCATGTTTTGGATTTTCCCTAGTGTGGAAATGATCTATTAAATCATCCCTCAAAACTTTATTCCTTCTACATATCATATTCTCTTAGCTGCAAACTATTGTTGTGAACCATTTCATCTAATCTATGTATTTTTCCTACTGCCTGGTATGTAGCCGCAAACCGTTCCCAGACATGGTACACGAACCCTATGCTGAGGTTACACAATTCCTTTCTTTTTCCCATGTTATTCACAGTTCTTCATACTAACCATACTTATTTGTGGTGATCTGGATTTTTCAAAAACATAATCACACCCAAAACATAACAATATGACACATTGCGTTCTTTTTCCCAGGAAATTAAAACATTTGAGGGAGTGGATAATAGAAATAAAATTAACGAGCTTTAGGAAAAGTGTTACCTCTTAATAAGGTAATTACTTTTGGTTTACACCCAAAGTATTCCTTGGATTTCCTTCCTCCCAAAGAGTAGATTCAATAGGTATGGGAGGATGTTGGGGAATAAATTGGTTATATATTTTCCGAACATTAGTAGCATGAGAGGTGTGAAGAAGTGAGAGGAAAGGAGGCCTTTTATAATAGTAGAATAATGTCACTCTTGTAACATTTTAAAAGAAAGAACCTCCAATAATATTTTTATTTTAAGTTTCTAAATAATAGTAAAAAGTAGTGAAAATTGAGTATAGGGTTGATATATAGATATAATATAGATTTTGGAAAAATTTATAGGTCAATTTTGGCCTCATGCTTAAGGGTTAGTCACATATTAATCGTAATTTAACATTAATTATGTAATTAATTTTAATTACTTTCACTATTATTTTTTGTCAAAAACTATGTTTAACCTTATAGAAATTATAAATTATTTTAATTCCAAATATAGAATCAATTTTTCTAAATTTTAAGCATAGAAGTTGAAAAAATAATTTAAATTTAATCCTGTGGGTGGGATGAAAATGTGGGTTTATAAAAAAATAAATCCAAAAGTTTTCTATGTTTTTATAGTTTATTTCAAACTATAATTGATTCAAATTATAACAACCCTTTTTTATTACACACTTAAACCTGATTTATTACATAAACTTCACCTGATACAACATATAAGATTGAGAGGAATATTCTATTTTGAGCTTAGGATCATTACATAACAACTTAAAACATAAAATACAATAACCTTATTGAAAACATTCTTTATATGACCACTATATTTACTCATACTTTTCATTGCATGGGATAACCTGAAGACATGCCTAATAAAAGGGTGAGATATAAAGCCCAGTAAGGGAATTAAAATGGAAGAACATGAGGAATATAATACATGTTGTCAAATTGGAATATCAATGGAGAACAAGAGAAAAATGAAAATAAATGATTGATAAAGCATGATAGTCATAACATGTAAATGTGGAAACAACACAAAACATGGAATTAGTGTGAGCCAAGACTCATTGCACATGGAGCATGAGTAAAACCTCATTGCACTTGAAGCATGAGTAAAACCTTATTGCACTTCAATTAGCATGATTCAAAACTCATTTCACATGAAATATCATGATATTATACTTTACCTAATGCATTAGAGTGCTATCAGGGCACACCCTTCTTAAACATTTTATTTCATGCATTAGTGTGCCACATGGATCCTATAACATGGAATCAATCAAAATCATAAGTTATTACACAATGAAATATTGTAGAATAAATACATTAAAGTACCATTAAATATTTATATGTTCTTAAATGTGAATACCCTTGATAGAGACATGGGTATGGTAATCACTACACAATGATCTTGGCTTGGAAAAATGCGGTGCAATTTCAGCAGCATAACAGCGTGACATAAAGATTCATGAAAATGTTTTATGAGAGAGAAAAGGGTGTCTCCTCATATGTAAATGAAATTTATTGTAATGGGGTCATATAAATAAATATCCCATCAAACTAAATGGAATTTATATTTATAATACAAAATAATAACATGGCTTCAAAAAAGGATAGAGAAATCCCTCACGGAATTTAGACATGGTAATGGGGGTACATGGGAGGAATTAATGATGATGAAAGTGGTGTATCATCATATATAAATAAAATGGGTAGTAATGTGGTCATATAAATACATTCCCCAACAAATGTAATGGAATTTAGATGCATAATACAAAATAATTACATGGATGTAAAAGAGGGGACATAAATCCCTCACTGAATTTCAGCATGGTAACATGTGTACATTGGAGGAATTAATGAGAGATAAAGGGGTCTACCATAATCTAAAAATAAATAGGGCAGTAAAAGAGAGGTGTTAACTCATACCCCAACATTTTTAATTGAAAAAAAGGCATAACAACTTAAAGAAAATTGGACAAAATTAGTAAGGAAAAAAATCCCTTACTTGGATGTGTGTTTCCAAAGGTCTAGGAGAATATTTAGAGAGACTTTAGGGGAGTTTGGGGAACCTCTGTAGGATTAAAGAGATATAAGGTAAGAGGTTTGACCAAATCCAAATGATTTTAGTGTATAGGAAGTGGGATCTTGGGTGGTTTTATATAGGAAAGGAGATGGATTTCTTTATTATTTAGGTTTCGGACACCACACATTAAACTAATCAAAAACACAAACCTTCCCATAGTTTTGGCCCATAAATTTTGACAAAGGGGAGTAAAAATATATATTTTATGAGTACAATGTCCTATAGCCTAATAATAATAGTGTTTCTTATGTGGAGGTGAGTCACACTCTCAAGGAAAACAATTTAAAAAATATATATATATTTTAAGTCTTGGAGGGTCCCCTAAAGCTTTGTAAAATAAATCAAAAAATCTAAAATCACATTGTTTTAATTATAAAACATATATTGGCCGAAAATAATGTTTATATTATTTTATTAAATCACTATTGGGTCATTATTATGTCATAAAACAGATTATATATTTAAACAGTATTTATTTGTTTCCCAAAAATTCAACTGTCTTAGAAAATTATGAAAAATTCACCATTGGATAATTTCGAATTCTTGATTCCAAAAATAATATTCATTTTATCTAAATAATATTCAAAATATTTAATTTTTAATATTTAAAATAATAACCCACATTTCTCAATAATTCATGGGTTTTGAGAAACACAGCTTTCAATCCTTAAAAAAAATTGAAATTGCATTCATAAAATTATATGATAATATCTAATTAATTTAAATTAATTTTATAATATTATTAATATATTATTGAAATATTATTTAATTAAAAAATCCATTAATTCATAAAAATATATTTCTTAGTCGAATATTAACTAAAAATACTATTTTTTCATTAAAAACTATTTACAAAGTAACAATAAAAATAATGTATATTCTCTTCACAAGAATAATGTATATAGTTATAGTGCTAGGGTCTCATTAGATAACCCCTTATAAAACACACATATGATCAAAGGGTAAGGTGTGCGATGGTGACAAACTCTTAGGGTGTCTCAGATAACATCGCTCTGGTGGTATTCTCTATTAACTTCCACTTCTCCCATAGTCGGTTCCACTCAATATTAACGTGTACAAGATCAACATGGTTTTGGTTCATTGTGAAGCCCAATGATGCCACCTCCTTTCGGATCGTTGACAAATGAGCTTCGTATGGATCAAGTCTACTAGATGAGGCCATCACTTCCTTTTTCTGATTAAATTCGATTTTTTAAAGCCCTATATTTATACTAATCATTTAATCACTATTCAACAACTATATTAGCAACAGTCACAATTCATAATGGTATTTTAAAGTAAATAAACATAAAACTAATGAAGTTTAGATTTTATGTAACAATATTAAGACATTTAATTAGATCAAGATGAATTTTCATTAATGGATTTTTGGGCCATTACAATCTTCCCCCCTTAAAAATTTTCACTCTCGAAATTTACTTTTCCCACTCTAAAACAAATTTGAGTAACGTTTCTACATCACTTCCTCTGATTCCCATGTCACTTCTTCAAACTTTTTGTTTCCCCATAATACCTTGATGAGGTGAATTGTCTTATTTTGTAGAACTTTTTCTCTATGATCTAATATATTCATTGGTTTCTCCTCATAAAAAAGATCACACTCTAGCTATAATACCACTGAAGAGAGTACATGTTAAGGGTCCTGTATTTACTTCCTTAATATGGATACATGAGAGACATCATGTATTCTAGCTATGGTAGGTAAAAGTGCAGACTATAGGCCACAACCCCAACACGATCAAGAATCTTTAAGGGGATGATGTACCTAGGACTTAACTTTCCTTTCTTTCAGAACCTCATGACCTTCTTCCCTGGATATATGCATAGAAATACCATGTCTCCAACTTTAAACTCAAGGTATCATTGACAGTTATCTTCATAACTCTTATATTGAATATGGGTTGCCTTCATATGCTTCTGAATGGTTTTCACCTTCTCTAACATTTCTTCAATTATTTCTGGTCCTAGTAGCTTACGCTCACCAACTTCATCCCAACATGGTATTGTTCTGCACCTATTCTCATACAGGAATTCATAAGGTGCCATTCAGATGCTCGAGTGGAAACTCTATTTGAAGTAGAATTCAACCAGAGGAAGATGTTGATCCAAACCTCCTTTCAATTCCATTGAACATGATCTTAACATATCATACAGTGTCTGAATAGTTCACTCAGATTGGCCACCAGTTTAAGGATGATAGGTTGTACATAAGTTTAGTTCAGTATCCAGATCATGTTGAAGACTCTTCCAAAACCTAGAGGTGAATATTGGATCTCGATCAGATACAACATATAGTGGTACTCTATGAAGCCTGAACACTTCCTTTATTTATATCCATGCTAGTTGATCCAATGAGAAATCATCCCAAATTTTAATGAAGTGTGCAGACATGGTAAGATGATCTGCAATAACCTAGATTTAATTGTTGCCTTTGGTTGTCTTCGAATGTCCGGTGACAAAGTCCTTGGTGATGTTCTCCCATTTTTATGATGATATGGGGAATGGTTGCGTCATAACCTTAAAATTCTACCACTCTTCCTTCACTTGCTGACACACTAAAAATTTTGATGTATATTTAGTGATCTCCTTCATATTATCCCAACAATAATGCTCTTGGTGATCTTGATACATCTTTTTGTTTCCTTGGTTAATAGAGAAATTTCAACTATGTGCATCATCCAAAAGTTCCTTCTTTAGCTCTGGACTTGATGGAACACATAGTCTATTCGTAAACCTCACAATTACTTCTTCATTAACATTGAAATTAGAGGATTTACATTTTATGATATCTTACACCTTCTTCTGAATTCTCATATCATCGTTTTGAGAATCCTTTATCCTTTCCGAAATTGGTAGTTAAGAAATCATTTGTGAAAGGATTTATGATGTTCTTTTATTTATTATTCTCATGTCCATCTTCATCAAGTCAAAGAAGATTGTATCCTTCTCAATTCTCATCAATGGTAGAATCGATGGGTCCTTTCAACTTAGAGCATCTGACACCTTGTTCACATTCCTAGAGTGGTAATGGATTGAGCATTCATAGTCTTTGATCATCTCTAACCATCTTCATTGGCCCAAGTTCAACTCTTTCTGTGTGAATATATATTTCAGGCTTTTTTGGTCCATATATATTTCACACTTCTCCCCAAAGAGACAATGCCACCAAAATTTTAAAGTAAAGATCACCGCATCCAACTCTAAATCATGTGTTGGATAATTATTCTCATGATATTTCTATTGCCTTCAAGCATAGGCAATGACTTCGTCATTTTGCCTCAACACACCGCTCGTGCCTTTCCTTGAAGCATCACTGAATACCACAAAAAGTTCTCCACTTTTGGGTAAAGTGAGCACGGGCGCAATGATAAGCCTCATTTTTTAACTCCTTGGATCTTTCATCACATCACTCCAAGAAAAATTTACACCCTTATGAGCTATCTTGGAAAGAGGGTTGGAAAATCATTAGAAATTTCTCACAAATCATCGATAATATCCAGCTAACCCCAAGAGGCTATGGATATCTGTTACCATTGTTGGCATCGACCATCCCTCTAGTGCAGCTGTCTTGGAGGGATCCATATATATATCCCATTTAATGTGATGATATGGACCAAGAATTAGGCCTCCTTCAACCAATACTAAGAATTGTTTTATTTTCATAGAGATTCTCCTTTCGCAAGGTCTCTAGTATAGTTCTTAAATGATCCTCATGATCTTCATTGGTTTTAGAGTTTATGAGAATATCATCTATAAGGACTACCACAAATTTGTCAAGGTAATACCTAAAGACTCTACTCATCGAGTCCATGAAGATTTCTAGAGCAATAGTGAGTCTAAAAGGAATTACTATGAATTCATAGCACCCGTATCTTGTACGAAAAGCAGTCTTGGGGATATCTTCATTCTTCACCCTTACATGATAATTTCCCGACCTAAAATCTAGCATAGAGAAGTATTGTTCTTCATGAAACTGATTGAACATGTCATGAATTCATGGGATAGGAAACCTATTCTTTATCTTGATATTATTAAGACGATGATAATCGGTGAAAAGGAATATTCATCCACCCTTCTTCTTGACGAATAGGACTGGTGCACCCCATGGTGAAGCACTCAAGTGTATAAACCCTTTATCTAGATTCTATTGTAGTTGTTTTATTAGATCCCAAATCTCCACAACAACCATTCAATATAGAGTCTTTGATAATGATAACTCCCCAGGTATAAGGTCAATTGAGAATTCAACATCTCTTTTAGGATGAAGACCAAACAATTTCTCATGAAACACTTCATGGAATTCTCTCATAATTGGCATGTCTTCAAGGATGTTTTCCTCCTTGTACTCAATCATCTTATCCAGATACGCATGATCATACAGCAGTAATATCCATGATTGAGATGATGGATCTAAAGAAAATTCATCCTCCTCATTGCACTTGTATGGAATCGGGGGTCAATTCTCCCCATGGAGAGTTATTTTCCTCTCACAACAATTTATGTTGGATCTATATAAGGAAATCCAATCCATTCCAATAATTGCATCAAATTCCACAAGAGGGAGTATGACGAGTTTTTCTGGGAAATTAAATCCATATATTATGACATGGGAGGAGTTATATTCAAGGGATTCAAATATTTCCCCATTTGTTTCACTCACCGGCATCTTTACTTACATGATTCTTTGTGGTGTTTTGACTGTTATAATAAACATTCGCGATATAAAAGAATGCGGAGAACTGTGAATGTTAACCCTACCTTCCACTTTTCGATTCAAGTTTTACTTATTTACATCTCCCAAAACAACTTAGGGAATATAACTATCAAACACATAAAGGGTAATCCAATGACAAAAGGGATAACTTATAAATAGCTTTTATTTCCTTAACTTATGAATCTATAAGCTTCAATCAATGTTATCCATGATTTACTTTCTAACATGCATTCTTAGATGATTTTTTTAATCCCTTAATAATGGTTCATACAAAGCTTGTGAATTGAAAAAAACATATCTCTCGAGAGTGTCATAGACAAGAGTCCAGCAATGCCTATAGTTGTGTACCAGGATACCTCAGGTCAAGCTCGAAGCTCCTTGTTGGGGTTTTCACCCCTAGGTACAACTGTGCCAAAGCCTCCTCTACTTGATTGTATCCAGAAAAGGATGAATTTTCCTAATAAACCACTTAATCAATACTCACCATAACATTGGGATGTTTTTACTATACTTAGTATTATCTCAAAGGCTTTAACTTGGTTTTTCTAATCCTAATCCAAAACAATGACTAAAACTATTCTCTAATACTAATTATAACAACCCCACTCTTTATTACACACTTAAACACGATTTATTACATAAAATACACTTGATATAATGTATTACATAGGGAGGTCTAATGTCTTTGGGTATTGAGATAATTACATAACAACATAAAACATGAAATACAGTATCTATATTGAAAACTACCTTTACATGACCACTACATTCCCTCGTACTTTGCATTGAATGGGATAACCTAAGGACTTGCATAAGAAAAGGGTGACCTATAAATCCCAATAAGGGAATAAACATGGAATAACATGAAAAATAAAATACCTGTTAGGCAATAAGAATATCAATGGAGCATAAGTGAAACATGAACATAAAGTCAAGATAAATCATGATAATCATAACATGGAAATGTGGAAACAACACTTAACATGGAATTATCATGAGCCAAGGATCATTGCACATGGAGCATGAGTAAACCCTCATTTCACATGAACATGAGAAAACCCTCATTGCATTTTAATTATAATGAATCAAAACTCACTGCACATGATGTATCATGATACTATACTTTTCCCAATGCAATAGAGAAATGTCAGTGAAAACCCTTCTTAAACATTTCATTTCATGCATAAGTGTGCCACATGAATCATATAATATCGAATCAATCAACATAATACATTATTCAATGATTAAGTAATTTGGAATAAATAAATTAAATTACCATTAAATATGTATATATGCATAAAGTTGAATACCCTTGATAGAGACATGAGTATGGTATTCAATACACAATGATCTGGACATGGAAAATGCGGTGCAATTTCGGCAGTATAACAGCTTGGTATTATAGTGACTTGGGTTTTGGCCCCGTCAGACTTTGGAATATTTCAATGAATAATTCCAGATCTAGGCGCGAAGACAGCGTGCGATTCTGAGGCCCGATGTGCCCGAAATTATTTTTATAAAAATAATAAATATATTTATACTATGTAGGTGAATAGGGTGTTATATATCCTAAATTGTAGCTCTGAATGGGAATCTGAGGGCACGGTTGCATCCAGAACGTGTCTTTTACCCTATTAGGGATGTAAACTTTGCGGGCGTGGGCCTGTGGTGAGAAACACCATCAGGGGAATTTTCGTAAATAATTGGTAACATTTATTTACAAGTGTTGGATAGAATAACATCTGAAATGAGTCTCAGATCACATATCTGAGCCATTCGTTGCACTTAGAATGACAGGTTTACCCTAGGGGTGACTTAACTTCCTCTGCGCCAGGTGGTCTGGATAGGAGTGTTTGTGTTAAATGAAGTTTTTAAATAAAAAAATGGAAAAAAATCTAATCCTCACCCCCTCCCACCTCTTATGCATAGTGGATGATGCATGTAACACCCGAGACTTTTATGAGGAATATTTTGTTTTTATGTTATATAAATCATCAAATGAATCTTTTGCTGCACGCAATGGCGACCTTCCTCGATAGCGTGTGTAGTACACAATACTGGGTTCCACTAAACAACGATATATTATTATAATATTATAAACTAGCTGTTATGAATAGTATTAACTGAATTTTTAATTTTACAACATTATTATTCATCTTACACATTTTCTAGAACATGGTAAGAGAACAAAATAATTTTTTTGGGTAAAATAAGTATTTAAAAAAAATGCAGTTTTGCCGCCTTTTGATGACGCACCCACATTAAATCTAGTTTTTGACATATTTATAAGTTCAATTTGACAAAATAAAATTCTTCTTTTGAAACAGGATATAAAAATTTACTTTGGAAATTTTTTTGATATTTTTCTGATAACTTTCATATTTTGATGAATAGTAAAAATACGCTAATTTTTAATTAAAAAATAGCTTTTTCTCATTGAGATAATTTATATGGTTAAATTATAATATTGAATGGTTTTAAAGTATATATAGAATATATTTTTACCATTTAATATAATTTATGTCATTAACATTAATTTAACATTGAATTTATGGTTAAAAACATTTCAATCTTTGTCAATGTTTTAACATCTAAAACCCGTTTTCTTAACAAATGAGATTTAATTTAAATTAATTACTGCAACTTATATGTTTTGAATTTTGAAAAATTGATTACATATTCGGAATCAGTGGGTCTAAATTATGTTAATAGGCTACTTTTTATTTTTGGGCATTATAAATAGTAACTACGGTAAATTTTATTTACCATAGTTAATGGTAAATCGGGTAATTAAGGGTAAATATAAGATTATAAAATTACCCCAACACCTGCCAAAATCCTATTGGATGACTAAAAGTCGACCCGTATCACATGAGGGTCGGATTAGATTCATTTAATAGTCTTTGTTCCAGGAAAATAATATAATTATTATTAAAACCAAAGAATGTGACAACATGTCACTTTCTTAAATCTTATAAGTATAATAATTTTAATTTGGTGATAAACTTAATGAATGTTCGAACATTAATAGTCTCCAAAAATCTAATACAATTATATACATCATAGAAATTTATTTAGAATTTTTAGGGATTAAATAATTGTCATTAATTATGACACAATAGTGATGTTGAAATTATTTTATTAATTAAAATATCAAATAAATGGTTTTAAAATATTAAAATAATTAATATATGCACTATTTAATGTGCTCCACTAATTTTATAGATACATATGACATTTTATTAATCTATTAAAGCTTTTAGTTCGAACATATACTCTGTATATATTTTATTTAAATTCAAATAAATGAATAGTTTCAAAATTGACACTATTGTTATTTTATAAACATAACATATTATAAAATTGTTTAAAAATCACAAAAATATTTAAAAATTATAAATTATAATTTATATGGTCTACAATGTCATAAATTGTCAAATTATGGAAAATTTACTACACATATGTAATTATTAATAATAATTTGAAATTTAGAATATTATTACCAAAAATAAAATTAAATTGATAAATAAGGATAAATCAAGTTGGTAATGTTTAAAATAAATTCCTAACATGTCTAAATTTTATTGGATGATGAGATTACAACCCTATATCATCTAATCTTTGGATATGAGTAATTTTGGAAGTTTTTAAGTGGGGTTGGGATTTAATATAAACTAATATTTCTTTTATTTCCAAAGGTGCCCCTCTCCTCCCTTATAAAAGGGCACCTCCTCCCTCTCCTCCTCACACCAATTTGAGCCTTCAGGCTCGGCCCAACCCTGCCCATTTTACTTCCCCACTTCCCTAGAATCATTCTAGAGGTTCTGGTCTTCTTCAAAGACCAACCCTAGTGCCCTAAGAGGAGGTTAAGAAGAGGCACGTCAAAAAGAGGTAATATCCATTACCGACCCTTTCCAAATTCTTTCATCATCAAAATATTCTTATTTAGTTGTTTCATTATGAATTAATAACATCAGTATCACTCATATACTTATATGTTATTATAAGTATGAAACAACCCTATTTCAACATCTATCCATCATACAGAAAATGAAATCACCGCGCGTGCGTACGTACGGAATACCATCTCCACGTTGTGGTGTAATCTATTTTCCCCCACCACCTTACTTGGATGGGTATAATGATGTAAATAATTACTATATATGAGTATTTTAATGTGATATTTATTCTGAAATAGTATACATACACTCCAATACAATTCCATGATCATGGGAATGATACCATCGCTCGTGCGTACGAACTGAAGACCGTCTCCACGATGTGATGTGATTTGTTCTACATGATCTTCACTACATAATGATTATATAAATGAATTGAATGAATAAATATGATATATTGTACATTAATACCATTCTGGAAATGATGTATCTATATCCTAAAGAGAAGAATAAGAATTTATTCGACAAAACATGCATAAGAACAACAAGTTATAAACACCCGAATAACAAGTAGCAATGAAATTTTACTACTAAGAAGCTACGAATATGACCATATATGATATCATAACAATAATTATGATTCTATAATATGTTAATAACATTATTTAAATCATTATACATGAGGTTCGGACACTTACGAGGAAAATCGGACCTAAGGTAAGGGAAATATCACAATCTCATTTTTATCCGAGATTGTTTATACATTAGTATTTACTGAGGTGTATTTTATCATCCACATCCATGTTTCCTCAATATGTAATATTATTTCCATCCACCTAAAATTGCTTAAATCCAATTTTACCCTTCGGTGAGTTTTTAGTAAAGGATATGAAAGGAATCTTTTGTCGTTTTTCGTACGAGGTACTTTTTGACTTTTCCAACAAAAGTACGAAGAATGTTTTTTAACTTATACGGAATGAATGGATTTTTTAAAAAATTATTTCCAAGAAGATTACTTTAAATGTTTTCAAGTTTATTTTTAATCAACTTTTTTTAGTTTATAATTGTATGACATGTTAAGAAAGGAAAAGTGTTTTTGAAGCAGAAAGGATATTTTCCTCAAGAATGGAGTTCAAGTGTTTTATCAAAATTATTTCCCATCTAAGATAATAAAGTGTTCTGTTTCTATCCCTATTATTACATTGATTTGATTATGTTGTTATGGAATTATATTTTTATGAATTCCTTTATCTTATATGAATTGTTTTATGATGTCACGATGTTTAATATTCCCATTTTTATTACATGGGTTATGCTATGATGTATGGTTTCTGATTTTGTGGCTCACATAAGAATGGTATCATTATGAGATGGGTGGGACCTATATCTCCCTCCAATGCATTGGGTAAAGATTTTATATCTCATGAGATAGACATGGCTGGAACGGAAGGTTAAACCGGTCCAGTGAAACAGGATTGAAACGAGGAGTGAACTCGGTTCAGAAATGGACTTTGTCCACTAAGATAGTCTTGGCAATGAGTCTTGACTAACAAGAAATGATTCTCTATGATTATGTGTGTATGCCACACAGTTTCATGTTTTATGTTATGATTATTGGGATTACATTTCACTACTATGATTTATCCCATGTTATGAAATTATGAATTCTTTTACAGGTTAAGATTTCCGAAAGTTATGTTCTTATGTATATGATGTGATTCATATTTCTTTTGATTACCCTTACTGAGCATTTGAGCTCACCCTTTTGTATATTCTATTTCCCCAGGTCAGGAAGAAGTTTATTAAGTAGGATATGCCAAAAAGGGACTATAGATATGATGAATTAAATGGGAGGCAAAGTAGATGCTTTATGAACCAGTTGTTTATGTTTCCCAGTTTCTAACGAATCTATACCTATATGGTCCTTTCTTGGTTTGGTTATATGTTGTAATAAGTGTGCTTAAATTCTGAAGTAATGACAATGTATGTAAAGTATGGGTCATTATAGTTGGTATCTGAGGAAAGGTATAGTCAACCATTGGAAACTAGGATGTGAAAGCCTTAGTAAGAATCCTAAGGATAAGTCTAAGAATAGAAAACAATCTGAGTGTTTTAGAAATGGCTATGAACAACCTATGATAATACCTTAAGTGTGAAATTTTATTCTTGATTGTGTGGTTTTCCTATTATAATTAGTGTTCCTCACACTATTCTTCTGGGTTTTAGTCAATGGCTGGAACCCAGAGGAATCGTGTTAATGCGGAATGCAACGGGCAATGCAATGATTGTCCCCCTGAGAATCCAAATCTTATGGGAGCTGAAATGCAAAATCTTGTAGCCATGCTCACACAACTTTCTCAAGCAATGAATCATGCAGGACTTCCAAACGAGTAAAGTAAGGAGAAACATTCTGTTGAATTCTTCATGAGGTAGCGTCCACCTTCTTTCAGCGGGTCTACTGATCCATTAGTTTCTGAACAATGGATTAGTACTAATGAAAAGATATTTTCAGTTCTTCAATGTTCTGAACATGATAATGTCATCCTAGCAGTGTATCGTTTGGAAGGAGATGCTGATCAATGGTGGAGTCTTATTAAGAATACGAGGCACAGGGATGAAATTGAGTCCATGGAATGGGACGAGTTGAAGAACTTATTTTTCAATAAGTAATTACCTCGTATTATCCGAACAAAGATGGAGAAAGAGTTTCTTGAACTGATGAAAAAGGATGATGAATCTGTTGGTACTTATGAATAATATTTTACAAGACTTGAAATGTACGCTTCTGGTATTATTATTAAACCTGAGAGTAAGATTGATCGATTATTTTGTGGCTTAAAACCAAGTCTTCGAAGGGCGTTTGCCATAAGGGACTTCAATAGCTATGAGGAAATCGTTCGATGTGCTCTCAAAGTCGAGATGGAGATTGGAGTAACCCATCAGTCATGTGGGTTTGATAAGAAGAGGAAAATGGAATTCAAATGAAAATCTAAAGAGCACACTGAAAAGAAGATGAGCTTTCCATTATGCTGAATGTGTGGAAAGAAACATGGAGGGAGTTGTCTTAAAGGGACAAGTAAATGTTTCAAATATGGAAATGAAGGTCATCAAGAATTTGAATGTCGCGATGATGGGAATAAGATGTCTAATGATGCAAACAAAGGAAGGGACACACATAATGAACCTACTACACATCAATGTTTCAAGTGCAAGGAGATGGGGAATTATGCCAATCAATGCCCAAATCCAATGGTTTATGATGATGGTCAACGTCAACAAACTCTTAAGGCTAAAGAAAAAGGAAAGTCACATGCAATTTCTATCAGCGATGTGGACTACGATAATGATGTGGTGAGAGGTACACTTACCATACAATCTAAAGTACCAAATGTTTTATTTGATTTTGGATCCACCCACTGCTCTATTTCTGAAGAAGTTTCTAAGGATATCACCGTATTACCTCAACAGTTAGATGTTGAGTTAGTTGTGACAACCCCTAATGGCACAACAGTCACATCAAATGTTTTTAATTCTTCTCCGATTGATGTTTGTGGGAAAGTTCTTCCTGCAAATCTTGTGATCCTTCCTATAGTGGAATTTGATGTGATTCTTGGCATGGATTGGCTTTCTCTACATGGATCTCATATCAATTTCCAATGAAGGGAAGTCACATTTCATATTCCAGATCAATCTATGATCGTCTATCAATGCAAGGATGAACATAACCTTCCAGTGGAAATTTCTTCCATTTTATGGGTATTGATTCCACTAAATGAAGGTTATTTATCTAAAATGATTTGTGAGAAATTCACGATTAAGAATATGCCCATTGTACGGGAGTTTGATGATGTCTTTCTGGAGGAATTACCGGGTCTCCCGCCAAATCGTGAAGTTGAGTTTTCAATAGAACTCGTACCAGGTGCTTTGCCTATTTCAAAGACACCTTATAGAATGCTCCCAATTGAGTTGCAGGAATTGAAGAAGCAACTCCAAGAAAATCTTGATAAGGGGTTCATATGCCCTAGTGCATCACCTTGGGGAGCACCTGTTCTGTTTGTTAAGAAGAAAGATGGATCAATGATACTCTGTATTGATTATCGAGAACTTAACAGGATCACTATCAAGAAAAAATAACCTCTCCCACGCATTGATGAATTATTTGACCAACTACGAGGAGCTCAATACTTTCCCAAGATTGATCTTTGTTCAGGGTATCACCAATTAAGGGTCAAAAGGGAGGATATACCCAAGACGGCTTTCCGTACAAGGTATGGACACTATGAATTTATAGTGATGCCATTTGGTCTTACTAATTCCCCTACTATCTTCATGGATCTGATGAATTGAGTCTTTAGAGACTATCTTCATCAGTTTGTTGTAGTCTTCATAGACGATATTCTTGTATATTCAAAGTGAAAGGAAGAACCTAAAGATCACTTGAGAATTATATTGATGACCCTGATAAAGGAGAAGCTTTATGCCAAATTTACCAAGTTTTAATTTTGGCTTCAAAGAGTTTCATTTTTGGGTCACATAATCTCAAAAGAGGGGATATCTGTGGATCCAGCAAAAACAGAGGTTATCGAAAGATGGTCGAGACCAGCAACAGTGACTGAGATCCGAAGTTTTCTTGGTTTGGCTGGATATTATCAATGTTTTGTGAAGATTTTTCACGATTATCTAATCCACTCACCAAGTTGACTTGGAAAGGAGTTAAGTTTGTTTGTATGGAGGAATGTGAATAGAATTTCAAGGAGTTGAAAAGAAGGTTATCCAGTGCACCTGTGCTCACACTGCCTTGTAGTGGAGAACGGTTTGTGATCTACAGTGATGCATCCAAGAAGGGTTTGGGGTGTGTTCTTATGAAAAATGATACGGTGATAGCTTATACCTCATGATAGTTGAAAATACATGAGCAAAATTACCCAACTCATGATTTGGATTTAGCTGTGGTAATCTTTGCATTAAAGATTTGGAGGCATTACCTTTATGGTGAAAGGTGTGATATTTATACTGATCATAAAAGTTTAAAGTATATTTTCACACAAAAGGAGCTGAATATGTGCCAAAGAAGATGGTTGGAGCTGATTATAGATTACGACTACTCATTCATTACCACCTTGGGAAAGCAAACAAGGTGGAAGATGCATTAAGTCGACAAGACCATGCCAGTTTATCCATGATGAGGATCACAAAAGATCCAATATTTATGGATTTACAAAGGATGGATCTTGGAATTATAATGAAAGAAGAAAAATCATATCTTTCTCAAATGAATGTTCAACCATCTATACATGTGAAGATTAAAGAGGCACATAAAGAAGATGTCGAGTTACAAAAGAAGGTGAGAAATGTTCCTGGATTCAACCTTGATTGTGATGGGATAATAATGTTCAGGAATCGGGTTTGTGTTCCTCCCATCCCCGAATTAAAGAAGGAGCTGCTGGATGAGGCTCATAGTTCTTAATTCTTTATTCATCCTCAAAGCACGAAGATGTATAGGGACCTAAAAGAGTACTTCTGGTGGGATGGCATGAAAAGAGATGTTGCTGAATATGTCTCTCGATGCTTGGTTTGTCAGCAAGTTAAAGTTGAGAGACAGAAGTCTAAGGGGATGTTACAACCATTACCCATACCTGAATGGAAATGGGAAAACATCACTATGGACATTGTCACAAGACTTCCTAAAACATCCAAAGGAAATAATGCTATCTGGGTCATAGTTGATCGTCTTACAAAGTCTGCACACTTCATCGCTATTAGAGAGGATCCTCTCTAGATCAGCTTGCCAGGATATATGTGAAGGAAGTGGTAAGATTGCATGGAGTACCACTTTCTAATATATCTGATCAGGATATGAGGTTTACCTCAACGTTTTGAAAAGTCTTCAGCATACACTGGATACAGAGTTGAGTTTCAGCATTGCTTATCATCCTCAGACAGACATTCAGTCTGATAGAACAATTCAAACTCTATAAGTTATGTTGAGGGCTTGCTCTATAGATTTCAAAGGTGGTTGGGATCAACACCTACCTTTGGTGGAATTTTCTTATAATAATAGCTTTCACTCCAGTATTTAGATGTCTCTTTATGAAGGTATCTATGGAAAGAAATGCAGGACTCCAACTTGCTGGGATGAAGTTGAGGAAATAAAGCTATTAGGACATGATATTGTTGAAGAGATGGTAGAAATGGTCCGATCTATTCAACAACAAATAAGAGAAGCTCAGAGTCGACAAAAAAGTTATGCCGAAAACAGAAGAAAAGACCTAGAGTTTGAAGTGGGTGATAAAGTGTTCTTACGAATATCTCCCTGGAAGAGGGTCATGAGATTTGGAAAGAAGGGGAAGTTAAACCCTAGATATATTGGTTCTTTCGAAATACTGGATCATGTTGGGAAGGTAGCTTACCGATTGGCGCTTCCATCGAATCTCTGTCAATTTCACGATGTGTTCCATGTATCTATCCTGAGAATGTACATACCTGATCCTTCACATGTACTCAGCTCAGAAGTTGTACTGCTGGAGAATGATCTTTCTTATGAAGAACAACTGATAGGGATTCTGGATCGTAGTGAAAAAGTCCTATGTAACAAGACCACTCGATTGGTGAAAGTTTTATGGAGGAACCACCAATTAGAAGAAGCTACAAGGGAGCTTGAGGATATGATGAGGGAGAGGTATCCTCATCTGTTTATTACAAAGTGATGAATTTTGATGGAGAAATTCATTTTAAGGGGGGTAGAATGTAACACCCAAGACTTTTATGAGAAATATTTTGTTTTTATGTTATATAAATAATCAAAGGAATCTTTCACTGCACGCAATCCCGACCTTCCTCGATAGCGTGTGTAGTACACAATACTGAGTTCCACTAAACAACGATATATTATTATAATATTATAAACTAGCTGTTATGAATAGTATTAACTGAATTTTAAATTTTACAACATTATTATTCATCTTAGATATTTTCTAGAACATGGTAAGAGAACAAAATAATTTTTTTGGGTAAAATAAGTAGTTATCAAAAAATGCAGTTTTGCCGCCTTTTGATGGAGCACCCACATTAAATATAGTTTTTGACACATTTATAAGTTCAATTTGGCAAAATAAAATTATTCTTTTGAATTAGGATATAAAATTTTACTTTGGATAAATTTTTGATATTTTTCTGATAACATTCATATTTTGATGAATAGTAAAAATATGCTAATTTTTAATTAAAAAAAAAATTTCATTGAGATAATTTATATGGTTAAATTATAATATTGAATGGTTTTAAAGTATAGATAGAATATATTTTTACCATTTAATATAATGTATGTCATTAGCATTAATTTCACATTGAATTCATAGGTAAAAACATTTCAATCTTTGGCAATGTTTTAACTTCTAAAACCCGTTCTCTTAACAAATGGGATTTATTTTAAATTAATTACTGCAACTTATATGTTTTGAATTTTGAAAAATGGATTCCATATACAGAATCAGTGGGTCCAAATTATGTTAATAGGCTACTTTTTATTTTTGGGCATTATGAATAGTAACTACGGAAAATTTTTCTTACCATAGTTAAAGGTAAATCAGGTAATTAAGGAAAAATATAAGATTATAAAATTATCCTAACACCTGAAAAAATCCTATTGGATGACTAGAAGACGACCCATATCATATAAGGGTCGGATTAAATTCTTTTAATATACTTTTTTCCATGAAAATAATTTAATTATTATTAAAACCAAAGAATGTGACAACATGTTACTTTCTTAAATCTTATAAGTATAATAATTTTAATTTGGTGATAAACTTAATGAAACATAGAACATGAATAGTCTCCAGAAAGATAATACGATTATAGACATCATAGGAATTTATTTAGAATTTTTAGGGATTAAATAATTATCTTTAATTATGACACAATAGTGATGTTGAAATTATTTTATTAATTAAAATATCAAATAAATGATTTTAAAATATTAAAATAATTATTATATACACTATTTAATGTGCTCCACTAATTTTATAGATACATATGACATTTTATTAATCTATTAAAGCTTTTATTTCGAACATATCCTATGTATATATTTTATTTAAATTCAAATAAATGAATAGTGTCAAAATTGACACTATTGTTATTTTATAAACATAACATATTATAAAATTGTTTAAAAATCACAAAAATATTTAAAAATTATAAATTAAAATTTATATGGTCTAAAATGTCATAAAGTGTCAAATTATTGAAAATTCACTACACATATGTAATTATTAATAATAATTTAAAATGTAGAATATTATTACCACAAATAAAATTAAATTGATAAATAAGGATAAATCAAGTTGGTAATGTTTAAAATTATTTCCTAACATGTCTAAATTTTATTGGATGATTATATTACAACCCTATATCATCTAATATTTGGATATTAGTCATTTGGGAAGTTTTTATGTGGGGTTAGGATTTAATATAAACTAATATTTCTTATATTTTCAAAGGTGCCCCTCTCCTCCCTTATAAAAGGGAACCTCCTCCCTCTCCTCCTCAAACCAATTTGATCCTTAAATCTAGGCCAAAACCTTCCCATTTTACTTCCCCACTTCCCTAGAATCATCCTAGAGGTTCTGTTCTTCTTCAAAGACCAACCCTAGTGCCCTAAGAGGAGGTTAAGAAGAGGCGCGTCAAAAAGAGGTAATATCCATTACCGATCCTTTCCAAATTCTTTCTTCTTCAACATCTTCTTATTTAGTTGTTTCATTATGAAGTAATAACATCATTATCACTCATATACTGATATGTTATTATAAGTATGAAACAACCCTATTTCAAAATCTATCCATCCTATGGAAAAGAAAATCACAGCGCGTGCGTACGTACAGAATACCGTCTCCACGCCGTGGTGTAATCTATTTTCCCCCACAACCATACTTGGATGGGTATAATGATTTAAATAATTACAATATATGATTATTGTAATGTGATATTGATTCTTAAATAGTATACATACACTCCAATACAATTCCACGATCATTGGAACGATATCATCGCTCGTGCGTACGTACGGAATACCGTCTCCACGATGTGATGCGATTCATTCTACATGATCTTCATTGCATAATGATTATATAAATTAATTTAATGAATAAATATGATATATAGTACATTAATACCATTCTGGAAATGATTTATCTATAACCTAAAGAGAAGAATAAGAATTTATTCGACAAAACACACATAAGAACAAAAAGTTATAAACACCCGAATAACAAGTAGCAATGAAATATTACTACTAAAAAGCTATGAATATGACCATATATGATATCATAACAATAATTATGATTCTATAATAAGTAAATAACATTATTTAAATCATTATACAGGACGTTCGGACACTTACGAGGCAAATCGGACCTAAGGTAAGGGAAATATCACAATCTCATTTTTATCCGAGATTGTTTATACTTTAGTATTTATTGGGTTGTATTTTATCGTCCACATAAATGTTTTCTCAATATGTAATATTATTTCCATCCACATACAATTTTTTAAATCCAATTTTACCCTTCGGTGAGTTTTCAGTAAAGGATATGAAAGGAATCTTTTGTCGTTTTTCGTACGAGGTACTTTTTGACTTTTCCGACAAAAGTACGAAGAATGTTTTTTTAACTTATACGGCATGAATGGATTTTTTACAAAAATTATTTCCAAGAAGCTTACTTTACAAATTTTAATGTTTATTTTTAATCAAGTTCTTTTAGTTTATAATTGTATGACATGTTAAGAAAGGAAAAGTGTTTTTGAAGAAGAAAGGATATTTTCCTCAAGAATGGAGTTCAAGTGTTTTATCAAAATTATTTTCCATATAAGATAATAATGGGTTATGTTTCTATCCCTATTATTACATTGATTTAATTATGTTGTGATGGAATTATATTTTTATTAATTCCTTTATCTTATATGAACTGTTGTATGAAATCACGATGTATAAGATTCCCATTTTTATTACATGGGTTATGCTATGATGTATGGTTTCTGATTTTGTGGAACACATAAGAATGGTATCATTATGAGATGGGTGGGACCTATATCTCCCTCCAATGAATTTGGTAAAGATTTTATATCTCATGAGATAGACATGACTAGAACGGCAGGTTAAACCGGTTCAGTGAAACAGGACTGAAACGAGGAGTGAACTCGATTCAGAAATGGACTTTTTCCACTAAGATAGTCTTGTCAATGATTCATGACTAACAAGAAATGATTCTCTATGATTATGTGTGTATTCCAAAATGTTTCATGATTTAGGTTATGATTATTGGGATTACATTGCACTACTATAATTTATCCCATGTAATGAAATTATGATTTCTTTTGCAGTTTAAGATTTCCAAAAGTTATGTCCTTATGTATATGATGTGATTGATATTTCTTTTTTTTACCCTTACTAAGCATTTGAGCTCACCCTTTTGTATGTTTTATTTCCCCAGGTCAGGAAGAAGGTTATTAAGTAGGATATGCCAAAAAGGGACTCTAGATATGATGAAATAAATGGGAGGAAAAGTAGATACTTTATGAACCAGTTGTTTATATTTCCCAGTTTCTAAAGACTCTATACCTATACGGTCCTTTCCTGGTTTTGTTATATGTTGTAATAAGTGTTCTTAAATTCTGAAGTAATGACAATGTATGTAAAGTATGGGTCGTTATATTTGGTATCAGAGGAAAGGTATAGTCAACCTTTGGAAACTAGGATGTGAAAGCCTTAGTAATAATCCTAAGGATAAGTCTAAGCATAGAACACAATCTTAGTGTTTTAGAAATGTCCATGAACAACCTATGATAAGACCTTAATTGTGAAATTTTATTCATGATTGTGTGGTTTTCCTATTATAATTAGTGTTGCTCACACTATTCTTCTTGGTTTTAGTCAATGGCTGGAACCCGGAGGAACCGTGTTAATGCGGAATGCAACGGGCAATGCAATGATTATCCCCCTGAGAAACCAAATGTTATGGGAGCTGGAATAAAAAATATTGTAGCCATTCTCACACAACTTTCTCAATCTATGAATCTTGCAGGACTTCCAAACGAGCAAAGGAAGGAGCAACATTTTGTTGAATCCTTCATGAGGCAGCGTCCACCTTCTTTCAGCATGTCTACTTATCTATTAGTTGCTGAACAATGGATTAGTACTACTGAAAAGATATTTTCAGTTCTTCAATGTTCTGAACATGATAAAGTCATCCTAGCAGTGTATTGTTTGGAAGGAGATGCTGATCAATGGTGGAATCTTATTAAGAATACGAGGCAAAGGGATGAAATTGAGTCCTTGGAATGGGACGAGTTCAAGAACTTATTTTTCAATAAGTACTTCCCTCGTATTATCCTAAAAAAGATGGAGAAAGAGTTTCTTGAACTGAAGCAAAAGGATGATGAATCTATTGGTACTTATGAAGCAAATTTTACAAGACTTGCAAGGTACACTTCTGGTATTATTATCCAACCTGAGAGTAAGATCGATCGATTCTTTAGTGGCTTAAAACCAAGTATTCGAAGAGAGTTAGCCATAAGGTACTTTAATAGCTATGAGGAAATCATTCGATGTGCTCTCAAAGTCTAGATGGAGATTGGAGTAACCCATTAGTCATATGGGTTTGATAAGAAGAGGAAAATGGAATTCAAAGGAAAATATAAAGAGCACACTGAAAAGAATATGAGCTTTCCCTTATGCTCAAAGTGTGGAAATAAACATGGAGGGAGTAGTCTTAAAGGGATAAGTAAATGTTTCAAATGTGGAATGGAAGGTCATCGGGAATTTTAATGCCGCAATGATGGGAAGAAGATGTCTAATGATGGAAACAAAGGAAGGGACACACAGAATGAACCTACTACACTTCAATGTTTCATGTTCAAGGAGATGGGGCATTATGTGAATCAATGCCCAAATCCAAGGGTTGATGATGATGGTCGACGTCAACAAACTATTAAGGCTAAAGACAAAGGAAAGTCACATGCAATTTCTATAAGCGATGTGGAGTACGATAACGATGTGGTGAAAGGTACACATACCATCCACTCTAAAGTAGCAAATGTTTTATTTGATTCTGGATCCACCCACTCCTTATTTCGGAAAATTTTTCTAAGGATATCACCGTATTACCTCAACAATTAGATGTTGAGTTAGCTGTGACAGCCCCTAATGTCACAACAGTCGCATCCAAAGTTTATAATTCTTCTCTGATTGATGTTTGTGGGAAAGTGCTTCCTGTAAATCTTGTGACCCTTCCTATAGTATAATTTGATGTGATTATTGGAATGGATTGGCTTTCTCTACATGGAGCTCATATCAATTTACAAAGAAGTGAATTCACGTTTCATATTCCAGATCAATCTATGATCGTCTATCGATGCGAGGATGAACATAACCTTCCAGTGGAAATTTCTTCCATTTTATGGGTATTGATTCCACTAAATGAAGGTTATTTATCTCAAATGATTGGTGAGAAACTCATGATTAAGAAAATGCCCATTGTAGGAGAGTTTGATGATGTCTTTCCGGAAGAATTACCGGGTCTCCCACCAAATCGTGAAGCTGAGTTTTTAACAGAACTCATACCAGGTGCATTGCCTATTTCAAAGATACGTTATAGAATGGTCCCAATTGAGTTCCAGGAATTGAAGAAGCAACTCCAAGAGAATCTTGATAAGGGGTTCATACACCCTAGTGCGTCACATTGGGGAGCACCTGTTCTGTTTGTTATGAAGAAAGATGGATCAATGATACTCTGCATTGATTATCGAGAACTTAACAAGATCAATATCAAGAACAAATATCCTCTCCCATGCATTGATGACTTATTTGACCAACTACGAGGAGCTCAATACTTTCCAAGATTGATCTTCGTTCAGGGTATCACCAATTAAGGTTCAAAAGGGAGGATATACCAAGACGGCTTTCCGTACAAGGTATGGACACTATGAATTTATAGTGATGCCATTTGGTCTTACTAATGCCCCTGCTATCTTCATGGATCTGATAAATAGAGTCTTTAGAGACTATCCTGATCAGTTTGTGGTAGTCTTCATAGACTATATTCTTGTATATTCAAATAGAAAGTAAGAACATGAATATCGCTTGAGAATTATATTGAAGACCATGAGAAAGGAGAAGCGTTATTCCAAATTTAACAAGTGTGAATTTTGGCTTCAAAGGGTTTCATTTTTGGGTCACATAATCTCAAAAGAGGGGATATCTGTGGATCCAGCAAAAACAGAGGTTATCGAAAGATGGTCGAGACCAACAACAGTGACTGAGATCTGAAGTTTTCTTGTTTTGGCTGGATATTATTGATGTTTTGTGAAATATTTTTCACGATTATCTAATCCACTCACCAAGTTGACTCGGAAAGGAGTTAAGTTTGTTTGGACTGAGGAATGTGGAGAGAATTTTAAGGAGTTGAAAAGAAGTTTATCCAATGCACCTGTGCTCACACTTCCTTGTAGTAGAGAAAGGTTTGTGATCTACAGTGATGCATCCAAGAAGGTTTTGGGGTGTTTTCTTATGCAAAATGATATGGTGATAGCTTATGACTCATGACAGTTGAAAATACATGAGAAAAATTACCCAACTCTTGATTTGGAGTTAGCTATGGTAATCTTTGCATTAAAGATTTGGAGGTATTACCTTTATGGTGAAAGGTGTGATATTTATACTGATCATAGAAGTTTAAAGTATATTTTCACACAAAAGGAGATGAATATGCACCAAAGAAGATGGTTGGAGCTGATTAAGGATTACGACTGCTCCATTCATTACCACCCTGGGAAAGCAAACAAGGGGGCTGATGCATTAAGTCGATAGGACCATGCCGGTTTATCCATGATGAGGATCACAAAAGATTCAATATTGATGGATTTACAAAGGATGGATCTTTGAATTATAATGAAATGGGAAAAATCATATCTTTCTCAAAAGAATGTTCTACCATCTATACATGTGAAGATTAAAGAGGCACAGAAAGAAGATGTCGAGTTACAAAAGACGGTGGGAAATGTTCCTGAATTCAACCTTGATTGTGATGGGATAATAAAGTTTAGGAATAGAGTTTGTGTTCCTCCCATCCCCGAATTAAAGAAGGATCTGCTAGATGAGGCTCATGGTTCTTAATTCTCTATTCATCCTGGAAGCACGAAGATGTATAGGGACCTGAAAGAGTACTTCTGGTGGGATGGCATGAAAAGAGATGTTGCTGAATATGTCTGTCGATGCTTGGTTTTTTTAGCAAGTTAAAGTTGAGAGACAGAAGTCTAAGGGGATGTTACAACCATTACCCATACCCTAATGGAAATGGGAAAACATCACTATAGACTTTGTCACAAGACTTCATAAAACATCCAAAGGAAATAATGCTATCTGGGTCATTGTTGATCGTCTTACAAAGTCTGCACACTTCATAGCTATAAGAGAGGATTTCTCTCTAGATCAGCTTGCCATGATATATGTGAAGGAAGTGGTATGATTGCATGGAGTACCACTTTCTATTATATCTAATTGGGATCCGAGGTTTACCTCAAAGTTTTGGCGAAGTCTTTATCATACTCTGGATACAGAGTTGAGTTTCAGCACTGCTTATCATCCTCAGACAAACGGTCAGTTTGAGAGAACAATTCAAACTCTAGAAGATATGTTGAGGGCTTGATCTATGGATTTCAATGGTGGTTGGGATCAACACCTACCTTTGGTGGAATTTTCTTATAATAATAGCTTTCACTCCAGTATTTAGATGGCTCCTTATGAAGCTCTCTATGGAAAGAAATACAGGACTCCAACTTGCTGGGATGAAGTTGGGGAAAGAAAGCTATTAGGACCTGATATTGTGTAAGAGATGGTAGAAAAGGTCCGATCTATTCAACAACAAATAAGAGCATCTCAGAGTGGACAAAAAAGTTATGCTGACAACCGAAGAAAAGACGTAGAGTTTGAAGTGGGTGATAATGTGTTCTTACGAATATCTCCCTGGAAGAGGGTCAAGAGATTTGGAAGGAAGGGGAAGTTGAACCATAGATATATTGGTCCTTTCTAAATACTAGATCGTGTTGGGAAGGTAGCTTACCAATTGGTGCTTCCACCGAATCTCTCTCAAGTTCACGATGTGTTCCATGTATCTCTCCTGAGAAAGTACATACCTGATCCTTCACATGTACTCAGCTCAGAAGTTGTACCACTGGAGCAAGATCTTTCTTATGAAGAACAACCAGTAGAGATTCTGGATCGTAGTGAAAAAGTCCTACGAAACAAGACAACTCTCTTGGTGAAAGTTTTATGGAGGAACCACCAATTAGAAGAAGCTACATGGGAGCTTAAGGATATGATGAGGGAGAGGTATCCTCATCTGTTTGTTACAAAGTGACGAATTTCGAGGGCGAAATTCATTTTAAGGGGGGTAGAATGTAACACCCAAGAATTTTATGAGAAATATTTTGTTTTTATGTTATATAAATCATCAATGTAATCTTTCGCTGCACATAATTGCGATCTTCCTCAATAGCGTGTGTAGTACGCAATACCGAGTTCCACTAAACAACGATATATTATTATAATATTATAAACTAGCAGTTATGAATAGTATTAACTGAATTTTAAATTTTACAACATTATTATTCATCTTACACATTTTCCAGAATACGGTAAGAGAACAAAATAATTTTTTTTGGGTAAAATAAGTATTTATCAAAAAATGCAGTTTTGTCGCCTTTTGATGGCGCACCCACATTAAATCTAGTTTTTGACACACTTATAAGATCAATTTGACAAAATAAAATTCTTCTTTTGAATCAGGATATAAAAATTTACTTTGGATAAATTTTTTATATTTTTCTGATAACATTCATATTTTGGTGAATAGTAAAAATACGCTAATTTTTTATTAAAAACAACTTTTTTTCATTGAGAAAATTTATATGGTTAAATTATAATATTGAATGGTTTTAAAGTATAGATAGAATATATTTTTACCATTTAATATAATGTATTTCATTAGCATTAATTTCACATTGAATTCATAGGTAAAAACATTTCAATCTTGGGCAATGTTTTAACTTCTAAAACCCGTTTTCTTAACAAATGGGATTTATTTTAAATTAATTACTGCAACTTATATGTTTTGAATTTTTAAAAAGGGATTCCATATTCAGAATCATTGGGTCCATATTATTTTAATAGGCTACATTTTATTTTGGGGCATTATGAATAGTAACTACGGTAAATTTTATTTACCATAGTTAAAGGTAAATCAGGTTATTAAGGGTAAATATAAGATTATAAAATTACCCTAACACCTTCGAAAATCCTATTGGATTTATAAAAGTCGACCCATATCACCTAAGGGTAGGTTTAGATTCATTTAATAGACTTTTTTCCATGAAAATAATTTAATTATTATTAAAACCAAAGAATGTGACAACATGTCACTTTCTTAAATCTTATAAGTATAATAATTTTAATTTAGTGATAAACTTTATAAAACTTAGAACATGAATAGTCTCCAGAAATATAATACAATTATCTACATCATAGAAATTTATATATAATTTTTATGGATTAAATAAGTATTATTAATTATGACACAATAGTGATGTTGAAATTATTTTATTAATTAAAATATAAAATAAATGGTTTTAAAATATTAAAATAATTATTATATGAACTATTTAATGTGATCCACTAATTTTCTAGATACATATGACATTTTATTAATCTATTAAAGCTTATATTTCGAACATATCCTCTCTATATATTTTATTTAAATTCAAATAAATGAATAGTGTCCAAATTGACACTATTGTTATTTTATAAACATAACATATTATAAAATTGTTTAAAAATCAAAAAAATACTTAAAAATTATAAATTAAAATTTATATGTTCGAAAATGTCATAAAGTGTCCAATTATTAAAAATTAACTACACATATGTAATTATTAATAATAATTTAAAATTTAGAATATTATTACCACAAATAAAATAAAATTGATAGATAAGGATAAATAAAGTTGGTAATGTTTAAAATAAATTCCTAACATGTCTAAATTTCATTTTTTGATGATATTACAACCCTATCTCATCAAATCTTAGGATATGAGTCATTTGGGAAGTTTTTATGTGGGGTTGGGATTTAATATAAACTAATATTTCTTATATTTTTAAAGGTGCCCCTCTCCTCCCTTATAAAAGAGCACTTCCTCCCTCTCCTCCTCACACCAATTTGAGACTTCAAGCTCGGAAAAATCGTGCCCATTTTACTTCCCCACTTCCCTAGAATCATCCTAGAGGTTCTAGTCTTCTTCAAAGACCAACCCTAGTGCCCTAAGAGGAGGTTAAGAAGAGGCGCGTCAAAAAGAGGTAATATCCATTACTGATCCTTTCCAAATTCTTTCTTCTTCAACATATTCTTCTTTATTTGTTTCATTATGAAGTAATAACATCAGTATCACTCATATAATGATATTTTATTATAAGTATGAAACAACACTATTTCAACATCTATCCATCCTATGGAAAATGAAATCACATCACGTGCGTACGTACGGAATACCGTCTCCACGCCGTGGTGTAATCTATTTTCCCCCACAACCATACTTGGATGGGTATAATGATGTAAATAATTACTATATATGATTATTGTAATGTGATATTGATTCTTAAATAGTAAACATACACTCTAATACAATTCCACGATCATGGGAAGGATATCATCGCTCGTGCGTACGTACGGAATACCGTCTCCACGATGTGATGCAATTCGTTCTACATGATCTTCATTGCATAATGATTATATAAATGAATTTAATGAATAAATATGATATATAGTACATTAATACCATTATGTAAATGATGTATCTATAACCTAAAGATAAGAATATGAATTTATTCGACAAAACACGCATAAGAACAAAAAGTTATAAACACCCGAATAACAAGTAGCAATGAAATATTACTACTAAAAAGATATGAATATGACCATATATGATATCATGATAATAATTATGATTCTAGAATAAGTCAATAACATTATTTAAATAATTATACATGAGGTTCGGACACTTACGAGGCAAATCGGACATAAGGTAAGGGAAATATCACAATCTCATTTTTATCCGAGATTGTTTATACTTTAGTATTTACTGGGGTGTATTTTATCATCCACATCCATGTTTCCTCAATATGTAATATTATTTCTATCCACCTACAATTTTTTAAATCCAATTTTACCCTTCAGTGAGTTTTTAGTAAAGGATATGGAAGGAATCTTTTGTCATTTTTCGTACGAGGTACTTTTTGACTTCTCCGACAAAAGTACGAAGAATGTTTTTTTAACATCTACGACATGAATGGATTTTTTAAAAAATTATTTCCAAAAATCTTACATTACAAGTTTTCAAGTTTCTTATCAGTCAAGATCTTTTAGTTTATAATTTTATGACATGTTAAGAAAGGAATAGTGTTTTTGAAGCAGAAAGGATATTTTCCCCAAGAATGGAGTTCAAGTGTTTTATTAAAATTATTTTCCATCTAAGATAATAACGGGTTCTATTTATATCCCTATTATTACATTTATTTGATTATGTTGTGATGTAATTATATTTTTATGAAATCCTTTATCTTATATGAATTGTTTTATGTTGTCACGATGTTTAAGATTCCCATTTTTATTACATGGGTTATGCTATGATGTATGGTTTCTGATTTTGTGGCACACATAAGAATGGTATCATTATGAGATGGGTGGGACCTATATCTCCCTCCAATGAATTGGGTAAATATTTTATATCTCATGAGATAGACATGGCTGGAACGGCAGGTTAAACCTGTTCAGTGAAACATGACTGAAACGAGGAGTGAACTCGGTTTAGAAATGGACTTTGTCCACTAAGATAGTCTTGGCAATGAGTCTTGACTAACCAGAAATGATTCTCTATGATTATGTGAGTATGCCACAAAGTTTCATGTTTTAAGTTATGATTATTGGGATTACATTTCACTACTATGATTTATCCCATGTTATGAAATTATGATTTCTTTTTCAGGTTAAGATTTCCAAAAGTTATGTTCTTATGTATATGATGTGATTGATATTTCTTTTGGTTACCCTTACTGAGCATTTGAGCTCACCCTTTTGTATGTTTTATTTCCCCAGGTCAGGAAGAAGGTTATTAAGTAGGATATTCCAAAAAGGGACTCTAGAGAGGATGAAATAAATGGGAGGAAAAGTAAATGCTTTATGAACCAGTTGTTTATGTTTCCCAGTTCTAAAGACTCTATACCTATACGGTCCTTTCCTGGTTTTGTTATATGTTGTAATAAGTGTGATTAAATTCTGATGTAATGACAATGTATGTAAAGTATGGGTTGTTATAATGCCCCTTCTCCTTACCTCTGTTCTTAATTGATTTGTCCCCCAATCATCTATTTTCAATGCTAATCGTCAGCAGATCAACCTTCAGGGCGTCGCCGGCGTCGTTTTGCACCCGAAGCTTCTGCGTTTCGCCCGCGAGGTAGGCGGTTTGAGTTTTAATCCCCCGATCCCATTTTTGCTATTAATTGTTCATTTCGAGGTCGTTACAGGGATTATCGCATCCCGAGGGCGCGCCGGTACCTTTGGATCGTAAAACAGACCACTGGGGTGCTCCCAGCGGTCCGTGGAAGCTCCACCGGTGCGGCTCGGGTGCGGCGGCACTAGTGCCGGCGGAACCACAACAGCGCACGGCGGCGTGCAGGCCTGTCCACCAGAGTGCAGTGGCCATGGGTGCTGCATGGAAGAGGGCCGCCGGCTAGGGTGGGCCAGCGGTGGCGGGCCGGTCCAGGACGGCCGGACCGGCCGGTTCATTCCGGTCCGACCCACTTTTGTTACACGGGGGTTTTAAACTCCTGTTTCTTGCAATTTGGGGGGTCTGATTTGCATGCCGTCTGTAGCGATGTGACCCTGGCAATGAGGCAATCCTTTTGGTGTGGGTTCAGGAAATTTAAGGTTTGGGATTAGGGCCAGGGAGCTTGAAACGTCGAATAAAATAACAATATTTTATTATTATTTGACTCTGGGCCGTTGTATCTTTTACCCAGAGCGTCTGATTGACGTGCCATCAGTGGAGTTGAGATCTTGATAATATGGAAGAATTTTCTTGAAATTTTCCAGGTGTTGGGACTGAGTTTGGGGTGCGGACCCCACAAGGCTGGGTTTTGGCATTTTCCGAGAAACGTAACTTTTCCGCTGGGATTCCATTTTGGATGAGAAAATTGTCGATCCTGTGTGTTTTTCCGAGAGGGTCGCAATGGTGCGATCCACTTGATATGTTTCAGGATTGAGGTATAGGCCCCACCCGAGATGGCTTCGGTGAATAGTTCCTCTTTCAAAGGGAGTCTGATTCGAATGAATGAGTAGTGGATTCTGTGTGTTTTTCTGAGGGGATCACCATGGTATGATCTTCTAGATGGGTTCTGGGATCGTTGAGCGGGACCTGCATAGACTAGATATGGTAAATAGTGAATTTTTCACCGGACGTCCATTTCGGGCGAGTAAACAGCCTATCCATTGTGTTTTTCCGTGTGGATCGCGATTATGGCCTCATTATCAGCTTTGGAGGTTTGCAGTGTGGTGTTGTTGCAGGTCGCTCGGGTTAGTGACGTTTGGACTAGTAGTGGTTGAGGCTACTTTCTTGGTTCATTACTATGAGGTTTTGTGCGGTATCACAACCCTAGTATAGGTTTTTGATACTATCGATGGGATGTTTAATCTGTTATAGTTGTCGTATCCCTCCAGTGGGCCCGAAGCGGGATCCTCTAGCATCATTACCCTAGATCGAGTTCTTGGTATCGTTGTTATCGCTTATTCATGGGTGACGATCCCCTATCTAGCAGGTTAACCACGTACGGTTTATGGCAGCATCGATAATATGATCCCCTATGTAGTGGTCCATGCTCAGTAGGGTTGTGGAATCATCAGGTATATGATCCCCTGCTCAGTATCAGGTTTTTAGTTGGGTTGAGGTATCGTTGGATATACGATCCCCTACTCAGCGCGTGGTTTCAGTAGGGTTGTGGCATCGTCAGTTCGATCCCCTACATTTTGAGTGATACCAGATAGGGTTTTGGAATCATCGTGGCCCCCTTTATATGGGAGATGATCCTGTATCTGAGTGACGTTCTTTTGTCGAGTACCAGATCAGGTTTTGGTATCCTCTAGTGGATCCTGGGTGTGATCCCCTATCTGTGAGTTCTAAAAATGCTAGATCGGGTTGTGGTATCCCCCAGCGGACCCTAGGAGTGATCCCCTATCTATGAGAACTTAGTATACTGGTGTGGGTATTGGTATCCCCTATCGGACCCTAGGAGTGATCCCCTATCCGTGGAGTTTGTTTTTTATGTTATTTCAGAAAGGTTTCCTCTGTGACGTTATCCAATGAGTGTGATCTCTCGGGTGATTGTTTGAGATGTTTGTGTGGGACCCAATGGAGTGTACCTCTCGGACGAGGGTCATCTGGAATTGCAGTGATCGTGAAGTGTGCTATCCTATTTGTGGACCATTTCTTGTGGTGAGGTTGGTACCTCATGTGGCTTGACGTGTGAGATAAGTATATCTGGATTGTTCAAGGTGTATGTATGGGCATACACCTGAGTTGAGATGACTAGTTGTGTTTAGATGAGGATGGTCACGAGATGGAGTTTCTCTCTCGGCTGGGTTCCCTCTTCTTGGTATGAGAGGACTATTGCCTTTTAGTTTCTCTCTTTTGTTTTGGGTTTTTGGGGTGCCTACAGAGTATGTTTATACTCACCCCTTCACGGGCATTTCCTGCACATGTTTGTGTCTTGTGCAGACCACATGCCTTTCAACAGAGTCCCAGGAGGACCCAAAGTAGGTGGAGTTGAGTGAGAGAGACTGACTGGAGTGTTTACCGGTGCGAGGCTGAGAGAGCATTCTGGTGGGTGGTTGTGGCAGTGTTCCCCTCTTCAGAGCAGGTTGGACCCACTTTGTAGTTTTCTTTCGGCGGGCCCTGTTTTGCCCTTTTTGTGTTGTTGTTGCACTTTGGTTGGGATATTTTTATTCATGCATGTTATTTTTCAGTTTTACTTATCTATGAACAAATGCATGGAGATTTTTGTGGGTGAGTGTGTATAGGTACTTTAGTCTAATTCCACCCATGTGTGTGATAGACTACTCGGTGCTAGACGCCAGCCCTTGGCCTTTTAGAGGTGGGCTTGGGGTGTCACGGATCGAGTCCTATTGGGTCGGGTCGTGATAGAGTGATATCAGAGGGGGTTCCACCATGGGAATATCAGAGCGTAGCTGGTCTAGCTGTGAGTTTGGTTTGGGTTTCATAGTGGCAGTGTTAGGAAGTTTCGAGTTCGGCTTTCAGGCCAGGGACTCCAGTGTTGGTGCGGCGGCTAATGTATCCATACACCAGGACTGTGATAACATGTTTTTCAACTCATAACATTCGTACACTAGTTGGAGGGGAAAAATAGTACATGCATCATATAGGTCTGGGTTTTGGGATTTTCTTTGTCCTTCTTATGTCAGCTCAACAGATATACTCGTTGACTGTGGTGCATCTTGAATGTATTTCAGGATGCCTCCACGACGACAGCTAGTAAGGGCTCTATAGTAGGATTGTGCTAACAATCCACCCCATGTAGAGGATATGGACTAGGGCGTAGGTTCCGAGGCTAGACCTTCAGGTGAGTCCACCAGTTGAGCCACCACCTGTCGAGAAGCTGGTTGTGCCAGTGGTGCAGGATGAGGTTGTGCGTAGGCTGAGTGTGCTGCACGAGTTCCAAAGGCAGAAACCTCTGGGATTCTAGGGTGATCCAGACCCCTAGATAGCTGATGACTGGCTTGAGGCAGTCACCCGAGTTTTCCACTTGGTGAGGACACCCCCAGATCAGATGGTGGTCGTAGCGGTGAGCCTTCAGCATGGTTTGGCTTGGTGATGGTGGAGTTTTGTGATGCAGTCCCTTGACGAGGAGATGCTCATGAAGGCAGAGTTTGAGAAGCTCTTCAGGGAAGAGTTCTATCCAGTGACGCTGAGGTCAGTATAAATTCAGGAGCTTCTGCAGCTTCGATAAGAGGGCATGATTATTCCATAGTACTTAGCGAGGTTTACAGACCTGTCGCGCTACTCCCGGGATATAGTTCGAGACTAGTTCTTTAGGGCTCAGAAATTCAAGCAGGGCTTACATAGGGGCATCCGAGCAGGTGTGGTTTCATTGTGCATGCCCACCTATACTGGAGTGTTGGAGTGAGAGTTGTATCTGAGGCTCTGGGCTCGCAGGCCAGTTTTCCTCAGCCGTAGGAGAGGCGGTGTTACGCTTGCGACGGTCGAGGACTTTTTTCTAGAGATTGTCCGATCCTTCGTGATGCTAAGAGGGAGTCGGTAGATAGACCGCCTTGTCATAGGTAGTGTCTAGAGCAAGGAGGTCCACAGGATGGCGGACGTGGCAGCAGAGCTGGTGGAGTAGGAGGAGGTGGTATGTGGTATCATTTACCACCACCCCACCCCCAGGTGGTCCACAACATGCTTAGGGAGATGGTGGCCAAGGGCAAGGAAAGATGCATTCCCTAGGGGTTGTTGACCTAGAGGCTCCACGGATGGATAGTGGTATGTCTTTTGTCCTTTAAAATTTCTGTAGTAGTTTGACAGACACTATTTAGCGGTACTCTTTCCTTTTCGTTGCTTGGTCAAGATTTGTTCAGGGCGTTGGTAAGAACCCATTTGGGTGTTGCTCCGAGTGCATTGAATGCGTGAGGAAGAGGGATCCTTCCCCCACCAAGACGAATTTTTGGGATGTGATTAAAACCATGCGGGTGAGTTAGTGTCGCCCAAAGAGGATAGTGTTGAGGTGTTGTGGATGAGTCCCTCTGACTTTTTCATTCGGGCAGGGGTGTTTGTTGGCAAACTCGCAGGTGTGGGAGACCCGGTTGAGAGTCTAGTCACTTTCCTTGTGCTTAGGACTTTTGGGGGACGAAATTTTATAAGGGGGAGGATGTCGTGACTTGGGTTTTGGCCCTATCATACTTTGGAATATTACTATGAATAATTACAGATTTGGGCACGAAGACGGCGTGCGATTCCGAGGCCCAGTGTTCCCGGAATTAATTTTATAAAAATATTAAGTATTTTTATACTATGCACATGGCAGGGGTGTGATATCTCCTAAAGAGTAGCTCTAAATGGGAATATGAAGGCACATTTGCGTCCAAAATGTGTCGTTTACCCTAAGAGGGGTGTAAACTTTATGGGCGCGGGTCTGCGGTGAGAAACGCCATCAGGGGAATTTCGTAAGTAAATGTAAAAGTTTATTTATGAACGTGGGCTCGAATAACTTTTGAACTGAGTCTCATATCTCAAATCCGAGTCCAACGTTGCGATCAGAATAACGCTTTTACCCTATGGTTGACTTAACTTCCTCCGCGTTGGGAAGTCTGGATGGGGGTGTTTTTGTTAAATGATGTTTTTAAATAAAAAAACAAAAAAAACAAAATCCTATCCCCCTCCCACCTCCTACACGCAGCGGACGAAAACCCTCCTATCTACCTCTGTTCTTCGTCTATTTTCTCCCCAATCGTCTATTTTCTGCACTGATCTTCAGCAGATCGAGCTTTAGGGCGTCGTCGACGTCGTTCTGCACCCGAAGCTTCAGCGTTTCTCCCGTGAGGTAGGTGATTTGCGTTTTAATCACCTGATGCCATTTTTGCGGTGAATTACTTCGTTTTGAGGCCATTGCAGGGAAGATCGTGTCCCGAGGGTCGTGCTGATACCTTCAGATCGTAAAACGGACCATCGGGGTGCCCCCAACGGTTCGTGGAAGCTCCATTGGCATGGCTCCGACGAGGCGGCGTGCGGCAGCCGGCCACCGAGGGAGGCGGTGGGGCGGCCCAGCCGTAAGAGCACGGCGGCGCTGGGCGCCGCGCGGTAGAGGGTCACCGGCCGGGGTGGGCCGGATTGGCCGGTTCAGGCCGGTTCGACCCCTTTTTATTACCCGGGGGTTTTTAAACCCCCGTTTCTTGCAATCTGAGAGTCTGATTCATGTGTAGTCTCCGGCGACATGACCCTGGAGACGAAGCGACTCTTTCGGTATGGTTTTGGTACTTCTATGGTTCAGGAACATGGCCCAGGATCTTGAAACGTCAAACAAAACAATAATATGTTATTATTATTCGACATCGGGTCGTTGTATTTCTTACCCGGAACGTCTGATTGACGTGCCGTCAGTGGTATTGGGACCCTGATGATATGGAGGAATTCTATTGAATGTTTCCAGGTGTTGGGACTGTTTTTAGGGTGCGGGCCCCACGAGGCCAGGTTTTGGCGTTTTTAGAGAAATGCAACTTTTCCACTGGATGTCCGTTTTGGACGAGCGAGTAGTCGATGCTATGTGTTTTTCTGAGGGGGTTGCAATGGTGCAATCTGCTCGATGTGTTTTGGGATTGAGGAATGGGCCCCACCCGAGCTGGCTTCAGTGAATAGGTCATTTTCACTAGGTGTCTGATTCGGATGAATGAGTAGTGGATTTCGTTTGTTTTTTTGGGGGGATCACCATGGTATGATCCGCTTGATGGGTTTCGGGATTGTTGAGCAGGCCCCGCACAGGTTAACTACAGTGAATAGTGCATTGTTCATAGAACACCCGTTTCAAGTGAGTAAACAGCCTATTCTACATGTTTTTCCACGTGGATCATGATGGTGGCCTCAGTATCGGCCTTGGAGGTGCGCAGTGTGTCGTTGTTGCGGGTCACTTGGGTTAGCGATGTTTGGACCAGCAGTGGTTGAGGGTACTCCCTTGGTTCGTTCCTATGAGGGTTTGTGCAGCATCACAACCCTAGTATAGGATTGTGATCCTCTTTATGGGATGTTTAATCTATTAGAATTGTGGCATCCCTCTGGTGGGCCTCGAGTGGGATCCTCAAGCATCGTTTCCCTAGATCGGGTACTTTTTATCGCTGTGACTGCTTATCTGCGGGTGGAGATCCCCTATCTAGTAGGTTAACTCTGTAGGGTTTGTGGCATCATCGGGAATATGATCCCCTATGTAGTGGGCCATGTTCAGTAGGGTTGTGGCATCATCGGGTATACAATACCCTGCTCAGCATCAGGTTTTTAGTAGGGTAGTGGTATCGTCGGTTACAGAATCCCCTACCCAGCGCTTGGTTTCTATAGGGTTACGGCATCGTCAGTTTGATCCCCTACATCGCATGTTATACCAGATAGGGTTTTGGTATCATTTTGACCACCATTATATTGGTGGCGATCCTCTATCTGAGTAACATGTTGTTGTCGAGTGGCATATCGGATTGTGGAATCCCCCAACAGATCTTGGGCGTGATCCCCTATCTGTGAGTTCTACGAATGCCAGATCGGGTTGTGGTATCCACCAGCGGACCTGGGGAGTGATCCTCTATTTGTGAAAACTTTGTATACCGGTGTGGGTTTTTGTATCCCCTAGTAGACCCTAGGAGCAATCCCCTGTCTGATGAGTTTGGTCTTTATGTTGTTTCAGTGACGTTTCCTCAGTGACGCTCTCCAACGAGCGTGATTTCTCGAGTGAGCGTTTGAGATGTTTGTGTGGGAACTAATGGAGTGTACCTCTCGTATGAGTGTCATCTGGGATGATTGTGATCGTTGAGTGTGAAATCTTGGTTGTGTACCATTGCTGGTGTTGAGGTCGGTACCTCATGTGGCTTGATACATGAGCTGAGTATATCTGGATTTTTCAAGGTGTATGTATGGGAATACACCTGAGTTGAGCTGAATAGTTGTGTTTCACTGAGGATGGTCACGAGATGGAGTTTCTCTCTCATCTGGGTTTTATCTGGCTAGGATGAGCGGACTATTTCCATTCAGCTGCTCTCTTTTGTTTTGGGTTTTTGGGGTGCCTACTGAGTATGTTTTTACTCACCCCTGCATGGGATTTTCCCGCAAATGTTTGTGTCTTCTGCAGACCACATGCCTTTCAACAGAGTCCCAGGAGGACCCAGAGTAGGCAGAGCTGAGTGAGACTGACCGGGGTGTTTACCCGTGCGGTGTCGAGGGAGATTTCTGGCGGGTGGTTGTGGCAGTGTTCCCCTCTTCAGAGCAGGTTGGACCTGCTTTGTAGTTTTCTTTTAGTGGGCCATGGTTTTCCCTTTTTGAACTTCTGTTTCACTTTGGATGGGATTTTTGTACACATGAATTTTACTTTTAAGTTTTACTTATCTCTGAACTGTTGCATGGAGATGTTTTTGGGTGCGTGTGAACAGATATTTAGGATAAAGCGTCCCATGTGTGTGATAGCCTACTCTGCGCTAGATGCCAGCCCTAGCCTATTGGATGCGGGATTGGGGTGTCACAGCTCAAGCCTCGTTGGGCCGGGTCGTGACAGAGTGGTATCAGAGGAGGTATCACCTTTGGGATCTCAGAGCATGGTCGGTGTAGTTGTGAGTTTGGTTTGGGTTTCATATCAGCATTCTTAGGATGTTTCGAGTTCGGCTTTCAGGCCAGAGACTCTAGTGTTGGTGCGGCGGCCGATGTATCCATACACCAGGACTTGATAACATGTCTTTCAACTCAGGACATTCTTACACTGGTCGCAGGGTAAAACAGTACATGCATCATATATGATTGGGTTTTGGGTTTTTCCTTGTCTTTCTTGTGTCAACTCACCAAATATACTCTTTTACTATGGTGAGTCTTGAATATAAACTGGATGCCTCCACAACGACAACCAGTGAGGGTTTCACAGCAGGATTGTGCTAACGATCCGCCCCGTGTTGAGGCTGCGGACCAGGGAACATGTTCTGAGTCTAGACCTCAAGGTGGTCCGCCAGTTGAGCCACCACCTGTCAAGAAGCTGGTTGTGCCAGTGGTGTAGGAAAAGGTGGTGTGCAAGATGAGTGTGCATCACGAGTTCTAGAGGTAGCAACCTATGAGGTTTCGAGGTGATCCAAACCCCCAGATAGCTGATTACTGGCTTGAGGCAGTCACCTGAGTTTTCCTCTTAGTGATGACACCCCCAGATCAGATGGTGGTCCTAGCGGCGAGCCTTCTGCATGGTTCGGCTGGGCAATGGTGGAGTTTGGTGATGTTGTACCATGATAAGGAGATTCTCACTTAGGCAGAGTTTGAGAGGCTCTTAATGGAAGAGTTATATCCAGTGACACTGAGGTCAGTACAGATTCATGAGCTTATGCAGCTTCTACAGGAGGGCATGACTATGCCTGAGTACTCAACGAGGTTTAAGGACCTGTCACGCTACTCCGTTGATATGGTTCAAGACCCGTTATTTAGGGCTCGGACCATCGAGAAGGGGTTATACAGTGGCATCCGAGCAGGTGTGGTTTCCTTGTGCTTTCCCACATATGCAGGAGTTCTAGAGCGAGTGTTGGTGTTGGAGAGCTTTCTGGCTGAGAAAATCCCCCCAGTTAGTGTTGGGCATACGAGAGAGGAGACGTCGGCATTTGGTAGCCGACGAATGACTCAAGGGTCTGGGTGTGGCGGATGTCTTAGGAGGAAACCCCAGGATGGAGGATCTGATGCTTAGGGATCACAAGCTAGTTTTGGTAAGCCACAGGAGAGGCGGTGTTACTCTTGCGATGGTTGAGGAAATCTTGTTAAAGATTCTCTGACCCGTCATGATGCTGAGAGGGAGCCGGTCGATAGACCGCCTTTGCATAAGTAGTGTCTCGAGCAAGGAGGTCTGTAGGGTGGCGGATGTGGTCACGGAGCTTGTTCAACAAGAGGAGGTGGTAGGCGGTATCATTTACCACCACCCCCACCCTCAGGTGGTCCACGCCAAGCTTAGGGAACTGGTGGCTGAGGGCGAGGACAATGGAATGACCTAGGGGCTGTTGACCCAGAGGATCCGTGGATGGATAGAGGTATGCCCTGTGTCTTTTCTACTTTCTGCAGTAGTTTGATGGACACTGTTTAGCGGTACTCTTTCCTTTCTGTTGCTTGCTCGAGTTTTGTTCAGGGAGTTCGTAAGACCATGTGTGGGTGTTGTTGGGCGTGCTCTGAATGCGTGAGGAATAGGGATCCTTCCCCCACTGAGAGACACTTTTGGAATGTGATTAAAACCGTGCGGGCGAGTTAGTGCCACCCAAAGCGGATAGTGTTGAGGTGTGGTGGATGAGTCCCTCTGACTTATGCATTCGAGCAGAGGTGTTTATTGGTGAAATCGCTGGTGTGGGAGACCCATTTGAGAGTCCAATCATTTTCCTTGTGCTTAGAACTTTTTGGGGACAAAAAGTTCTAAGGGTAGAGGATGTAACGACTTGGGTTTTGGCCTTGTCAGACTTTGGAATATTTCTATGAATAATCTAGAGCTAGGCACGAAGATAGTGTGTGATTCGGAGGCCTGGTGTTCCCGGAATTAATTTTATAAAAATATTAAGTATTTTTATACAATGCACATGGTGGGGGTGTGATATCTCCTAAAAGGTAGCTCTGAATAGGAATCTAAGGGCATGGTTGCATCTAAAATGCGTTTTTTAACCTTGGCAGGGTGTAAACTTTTCAGGCGTAGGCCTGCGGTGAGAAACGCCATCAGGGGAATTTTTGAAAACAAATGGAAAATTTAATTTACGAGAAAAGGATCAAATAACTTCTGAACGGAGTCTCGGATCGAAAATATGAACATGCCGTTGCACTCAGAACAACGTGTTTACCCTAGGGGTGACTTAACTTCCTCCGCCTTGGGAGGTATGGATGGGGGTGTTTGTGTTAAATGATGTTTTTAAATAATAAAAAAGGAAAAAAAACCAAATCATATCCCCCTCCCACCTCCTACGTGCAGCAGACGATGACCCTCCTCCCTAACTCCGTTATTCGTCGATTTGCACCCCGATCGTCTGTTTTCTGCACAGATCATCAGCAGATCGAGCATCAGGGCGTCGCCAGCGTCGTTCTCCACTCGAAGCTTCGGTGTTTCACTCAAGAGGTAGGTGGTTTGAGTTTTAATCCCCTGATCCCGTTTTTTACTTTGAATTTCTTCATTTTGAGATCGTTGTATGGAAGATCATGTCCCAATGGTCACACCGGTACCTTCGGATTGTAAAACGGACAACCGAGGTTCCCCTGGTGGTTTGCGGAAGCTCCGCTGGCGCGACCCTGGTGCGGCGACACCGACGCCCGGCGGAACCGCGGCGGCCGACCACCCGTGGCTTTGGCACACCGGCCCAGCCACAGGATCAGGGTAGTGATAGGCTCCGTGCGGCGGAGGGCTGTCGGCCGGTGCGGGCCGGCGGCGGCAGACCGGTCCAGGCCGGTCAGAACGGCCGGTTCAGGCCGATCCGGCCCATTTTTGTTACATGGGGGTTTTTAAACCCCTATTTCTTGCAATCTGGGAGTTGAATTCATGTTTCGTCTGTGGCAACGCGACCCTTGGGATGAGGTGAACCTATCATTTTGGGTTCGGGACTGTGGCCAGAAAGCTTGAATCATCAAATATAATAATAATATTGTATTATTATTCGACATTGGGCCGTTTTATCTTTTACCTGGAGTGTCCAATTGACATGCCACCAGTGGTGTTGAGACCCTGATGATACGACATACTTTTCTTGAATGTTTATGGTTGTTGGGACTGAGTTTGGGGTGCAGGCCCTACGAGGCTGGGTTTTGGCGTTTTCGGAGAAACGAAATTTTTTCGCTGGATGTCCGTTTTGGACGAGCGAGTAGTCGATCCTGTGTGTTTTTCCGAGAGGGTCGCAATGATGTGATCCGCTCAATGTGTTTCAGGATCGAGGCATGGGCCCCACCCGAGCTTCCTTTGGTGAATAGTTCCTTTTTCACTGGGAGTCCGATCCGGACTAATGAGTAGTGGATTCTGTTTGTTTTTCTAAGGGGATCGTCGTGGTATGATCCTCTTGATGGGTTTCGAGATCATTGAGTGGGCTCCGCACAAGCTGGCTACGGTGAATAGTTCCTCGTTCACCGGATGTTTGTTTCGGGTGAGTAAACAGCCTATCCTGCGTGTTTTACCACATGGATCGTGATGGTGGCCTTAGTATTAGCCTTGGAGGTGCGCAGTGTGGCGTTGATGTGGGTCGCTTGGGTTAGAGACGTTTGGACCTGCTATGGTTGAGGCTACTCCCTTGGTTCATTCTTACAATGGTTTGTGTGGCATCACAACCCTAGTATAGGCTTGTGATCCTCTCGATGGAATTTTTAATCTGTTAGAGTTGTGGAATCCCTCCGGTTGGCCCAGAGAGGGATCCTCTAGCATCGATACCCTATATCGGGTTCTTGGTATCACTGTGACAACTTATCCATGGGCGGCGATCACCTATCTAGCATGTTAACCCCATAGGGTTTGTGGCATCATCGAGAATATGTTCCCCCACGCAGTGGGCCTTTCTCAGTAGGGTTGTGGCATCATCGGGTATACGTTCCCCTGCTCAGTATCTGGTTTTCAGTAGGGTTGCAGTATCATTGGTTATACGATCCCCTACTCAGTGTGTTGTTTCTGTAGGGTTGCAGCATCATCAGTTCGATCCCCTACATTGCAATTTATACTAGACTGGGTTTCAGTATCATCGTGGCCACCTTTATAAGGTCGACGATCCTCTATCTAAGTGACATGATTTTGTCGAGTGCCTGATCGGGTTGTGGTATCCCCCAGCGGACCCAGGGAGTGATCGCCTATATTTGAGAACATCGTATACCATTGTGAGTTTTGGTATCCCCTGGCCGACCCTAGGAGCGATCCCATATCCGAGGAGTTTGGTGTTTATGTTGTTTCAGCGAGGTTTCCTCAATGACGCTATCCAACAAGCGTGATCTCTCGGGTGAGTGTCTGAGTTGTTTGTGTGGGACCTGATGGAGTGTACCACTTGAACGAGTGTCATCCAGGATGACGGTGATCATGGAGTGTGATATCCTCATTGTGTACCAATGCTGGTGGTGAGGTCGGCACCTCATGTGGATTGATGCATGGGCTGAGTATATCTGGATTGTTCAAGGTGCATGTATAGGCGTACACCTGAGTTGAGTTGACTAGTTCTGTTTAGCCGAGGATGGTCACGATATGGAGTTTCTCTCTCATCTGGGTTCCCTCTGGATGGGATGACTGGATTGTTTCCTTTCAGTTTCCCTCTTTTGTTTTGGGTTTTTGGGATGCCTACTGAGAAAGTTTATACTGACCCCTGCATGGGCTTTGCCCGCACATGTTTGTGTCCTGTGTAGACCACATGCCTTTCGACGAAGTCCCAAGAGGACCAGGAGCAGGCAGAGATGAGTGAGCGAGACTAACCGGGGTGTTTACCAGTGTGGTGTCGAGGGAGCTTTCTGGCGAGTGGTTGTGGCAGTGTTCCCCTATTCAGAGCTGGTTGGATGCGCTTTGTAGTTTTCTTTTGGTGGTCCATGTTTTGACCTTTTTGTACTGTTGTTGCACTCAGGTAGGGATAGTTGTATATATGCATTTAACTTTTCAGTTTTACTTATCTATGCACTATTTCATGGAGATTTTTGTGGGTATGTGTGTACAAGTACTTTAGGAAAATGCCTCCCATGTCTGTGATAGCCTACTCGGTGCTAGACTCCAGCCCCTGGCCTATTGGAGGTGGGATTGGGGTGTCACGGCCCGAGCCCCGTTGGGTCTTGTAGTGAAAAAGTGGCATCATAGGAGGTTACACCATTAGGATCTCAAAGCATAGCTGGTCTATCCGTGAGTTTAGTTTGGGTTGCATAGCGGAAATGTTTTCAGGTTTCGAGTTTGGAATTTAGGCCAGGGACTACAGTGTTGGTGTGGCGGCCAATGTATCCATACACCAGGACTCTGGTAACCTGTCTTTTGACTCGGGTCATTCTTACACTACTCGTAAGGGAAAATGGTACATTTATCATATAAAACTGGGTTTTTGTTTTTTCCTTGTCCTTCTTGAGTCATCTCACCAGATATACTCTTTGATTGTGGTGCATCTTGAATGTATTTTAGGATTCCTCCACAATGATAGCCAGTGAGGGTTCCGTAGCAGGATTGTGCAGACAATCCACCCTGTGTAAAGGCTGTGGAACATGGCGCATGTTCTGAGGCTGGTCCTCCAGGTGGTCCGCTAGTTGAGCCACCACCTGTTGAGTAGCTGGTTGTGCCAGTGGTTCAGGACGAGGTTTCACATAGGTTCAGTGCACTGTAAGAGTTCGAAAGGCAGGGACCTTTGGGGTTATGGGGTGATCCAGACCCCCAGATAGCTGATGACTGGCTTGAGGCAGTCACCTGAGTTTTCCTCTTAATGAGGACACCCCCATATCATATAGTTGTCCTAGCGGAGAGCCTTCTGCATGATTCGGCTAGGCGATGGTGGAGTTTGGTGACACAGTCCCATGATGAGGAGACGCTCACATGGGTAGAGTTTGACCAGCTCTTCAGGGAATAGTTCTATCCAGTGACACTGAGGTTAGTGTGGATTCAAGAGCTTCTTCAGATTCAACAGGATGGCATGACAGTGTCAGAGTACTCAGCGAGGTTTACAGACCTATCGTGCTACTCCCTGGATATGGTTCGAGTCCCATTTTTTAGGGATCGTACCTTCAAGTAGGGCTTATGTAAGGTAATCTGAGCAGGTGTGGTTTCCTTATGCTTTCCCACCTATGCTGGAGTGATGGAGCAAGCATTGTTGGTGGAGAGATTTTTGGCTGAGAAGATCCCCACTGTTAGTGTTGGGCATGCGAGAGCGGAGACTTCAGCATCTAGTAGTCGATGAAAGACTCAAGGGCCTGGGCATGGCTGACATTTTAGGAGGCAACCCCTGGATGGAGGATCTGAGGCTCAGGGCTCGCATGCCAATTTTGGTCAGCTGCAGGAGAGGTGGTGTTATGATGAGGAGATCTTACTAGAGATTGTCCAACCTGTCTTCATACTAAGAGGGAGCCGGTCGACATACCGCCTTAGTAGAGGAAATTTCATGAGCATGTAGGTCCGCAGGGCGGTGGACGTGGCAACAATAACGACCCATACTTTACATAAATTGTTTTTACTTCAGAATTGAAGCATAATTATTACAACATATAAGAAAACCATGAAAGGACTATATAGGTATAGTTTCTTTAGAAACCGGGAAACATAAACCACTAGTTCATAAAGCATCTACATTATCTTCCTTTATTTCATCATATATAGAGTCCCTTTTGTCATATCCTACTTAATACCATTATTACTGACCTGGGGAAAAGAAAACATACAAAACGGTGAGCTCAAATACTCTGTAAGGGTAAAAAAAGAAATACCAATCATATCATATTCATAAGAACATAGAATTTTGAAAATCTTAACCTGCAAAAGAGATCATAATATCATAACGTGGGATAAATCATAGTAGTGAAATGTAATCCCAATAATCATAACATAAAACATTAAACTTTGTGGAATAAACACATTATCATGTGAAATTATTTCATAGTAGTCAAGACTCATTTCCCAGACTATCCTAGCGGAAAAAGTCCATTTCTGAACCGAGATCACTCCTCGTTCCAATCCTGTATCACTGAACTATATTAACCTGCCATTCCAGCCATGTCGATCTCATGAAATAAAAATCATTACCCAATGCATTGGTGGGAGATATAGGTCCCACCCATCTCATAATGAAACCATTTTTATGTGTTCCACAAAATCATATATCATAGCATAACCCATGTAAAAAAATGGGTTTCATAAAAATCATGCCATCATTACATAATCCATATAAGATAAAAGGACTCCATAAAAATAATTCAATCATAACATAATAAAACCAATGTAAAAATAGGGATAGATACAGAACCCTATATTATCTTAGTTGGAATATAATTTAGATAAATCACTAGAACTCTATTCTTGAGGAAAATATCCAATCTACTTCAATTTTTTTCCATTTCTTAACATGTCATAAAATTTTAAACTAAAAGAAGTTGATTATAAATAATCTTGAAATCTTGTAATGGAAGATTCATGAAAATAATGTTCTATGAAATAATAAAAAAAACATTCATGTCGTATAAGTTAAAAAAACATTCTTCTTGTACTTTGTCCGGAAGAGTCTAAAAGTGCATCGTACTAAAAACGAAAAAAGATTCATTTCATATCTTTTACTAAAAACTCGCCAATGGGTAAAATTGGATTTAAACAATTTTATGCAGATAGAAATAATATTACATATTGAGGAAACATGGATGTGGATGATAAAAATTGCCCCAGTAAATTCTGATGTATAAACAATCTTGGATAAGAATGAGATTGAGAGATTTTCCCTTACCTTAGGTCCAATGTGCTTTGTACATGTTTGAACATCCTGTATAATGATTTAAATAATGTCATTGAATTATTCTAGAATCATACTAATTGTTATGATTTCATATATGTTCATATTCTTATCTTCTTATTAGTAATATTTCATTGCTACTTGTTATACGGGTGTTCATTGCTTTATGTTCTTATGCGTGTTTTGTCGTATAAATTATTATTCCTCTTTTTTAGGTTATAGATAAATCATTTACCGAATGGTATTAGAATAATATATATCATATATATTCATTCAATTCATTTATATAATCATTATTCAATGAGGATCATGTAGAACGAGTTGCATCACATCATGGAGACGGTAAGTCGTACGTACGCATGAGCGATGATATCGTTCCCATAATTATATGAATGAAATTGGAGTTGATGATATAATATCTCAGAATTAGTATAATGTTATAATAATATTATATAGTTATTATTTACACCATTATACCCATCCAAGTAAGGTGATGGTGGAAACAGATTACACCACGACGGGGAGACGGTATTCCGTACATACGCACGCGCGGTGATTTCTGTAATGACCCAGTTGGAGCAATGAACCACTGAGGGGGGGGGGGGGTGAATCAGTGGTACCCCATTTTCCCTTTTTAAGTTCCCTTAATATTGAGAACAACCTTTGTCTCTTGTTAAAGATATAATTCCCTGCTGAGAAAACAAACAAGAACACATCCAAAGGAAGACATCAATTTACAAGGTTCACTATTCAATAAGAATAACTACATCATTTGTATGGTTGGAAACAATCCAGCACTATACAATCCACTAAGAAAACAATCCTTGGATTACAACGAGTAGGATATACCCTTACACTCATGAAGCACTATGAAACAATCACTCCATTGAATATGCATCCTCTTAGAACAATAGGGAAAATTCTCTTTTCTTGTAACAACTTATGTTACCTGCACTTCCTATCAAATACACAAGTGTAAGCATGTTCAACACAGATCTTCACTTCCTTACCCAGAAGAAAGGCAAGGACTCCTTGGACTTGAGATAGATCAATTACAGTCCGAACATCCCATTCCAAATCTCCACTCCGAATTCTTCGCTCTGAATTTTCTTCTCCACTCCGAATCTTCAATCCGAGTCTTACTCAGTCTGAGAAACTCAATACGGTGACATCCAGTACTGATTCCCCATTCCGAATCTCCACTTATAATTCTCCACTCAGAATTTTCTTCTCCACTATGAATCTTCAATCCACATCTTCCTCAGTCTGATAAACTCAATACGGCGACAACCAGTACTAATTCCCCATTCTGAATCTCCACTCCGAATTCTCCACTCCAAATTCTTCTCCACTCCGAATCTTCAATCTGAGAAACTTAATACGATGTCAACCAGTATAGAATTATCATTTCGATTGAAACCACAATAAAACTCAGTTGGACAAGCTCCTCTTCTTCTCTCTTGATTATCATAGCTTCTTTCTCTACTTCATCATCCCCACACTTACATAGAACCCTGATCTCCCTATATAGGTGCTCCAAAGTGTGCATAGGTGGTAAAACAAAATATTTTCCCACTCACCTAAATTCACCAAAATATTAATTTCTCCTAAAATCTCAGAATAATTAAGACATTGTCAACACTTCTAGAATCATATTGAATCTTCTTCCACTTCCCTTGATTTAGAACATTGGATTTTTCTAGATCCGACCTTATTATACAAGTTTCTCCACATCACATTCTCAGATCCCCCCTTCTTGAGTCATTGACATCACTTTCTCGGATTCACTCTTCTTCACTTCTCGAAATCATACCATTTCAATTCTCGGTATAACTCTTCATCACTCCTTGTTATGACTTTTCATCACTTCTCAGTAAGACTTCTCCATTCTCGGTGAAACTTCACCAATTCTCAGTACTACTTCTCCATTCTCAGTGCGACTTCAGGTTCTCGACTTTACCAATTCTCAGAGTAGACTCCTCTCTTCTGGCTACGAACTTCAGATACAGTAAGTCGACTCCGAACTTCCCGCTAAGAACTTCTAAGTCAGGAAGTCGACTTCCCACTTCGGTTCAGGAAGTAGACTCTGTAAATTCTATTCATGAAGTAGACTCCACAAATTCTGTTCAGGAAGTAGACTTCGCACTTCTGGTTCTCGTAACGGATTCACCAGATTCTCGGTATGTCTTCTCAAACCAACTTTTTCTTGCATCTTGAGTACTTTCATATAATCACAAATTTAGAGTTACAAGAAAGAAAAGAATCGTCACAATCAGTGCCTTCTCATCTCCTATCAACCAACATTCAAGAATTTGCAATTTTTCGGTTCCGAACTTCTCAATTTCCCCACTCTGAATTTACAGACTCTGAATTCTTCAATCACCAGGTTCTTGGTTCCAAACTCCACAATTTCCAGACTCTGAATTCCAGACTATGAAATCTTCGAACACCAGGTTCTGAATGTTCAATATACTCGGTTCCAAATCTTTAAACTTCCAGCTTTTGAATTCTTAGAAATTCAAGGTGTCTTTCCTTTATTAAAACTTCCTCAAGATCAACAAAAGAAAATACATGCAAACCATCTCTTCCTTAAGTTTGATCCTAACAATCTCCCCCTTTGGATTTTGTTGTCAAAAATGTTTTCATAAATCACCATCTTTGTAACCTCATGTAATGGATTACATTTATAAACCTACGTGAGCTAACTCATTGTAGGAAACAAGAATCATTGACAGAAAAACCAAGCTATCCATAGGTAGTGAAAATTACATCTTCAACTTCATACATCTTTAGCTTCATACATACTGTAAAAAAATTCAATTTCTTTCCTAAAACCACTCCAAAAATAGTTAGAATAGTTCACATACACAAACAATATTGAGTTCACAGCTTACCCACAACTCTCTCTTTAAACAATAGATTTATGATACAAACAACTTCCCCCTTTGAAAAAACAATCCAAAGGTAAGAAAAGATAGGGGATGGAACAACATACCTTAGCCTTGAAGAGAAAGTGGTTGGACACGCATGTTCAACCTCAATATTGAGAATGATTCCTTCGGCAAGGGTTTCGTTAAAATATCAGCAACTTGTTCAGCAGATAAAACATATTCAAGTTTCAGTTCATTCTTTTCCACGTTCTCTTTGATGAAATGATATTTGATTTCAATACTCTATGATCTAGAATGTAGGGCTAGATTTTTCATAAGATTAATTGTGATTTGATTATCACAGCCCAAGAGAAAGGGAAACTTCACTTCAACTAACAAATATTCCAACTGGGTTTTCATCCAGATAAGTTGAGTAGCAGCCATGGTTGAAGAAACATATTCAGCTTCAGCTATACTGAGTGTCACAAAATTCTGCTTCCTCAAGTTCCAGCCAACACAACTTTTTCCAATAAATAACACTTCACTAGATGTGGATCTTCTACCATCAATATTTCCTGCCCAATATACATACGAATATACAAACAAATCAATGTTATTTGAACCACTATACATGATTCCTAATTCTACTATTCCTTTTATGTATCTGAGAATTCTTTTTCTATCAACAAGATGTGATTCTTTAGGAGAACTCTGGAATCTTTCACATAGGGTAACAACAAAAACAATATTTGATCTTGATGCAGTCAAGTATAATAAACATCCAATCAGCTTTCGATATTCTTTCTGGTTAACTTCTTTTCCTTCATCATTTTTGCTTAGATTTGTTCCCACTGAAATAGGACATGATACAGGTTTTGTGTTTTCCATCCCAAACTTCTTAAGAAGTTCCATAGCATACTTTTGTTGTGAGAGAAAAATGAATTCTTTTTGTTGCAAAATTTGTAACCCAAGAAAGTATCTCATTTCTCCCAACATATACATATCAAATACATTCATTATTTCTTCAGCAAACCTTTCACAGCTTCTTTCACTATTCCTAGTAAAAATAATATCTTCAACATAGAAAATCACAATAAGAGAAAGATCTTAGCTTTCCTTGATGTACATATTTCTTTCAAATCTCCCTTCCTTGAAGTTCATCTCCTTTAGGCAAGTACCCAGTTTGGAATACCATGCTCTTGGAGCTTTCTTTAGCCCATACAAGTCTTTCTTCAACCCGCACAGATAACTTTCATTATTCCCAACAACAAAGGCACATGTTTTCTCAATATAAAATTCTTCTTTAAGATCACCATTAAGAAATGAGGATTTGACATCCATTTGAAATATTTTGTAGCCTCGTTGTACAGAAATAGAAAGAAATATTTTGATAGTTTCTAATCTAACCACTAGAGAAAAAGTTTCATCAAAGTCAATTCCTTCAATCTTCGAGTAGCCTCTGCAATCTAATCTTGCTTTGTTTCTGATAACTCCACCTTCTTCATTCAACTTGTTCCGGAAGACCCATTTGGGGACAATAATGTTCTTATTTTCAGGATTGGGTGCACGTTCCCATGTGTCATTATTTTCAATCTGATTCAGTTCTTCATTCATGGCTTGAACCCATTCTGGATAATCAAAGGTTTCTTTAACATCATTTGGTTCCACTTTGGAATACATGTATGTATGTGATATGGAATTTATTTTTTGAACCGTGTGATGTTGATCACCAATTATGTTCTGAGATTTCACTTGTTTCATCAACTTTGGATAAGTTTTTTGTGTTCCTTCCTCATCACTTGATATGAATGAATCTGATTCTTCAACTTTATTAGGATTACAATTAATTACATCTTTATTAGAATCATTAACTTCAACTTCCTCATCTTCCTTGTTTGTCTAGACATGCTTATCTTTCCCTATATTTTCTATGAATTTTAGATTAAATACATCCACCATTCTTCCTGTTTCTTTGCTGAAGCATCTATAACCTCTTCCTTCTAGAGTATAACCAAGAAATATTCCGTCTTCTCCTTTTTGCTCGAATTTTCCACTACTTCCACCTTTCTTCATTATGTTGTATGGGCTCCCAAAAACTTTAGCAAGATTCATACTTGGAGTAATTCCATAGAAGAGTTCTTATGGAGTATTGTTTGTTTGGGGCCTATAGAAACATCAATTTTGAATATAAACAGTTGTACTTGTAGCTTGCCTCCAAAAGTAATGAGTAAGGCCATGTTCAAGTAACATGGTTCTTCCTATTTCCACCAAGATTCTATTCTTTATTTCAGCAACCCCATTTTGTTGAGGTGTATATGGAGCACTGTATTCATGCTGAATCCCATGCTTCTCAATATAGTCTTCAAATTCTTCACTTCTATACTCACCACCATTATATGTTCTCAATTTCTTTACAGAGCACTCACATTCTTTATCATCTTTCCTTCTTAAGATTTTAAAAATTTTCAGGGCATCTGACTTGTGCTTTATAAACATAACACATGTAATGAGAGTAAAATCATAAATGAAGGTGATGAAGTACTTGCCTCCATGTGTTGATTGTTTTCTCATTGGACCACATATATCAGAATGTATTAGCTCAAGGGGTTGTTTTGAACAAATGTCATCCTTCTTATGCACAACACTAGTAATCATTCGTTTTTGAAAGGTTGTGAAATACCAATCTATTCTTCTTGGAAAATCTAGAATATCTCAAACAATGTCCCTTTTAGATAACATGCTCATATTTCTCTGACACATGTGTCCAAGTCTTTTGTGCCACAACTGATTTTCTTCCACTAAGCTCATGTAACAAGAGTTTTGTGAATTTCTAACCGGAAACAAATTTCCTTTGGTTCGTTGGCCTCTTGTAACAATCTTCCCATCTTCTTCCCTTTTCAAAATAAATCCATCTTTCTTAAAGATAACTTTTTTTCCCTAATCACACAATTGTGATACACTCAGCAAGTTGGGCTTCAGCCCATCAACATACAGAGTTTTCTTAGACATTAATTTTTTCTTTTCCAATGATGGATGATCCAACACCTTTGATTTTTAAAGATTCATCATTGCCAAATGTCACTATTCCTTCTTTAAATTTCTCCATATTCTTTATAAACTTCATGTCTCCTGTCATATGTGAAGAATACCCACTATCAAGTTTCCATGGTCGTTCTTCCTTTGTAACTTTTAGAGAAGTTTCAACAACAAGATATTTTTCTTCATTAACTTCATTCTTCACCTTTGGCTTCTGAGAATTAAGAACTTTTTGTTGATCTAGTAATAGCACAAGACATACTTTTGTAAGGTTTCCAGGTTGTTCACACCTTTTACAAATAGTTTCCAGAGGCTGGAGGCTATTTTATGTATTGACTTCATTCTTCTCAACATTCTTCCAGAAAAATTTCTCACTCTTCTTTCTTTGAGGAGATTGAATCCCCCTCAAACTCTGCCTTTAATAACTTGTAGGGTGGTGATAATAATGTTTATTTAACCAACACATATTCTTTGTATGCCTGAATCCACCACAATACCAACATTACCCATATAAGGAGTACCTTCCTCTAAATCTTTTGTTCTAATACTTATTTGTTTCTCTTTCTTCAAATCCACCAACCATTCTTTTGTTAGCAATATTGCTCTGCTGGAATTCTGCCTTCTCTGATTTTTCTTGTTTTTCACCAGTGTTAGACTTATGTTTCGTTGAAACATCGGAGTTCCCAGTAACACTGGTCTTGTCCACATAAATAACTTTCCCATCTTTATTCTTCACAACAACCACTTTATTCTTCTGTTGAATTTTCTCAGAATTTCCTTGTTGAGAGCTTTCACCTATATCAGTAGTTGAGTTTTGAAAACACATCTTTCTTAATTCAACTTCGGAGAGATTCTTTTGAACAAGCTATAATTATTCCTCTTTTACCTTCATCTTTACTCTCATGTGCTCATTTTGATTTTTCCTCATCTTCAAGAGAATTCATAAAGTCTTTAAGCTCTTTCTCAAGTTCTTATTTATTATTGGCTTGATTGGATGATGAGGAAAATTCATCTTCCAACTTTTTGTTAAGCTTCTCCAGTCTTCTGATCTTTCTTGAACATTCCTTCAATTCTTTTTTCAGATGCATCTCAAGCTGAGTTTCTTCTTCTTCCAAGCTGCTGCTTCAGAAATCTTCATCATTCACTATTGCAATGAAATTATTATCAACAACATGATCTACTGATATTTCAGATTCAATATCACTTTTTTCTTCTTCTTCATTTATGGATAGAAGTCTTTTTCTCTTGTATTTTAAGAACTTCTTTTCTTTCCCATATTTTTTTTACCACCCTACATCTTCCATAACTTCCTTGACTTTATTTATTCTTCATCAGTGTCTTCTTCATTCTCCCTTCAAGGACAGTTAGCTGCAAAGTGGCCAATGCCTCCACATTCAAAACATTTCAAGGGAAGTTTTCCCTTGTATTTACCTATACCTATTTTAATTTTTTTTGAAAACAAGGATAAAATATCGTTAAGATTTTTACATACCTCGTTTTCAGAGTCAGAGTCACCACCATCTTCTTTAATCAAGATCTTTTTAGACTTCTCCTTCTTAATGTCCTTGAAATATAATTCTATGTTAACCTTTCGCTTGATCTTCATAGCCTTTTCCCTTGTAATCTCATATGTAATGTGTGTGCTATTAAAATCATCAAGAGATAAGGTTTCTGAGTCTCTGTCTTCTAATGAAGATAACTTCGCATCAAATTTATCAGGAATAATCCTCAAGATTTTTTCCACCACAGTAGAGTATTTCAGATCTTCACCAAGACATCTGATAGTATTAACAATATCATTTACCCTAGTGAATAAATATCTAAGAGATTCATGTTCTCTCATCTTTAAGACTTCATACTTCAATCTTCAGATTTGACGTTTTTCCTTCTTGACTTTTGTATTGCCTTCGTATATGTTTTTTAGTTTTTCCCATTTACCATTTGCTGTGGACACTCATTTTACTCTTAAGAACTCACTTTCAGAGAGTGAAGATAATATTGCCTTCTTGGCTCTTCCATAATTCTCAAGAAACTTTTTGTTAGCTTGTGTAAGTGGAATATTGTCTTCAATGGGGGAAAACCCAATTATTGTAGCTTCAAGAACTTCATAACTAATAGACACGACATACAGTAGCATTCTATCCTTCCAGATTCGATAGTTCTTCCCATCGAATATTGGAATGCCTTTATTTTTCACACAATTCATATTCTCCATCATCAAAGAAAAAAATGGAACCTCCCTTTGATACCACTTGTAAGGGCCCAGTTAGGGTAATGAACCACTCAGGGGGTGAATCAGTGGTACCCCTTTTCCCCTTTCAAGTTCCCTTAATATTGGGAACAACCTTTGTATCTTGTTAAAGATATAATTCCCTAATGAGAAAACAAACAATCACACATCCAAAGAAACACATCAATTTACAAGGTTCACTATTCAATAATAATAGCTATGTCCATGGTATAGTTGGAAACAATACATCACCATACAATCCACTAAGAAAAAAAATCCCTGGATTACAACGAGTAGGATATAGCCTTACACTCGTGAGACACTGTGAAACAATCACTCCAGTGCGTGTGCACCCTCTTAGAACAATAGGGAAAATTCTCTTTTCTTGTAACAACTTATGTTACCTACACTTACTTTCAAATACACAAGTGTAAGAAAGTTCAGCAAAAATATTAACTTCTTTACCCAGAAGAAAGGCAAGGACTCCTTGGACTTGAGATAGATCAATTACAGTCCGAACTTCCCATTCCGAATCTCCACTCCGAATTATTCACTCCAAATTTTCTTCTCCACTCAGAATCTTCAATCCGAGTCTTCCTCAGTCTGAGAAACTCAATACAGTGACAGCTAGTACTGATTCCCCATTCCGAATCTCCACTCAAAATTCTCCACTCCGAATCTTCAAGATATGTCTTCCTCTGTCTGAGAATCTCAATATGGTGATAGCCAGTACTGATTCCCCATTCCGAATCTCCACTCTGAATTCTCCACTACTAATTCTTCTCCACTCCGAATCTTCAATCCGAGAAACTCAATACGATGTCAACCAGTATCAAATTCTAATTTCTATTGAAACCACAATGAAACTCAGTCGTCCAAGTTCTTATTCCTCTCTCTAGAATACCAGAGATTCATTATCTACTTAGTCCTCCCCACACTTACTTAGAACCCTGATCTCCTTTTATAGGTGATCCAAAGTGTGCTTAGGCGGGAAACCAAAATATTTTCCTGCTCACATAAATTCACCCAAATCTTAATTTCTCTAGAAATATTGGAGTAATTAAGACGTTTTCAACGCTTCTAGAAACTTCTTGAATCTTCTTCCACTTCTCTTGATTTAGAACATTAGCCTTTTCTGAATCTGACCTTGTTACACAAGTTTCTCCGTATCACATTCTCAGATCCACCCTTCTTGAGTCTTCGACATCACTTTCTCAGATTCACTCTTATATACTTCTCGGCATCATACCATTTCAATTCTCAGTATGACTCTTAATCACTTCTCGGTATGACTCTTCATCACTTCTTGTACGACTTATCCATTATCGGTGTGACTTTAGGTTCACGACTTTACCAACTCTCAGAGTAGACTCTACTCTTCTGGCTAAGAACTTCAGATATTGTAAGTCGACTCCGAACTTCTCACTACGAACTTCTAACTCAGGAAGTCGACTCTGCACTTCTATTCAAGAAGTAGACTCCGTAAACTTTGATCAAGTAGTAGACTCCGCAAATTCTATTTAGGAAATAAACTCCACACTTCTAGTTCTTGTAACAGCTTCACCAGAATATCAGTATGACTTATCGAACCAACTTTTTCTTGCATCGTGCGTACTTGCATATACTCACAAATTTAGAGTTACAAAATAGAAAAGCATTATTACAATCAGTGACTTCGCATCTCTAATCAGACAACATTCAAGAATTTTAAATTTCTTGGTTCAGAACATCTCAATTTCCTGAATCTGAATTTACAGACTCTGAATTATTCGATCACCATGTTCTCAGTTCCGAACTCCTCAGTTTCTGGACTCTGAATTCCAAGATCCAAATTTCAGACTCTAAAATCTTCAAACACCAGGTTCTGAATCGTTAATATACATTGTTCTGAATCTTAAAACTTCCAACTTCCTAATTCTTAGAAATTCAAGGTGTCTATACTTTATGAAAACTTCTTCAAGATCAACAAAATAAAATCCATGCAAACCATATATTCCTTCAGCTTGATCCTAACAATTTCGTTTTTCATAGGATGGATAGAAGGTGAAATAGAGATGTTTTATATTTATAATAACATATTAGTATATGATTGATACTGATTTTATTACTTTATAATGAAACAAATAAATAATAGGAAGTATAAGAAGAAATAAACATCAAAGAATCGGTACAAGAGGTTACCTCTTCCTCGACGTGCCTCTTTTAAACTTCCTCTTAGGGTACTAGAGTTGGTCTTTTGAAAAGACCAGAACCTCTATGATATAACTATAGATGTTTAGAAGATTAATGGGCAGGGTTTTTCTAAGCTTGAAGGCTCAAAATTATACGAGGAGGAGAGGGAGGAGGTCCCCATTTATAAGAGAGGAGAGGGGCACCTTATAAAAAACATAAAATATTATTTTATAATAAATTCATATTCGGTTTATAATGGCTCCAAAGTAACTTATTTTGAGGCTAGGGTGGATATGAGTCGAAATAAATTCAACCAATATGTTTTTGACATGTTTAGGGTACCAATTTAACCTTATCATTTATATTTAACTCTAAGTTAAATAATTTAACTCTTACCGTGTCTTCTAGTATTCTTACAGTATATGGTAAATAAACATACTATAAACTTCCAATGGATTCCCAATTGGTTCATTAATGTCATATATATTATTATATAAGTCTTTTTGCTAATCCTTAGATTTTTAGGAATAAAATATCAATTAATAATTTAATATGTTTTTTTAAAACTCTATTACGTCAATTTTGACACTATTTGTTATTTTGTTTTTTCTAAACACATAACAACATTATTACTTCGAACACAATTCATCTAACCAACCATAATATATTATATTAACAATTAAAATTATTTTAATTCATAAAAAGTCTGAAAATACATTTATTTGGGTATTTATAATATCAATTATGTTAATATTTCATTAATAAAGTAATCACTACATCATTATTGTGTCATAAATAAATTAACTTATTTATTGTCTAAAATTTTTAAATAAAATACCATTATGTAGTAAATCTTTTTATCTTTATAATGAATATTTATAGTCGAATTTAACTTATGTATAACCTTATATTAAATTTTTTTTAATTATTAAACATTGTTTTTAACTCTTTTAACAATTCTTTGAATTAAATTATAATATATGTCTTAATCTAATCCCAGTGGACCTAAATGGTCATATTTTATTTATAAGGTTGTACTTTGTCTAATTACACTTATAAAATAGAATTAGGATATGTTTTAGGGTAATAATAATATCATTTTTACCCTTAATTACCCTATTTACTTTTAACCGTGGTAAATAAAAGTAAAAGGTTACTATTCACCAAATTTATTTTTGTCTTATTAAACCACATTTTATATAATTTAATCAAACTTTTCTCTCATATTTTTTTAATTCCACTCACAGAGGAGGTAAAATTATGTTTTAGGTAAATTTGCAACTTCTCCTAAGAGGTGGGTAAAAGACGGCAAAAAGTTCAATAAAATTTTTATATATATAAAATTATTATAAAATGACTCCAATGAGTTACATTAAACATATTTAGGTAATATGTATCTATTTTGACCTAAAATCTATTTAAATAAAATAAATAATTATTTAAATAAAAATTCGGTTTTTAACTATAACTTAGTGTTTTTCAGTATTCATCAAAAATTGAATGTTTTTAGAAAAATACAAAAAATTCAACCTAGTTTAATTTAGATATTCCAAATCCAAAAATGAAATCCATTTTTAAATATAAAATTTCAAAAATTGGTTATTACTATTCATAATGGCTAGTTTATATAATATTTTAATAACATCTCATTGTTCAGCGAAACTCAGTAATGTGTACAACATAAGCTATTGAGGAAGGTTTCTCATGCATGTAATGAAAGCCAAGATAGTATTGTTTATGGTGAAATATTCCTTTTGTGTTGCGTATAACAATGTATTTCTCATAAAATCTCAGGGTGTTACATTCTACCCCCCTTAAAAATAATTTCTCCCTCAAAATTCATCACTTCGTAACAAACAGATAGGGATACCTCTCCCTTATCACATTCTCAAGTTCCTATGTAGCATCTTCTAATCGGTGGTTCCTCCGTAAAACGTTAACCAAGTGAGTGGTCTTGTTTCATAGAACTTTTTAGCTGTGATCCAGAATCTCTATCGGCTGTTCTTTATAAGAACGATCTTGCTCCAGCGGTACAACTTCTGAGCTTAGTACATGTGATGTATCAGGTATGTACTTTCTTAGGAGAGATACATGGAAAACATCATGAATTAGAGAGAGAATCAGTGGAAGCTTCAATCAGTAATCTACCATCCCAACACTATCCAGTATTTCAAAAGAACCAATATTATTAGGGTTCATCTTTCTTTTCTTTCAAAATCTCATTACTCTCTTCCAAGGAGATATTCATAAGAACACTTTATCACCCATCTCAAACTCTAGGTCTTTTATTCAGTTATCAACATAAATTTTTTGTCAACTCTGAGCTACTCTTATGTGTTGTAGAATATATCTGACCTTTTCTGCCATCTATTCAACAAGATCGGGTCCTAATAGATTTCTTTACCAAACTACATCCCAAAAAATTGGAGTTCTGTATTTCTTTCCATAGAGAGATTCATAAGGAGACATCTGAATAGTGGAGTGAAATCTATTATTATAAGAAACTTCCACCAAAGCTAGGTGTTGATCCACAACTCCTTCGAAATCCAAAGAGAAAGCTCTCAACATGCCTTCTATAGTTTTAATTGTACTCTTAGACTCGCCATCTATCTGAGGATGATAAGAAGTGTTGAAACTCAACTCTGTATCTAGAGTATGCTGAAGAATTTTCCAGAACTTCGAGGTAAACCTCGGATCCCGATCAGATATAATGGAAAGTGGAACTCCATGCAATCTTACCACTTCTTTTACACATATCATGGAAAGATGATCCAGAGAAAAATCTTTTCTAATAGCATTGAAGTGTGCGGACTTTGTAAGAAGATCAACTATAACCCAGATAGAATTATTGCCTTTGGATGTTTTAGAAAGTCCGATGACAAAGTCCATAGTGATGTTTTCCCATTTCAATTCTGGTATTGGTAATGGTTGTAACATCCCCTTAGACTTCTGTCTCTCAGGTTTAACTTGTTGACAAACCAAGCATCGATAGACATATTCAGAAACATCTATTTTCATTCCATCCCACCATAAGTACTCTTTTAGGTCCCTATACATCTTCATGCTTCCTGGGTGAATAGAGAATGAAGAACTATGAGCCTCATCAAATATTTACTTCTTTGATTCTGGGATGGGAGGAACACAAACCCAATTCCCAAACCTTATTATTTCATCACAATCAATGTGGAATTCAGGAACATTTCTCACCTTCTTTTGTAACTCTACATCTTCTTTATATTCCTCTTTAATCGTCACATGTACAGATGTTTGAACATTAATTAGAGAAAGATAATATTTTTCAACTTCCATTATAATTCAATTAATAATCCTTTGTAAATCTATAAATATTGGATCATTTGAGATCCTCATCATGGATAAACTAGCACGGTCTTGTTGACTTAATGCGTCCGCCACCTTGTTTGCTTTCCTAGGGTGGTAATGAATTTAGCAGTCGTAATCCTTAATCAGTTCCAACCATCATCTTTGGCACATATTCAGCTCCATTTTTTTTGAAAATATACATTAAACTCTTATGATCAGTATAAATATCACACCTTTCACCATAAAGATAATGCCTCCAAATATTTAATGCAATGATTACCGCAGATAACTCCAAATCATGAGTTGGGTAATTTTTCTCATGGATTTTCAACTATCGTGAGGCATAATCTATCACAATATCATTTTGCATAAGAAAAAACCCTAATCCCTACTTGGAAGCATCACTGTAGATCATAAACTTTTCTCCACTACAAGGTAGTGTGAGCACAGGTGCATTGGATAACCTTCGTTATAACTCCTTGAAATTATATTCACCCTCCTCCGTCCAAACGAACTTAACTCCTTTTCGAGTCAACCTGGTGAGTGGATTAAGTAATCATGAAAAATCTTTTAGAAAACATCGATAATATCCAGCCAAACAAAGAAAACTTCAGATCTCAGTTACTATTGTGGGTCTTGACCATCTTTCAATAACATTTTTTTTGCTGGATCAACAGATATCCCCTTTTTTGAGATTATGTGATCCAAAATTGAAACTTTTTGAAGCCAAAATTCAAAATTGGTTAATTTGGCATAAAGATTTTCCTTTCTTAGCGTCTTTAATACAATTCTCAAGTGATATTCATGTTCTTTCTTGCTCATTTAATAGTCAATAATATCATCTATAAAAACTACCACAATCTGATCAAGATAGTCTCTAAAGACTCTATTCATTATATCTATGAAGATAGTAGGGGAATTAGTAAGACCAAATGGCATCACTATAAATTCATAGTGTCCATACCTTGTACGGAATTCCGTCTTTGGTATATCATCCTTTTTGACCCTAAATTGATGATACCCTGAATGGAGATCAATCTTGGAAAAGTATTGAGCTCCACTTAGTTGGTCAAATAAGTCATCAATACACGGGAGAGGATATTTGTTCTTGATATTGATTTTGTGAAGTTCTTAATAATCAATGCAGAGTCTCATTGATCCATCTTTCTTCATAACAAACAGAACAGGTGCTCCCCATGATGATGCACTAGGGCGTATGAATCCCTTATCAAGATTCTCTTGGAGTTGCTTCTTCAATTCTTACAACTCAATTGGGGTCGTTCTATAAGGTGTCTTTGAAATGGGAATAGCACCTAGTATGAGTTCTATTGAAAACTCAACTTCACGATTTGGTGGAAGACCTAGAAATTACTCTGGAAACACTTCATCAAACTCCCATACAATGGGTGTATTATTAATTGGGAGTTTCTCTCAAACCATTTGAGATAAATAACTATCATTTATTGTAATCAAGACCCATAAGATGAAAAAAAAATTCTATAGGAAGGTTATATTCATCCTTGCATCGATAGATGATCGTTGATTGATCTGGAATATGAAATGTGACTTACCTTCTTTGGAAATTGATATAAGACTCATATAAAAAATCCAAACATGCCAAGAATCACATCAAATTCCACTATAGGAAGGATCACAAGATATTCAGGAAGCACATTCTCACTAACATCAATCGGAGAATAATTGTGAACTTTTGATGTGACTGCTGTTCCATTAGGGGCTGTCATAGCTAACTCAACATCTAATTATTGAGGTAATATGGCGATACCCTTAGAAAATTATTCAGAAATAAAATAGTGGGTGGATCCAGAATCAAATAAGACATTTTCTAGATTAGAGTGGATGGTAAGGGTACCTTTCACCACATCGTTATTGTACTCAACATCGCTGATAGAAATTGCATGTGACATTCCTTTGTCTTTGGCCTTAAGAGTTTGTTGACATCGATCATTATCAACAACCCTTGGATTACGACATTGATTATCATAATGCCCCATTTCCTTTCACTTGTAACATTGAAGTGTAGGAGGTGCATTATGTGTAGCCTTTTCTTTGTTCGCATCACTTGACATCTTTTTCCCATCATTATGGCATTCAAAAGCCTGATGACCTTATTTTCCACATTTGAAACATTTACTTATCCCTTTAAGACAATTCCATCCATGTTTCTTTCCGCACATTGAGCATAAGGGAAAACTCATCTTCTTTTCAACGTGGTCTTTAGATTTTCCTTTGAATTCCATTTTCCTCTTCTTATCAAACCCATATGATTGATGGGTTACTCAAATCTCCATCTCAGCCTTGAGGGCACATCAAACATTTTCCTTGTAGCTATTGATGTCCCTTATGGCTAATGCCCTTTGGAGACTTGGTTTTAATCCACTAAAGAATCAATCTATCTTACTCTCAGGTTGGATAATAATCCCAGAAGCGTACATTGCAAGACTTGTAAAATTTTCTTCATAGGTACCAACAGATTCATTTTCATTTTTCTTCAGTTCAAGAAACTCCTTCTCCATCTTTGTTTGAAGAATACTAGGAAAGTACTTATTGAAAAATAAGTTCTTGAACTTGTCCCATACCATGGACTCAATTTCAACTCTTTTCCTCATATTCTTGATATGATTCTACCATTGATCTGCTTCACCTTCCAAACGATATACTGCTAAGATTAATTTATCATGTTCAGAACATTGAAGAACTGAAAATACCTTTTCAATGGTACTGATCCATTTTTCAGCAACTAATGGATCAGTAGACCCTCTGAATGAAGGTGGACGCTGCCTCATGAAGGATTCAACAACATGCGGCTCCTTCCTTTGCTCGTTTGGAAGTCCTCCATGATTCATAGCTTGAGAAAGTTGTGTGAGCATGGATACAAGATTTTTCATTCCATATCCCATAACATTTGGTAGCTTAGGGGGGACAATCATTTCATTTCCTGTCGCATTCAGCATTAACACAGTTCCTTAGGGTTCCAACCATTGACTAAAACCAAGAAGAATAGTATGAGCAACACTAATTACAACAGAAAAAAAACATAATCAAGAATAAAATTTCTCACTTTATGTCTTATCATAGGTTATTCATGGACATTTCTAAAACACAAATATTGTGTTCTATACATAGACATATCCTTAGGGTTCTTACTAAGGCTTTCACATCCTAGTTTCCAAAGGTTGACTATACCTTTCCTATGATACCAACTATAACGACCAATACTTTACATACATTGTTATTACTTCAGAATTGAAGCATACTTATTAAAACATATAACAAAACCATGAAAGGACTTTATAGGTATAATGTCTTTAGAAACTGGGAAACATAAACAACTTGTTCATAAAGCATCTACATTGTCTCCTGTTTATTTCATCATATTTAGAGTCCCTTTTGGAATATCCTAATTAATACCCTTCTTCCTGACCTGGGGAAAAGAAAACATACAAAGGGGTGATCTAAAATGCTCAGTAAGGGTAAACAAAAGAAATATCAATCATATCATATTCATAAGAACATAATATTTTGAATGTTTTGACCTGCAAAAGAGATCATAATATCATAACGTGGGATAAATCATATTAGTGAAATGGAATCCCAAAAATCATAACATAAAACATGAAACTTTGTGTCATACACACATAATCATATGAATCATTTCATAGTATTCAAGACTCATTTCCAAGACTATCCTAGCGGACAAAGTCCATTTCTTAACCGAGTTCACTTCTCGTTCCAGTCCTGTATCACTGAACAGGATTAATCTTCCATTCCAGCCATGTCTATCTCAAGAGATATAAATATTTACCCAATGCATTGGTGGGAGATATAGGTCCCACACATCTCATAATGAAACCATTCTTATGTGTGCCACAAAATCATATATCATATCATAACCCATTTAATAATAATGGGATTCTTAAACATCATGCCATCATAACATTATCCATATAAGATAAAAGGACTTCATAAAAATAATTCCATCATAGCATAATCAAATCAATGAAAAAATAGGGATAGAAACAGAACACTATATTACCTTAGATGGAAAATATTTTTTGTAAAACACTTGAACTCCAATCTTGAGGAAAATATCCTTTCTACTTAAAAAACATTTTTTACATTCTTAACATGTCATACCATATTAAACTAAAAGAAGTTAATTAAAAATAATCATGAAAAATTGTAAAGGAAGCTTCATCGAAATAATGTTCTATAAAATCATAAAAATCATTTCATGCCGTATAAGTTTAAAAAACATTCTTCTCGTACTTTGGCCAGAAAAGTCAAAATGTACCTCGTACTAAAAACGACAAAAGATTCCTTTCATATATTTTAATAAAAACTCACCAATGGGTAAAATTGGATTTAAACAATTTTAGGAGGATAAAAATAATATTACATATTTATTATACATGGATGTGGATGAAAAATACTCCCCCAGTAAATTCTTAATTATAAACAATCTCGGATAAAAATGAGATTGTGATATTTTCCCTTACATTAGGTCTGATATGCTTTGTACGTGTCTGAACCTCCTGTATAATGATTTAAATAATGTCATTGACTTATTCCAAAATCATAATCATTGATATGATGTCATATATGGTCATATTCTTAGCTTCTTATTAGTAATATTTCACTAATACTTGTTATTCGGGTGTTCATTGCTTTATGTTCTTATGCGTGGTTTGTCGAATAAATTAGTATTCCTCTTTTTAGGTTATAGATAAATCATTTAAATAATGGTATTTGAACAATATATATCATATATATTCATTCAATTCATTTTTATAATCATTAATCAATTAAGATCATGTAGGACGAGTCGAATCACATCATGGAGACGGTAGGCCGTACGTACGCACGAGCGATGATATCATTCCCATAATTATATGAATGAAATTGGATTTGATGATATAATATCATAGAATTAGTATAATTTTATAATAATTATATATAGTTATTCTTTAAACCATTATACCCATCCAAGTAAGGTGGTGGTGGAAAACAGATTACACCAAGGCGTGGAGACTATATTCCGTACTTACGCACGCTCAGTGATTTCGTTTTCCGTAGGATGGATAGAAGGTGAAATAGGGTTTATTCATATTTATAATAACATATCAGTGTACGATTGATACTGATGTTATTACTTTATAATGAAACAAATAAATAAGAGGAAGTAGAAGAATAAAGAAACTTGAAAGAATCGGTAGAAGAGGTTATCTCTTCCTCAACATGCGTCTTTTAATCTTATTGTTAGGGCACTAGAGTTGGTCTTTTGAGAAGACCAGAACCAGTATGATATAACTAGAGATGTTGAGAAGAGTAATGGGTAGGTTTTTTTCGAGCTTGAGGGCTCAAAATTGTGTGAGGAGGAGAGGGAGGAGGTTCCCTTTTATAAGGGAGGAGAGTGGCACCTTAGGAAAAACATAAAATATTATTTTATAATAAATTTATATTCAGTTAATAATGGCTCCAAAGTTACTTATTTCATGGATAGGGTGGGGATGGGTCTAAATCCATTCAAAAAATACGTTTTAGACAAGTTTAGGGTACCATTTTAAAATTATCATTTTGATTTAACTCTATGTTAAATAACTTAACTCTTACCGTGTCTTCTTGTATTCTTACACTACGGTAAATAAATTTACTATAAACAGAAAATGGAACCCCAATTGGTTAATTACTGTCATATATTTTATTATATAAGTCTTTTGGGTGATCCTTATATATTTAGGAATAAAATATCAATTAATAATATAATATTTGTTTTGAAAACTCTTTTATGTCAATTTTGACACTATTTGGTATTTTGTTTTTTCTAAACTCATAACAACATTATTACTTCGAAAAAAATTCATATAACAAACACTGATATGTTATATTATCCTTGATAATTAGTTTAATTCATAAAAAGTCTCAAATGACATTTATTTGTGTATTTATAATATTAATTATGTTGAAATTTCATTAATAAAGTAGTTATTGCATCATTATTGTGTCATAAATAAATTAATTTATTTACAGTTTAAAAATTATAAATAAAATACAATTATGTAGGAAATATTTATATCTTTCTAATTAATATTCATAGTCCAATTTATCTTATGTATAACCATATATAAAAATTGTTTTACTTATTAAACTTTTATTGAAACTCTTTTAACTCTTCTTTAAATTAAATAATAATAAATGTCCTAATCTAATCCAAGTGGACCTAAATAGTCATATTTTATTCCTATGGTTGTTTTTGGTCGAATTACACTTATCCAATATAACGAGGACATTTTTAGGGTAATAATAATATCATTTTTACCCTTAAATACACTATTTACTTTTAACTGTGGTAAATAAAAGAAAAAAATTACTATTCACCAAAAATTATTTTTATCTTATTGAACTACATTTTACTTACTGATATCAACCGTGTCTCTCTGATTTTTGAAATTCCACTCACAAAAGCAGTAAAATCATGTTTATGTAAATTTGCAAATTCTTCTAGGAGGTGGGTAAAAGACGGTAAAAAGTTCAATACAATTTTTTTATATCTAAAATTATTATAAAATGAATCTAATGAATTACATTGAACATATTTAGGTATTACGTGTCTATTTTTACATAAAATAAATTTAAATAAAATATATAATTATTTAAATAAAAATTCGGTATTAAACTATAACTCAGTGTTTTTCACTATTCATCAAAAATTGTAAGTTTTCATAAAAATACCAAAAATTCAACCTATGCTAATTTTGATATTCCAAATCCAAAAATAAAGTACACTTTGAAATTTAAAATTTCCAAAAGTGGTTATTTCTTTTCGTAATATCTAGTTTATATATAATTTTAATAACATATCGTTGTTCAGCAAAACTCGGTGTTGCATACAACGCAAGCTGTTGAGGAAGGTTTCTCTTGCGTGTAACACAAGCCAAGATAGTATTGTGTGTAGTGAAAGATTCCTTTGATGTTGCATATAACAAAATATTTCTCATAAAATCTCACGGAGTTACAGCAACGGAGCTGGGGTAGCAGGAGGAAGTGGTCGGCGGTATCAGTTACCACCACCCCCACCCCCAAGTGGTCCACGCCAAGCTCAGGGAGTTGGTGGTGGAGGGAAAGGACAACTGCAAGCCCTAGGGGTGGTTGTCCTTGAGGCTCTGCAGATGGATAGATAATGCCTTGTGTCTTTTCTATTTTCATAAGTAGTTTGATAGACACTGTTTAGCGTACTTTTTCCTTTCCGTTTCTTGCTCAAGTTTTGTTCAGGGTGTTGGTAAGACCTTGTGTGAGTGTTGTTCGGCGTGCATTAATGTGTGAGGAAGATGGATCCTTCCCCCACCGAGACACGTTTTTGGGACGCGATTAAAACTGTGTGGGTGAGTCAATGCTGCCTAAAGCAGATAGTGTTGAGGTTTGGTGGATGAGTCCCTTTGACTTATGCATTCGGTCAGGGGTGTTTGTTGGTGAAATCACTAATTTGGGAGACCCAGTTGAGAGTCCAGTCACTTTCCTTGTACTTAAGAATTTTCGGGGACGAAACATTCTAAGTGGGGGAGGGTGTAGCGAGTTGGATTTTGGCCCTGTCATACTTTGGAATATTTCTATGAAAAAGTCTAGAGTTATGTGCGAAGATGGTGTGCGATTCTGAGGCCCGATGTGCCCGGAATTACATTTATAAAAATATTTAGTATTTTAATACTATGAACATAGAAGGGGTGTGATATCTACTAAAATGTAGCTCTGAATAGGAATTTGATGGCACAATTACATCCAAAACGTGCCTTTTACCATAGGCGGGGTGTAAACAGTGCGGGCAAGGGCCTGCAGTGAGAAACACAATCGGTGGCATTTTCATTAATAAATGGAAAAGTTTATTTACGAGCATTTTCTCGAATAACTTCTGAACAGAGTCTTGGATCACAAATCCGAGCCCGCTGTAGCACTCAGAATGACACGTTTACCATAGGGGCGACATAACTTCCTCCGTGCAGGGAGATCCGGACGGGGGTTTTGTGTTAAATAAAGTTTTTAAATAAAAAAAAATCCTCTACCCCTCCCACCTCCTACACGCAGCGGTTGATGACCCTCCTCCCTACCTCCGTTCTTCATCGATTTTCGCCCAATCATCTATTTTCTGTGTCGATCGTCAGCAGATCGAGCTTCAGGGCATTGCCGACGTCATTCTGCACCCAAAGCTTCGGCATTTCACCCGTGAGGTAGGAGGTTTTAGTTTTAATCCCCCAATCTTGTTTTTTATGAGAATTTATTTGTTTTGAGGTCGTTTTAGGGAAGATCACATCCTGAGGGTCGCGCCGGTACCTTCGGATTGTAAAACGGACCATCGGGCTGCCCCCGGCGTTCCGCGAAGGCTCCGCCAGAACGGCCCTGGCGCGGCGGTGCCGACACCAGTGGATACGCAGTGGCGGGCGGCGGTTTGTGGTGATCTAAAGAGGGGCGCCGACCCAGCCACCGGATCATGGCGGCGTTGGGAGGCGCGTAGCGGCGGGCCGGTCCAGGCCGGCCGGTTCAGGCCGGTCCGACACCTTTTTTGTTACACGGGGGTTTTTAAACCCCCGTTTCATGCAATCCGGGAGTCAGATTTGTGTGTTGTCTATGGCGACGCAACCCTAGAAATGAGGAAAACCTTTTTGTGTGGGTTTACGAATTTTAATGGTTGGGATCGTGTCCCGGGAGCTTGAAACGTTGAATAAAATAATAATATTTTATTATTATTTGAATTCTGGCCATTGTATCTTTTACCCGGAGAGTCCGATTAATGTGTCGTCCGTGGCGTTGAGACCTTGATGATACTGTGGAATTTTCTTGAAAGTTTCTAGGTGTTGGGACTGAGTTTGGGGTGTGGGCCCTACAAGGCCAGTTTTTGGCGTTTTCGGAGAAACACAACTTTTCCGCTGGGTGTCCGTTTTGGACGAGCGAGTAGTCGATTATTTGTGTTTTTCTAAGATGGTCCCAATGGTGTGATCCGCTCGATGTGTTTCGGGATCATGGCGTGGGACCCACATGAGTTGGCTTTGGTGAATGGTGCCCTTTTCATCGAGTGTCTGATTCAGACGAATGAGTAGTGGATTCTGTGTGTTTTTCCGAGGGGATCGCCATGGTATAAACCGCTTGATGGATTTCGGGATCGTTGAGTGGGCCCTACACTGGCTAGCTATGATGAATAGTGCCTTGTTCACTAGACGTTCATTTTGGGTGATTAAACATCCTCTGTTATGTGTTTTTCCATGTGGATCATAATGGTGGCCTCGGTATCCGCCTTGGAGGTGCGTAGTGTGGCGTTGTTGTGGGTCTCTCGGGTTAGTGACATTTGGACCAGCAGTGGTTGAGGGCACTCCCTTGGTTCATTCCTATGAGGGTTTTTGGGGAAGCATAACCCTCGTATAGGCTTGTGATCCTCTCAATGTGATATTTAATCTGTTTGAGTTGTGGCATCCCTCCCGTGGGCCTGGAGCAGGATCCTCTAGAATCGTTACCCTAGATCGAGTTCTTGGTATCACTGTGACCGCTTATCCACGGGAGGCGATCCCCTATCTAGCAGGTTAACCCCTTATGGTTTCTGGCATCATAGGGAATATGATCCCCTATGCATAGGGTCGTGATAAGAAGGATTGTGACATATTCGGGTGTATGATCCCTTCCTCAGCATTAGGTTTTTAGTAGGGTTGTGGTATCATTGGTTATACGATCCCCTACTTTGCGCGTGATTTCTATAGGGTTGCGGAATCGTTAGTTCGATCCCCTACATCGTGAGTTATACCAGATAGGGTTTCAGAATCATCATGAACACCTTTATATGGGAGACGATCCTATATCTGAGTGACATGATTTTTTTTAGCGTCATATCGTGTTATGGGATCCCAGAGTGGATCCTGTGTGTGATCCCCTATCTGTGAGTTCTATGAATTCCAGATCAGGTTTCGGTATCCCCCAGCAGACCCTGAGAGTGATCCCCTATCTGTGAGAAATTGGTATACCGGTGTGGGTTTTGGTATCCCCTAGCAGACCCTAGGAGCGATCCTTTATCCGAGGAGTTTGGTGTTTAGGTTGTTTCAACGAGGTTTCCTTAGTGATGTTATCCAACGAGTGTGATCTCTCGGGTGAGCATCTAATATGTTTGTGTGGGACACGATGGAGTGTACCACTCAGACGAGTGTCATCTCGGATGACGGTGATCATGGGATGTGTTATCCTGGTGGTGGACCATTGCTTGTGGTGAGGTCAGTACCTCATTTGGCTTGATGCATGAGCTGAGAATATCTGGATTGTTCAAGGAGTATGTACGGGCATACACCTGAGCTGAGATAACTAGTTGTGTTTAGTCGAGGACGGTAATGAGATGGAGTTTCTCCCTCATCTGGGTTCCCTCTCGCTGGGATGAGCCAAATGTTGCCTTTCAGTTTCTCTCTTTTGTTTTGGGGTTTTGGGGTGCCTACTGAGGATGTTTATACTCACCCCTGCACGGGCTTTTACCGCACATGTCTGTGTCCTGTGCAGACCACAGGCCTTTCGACGGAGTCCCAGGAGGACCCAGAGCAGGCGGAGCTGAGTGAGTGAGATAGACTGAGGTTTTTACTAGTGTGTTACCAAGGGATCTTTCCGGAACATGGTTGTCATAGCATTCCCCTCTTCAGATCATGCTGGACGTGCTTTGTATTTTTCTTTTGGTGGGCCCTATTTTTCCCTTTTTGTACTGTTGTTGCACTCTGGTTGGGATAGTTGTATGCATGCATTTTACTTTTCAGTTTTACTTATCTCTATACTGTTGCATGGAGATGTTTTTGGGTGTGTGTGTGTATAGGTACTTTAGGCTAATGCCTCCCATGTGTGTGATAGCCTACTCGGCGCTAGATGCCAGCCCCTGGCCTATTGGTAGCAAGCTTAGGGTGTCTCGGCCCGAGCCCCGTTGGGTCGGGTCATGACAAATATAAAGAATCATGAAAAAGGTAGATGATAGAGAAAAGGGTTTCTCATCATATGTACATGAAATGGACTGTAAGGGGGTCATGTAGATACATGTCTCATCAAACGTAATGGATTTTAGAAGCATAATACAAAAGAATTACTTGGATATAAAAGAAGAGAGAGAAATCCATCATGGAATTTCGGCATGGTAACGGGTGTACATGGGAAGCATTAATGAGATAGAAAAGGTTATCTCATAATATATATTTCTAAATTTATCGTAAGGGTGTCATATAGATACACGTCCCAAAAAAGATAATGAAATTTAGATGCATAATACAAAAGAATTACTTGGATGTAAAAATGGAGAGAGAAATCCCTCACGGAATTTCGGTATGGTAGTGGGTGTACAGGGGTGGAATTAATGAGAGAGAAAAGGGTATCCAATCATCTAAACTTAAATAGGGCAGTATGAGAGATGTGAAAAATCATACCCTGACATTTTTAATTGATAAAAGGGCATAAAAACATAATGAAAATTGGGAAAAAATGAGAAAGGAAGAAATCTCTTACCTGGATGTGTGTTTCCAATGGTCTAAGAGAGGCTTAAGAGAGGATTATTGGGAGTTTGGGGAACCTTAGGAGGATTATTGAGAGATAAGGGAATATTTTTGACCAAATAAAAAGTCTTTGAGTGAAGAGGAAGTGGGAGGTTGGGTGGTTTTATATAGGAAATGAGTGGGAATTCTTTATAATTTAGGTTTTGGACACCACACATTAAACTAGTCAAAACCACAATCCAGACCATTTTTTTTGCTCATTGTTTTCCAACAGATAGTGGAAAAAATATTTTATGAGTCCAATTTCCAAACATTTTAAAATAATAGGGTTGCTTATGTGGAGGTCAGTCACACTTTCAAGGAAAATAATTTAAAAAGATGAAATGTTTTATAAGTATTGGAGGGTAAACTAATGCTTTGTAAAATCAATCAAACAAATATATAATCAAATTATATTAATTATAAAACATATATTGGCCGAAAATACTATTTATAGTATTTTATTACATCACTATTTGGTCATTATGATGTCATGAAACACATTATATATTAAAACGGTATTCAATTTTTACCCAAAATTTTGACTATCTCCAAAAATTATTAAAAAATCACTGTTGGATATATTTTACAATCTTATTCCAAAAATAATATTAATTTTATCTAAATAATTTTCTAAATATGTGAATTTTTAATTTAAAAATAAAAACTGACATTTATAAAAAATTCATGGGTTTGGACAAAAATAACATTCAAACCTTAGTAAAAATTACCATTGTATTCATAAAATCATACGATGATTTATATTAAAAAAATAATTCAATAGTAATAATATTATTATTTTATTAAAATTTTATTTAATTCAAAAATACATTAATGCATAAAAAAATATTTTTTATCCAAATATTAACTAAAAATACTATTTGTGCTCTAAAAACTATTTATAGAGTAACAATAAAAAGAATATATATTCTCTAAAAAGAATAATGTACGTAGTCATAGTTCTAGGGTATCATTACACAACCCCTTATAAATCCAGCATAAGACCGAAGGGTAAGGTGTGAGATTGTGACAGACTCTTGGGGTGGCTCAGATAACATCACTCAGGTGGTAATCTCTATTAACATCCACTTCACCTATTGTTCGTTCTGTTGAAGCATAACATGTTCAAGCTCAGCTTGGGTTTGGTCCAGAGAAATGCCCAATGATGCCACCTCCTTTCTATGCTCCAAAAATGGGTATCGAACAAGGAAATTCTACTAGATGAGGCCATCACTTCCTTTGGAAGAGTAAATTCGATTTATTAAAGCCCTATATTTATAAAAATCATTTGAACACTTTTCAACAGATATATTAGCAACAATCACAATTCTTAATGGTATTTTAAAATATAGAAACATAAAACCAATGATGTTCACATTCTATATAACCATAATAAGACATTTAATTAGATCAAGATGAATTTCTATTAATGGAACTTTGGGTTGTTACAAAAAATGACTTAAAATATCTTACTTTAATAAAATATTATCTCATTAAAAAATAAAAACAATCTAAAACACAATTTAACCTTACAAATAATTTAGATGAAAAAACAGTTTTGAATTAAATATCAGTGTTTTTCATTATTCATTATAAATGAATCTTCCCAAAAGATAGAGAAAATTTACCATTGGAAAATTTTTATATTTCTCAATGAAATATTATGTTTATATTGAAATATAATATTCATACTAGTGTCAGAAATAATATTTAAAATACATTCTCTATTAAAAGTTTGTAAAATTTCAATATAAAAAATATAGGTTTTCATGTATAATATTGATTTTATTCTTATATTATTTCAATCAAATCTATTGGATGATTGTCAAAAATATTTTATTGAATATATATAATATATAATAAATTAATATAACTCACTAATTTTAATTAATTTAATTTATTAAGAAAAATGCCTTTGTGAGCATAAAATAACAACATTTTCTTAAAATCAATTATTTTATATTTTCATTTCTAATTAACATGTATCATATTAATTAATTTTCTATTTTTATAAACCATAATTTTTAAAATATAGTTATCACTATTCATAAAGACTAATTTAACAGGTAGTTTACATCTTATGGAAATAAATAATAATATTTAATAATATGTTGTTTTGTTGGTAAAACTCAGTCTTTCGTGTAATGCAAGCCATTAAAGAAACTAATTGTTTCACGTAACGCATCCTAACTCAGTGATCTATGTATTAGAATATATTGAATTTATTTAAAATATTATATATAACACAAATACTCAAGATATTATAATCCTTTATGTGCTTGGTGTTGCATGTCATACACACTATTGAAGGAAATGTTTCTACTTTAGATTTTTGGGGTGTTAAATTCTCCCAACATTAATTAAATTGGATCCATGCAATTTAAACATGATCATGATCATATATTTCCCTATATTAAAATGCCACGTCATTATATGGGTTCATAATAAAACCCCTATATAAGAGAGGATATTAAGTAAAATGGTCACATGGACAAACATAAAACAAGGTCTTTAAGTAAGAGAACATCTATGGCTAATAGATATATGTACGTAGAAGAGTATCGTAAATATTTTTTGGGGTGATCGAGGTGATGAATAATAAGAAAGTGAATGATCAATCGAATTTTATGGGCTTCAAAGCCATAAATTTGTGCTGATTTAGTAGACTATCCATTCAAAAAACATTATGGTATTCAGAAAATAGATTTTTTATCATTTTACTAATGTTGACTAGTTATTTTAATTCTTCAAAACATAATAAAATATAATTTCTTGAGACATTTCAACTTAATAATAACAATTTCAACTTTTGGTTGTTATTTTATCAAACTATAAATAATTACCTACCTCAAAAAATGGGTATCTAAAAATTAACTTTGATATGTGAATAACTAAATAATTTAACAGATCATAGGTCCCATAAAAGAGTGACATATTGAACTAGTTTTATATAACTATTATCCAAAGTCAATATATTTAATATATTAATCTATAATCCTAAAAATTAACATGAATAGTTCATCATAAATATTTATTCATCTAAATTTTAAAATAATTACACATAAACCAAAACATTGTATAGTCCATTGGTAGACACAAAACCCATATCATCCTTCGATCATGGGTTCATTCCCCACAGCCTAGCCGGATTTTATTGGTCGTAAGCCGACAAACTGTTTTTTTTCTAAAACTATATTAATATAACAAAAAAAATAAATCTATTAGACATCGTGTAAATTTAATAATTAAATTATATCTTAACTATGGTTTTCCATAAAACCATAACAAATAAATTTTTCATCAATTTTATTTAAACATAGGTTCGTCCATGGTCTAGGGTTTATCTATAAAATTTTATATTTTAATTCATAATCAAGAATCTTATATTAAATCTAAAACACCTTAGGTCTAACCTTAATCATTATTTGTCATTGTCCATTCAAATTATTTATAATATTTTGTAAAGAAATCTTGTGTTATCCTAAGAATATCCCCAAGGAGTATCAAACCATGTGCGTAGTAAAGACCATTTTCATCTACCAGGTAACCATGAGTCAGACTTGGGACACCCTTTCCAATTTGTTACTTCTTAGGTAAATCTGTACTAGAACCACATCCCCTTGTAAATCCAGAAATGTTTTTATTTATATGAATACCCATATAGTCTCTTCATTAACAAAATTCTAGGATGTTATTTTATTATTATCCTCAAAGTCTAACTCGGGTCGTGCACCTTAATAAACATTTTCTAAATCTAATTTTCAAGGTCACTTCTGAACTTCCTATGATGACAAATGTAGTTCCCAAAACCCAAAAGGCAAAAGTCAGTGCAGTATTTTATTACATTATCATGATTATAATGAATCAAATACCAAAAGAACCAATTATTTTAACAGCCTTGGAAATCCAAATTACATACATGAAACCAATAATAGATTGGGAAATAGAAATGAAAAAAATAGATACATATTAGATGAAGTAAACAATGTCTTTTAAAGCTTATTCGGATATTTCTTCATCATAACCTAGGAGATTTGAATATAATAAGTGCAAGCTCAAACACTCAATAAGGGAAATTATATAGGATTAAATAATGAATCAATGAGAAAAAAATAACATTTAATGGAAAATAACTAATAAAACATGTTATTAAAATAACTAGATAAAGAAAAATCAATATGGAATAGATAAAAAGTAAAATTAAAACCATTTATTCAATGAAATGAAATGAATTTTGTCCATAGATATGTTGACCGAAAATATCATGCTTGAATAATAACTGAAACTGAATGAGGATAATTCTTTCTTAAGGGACTTTATGTATAAGGCACATGAAAACCTATACCATCAAGACATTTCCCAAGATGTTTTAATCTATGGGTAGATACCATTTTAATTTGTGCAACTTATTTGTCTCATTATAACCTATTTATGAATCTAGGTTATATATAAATTATTTGATCCACCTTTCATTACTAGAGCAAATAATTCCATATATATCATATTCATACTAAATTATTTTCCTTACTAAATAACTGTATTGAATGAGAAATACAGATTTATCAATAATTATTTAGTTAATCAAATTACTGGAAAAGTAAACACCATATGTAAGATGGTATAAAATTTAAGAAATACTCATTTCAATTATATGAGTATATGGATATTCAAGTAAATTTCCAATGAAAATGGTTATAAAAAATTATAATTTAACTACCATGTTAACAATTAAACAATTAATTGATATTAAAAAGATGATCATTAAGGAAATTCATGAGGAGAATAATATTTAAACATTACAAAGTGTCACATACCACACTGAATAATTTAAATCATAATCTCCATGAATGAATAATATATAAATAAAAAATAAAATATAATGATAGTAAATATATTCATGATATAACATATTAAAAGGTAATATATATAGATAAAATAAAAGTTAATTCGTGCATAATAAAAAATAAGTCTCAAAGGAATTTAAATTGACATGAAATTCTCATAAATATGAATCAAAAGAACCCAAAATTATAATCATCAATTGAAACATTTAAAAATTATCCTTTTAAAAATGTAAATTAATCTTCTACGAATTATAATGAGTAAATCCATACATGTCATTTGAGATCAAAATAATATTTCTTTTTTCACACTGAAAAGGTACGAAAATTCCTCATTTTGAAAGATACAAGAAGATTTATTTTAAAAAATTGGTAAAAAAAGGAAATATTCAATTTAAAAATCAATTTTCATAGATTAGGAACATTTTAAAAATACATGGTTTTTAGAATAAAATATGTTCTCCGACTAAAGAGATAAATGATGTCAGTTTTTATTAAAAACATTTTCTAAAACACATTGTGCCCCAAATAGTAGAAAATGGTACTAATAATTGATAAAGATCATTAAGAACCACATGATTTCAAAATAAAAAAATTTATTGATCAACTATCCAATAATTTCCTCGAATGGACATTCATGTACAAATAATCTCAAATAAAATGAGATTGTGAAATAAACCCTTGAAAAGCATATTAAGTTGAAGTAAAAAATCAATCAGTGGGTAGATTGTGTGTATCAAAATTATATCCAAAAAAGGGATATAAAAATAAAATAGTATATATTATAGCATTATTACGCACATAATCATATAATATTAATGACACCAAAGAATTAATATAACTCAATGAAAATAAATTGGGTTATAAAATTATATTCCACTTGGCAAATTTTAACGCAAATCATTATAAAATAAGCACTTAAATTTGGAACTAAAAACCATGAAAAAAATGTATTCATGATATTAAATTTCAATGTTTAAGTATATACACAATGTTAAATAAATTAAGTGCACAACAATTAAGTATGCCTCACAGAATGAATATAAGACTATAATCCCTTAAAATGAGTCTCCTTTCACGTGAATGTCCTTTAACATACTACATAATAAACAAATGTTAATTTTATAATTTTTGAAGAAACTTTTTTTATCATTATAATTACTTTTATTTCAATTATTTCCATTTTTTTACATCTATATATACAGTTATGTTTACATCGGGGGTTTTGACCAAATTCAATTTATGTGTCAAAAACATCTTTGGTCGGTCCACTATGGTCAAAGGGAACATTATAAAAAATATACCAAATAATAATCATGAAAAAATTATATTTTTTATATATTAATTTTACTTTTAAATTAAATCATTAAATTTGGTTATGAAAAATTAATAAATGTTACTATCATGGAGACGATAGGTCGTACTCACGCATGAGTAACATTCTCATTTTTTAAAGATCATTATGGAAATAATGTATGTTGCATTATATAATTACATAATGATCATAAAATAATAAATAAAATCTTATTTAATAACATATATAGTTATATATATATATATATGGTTTTTAAGTAAAAGTAATCACATCGTGCTATGGTGGAAATAGTCCACACGTCCACAAATGACGTTATCGCTTTTTAAGAGTGTGTCAAATTGTAATAAATAAAATGATATATATATATATATATATATATATTACTTCCAGAAAAGTAATTGTGTCATTAATATCATATATTTCTTATGTCACATATTTTTATTTAAAATCATCTTTAATACATTCCATGTATACTGTGAATGAATATGATCACTTTGAGTGGACTGTAGAATTCACTTTCACACACAATGATATCATATTCACAAAAAATGAACGGTATAAGGTTATGTCTTATAAAAAATTACAAAAGATTAGAGACATAATAAATATAATATATAATATATATAAACAGTGTTTCTATCATAACACCAGAGGTGGTATGTGAAATATGAACAATCATCATTTAATGAGGTGGTAGTTCACCGTACAAGTAAATAATATGCTCATTGTCCATTAGATGAGCTGTGTGTAATTTATATAAAAATATATAACATAATAATATAGTAGTATATTGGTGATATTTTTCTACTATATAATCATGGAATAAAAAATTGTAGGGAGTGGAGAATGGGAATTAAAATAAACATCGTTTAGAAAGACATTATATCTGAATTAGGTAACTCCTTTTGGTTAGCACCAAAATGCTACCCGGTTTTTACTTAATCACAAAGAGAGAATTCAAGGATTTAGGGGTGGATATTGGGGAGTTAATTGGGTTGATATTTTTCAAACATATAGGCTTTATAAGTGTGAGGATGTGAGAGGATACGAGGCGTTTTATAATTTGGGAGTGTCACACTTGTAATATTTTAATAGAAAGGAACCCCACCAAATATTTTATATTGTAAGTGAATTTAAAATGGTCCAATGTTATTACAAGGGATTATAGGGTTTATATATATCTATTAAATAGATTTTGGACAATGTTATAGGTCTTTTTATGCCATATGTTTAAGGATAGTCTCTTATTAAACTTATTTTATCCTTCATTGTAGTAACTAATTTTAATTGCATTCACTAATATTTTTGTTCAAAACCTAAGTTAACCATTATTGAAATTAAAAATGATTCAGACTCTAAATAATGAATCTTTTTTTTCAAATTTCAAACACATAAGTGAAGAAATTAATTAAAATTTAATCCCAGAGGAAGGATTACTATGTGGGTTTTTAAAGTAAAAACATCAAATAGTTTGCTAGGTTTTTATAGTAAATTTGAAAGTGGAAATTACTAAAATGACCCAAATTAGTTTAATTGATAAAATTATTATCTAATTAAACTCCAAAACCAATCTAAAAAATGATTTTACCTTATGAATAAATAAGATAAAAATCCTTTTTGAATTAAATATCATTATTTTTTACTATTCATTAAAAAACAAATCTTCACAGAAAAATTCCAAATATTTATTCAAAGATAATTTTTATGTTTCTATTTTAACTATTATATTTATATTGATATATAATAATCATAAATGTTTCAAAAAATTAAATTTAAATATGTTCTCCATTAAAATATGGTAAAAGAGCCTTAATAAAAATATAGTTATTTACGTGTAATAATGAGTTTCTTATAAAATTATGCCTTCTAAATCTATTAGAAAATTATAAAAAATGTTAATTGAATAAAAAATATATATTTCATTAATACCAATCACTGTTTGCAATTAATTTTATTTATTAAGACAAAACACCTTTTTGAGCATAAAAATAATAATACTTCCATTATATTCAATTGGTTTACATTTACATTTCTAATTAATTGGAAACCTATTAATTCATTTAATTTTTTTGTAAAGCATAATTTTAATAAGTTATTTATTACCATTTACAAATGCTAATATAACTTTAATTTTATATTTTATTATATTAAAAAATAATATTTAATAATATTTAGTTTTTTTTGTTATAACTCAGTCTTGTGTTTGACACAAGAAGTTGAAAAAAATTTATAGTTGCATATAACACACAATAACTTGGTGTTTCTTGAATTTAGATATATCAAATTTATTTAAAATAGTAAATATATCATAAATACTCAGTATGTTATATTCCCTTATGGGCTTGGCGTTTCCTATCATACATACTATTGAAGAAAATTTCCTTAAGTTAGATTTTTAGGGCATTACTATTTTCTTAATCTTCATGAAAAAAATATATTAGAGTAATTTTTTGATAATTATATAAAATGAATAATATTTCAATTAATTGAGAAAAATATTATTTTTTATTAAAAACAAATTTTTCATTTAAAACACCTAAATGTTCTATTTTGATTAAAAATAGTTTCAAAGGAAAAAATAGTTCAATAATATTGTTAATAATACATATTTTTTTACTTTTATAAATTTATTATTGAATTTTGATACTAAAAAATAATAAATATTTTCCCTTTGGAAAATTACTTTCCCATCACGTCTGCATGTTAATTTTTACACAAAGTTTTACACATATGTAAATAGAATTTGGAAAAAATGGAATCCAGTTATGGAATAAAAATAATAAATACTGTATAATATGGTCAGAATAATATTTTTTTCTTAATTAATAGTAAAAATTGTAAAATATAAATATTTTGTTAAGGTAAAAATAAGTTAACCTTGGGTAAACTAAAAAGATAACTGTTAAAATGACTTAATAACCTGTAAAATTCATATTTTATGGACTGAAATCTTCCATATATCTTCTTTGGTTTTACAATAGACCATATTAGAGCCTTGTGACATAATAAAAATGATAGTATCACATTTTCATTTAAAATTTTATGTATCACGGCTCCCCCACTTAGAAAAGGAAACCAAATACCCTCTCTACTTCAAACATACAGATCAAGTTATATAATAACGTTATAGAATCAAAATGATAATTAAATACCTAAAAACATCCTAGGGTCCTTTTATTGAATAGAAAAAGAATGATTAGAATGCTTTAGGTGTAAACATAAAGAGGCTCTCTGATGAATTAGTAAAATTATTAAACCAATGTTTTTGGTTTATTTCTTCTTCTACATCATTCCAATATTATCCAGTGAAGATAAAATAATAATAATAGTTTATAATATATTATGATACATTATTACGTTAATTTAATAACCTATATCTATCTCCACTTCCATCAAATGGGAAAACAAATGATCGATTTTGTGTATGGCAGACTACCACCTCATGAACCAATATAACTAGATTTCTATCACAACCTATAATGGATGGATATAACGATTGAATTAAAAAAATTATATTGTATTTATAAAATTTATATACTTATAGAATTATAATATTACTTATACATTATTACATTCCATCATATTTTATAAAAATAACACTTCTTGGGCATATGTGTGGACAACCACCTCCACATAGAAATGTGAATAGTTTTTCAATTTATTTGGACATGGATTGTAATAATGATACATTGAGTGGATATAAATTAAAAATTTGATATAATTATGTTTCTTGGGATGTGAAATATTTTATTCCATTCTTATATTATATCCCTTTTAAATATAGAATTAATATTTATGGTAAGTATGATATACCATCAACATGAACCGTGTAACTGAATTTCCAATAAATAAATTTTATGATCTATAATAAAAATGTATAAAATTATTAAATGTGATATTTAATTCATTTTTATCATCATGAATATAGTGGATCAATGATTAAGGTTAAAGTAATGAAATTACATGACAGAAAAAAACCTGAAATGAGAAGAAATTATCACATGAAACACGGATTTTAAAGAAGAAATTCTTTTTTAAATAGGACATAAAAGACTATTAGTGTAAATCCCAAACTATTATTAATTAAATTCCTTTTTTTATTTAATTAAAATGTTTTATTTTTTTTACAAGCTATAGAAAACACAATCACTCTTTTGTTTTTATTATAACCTTTTTAAAATACCATTATGAACCATTAACATTGATAATATAATCATTGAGTAGTGATCCCATGATTATTATAAATATTTAATTTTAAAAATTCTAATTGACACAGAAAGAGGATGTGATGGCATCAACTAGTAAGATCCCACCCAATGAAACCCATTTATCGGAACTTCTAAGGGAGATAGCATCACTGAGATTTTCCCTTGACCAAGCCCAAGATGATAACAATTAATCTTATCCATGAGAAAATTAGTTTATTGGATAAGTTCATGCTCATTGAGATCGTGACCCAAACTGTGGACACCAAAACACCCCACGAATGTCTCACTATTGTGTACCTTATTATTATGAAATTTCATGGTTTATTAAAGAGATGTATATAAATACCATTGTAATATAAATACGTATATAGTATTTTTCTCAATTTTTTAACGTTCCTATTATCTTTATATTGTTACTTTATAAATGATTTTAATTTTTATAAAATAAAACAGAAAAAATTTTCAGGTAATATTCAAATAAAATTAAGGAAAATATTTCAATGAATTAATAATGTTTTAAATATATAATATTTTATTAAAAATTATTAGTAAATACATTTTATCAAATATAAATTATCAATTAACTTTTATGAGGTAAAATGTAATTTTTATAAGAGTTCAAGAGCTATAATTGTCAAAAAAACCTGGCATTTCTCAATAAATGTTGATTATTATTTTAAAATTTTAAATTCTCATATTCAAAAAAATATTTTCTTAAAATGGTTATTATTTTTGGAATCATAATTTCAAAATTATGAGAAGGTGATTTTATCATAACATTCTGAGACAGTAGAATTTTAAGGTAAAAATTAAATACCTCGTAAATATAATTTTCGTATTTTGACTTAATAATGACCCAAATGTTATTTAGTAAATACTATAAAGGGTATCCATGATATAATATATGATTTCTTTCTTAAATAATGTGTTTTTATGTTTATTTTTTATATAATAATTTCTTTGTGAATCATCTAGAACCATTAATATATTTTAAGGTTTTCAAATCATTTCATTAAAAGTGTCCCTCAGTTCTACATATGCAATCGTATTATTTTTCGAACATCCACCCCTAAAATTATAAAATAATTAAAATCACTCCAATTAGGAGGAATCTATAGGAAAAAAATTGAAAGGATTGTGGTTTGGGTTATTTTATTATATATATTCCAAAACCTATTTTTTGGGAAATTGTTAAAATATTTCCCACTTCTTTCCTATATAAGCCCACTCAAGATCCCATTTCCTTTCAATAAAAATCCTTGGATCACATCCATACTCTACCCTAAAATCTCTTGAGTCCTTACATGGTTCAATGAATATCCCAAAATACTCCTTCCAAGAAATTGGTTTCACACACTCAAGTATGGTATTTCTCTCTTCCCATTTCAATCAAAAACATCATTTATGTAATGATTATGATTTTATATTTCTGTTAGTTTGAGTATGTTTTCCTAAAACTACATTAAATTTAATTTTATTTATAAAATATGGTATACCTATTTAACTATCATTAATATCTCCCACTAACCATTACGTAAACCAGTTACTATGCCCAAATTTAATAAGGGATCCTCTCATTCCCATCTTTATGAAAGTTTATTTATTATCTAATACCATATATTTTTATATTACTAAAATTGGTATATGTCATCACATTTTCCTATTAAAACTGATATAATTTTTGAAAAATGAGATACCCATTTTTATCTCCTCAAACCATTTTATTATTTATTATGTGATTCATTTTTACTAACGAAATTTGAAAATGATTTTCTATACCAAAATAATTGTGTAGTGAATACCATACCCATTTCCCATCATGGGTGTTCAGCATTATAAAATTATAATTATTTTAATTGGGTCTTAAAATTATATATTCCACACTCTTTTATCTTGGAATTAAATTTAATGATGAATGAATACATGTTGTATGATCCATGTGGCACACTAAAGCATGCGATTGAAATTAAAGTGAAAGGTGGGCCCAAAATTATATAATGATTTAATGCATTGGGAAATGTTTAGTCTCATGAGACGACATGTTGGGATATAGCGAAAACCTAATTAGATAATGGGAAATTTCATTTAATTATTTCATGAAATTTATCCTTGAACTATTTTTTATAATCTAGTGTTTTAATATATTTCACCATATTCTTTTCTGAATTTATGATTATCATACTTTATCATATATCATTGAAAATGTTTCTGATTCATACTCTTTTTTGTGCCCCTAGATTTGAATATTTGATAACTTGTATTATTCACTTCATGTTATTCCTTTTTTATTCTCTTACTATGATTTATAGCTCATCCATTTCTTATATATGTCCCTGGGTTATCATATTTATTTTTATTTTACAGAAATTTCAAGATGTTTTCAATTAAGATGATGTTTTTATTATTTTAATTTGTTATGTAATGTAACTAATTCCAAAACACACCAGACATATCAATCATTGGGGGATTTTTATGTCTAATTTTAAGTAATAAATAAAGTTTTTATGTGAAATAAAGACCGGGGTATTTATATTTTGTATCATAGGAAAAATTTAGTACATTTGTTGAGTGGGATTAAAAATATTTAGCAAAATCTTTAGGGATAATACTAATTATAATAAAACATCATTAAATTTTGGTAATTATTTAATAACTAGTTTATCAATAAAATAAATCCATTTCTAGATACCCCAAGTGGATGTGGATCTACCATTGATGTATATAGGTGAAAACCCTGAAAACACAACATTGAGATAATCTAAGATAGGAATTTTTGTATGAAAACGGGGCTTGATACACACTTGGTTTGACACTACTTAGAGATATGATTTAGTAAATTCATAATCTCATTAAGAACCATTATTAAAGGAACAATATAATCCCACAAGAATACAAGTTGGAAAATAGAACATTGATAACATAGATTCATGCCTAGAAATTCACAAGTTATGAAATAAATGTAATTTATAAGTTATCACATTAATTCCATTGGATTTGTATTTATGTGTCTAATAGTTTAAAAAACACATCCTTAATTTCCCATTTATTTTAGACAATGGTGATAAACATTAGAATCTAGGTAAAAAAACAATGTGATTGACAGTGTGATTACATCCCTAATAATATTCCCAACCTGATGGGAGTGAGAATAGAGAACATTAAGATGATACATTCTCAGTTGAATCACGTTTTGAATAGAAACTAGGATCAGTATGGGTTTACCAATCCTCAAAAGAGAGAAAAATCAAATATTTAGGCCTTCATGAGGAAAAGTATGATGAATTTAAATGGATCATATGATCCCTTAATCTCAGAAAAATGGATAAAAAACATTGAAAATATATTCTCCATCCTTCAATGTTTTGAGAAATATATATTCTACTGGTTGTTTATAATATGGATGGAGAACCTGATCTGTGGTGGAAATTGATAAAAAATACAGAGACTGTGGAAAATATCAATATGATGGGGTGTACATGATTTTTGAAATGGTTTTCTGATAAATATTTCACTCTCAATATGTGCCTTAAAATGGGTAGGGATTTATTTTACCTCAAGAAACAAATATGAAAAATATATCTACAAGTCTGAGGAAAACATCACATGAATTAAACAACATGAATAAATATTTTTTGTTACCTCTAAATTCATGACTGAATATTTCTTTGGAGGAATAAAACCAGGTCTAAAAAACATACTGATTTGAGACTTTGAGAGCTATGAGGAAATTGTCTGGTGTGCCCAAAAAGTCAAAATACAGATGGGTGAATCTCATGGGAATCATGAGGATAATTAGTATAATGTGGATTATAATTATAGTAGTCTAATGGATAGATCTAATGGGTCTAGGATCTCACTTCTCAAAGGATTGTAAAAAAGAACACTCGAAATTTCCACAGGGGGATGAAGAAATTCATTACATACGAGAAGGAGGGGAACCATAAAACTAATAGCTAAAAAGAGATACCCACTAATGAGATGGAGGAATGGAATGATCTATTCAACCCTTAGTTCATTGTTTATTTCTAACCCTACATGGAACAAGGGGACTTAGAAAATCAATGTACTAAGACAAGGGTTTCTAGAGATAATCAATAACCACCAAGGAAGTAAGGGTGTGCCTTTTCCATCAAAACCTCTAAAGTGTATCCTATAAATGATGTTTTGAAAAGTATACTAGTAGTTAATTCGGGAATAAATAATCCATTTTTTGATTTTGGTACTACAAATTCTTCATATCAAGAATGTTAAGGAGAACTACACAATCCCTACCCCAAATTATGGATGTACAGATGTTAGCGAAAAAGAAAAATTGGGAAATTTTTACTTTTGAAGTAGATAACTCCTCACATAAAAACCATTGTGGGTTCAACATCCCAGTGAACCTTTTAATACTCCATTTAGTTTAATTTGATTAAATTATTTTCATGGATTGGATTTCCTTATATAGAGCCAACATAAATTTCCATGAGAATGAAGTCACTCCCTATATTTCATGTCATCCTCTGATTCTATACACGTTTAAGGAGGAGAATGTGTATTCATCAACACCAGTATCACAATCATGGATATTATATCCAAAAAAAAGAATGTCTAGCTTTAATTATTGAATATAAAAAAATAATCACCCTCAAAGACATTCCTATTGTGAGTGTATATGTTTATGTGTTTTCAAAAGAATTGTATGGTCTTTCTCCAAGACGAGATATTGAATTTTAAATTTAACATATATCTAGGGTGTTTCCATTACACAATACATTGTATAGAATAGATGTCAGGGAACTTTAGGAGTTAGAAAAACAACTATAAGAGAATCTGGATAAAGGGTTCATTCACCCCAGTGATTCACTATGGGGTGCACCGGTCCTCTTGATCAAGAAGATGAATGGGTCAATGTACCTTTGCAATGATTATCATGATCTCAACAAGATCATGATAAAGAAAAATTATCCTCAACCACAAATAGATACTTGAATGATTGGATAATTGGAGAAAAATACTTATCCAATGTGGATCTTCAATTGCAGTATTACCGTGTTAGGATGAATGAGGATATTCCTAAGACTACTCTTCATATGTGGTTTGGGAACTATGTGTTAATAGTGATTGTTTTTGGTCTCCCCAATGCTTCATAAATCTTCATTTAAATGAAGAATATAGTATTTAAGGATTACCATGAAAACTATGTGGTATTATTCACATATTTCATTCTAAAATACATCAAATTCAAGAAGAATTATGAGGTGCATCTGAGAACAATTCTAAAGACCTAGTGAAAGGAAAAGATTTAAAAAAAGTATATAAAACATGAGTTCTACTTGAATTAAGTCTTATTCATAGAATATTTCATCATAAGAAATCATATTTCTATGGAAACTACCAAACAGATGATATTTAAGGAAGGTTGAGTCCAACATCTATGATATATTTCTATCGTTTCTTTGGATAAGATGTGTATTATCAATGATTTTTGAGAAATTTATCACAGTTGTCAACACATAATACCATTTTAACTTGAAAGGGAGTCACATTTTCCTAGAATGATAAATGTTAATAGTTATTTAAGGATCAAAAAATGAGGCTTATCACTACACATTTTCTCACAGTACCCATGAATGGAGAAATATTTTTGGTATTCAGTGATGATTTTAAGTACGGATTGGATTTTCTATTAATGTATAACGAAAAAGTAACATAATATGCTTCAAGGAAGTTTATAGTTAAATCATAGAACTACCATAAAAATGATTTTTAGTTGGATTCAGCGATGTTCTATTTGAAAATGTGTTGGAATTTTCTATTTGGGGAAATTTTTGAAATATACGTGGATAAAAAAATATTCATGTATATATTCACACATAAAGAGATGAATATCCACCAGAGAAGATATATAGATTTGATCAAATTCTATGACATCCCAATTCACTACCATTATAGGAAACATAATAATGTGGTAGATTTTCTATGTAGAAAGGATCTATCAATTATATCAGTGAATTTATTTAAGAGCTATCTAATATTCTTAGGTTTGCAAAGGATAGATACTAGAGTCACAAATGAAATAACATCACCAATCCTTTCATAAATTATTTCTCAACCATCCCCTCCCAATATGATACTGTATGCTCAAAGATATGATGTTGTAATTTAGAAGAATGTTGAAATAATAAGAAAAGGTAAATCCTCAAAGTTCAATGTTAATAAAGAATGAGTAGTGGGATTGGGGTCATGACTATGTGTACCATCAAATCATTAGTAAATGAATGAGTTCTAGGATAAAGCATATAACTCAACCTTCTCTGTCCCCCAAGGAAGAAAAAATATGTATCAAGGTCTATAAAGAAAATCATTATCAGAAAATATGATGAACAATATTGTATAATACACATCAATATGTCTTCTATGTCATAAAGCTAAAGAGGAAATAAACAAATACACAGGATAGATGAAATCATATCCCATGAATACATGGAAATGGGAAAACACCACCATGGACTTTGTCACTAGTCATCCAAAAACACCAAATGTGAATAACATTATATGGGTTTTGGTGGATCATATACCAAAGACTACGAAAGTCATTTGAATCCTAAAGGATTTCTAACTTGATAAAATCTTGAGGATATATATTAAAGAAGTAGTGAGGCTGCATGGAACATTAATATCTATTTTTTCTAATCAATATCCAATATTCACATATAACTTCTATAAGAGTCTCTAACATGTTTTGAATACTGTGTTGGACATAATCACAACTTATCACCCTCAAATTGATGGCCAATATGACTGGAAAATCCATACACTTTAAGACATGTTGAGACCATAGTCAATTGAATTCAAAAAAGGATTAAAAAAACATCTTCCTCTAGATTATTTATATTGCAACAATAGTGTCTACTCAATCATTCAAATGGATTTGTATAATTAATTTTATGGGAATAGAATCATAACATATCATTCTGGGATATAGTTAGGTAAAAAAACCTTCTAGGTCCAAGAACAGTTCAGGAAATATTGGAAAAGTTCAAGACCATTCTGCTTTACATTAAGGTTTCACATAGTCAATAATAGAGAAATGTTTAAATCATCAGTTAGAACTAGATTATGATGTCTGAGACATATATTTCATCCTCATATCTCTATGGGAAAACTTCATGAGACTTTTAAAAAGGAAATTCTTATCCTAAGATACCAAGGCCGCTCTGAGATTATTGGTTACATCGGTGTGGTGACCTATTGATGGGAACTCCCATTGAACATATCTTTTGTAAATGATGTATTCTATATACCACTCTTGAGTAAATACATAAAATAATCATCACATGTACTCAATCTATAGGTGGCACCATTAGAGAATTATCTATCCTATAAATAGTTGTCAATGAGAAGTAGAGATCATAGAGACAATGTTTTACGAAATAATACCATCCACCATGTCAAAGTGCTCAAGAGAAACAATGAGTTTGGAGAAGCAACATGGGAATTGGAAGAAAATATGAAACAAAGTTATCCTCTTATTTTTTATAACATTAAATGAACATACTAAGGTAAAATTTTCATTAGGGTGGATGGTTATAAAGACCCGAACTATTATAAATAATATTTTCATTTGGTTTTAATTAAAATGTATTATTCTATATTATAGTTATAGAAAATAAATTCACTCCATTAATTTTATTATATCCTATTTAAAATACCATTTAGAATCAATAAATTTGACAATATATCCACTAAATATTGATCACATTATTACTATGAAAATTATGTTTTCACAAATCAAATTTTCATAGAAAAAACAAGTGATTGCCTCAATGAGTAAGATCATAACCTATGAAGCACATTTATTGGAGCTTCTGATGGAGATAACATCACTGGTATTTTTCCTCAACCAATCCCAATTTGATATCCAATAACTAAAGAATGAGAGAAACCATTTATGGGAGAAGTTCAAGCTCATCAAGATCATGACCCAAACCACATATGTCGACCCCCACTATAAAAGTTATACTATCATAGACCTTGCACTTTTTAAATTTTTTAGTGTATTAATGTGATATGTATCAATACCATAATCATATGAAGATGTAAAGTATATTTTTTCAAAAGAATAATGTTCATATTCTCTTCATATAATTACATTATAGATGTTTTTTAGTTTTATATAATAAAACACAAATAGTATTTTTAGGAAATATTAAAATTCAATCATGGAATTTATTTTTACATATTAAATTATTTATGAAATTAATATTATTTTTTAAAGTATTATGATTAAATATTTTTTATAAAATTTAAATGATCATATTATTTTTTAACGTATAATTTAAATTTTATAAGGGTTTGAAAAAAATTTATTGTCAAAAATTCAAGACTTTATTAGTAAATAACTATTATTATTTAAAAATGAAATTTAAAATATTTGTAAAATTATTTTTATAAAATTAGTATTTATTTTAGAATTAGAATATCATAATTATGAAACTGGGAATTTTTCATAATTTTTATGAGACTGTCAAATTTTTGGGTAAAAATTAAATATCATATTAATATACTTTGTGTAGTATGACATCATAATGCCCAAAAGGTGATGTAATAAGTACTCTAAAGGGTATCCATGACCAATTTTATGTTTTGAATTTAAAAAAGTACTTTAATTTTTAATTATATAATCTTATAAATCTTTTTTGAATCCTCTAAGACAATTATTATAGTTTATAGTTTTAAAATTATTTCGATTATGAATCACTTAATCCAATGAAAGTTTATTTTTTTATTAATTTAGAACCATATAATTATAAAATAATGAAAGACACTTTAATTTGGTAGAATATGTGGAAAAAAAGTATCAGAAGCTTTGTGATTTTGGTTATTTTATTATATACAGTCCAAAACATGAGTTTGATAAATGATAAAAATGTACACACTACATTACTATAGAAACCCACCTAAGATCGAATTTTACTTCACTAAAAATACTTGGAGGACGTTCATACTCTGACCTACCCTCTCTAAAGTTATCCCAAGGTGATACCATTCTCTCATGAAGCTACTCCAAAGCATTTGCATTCACACACTCATGTAAGGGATTTCTCTAATCCCATTTCCATTCAAGAACCATCTTTATGTTATGATTAGTAGTATCAATTTTTGGTTGTTTGAGTATGTTTTAATATAATTCCATTACTTTCCATTTTATTTATAAAAGATGATTTACCCATTTCACTCTCATTAATCACTCTCATGACTTTTTTTGTAGACTTATAACCATACCAGAATTTAGTAAGGTATCCTATCATTATCCTTTTTATTGATGCCTCTTCATTATCATATTCTTTCTATTTTACAATTATTAATGTTGGGATATGTCTTAACATTCCACTATTATGACCCATTTTATTTCCAAATGATGATATACCCCTCTCACACTCATCATCCTATTTTATTAATTTTTATGTGACACTATTTTTCTATTGAAATTTCACTATGATTTTCCATGCCAAAACAACTATCTAGTAAATACCATAACCATTTACTATAAAGGATGTTCAAATTTATAAAACTATAATTATATTAATTGGGACCTAAATTTATGTATTCTGAACTCCTTGATCATTTAATAAAATATTATGATTAATTGGTCCATGTTTTATGATCTATGTGGAACACATAAGCATAAAAATAAAATGAAAGGACGAGTGAAATCATAATTAAATAACACTAAAATCCATTTCATAATGTTTAATCTAGTGGGATTTTACATTGGAATAGAGAGTAATCCAAATTCCTTTATTGGAATTTTTCTATCATGTGGTATTAATAGTTATCCTTGACATATATTTATGATACATTATTTTAAGATGTTTCCACATTTACCATGTTGGCTTTATGATTATCATGCTATATTAGGTCCTATTGTTCTTGTTTATGATTACTACTCTTTTTATGCCCCATTGATATGCCTATTATATAACACATATTATTCTATTCATGTTATTCCATTTCTTTCTGTTACTGGGATCTATAGATCACCTATTTCTTATGTATGACCATAAGTTATCCCATGTAGTTATTAGTGTGAGCATGTTAAGAATGTTTTCAATAAAGATGATGATTTTACAATCTTATGTTGTTATGTAATGTACCTAACTACCAAATACACATGACTTCTTGATCATCCCTGTTGAATTATCTATAAATTTATTTGATAAATCAAGTATTGATGTGAAATAAAGATCATGGTTGTTATAATAAGTAAATCAAATATAGTATGAAATATATGATTACAATTATTTAATATATTTATAATTAATGTATATTAATTATATATTACTTACAGATATGTAAGAAGGGAATTGGATATGAGGTAAGGGATTATCATCTCACTTTTATATCCATGAGATATATGCCAGATTCACTACATAGATATTTTTTGTGGGGTATATACTATCATATTGATATTTTATATATAGAATCACATTATCCAAGGTATTTAATGTTTTATTTTAATTTATATCATTAAAGGAAATTTGGATTCAAATGTTATCAAAGTTGGAAGGTATTATTCTAAAATCTCATCATTTATCAGGATTATTTATGATTGATTTTTTTACAGTGAAATATTATGATATGTCACTCAAGAAACTCATGAATTTTATTTTCTACTAATTATTCAAAAAAAATTAAGTAATAGTACCATTTTCCTCCTATTAGTTATTAAATGTCTTGAGAATATTATTTATGAAAATATATCTTTATTTCACTTTTCAGATGACATACTTTCCTATTTTATGTCCATGTTTTTAAATAATATATCAATACATGTTTTTAAAAATATATATATATGACATATTAAATCACATTTTACACCAGATTTAATTCTCACAAAACATTTTGAATTTTTTTTTATTTTTGGAATGATTCACTTTTTAACCTTTTTATAATTCTCTAAAAGTTTTTATATATATACAGAATGTGTAGAATTACCTATCATCATGACCAGTCTTTATGTTTAAAAACTAGTGAAAAAATTATTTATCACATCATTCTTTTAATGTTGGTAATTTATGACCAATGTGAAAATCTGAATAAATTTATTTATCATTCCGATTATAATATAATAGATGTGAAACATTAATTATCATTTTTATCACATCAGTTATTCTATATCTGAAGTGATAAATAAATTACCTCACTTTATCATGTTTTTGATTCTATTACTGACGTGAATATTCTAAAAAATTGTCGATTATATAATTACTGGTTTGATAAATTAAATAAGAATATATTTATCACACCATTTAGTAAATTGCCAACGTAAAAAATTAGTTTAAAATTTTATGAATCGTTTTTTTGAGAAATTGTAGTGTTTTTTGATTGGGAAACATCGACTCATTTCTTCCTCATGTGGAAACCCTAAATTCGATTCTTCAAACTCATGGCCTCCAAACTAAATTTCCCAGCTTCATTCATCATATTTTTCATCAATGAAGATATTTGACCAACTCAAAACTCTCAAGTAAGCCTCATACATCTCGATTTTGGTTCTTTAATTTCATATATTCCATAACTCTATGTTTTATGATTTTAGTTACTAAAAAATTTAAATATCTTGTTTAATATCATCATATTATCACTTTTCATTCGTAACTAGAAAGTGTGTAACTATCCAATCCATGTGATAATTTATGTTAGGACATTGTTTGTATTTCAATTACACACTAGGTATTCACAATAAGTCTACATTTTATAAATTTAATTAAATTTATTGTTTTTATTTATGAGTTCCTCATTTTTGGAAAACATAGTTTTTTTTGTGAAATGTGAGCCAATGTTGGGTTGGAAATCATGTAAAATTCTTTTACAACATTAAACCCCTACAAACTTGTTTTATTTGGAAGGTAAATATGGTGGATATTGAGAAGATACCCAAAATTACCCCCAATGACATGCTATTATTTTTTCCCATTAGGGGATACAAATAATTATATGAGGATTGCACATATTATGTAAATTCATGTATCAATGTAACCATTCAAAAAAATAGAACCTATAAGATGTTTTCTTCATGATTTATTCACTTATTCTTGGCCTATTTGGATAATTATCTTTGTCAAACTACTAGTGATATAAAGTATCAATGGGATGAATATATATTTCAGTAATAAAAAAATAAACTCCATGAACCTCCAAATATCCTCATACAATAATCTAGTACTAGAATGAATTATTATCATATATTATTTCATTAAAAAATAATTTAATGAAATATATTATGGTCATTTAATAAGTCAATAGAGTTATCTAATTTTCATGATTGGTCACAGGAGTAGTGAGAATATTTGTTCTCCCAAATGTTATTAATAATAGTTTATTTCTATGTTTAGGGGAATTCTCTAAAGATGATTTGTATCTTACAATAAGAATATTACAATAAAATTATGAAACCCTTAGAAATTAATCATATACTATATCTCATAGAAATATGGTAATCTATAGTGTGACATAAAATGTGAGGGAATTATTATATGACTTGAAGGGTTTTATTCTTATGTATTTATTTTTCCATGAGTTACATTGACATAAAATATTTGTGAGGGGTTAATAATACATTACACTAGTTATTTTTTTTTTAGTTTTACATAGTGGATTTTTATCTTATTTTTCAAATACAATATCATTATAATTTTCAATTACACACATATTTTTTTATACTTCAAAATTGATATAATTTCAAATTTTGGCATATTTCATATAAATATAAAATTTCCGGATCTGCCTATATTTTTTTTAAATTATTTCTATGCATATATTTTTATGATTTTACATTTATATTTAAACTTATCTTACATTATAATATATATTTTATAAGTATAATTTTAAATTAATATTATATTTTTTTATTTCAAAATATTGTTACTTTAAAATAATGACATATTTAATATAAAAATAAAATACTCTTATATTAACAGGATTTATAATTTTGATATCTGTTAAGTAATAATGAGTTGAAGTTGGATTATGGAACATCACGTGAGTAATGAATATGAAAAAGGTGGTGATTCTTTTCACGAATTTACTAAACCAAAATTTTTAATCCATGACACGTTTTTCTATTCATGCCTAAAATCTTTAAATTTAATGAAGTTAAAAATTATAAATATCAATGATCATTGTATTTCTCAGGGTTTTAATCTGATTTAAAACCCTTGGATTTGACATGGTGAAATAGTGAATCATTTTGTATCTACTAATGATGATTCTTTGTAAGATGGTAACTCTTATGAAATTGAAGAAATGATTCATGATATTTATGTAGAGAAAATTGAGAAAGAACCAATAATTGAGCGTCAATATAGTGATGAAGAAAACTTTTATATCATTGTCTTATAGATCTTATGATTTTATTTTTTTTGTTAAGATTGATTAACATGAAAGAAAAACATGGTTTTAGTGACAATAGTTTAACTAATTTTCTAAAATTATTGGAAGATATTCTTCCTGAAGATGATGATATTCCTGATTCACATTATATATTGAAAAAAATAAAATGCTTTAATAGAGTAGGGTACAAAAAAATAAATTCCTCTCATAATGACTATGTTATATATAGGAATAAATATAAATTTTTATCAGCGTGTCTTAAAATTGGGACATCATTGTATAAGTTGAAAGAAAACTCACATGCTGATTTAGAGGTTAGAGAGACCCCTGACTAGTTATTTTGGTATCTTTATGTAATTATTAATTTGAAATATTTATTTTACATATCATATGTCGAAAAAAGATTATGATTTCATACTGATAAATATATATGTGAAGGGAAAATACATCATCCAGCTGATTTTCTAGAGTGGATGAAAATCGATCATCAGATTCCTACATTCATAAATTAACATAGAAATCTCATAATTGGGTTGTGAATGGATGGAATGAATACATATGAAAACCTTTTTAGAACACATAGTTCATGGACTACTTTATTGGAAATTTATAACCTATCTCTTGAATTTTGTATGAAGTGAATATATGTCATATTGAGTTTAATGATCTATAGACCAAATAAACCTAGAAATGATATTGATTTTTCCTAATCACCAATAATGTATTCTTTTAAAATCTTATGGGTTGATGGTATTAGGGTGTGTATATATAATAAAATATAATATTTTTAACTACATGAAATCATTATGCTCACAATAAAGAACATCCTAGCGTATGGAATTTTTTTAGATATAGAGTTAATGGGAAAAAACTGTGTCCAATTTTCAAACAAAATAAATCATATTATCAATTTCATTACAGGAGGAAAACAAAATACATTGGTGAAACAGTCACGATGAAGGAGTCACGGTAATATAGTCATGGTGAGAGAGTCATGGTGAGACAATCACAGTGAGACAGTCACGGTGAGAGAGTCATGATGAGACACTCATGGTGAGACACTCATGGAGATAAAGTCACAGTGAGAGAGTCATGGTGAGAGAGTCACAGTGAGATCGGGAACTGGTAGCAATGTTACGGTTTCTGGTCCTTTATGAATTCTGGAACTTGTATCACGATTATTGTTTCTAGGAAATGATGTATCAGATTACGTTGTCTCATCCTTTTCCAAAATTATGAATGGTATCTTGTTACAGCGCCTTGGAAACTGTAGAATGGAAATAGTGTCAGATCCTTTGCAAAAATTTGGGATCGGTAGCAAGCATACGGTGTCACAACCTTTTTCAAAATATATAAACTATCATGAGAAGAAATATTCATATAATGGATTATGATTAAAAATAATCATACTGAAACATAATATATTATGATTTACCACAGTTTATAATATTAACATATAAATTTTGAGATTTTGATCAGGATCTTGTGAGAATTTAAAAAAACGAGTTACAAGAGTGTAAAAAATGATTTTTATGTATAAAAACATGAGGGGTCAAAAAATATCAAAACATGATTTGTGAGAAATAAAACATGTGGAGTCCAAAAATCTCCAAACATGATATAATAGCATTAATGTATGAGGTGTCTAACATTGTTTACAATAGATGAAAAAATGGAATTCAATAAACTTTTACATGCCTTTTTTCTAGGAATTTGAATGGTAAACATTGATATATTTATTATTTATAGTTTATTAAAGGAATAAATCACATCATAATTTATACCTTAGTGATGTTATTATTTTACCTATTCTTTATCTGTAGTTATTTTCTAATTAAGGTTCTATGTAAATATCTGGATGTTTAACTAGAGATTGTTATATTAATTTCCATTAAAATAATTTTTTGAATTGATAATTACAATATTATGTTCTATATAAAGGTTATATATAAAAAATTGATATGAAGAAGAAAATTACTCAGATGAAGATTGGAAGTCCATATATTTCAAAGCTGATGGTCAACCAAAGGAACCATGACCTGGTATATGTAAGTATATCACCTTTCAAGAAATTTTAGTTGAAAATTAAATATTGATATCATATTCAGGGAGGAAACATATGGAATTTAATTAAATGATTTTACAGAAATTATAAAGGGATATTTGGATGGTATTCATAAACTAATAATTAAAGGGTAATGAACATACATATTATAATTATATGAAAACATTATTCTAATGAAATAAAATTCCACGAAGTCAATATTTTTTATATTTATTTAAATTTTTTAGATAAACACATCCTAGAAAATGTATAACCATCAGAACTTCATTGTATACTATACTATAAAATGATGAAGAAGTTAGAGTTAATCAACATGACAAAGAAGGAGATTCAGTCTATGATAATATCAATGATGTCCGTATTCATTATGATTAAATTGATAAGAATAAATTTTTCCATTTCAATATATAATTGAAAATATGTTTTCATAAAAATAATAGTGACCATTTATTAAATATATCCTTTAAATCAATATAGATAGTGAATCATATTTAAAAATTAAAATTAATTATGGGTTTAGTGAATTTGGTATGTTAATACATCAGCCTTGAAATCTTAATGTATATAGACCTATGTATATGAACTAGATAAAATTTATTATATCTTTTTATAAATGTATTTCATAAATAGAGATAAATAGATAGTAGTTACAATAAACCAAAAGAAGAAGATAATTGAGTAAACTCTATATCACAATATAAGACCATGTATGTATTTTTTTATAAAAAACTCCACATACCATTCTCTTTCATGATGATCAACACCCAGGGGAAAAAAATTTATTATATGTATAAGGCCCTAGCCTTAAACCTTACATAATATTAAATTAAATGAATAATTCACATTGAGGATCTTTTCAGGTTTAGAGTTTTAGAGAATTAGGACATAACTATTACATCTCAAAATATTACAAAGTTTTCACTTCTACTAAATTTCAATAAAATAAAAAACCCTTAATAAGAAACATGTCTAGTTCCATGTTTCAGATAGAAATACTTTCCCTTGATCCCATCCTTGACCATATTCCACATTAAGTCCTGTGAAAAACATTTCAAAAAAAACTTGGGGTGAGCATAAAGAGATCAGTAAAGTATATACAAAGAATGAAAACTATTAGTTATTCAAAACAACAAGTAAACCATGTATGCTTTATCAATGTAATACATTTTACCTTTAGGAAGTAGTAAAAACTCTTCACTGAATAAATGATCATTACATACCCTTTTGTAACAAAAATATTACCATAAAACCCATATAAAGAACACATAACATATAAAGGTAACTTGGGACATAAACATACTTAAATGGAATAACCATACGGTCAACTTCCACACATACTTAAATGGAATAGCCATACGGCCGATTTCCATACCCAATGCTTTGGAGGTCATAACGTAACCACCTGTCCTGGTATTCAAGGCACCACCTGTCATATGGTTTATCACATAACCACCCGTCAAATGTCCATGTACCATTATAAAATCATAAGACATAAAACAATATAATGGAAAGAAAGAATTTCCATACTTTGGTCACAATATATCACTTAAATATATTGACATAAAAAATCCATTATAAAAAACCATTTTCAATACCAAAATACATAAAAGAGTATATGGTATTTATTTCATTTTAAAAAACATTTCGGCTTGTTGAGGAATCTAAAGACCAAATAATACTCACGGCGGCAGAAAAGGTCGTTGTCACCGCGTACGTTAAAAGAAACATTATTTTTTGTCGTTTAGTAAAACGATTCGTAGAAAAAGATTCCTTTTGTATAAAAGTAAAAGTCAAAGGGGTTTATACACCATATAAAATAATGTTATGTATAAAACTAAATATGCCTCAATGAAAGGAGATTGAGACGAAGTCCCTTACCTCGGGTCTGACTTGACTCGATCGTTCTTTAACATCCTGAATAATAAACTTGAGTTAATTTCTTCCTGATTAAGAACTTTTTTCAAGTTCATTATTCCTTTTATATCACTTATTGCCATGTTATAAACATAATGTGATCATTTAAGTTAATAATGTTTGTTTTGTCGATATTTGGTCCTTAAGTCGAAAGTGGACTTCTTACAATCACATTTTGTTCGTGTGGTCAAAGGTTCATTGTATCCAGAATGATATTAATGATTTGGATATCATATATATCCATCATATACATGTATTTGTAATATTACATAATCATTTAGAGGTAAGAAATGAAATTCACCGTTCAATGAGACAGAAAGTTGTACGTACGCATGAACGCTGCTTTCATTTCTATGTCATATTAATGGAATTAAAACTAAATGAGAGATATGTATAATTTAATTCCAGAAATATATTAATCATTTAGATGTAACATACATAATATATATCCTTTATATATATGTACTTATAACAGTACATTACATTTGGGGATAAGAAATGAAATGCACCGTTCATGGAGACGGTAAGCCGTATGTATGCATGAACGCTACTTCCATTTCTATCTCATAATTTAATGGATTGAAATAATAATGATATAAAGGTATATTATAATTCCAGTATAAAATAATATATAATAACTTTAAATCCATCCTTTATATGTCCCACATATGGAATTAGCGAATCAAATCACTTTGAGGGGGCGGTAGTCCGCACTTCCTAAAATGAAGATATCACTTATACCCATAATGGAAGCCATAATGGTATGCCATAAATGAAAAATACAGAAGCTTAAAGAAAACATAATCATATTATATATCATATATATATATAGTGACATCTTAATAGACACATTTGAAGGTGTTATATGAGTGTTGAACAATCATCGTTTCGTGAGGCATAAATTTTCCATCCACAGAAACAATATGTTCTTTAACCATTAGATGAAGGTGTGTGTATGTGTATCTCGAATCATTCCTATAAAAACAACATAGTATATTGAAGATACTGGAGATGTTACAAAATAAATGATTAAAAAGAGTTTAGGGGGTTGGAGAAGCAAAATAAAACAAAATAACATAAGAGAAAACACTACCTTTAAAACGGGTAACTCTTTTTTATTTGAGCTAAAATGCGTCCTTGAGAAGACTTCTGCCTAAAGTGAGGCTTCTAGGAGTAAGAGCGGGATGTGGAGAGAAAAAATGGGAAGGTTTTGGCCGAGACAAAGGCTTTGGAATTGTGTGTAAGGAGGTAGAGGTGGGGGCCTTTTATAAGAGGAGAGGAGGGGCACTCATGGAAAGTAAGGAAATGTTACTTTATTTTAGAATGCGTTTCGGATTTTAATGGTCCCACATCGATGTGTTTCGAGGATAAGGTGATAAGGGTTAGAAATATACCCATAAAATAAGTTTTTGACAAGTGTAGGTCTTAGACATTACATTATCGCTGCATTTTATTTAAATCGTTAAATAATGAGGTAATCACTACATCATCATAATGTCATAAATAATTTAATTTATTCAATGTCTAAAACTTATGAAAAAATATCATGATGTAGGAAATATTTTTATCTTTCTAATGAATATTTATAGTCAAAAATATGACTTGTATAACCCCATTTAAAAATTGTTTTAGTAAAACAACTCATGTTTGTGACATTTTTATTTTAACATTAAATAAAAAGATATTTATGTCATTTTCCTTCCAAAGTGGCTCCATGGGGTCCCTAAGTTGACCCATGGATTTTCTTGGTCGTCCATGACACATACAATGAGGTTAGGACATGTTTATAGGTCATTTTATATAATTAGAACATTATTTTTTCCTTAAACTACATTAATTACCTCTAATCGCGATTAAGAACATAAAAGTTACTATTCACCAAAAAATTATTTTAATCCCATTGAACCACATTTTACTTCTTAATGAAAACCATGTATGTCGGATTTTTGAAATTCAAAACACAGAAGTGGTAAAGTTTCATTTAAACGAAAAATCAGTTTTTTAAGTACCACTTAGTGGTTTCACTATTCATCAAAAATTGATGTTTTTCAGAAAAATACCAAAACATCACCCTAAGATATATTTGATATTCCGAATTAAAAAATTATGTATATTTTACAAAATTCAAAAAATATAAGTTACATTAATTAATTTAATAATTAATTCCCGATGTCTGAGCAAATAGCGTGTTTTTATGAAACAATAAGTAGCAAAAGATTGACACTAGTTTAAGTCGAATTTCAAATTGAAATTAATTCCAACGGCCACAATTGGATTAAATGGTAAAAATATATTATAATTTCACTTTAAAACAAATTCAAAATATAATATAATCATATAAATAAATTAGATTAAAAATTGGTTTTGAATTAAAATACAACATTTTCCACTATTCATTAAAAAATGAACTTTATCGGAAAGATACCAAAAATTTACAGAAAGTAAATTTTGATGTCTCGATTCTAAAGAATAATTTTATTTTGTCAAATATAACACATAAAATTGTCAAAAAGTGGATTTAAAAGAGGTTCACCATCAAAATGTGGTTAATCGACCTTTTAAAGAATATTAGAATGTTTACGCTTAAAATTGGATTCAGTCACATTTTTAATCCTCTAACATTTATTGTAAAAAGTAAAAATATTTGACAAACATATATAATCATTTTGTAGTTAGTTCAGTTCATTCCCACCATTACAACAGCTAGGCATTAACTTCCATTTAAAATAATATTATTTTATTATTAGAGTGCAACATAAGATTCTCAAGAAACTCGTTGTTGCGTATTGGGTACACCATCGAGCATAACGTCCCCTTTTAAGTAATATTAATATTTTATTCACAAATATGGATAAATATGAAAATATCATATTCTTTATTTACCTGGGGTTTTACATCCTTCCCCCCTTTTGGGAATTGCGTCCTCACAATTTTAAAATTGGTCTTGGAAACTTCATTGAAAATCCCACATCGGTACAAGTGTCAGTAAAACAATCACTTTAAAATAAAGAAAGAGAAGTACAAAGGTCACCCGAGTTAACCAATACTAGGATTCCATGTAGGAAAACATGGATATGGAGGAAAAAACAAAGGGTCATGTTCTGAGGGAGAGTGATTGTAAACATGTCAAGGATAAAGTTATCCATAAGAAAATCACAAACTTGTGATGGGTTAAACAGTATTTGATTCCCCAGTAGGAAAAGATAACAAACAACATTTTTTTAAGTTACTCTTCATTGAGGAATTTATTTTTGAGCTTAACTAAATCATAATGAAACATACTTACTTTTCATGTAGACTTTCAACTTTTACTAGATTCCTTAATCAAACACATATTTTCTCCAAAAGCAAGTATTTAGGAAGACTTGTTCACATTAAGAGTACTATAATCAACTTCATGAGAATCACATAATCCAAAAAAGAGAACAATATATTTCCCATGTCTTTATAAAAAAACCAGAACCAAAATTGTTAGTATGAGATTAGATAATCCACAAAATTATAATCCTTTATAAAAAGAAAATCTTTTCATAATCTCCAAAATTTGTTCAAAAAAACAAAAACAAAAAAACGCAAATTTCAATGAAGACCATTCAATAAAAAATTGTCTGTAAAATTATTCAATGTAAACCAAACTAAGATTGAAACCCAAATATTTGAAGGATTTAATCACATAGTCTTCCAAGGTACACATTAACTTTTATCTCCAAATAACATCAGTTGCTCTTAAATTCTCATATTGAAAAGTAATTAACCTAATCGCATATCCTCCATGATAGGTTAATAATTTCTATAGATAACCAAAAATATACTTACTCTTGATTCCTAAAATCATCTAACTAAAATGAATTAGTCAAACTAACCAGGGACTTCACGTAGTCGAGTGGTAGGCGATAAATACCAGTCGCACTTTGGTTGTGGGTTCGATTCCCGCAGCTTTGTCCGACGCGACGGGTTGTCACACGGTCTGCGTGTTGTCCCTTTTCCAAAACTATATAATTCTTAAAACATTCACCAACAAAGAGATAAAATCTTCTAAAATAAACATAACATAATTTAACCTCAATTTTATCTCATTACTTTCACTTTCCATCATAACATATAGCAACCCATAATTACCTCAAAAGTAAGGATCATATAAACCCAAATGGTTCTTTATAACTATGTCCACAAAAGAACAGATAACTCTTCCTTGAATAAAATTTTCATATATCAAACATCAGGGATACACATACTATAAAATGTCTTCTAATGTAACCCCATCAACAAAAGAGATTTAATACTCTTTATAATTTCACTATAACTCTAAAATACTTTATACGTTGACTTATTACTCATTCAACATACTTCATGATCCATTAACCATTCCTTTCCAACTTATTCTGAAATACTTCTTTCCTACAAATAAAATCTTGTATCATATCCTAAGATTCCAAAATAAGAAAACAAAAGTTATGAAATAATCCACACCATTGACTGGTCATTGTCAGTTTCTTCATCCTCAATCGGAATGGCATTAGGTATTGGTAAACAAATATTTGTACGATCCTGGTGATCCCATTCCCAAAACATCTTCCTAGGACATGTGTTTGCATAATGACCATGCACACAACATTTAAAACATTCAATTTATCCCTTAGAAAGAACTACTTTCCCTTTCCTCGAGTCAACTGGATGCTTCCTTTTTCCATGGTAGGTTCTTGATTTATTACCTTCATTTCCACATCTATAGCATATTTCTGTCCCTTTGAAACATTTTCCTAGGTGTTTCTTTCCACAACTTTGACACAAAGGTTTTTGAACACACTTACCTTTATGATTATTACCTGTAGTTCTGTAGGGATTTGTTTCTCGCATATATGATGCCTTATAGAAATCACCAAGGTTTAGGTGGTCAATCATGACTCCAGATAGTTGGTTGAGGATAAAAACAAGAGTTCTCATTATAGCTCCCATATCATTCAGTTGCTCGCTCAGAAAACTATCATAGTTTCCTTCACATCCACCAATACTTTGGTGCCTGCTAGATCCAGACATTTACTAAAACCAACAAGGTCAGTGTGAGCATATCCACAAAACCATCATGTACTAAAGAGAAAGATAAGCACTAAGATATACTTACTCATTCACTTTATCTACAACTAGGACTCTTTTTGAAATCCTAACCATTATGGTAATGTTCCTAATGCTTAGAGAATACCCTAACCTCTAAAGTTATCTAAACCGACCTCTGATACCAACTATAAGGCCCCGACCTTAAACCTTACTTAATATTGAATTAAATGAATAATTCACATTGAGGATCTTTTCAGGTTTAGAGTTTTAGAGAATTAGGACATAACTATTACATCTCAAAATATTACTAAGTTGTCACTTCTACTAAATTTCCATAAAATAAAAAACTATTAATAAGAAACATGTCTAGTTCCATGTTTTAGATAGCATGAATTTCTCTTGATCCCATCCTTGACCCTATTCAACATTAAGTCAAGTGAAAAACATTTAAAAAAACGTGGGGTGAGCATAAAAAGCTCAGTAAGGGATACACAAATAATGAAAACTGTTAGTTATTCAAAACAACAAGTAAACCATGTATACTTTATCAAAGTAATACCTTTCACCTTTAGGAAGTAGTAAAAACTCTTCAATGAATAAAAGATCATCACTTACCCTTTTGTAACCGAAATATTACCATAAAACCCATATAAATAACTCATAACATATAAAGGTAACTTGGGACATAAACATACTTAAATGTAATAACCATATAGTCGACTTCCACACATACATAAATAGAATAGCCATACGGCCGACTTCCATACACAATGCATTGGGGGTTATAACGTAACCACCCGTCCTAGTATTCACGGCACCACCCGTCATATGGTTTATCACGTAACCACCCATAAAATGTCCAAGTACCATTATAAAATCATAAGACATAAAACAATATAATGGAAAGAAAGCATTTACACACTTTGATCACAATATATCACATAAATATATTGACATAACAAATCCATTATAAAAACCCATATTCAATAACAAAATACATAAAATAGTATATGGTATTTATTTCATTTTAAAAAACATTACGGCTTGTTGAGGAAGCAAAAGACCAAGTAATACTCGCGGCAGCAGAAAAGGTCGTTGTCACAACGTACGATAAAAGAAACATTCCTTTTTGTCTTTTAGTAAAAAGTTTTGTAGAAAATTATTCCTTTTGTATAAAAGTAAAATTCAAAGGGGTTTATACACTGTATAAAAGAAATTTGTGTATAAAATGAAATATGCCTCAATGAAAGGAGATTTAGATGAAGTCCCTTACCTCGAGTCCGACTTGACTCGATCGTTCTTTAACGTCCTGAATAATAAACTTGAGTTAATTTCTACCTGATTAAGAAATTTTTTCAAGTTCATTATTCCGTTTATATCACTTATTTCCATGTTATAAACATAATGTGATCATTTAAGTTGATAATGTTTGTTTTGTCGATATTTGGTCCTTAAGTCGAAAGTGGACTTCTTACAATCACATATTGTTCGTGTGGTCAAAGGTTCATTACATCCAGAATGATATTCATGATTTGGATATCATATATATCCATAATATACATGTATTTATAATATTAGATAATCATTTAGAGGTAAGAAATGAAATGCACCGTTCATGGAGACGGTAAGCCGTACGTACGCATGAACGCTGCTTTCATTTCTATGTCATATTAATGGAATTAAAACTAAATGAGAGATATGTATATTTTAATTCCAGAATAATATTAATCATTTAGATGTAACATACATCATATATATCCTTTATATATATGTACTTATAATAGTACATTACATTTGGGGATAAGAAATGAAATGCATCGTTCATGGAGACGGTAAGCTGTACGTACGCATGAACGCTACTTTCATTTCTATCTCATACTTTAATGGAAAGAAATAATAATGATATAAAGTTATATTATAATTCCAGTATAAAATCATATATAATAACTTTAAATCCATCCTTTTTATGTCCCACATATGGCATTAGTGAATCAAATCACTTTGAGGGGGCGGTAATCCGCACTTCCTAATATGAAGATATCACATATATCCATAATGGAAGCCATAAAGGTATTCCATAAATGAAAAATACATAAGATTAATGAAAAAATAAAAATATTATATATCATATATAAATATAGTGACATCTTAATGTCCACCTTTGAAGGTGTTATATGAGTGTTGAACAATCATCGTTTCGGGAGGCAGAAATTCACCATCCATAGAAATGGTATGTTCTTTAACCATTAGATGAAGGTGTGTGTAAGTGTATCTCTAATAATTCCTATAAAAAAATACTAGTATATTTAATATACTGTAGTTTTTACAAAATAAATTATTAAAAAGAGTTTAGGGGGTTGGAGAAACAAAATAAAACAAAAGAACACAAGAGAAAACACTACCTTTGAAACGGTAAACTCTTTTTGATTTGAGCTCAAAGGCTTCCTTGGGAAGACTTATGCCCAATGTGAGGCTTCTAGGAGTAATATGGGGATGTGGAGAGACAAAATGGGCAGGGGTTGGCCGAGCCAAAGGCTTTGGAAGTGTGGGTAAGGAGGTAGAGGTGGGGGCCTTTTATAAGAGGAGAGGAGGGGCACTCTTGGAAAGTAAAAAAATGTTACTTTATTTTAGAATGATTTTCGGATTTTAATGGTCCCACGTTGATATTTTTAGAGGATAAGGTGATAAGGGTTCTAAATATAAACATCCAATAGGTTTTTTACAAGTTTAGGTCTTAGATTTTACATTATCTTTTCATTTTATTTAAATCGTTAAATAATGAGGTAATTACTACATCATCATGATTCATAAATAATTTAATTTATTTAATGTCTAAAAATTATAAAAAAATATCATGATGTAGGAAATATTTTTAGATTTCTAATGAGTATTTATAGTAAAAAATATGACTTGTATAACCCCATTTAAAAATTGTTTTATTAAAACAACTCATGTTTGTGACATTTTAATTTTAACTTTAAATAAGAAGATATTTATGTCATTTTCCTACCAAAGTGGCTCCATGGGGTCCCCAAGTTGACCCATGGATTGTATTGGTCGGACATGACACATCCAATGAGGGTAGGACATGTTTCTAGGTCATTTCATATTATTAAAACATTATTTTTACCTTAAACAACATTAATTACCTCTAATCGCGATTAAGAACATAAAAGTTACTATTCACCAAAAAATTATTTTAATCCCATTGTACCACATTTTACATCTTAATGACAACCGTGTATGTCACATTTTTGAAAGTCAAAACACAGAAGTGGTAAAGTTTCATTTAAACAAAAACTCAGTTTTTTAAGTACCACTTAGTGGTTTCACTATTCATCAAAAATTGAAGTTTTTCAGAAAAATACCAAAACTTCACCCTAAGATATATTTGATATTATGAATTCAAAAATTATTTCTATTTTACAAAATTTGAAACATATAAGTTACATTAATTAATTTAATAATTAATTCCTGCTGTCTGAGCAAATAGTGTGTTTTTATGAAACAATAAGTAGCAAAAGATTGACACTAGTTTAAGTCCAATTTCAAAGTGAAATTAATTCCAACGGCCAAAATTGGATTAAATGGTAAAAATATATTCTAATTTCACTTTAAAACCAATTCAAAAGATAATCTAATCATATAAATATATTATATTAAAAAGAGGTTTTGAATTAAAATACAACATTTTCCACTATTCATTAAAAAATGAACTTTATCGAAAAGATACCAAAAATTTACACAAAGTAAATTTTGATGTCTCGATTCTAAAGAATAATTTTATTTTGTCAAATATAACACATAAAATTGTCAAAAAGTGGATTTAAAAGTGGTTCGCCATCAAAAGGCGGTTAATCGACCTTTTAAAGAATATTACAATGTTTATGCTTAAAATTGGATTCAGTCGCATTTTTAATCCTCTAACATTTATTTTAAAAAGCAAAAATATTTGACAAACATTTATAATCATTTTGTAGTTAGTTCATTTCATTCCCCCCATTACAACGGCTAGGCGTTAACTACCATTTAAAATAATATTATTTTATTATTAGAGTGCAACGTAAGATTCCCAAGAAACTCGTTGTTGCGTATTGGGTACGCCATCGAGCATAACATCCCCTTTAAAGTAATATTAATATTTTATTCACAAATATGGATAAATGTGAAAATGTCATATTCTTTATTTACCTGGGGTGTTACAATTTGAAGGATCAATTCTCCATAAACTATTCATGATATATGAAATACAAATAAATAAATGATAATATCAAAATTAACATATATATCATGTAATATTTTTCTAATATCAAATTATTTTTAATAAAACCCCACAAAATTTAATATTAAGAACTTTTCTTACAAAATAAAATTATATAGAGACCATAATAATAATATTATTATTATTTTGAAATTTTTTCAAAACAAGTTATATATTTGTGACGCCATTTACATCATTATTTAACACATTCTCCATCACTATGTATACATTTTATAAACCAATACTCAAACTTAACTCTATTTTAAGACCAATTTTGTAATGAATGTATAAATAGTAGACCAAATATATTATGGTATTAATATGATACAATTTAAATCCATACATATTTTTTTAATTTTAGAGTATCAGGGAGTTAATACAAATAGTGGGTTAGATTTCAATGAAATGGACAGGTGGTAGAGAATATATCTTCTTTTTTTGGAAAAAAATCATCAGGTATCTGGTGTCCTTATAGTGAGTACCCATTAAATAAGACAGGGGAGGGGGAGGGGGACACCAAAAATTTAGTGTGCCTTCTATGGATTCTCAATGTTGTAACAAGTACACAATTCATCATGAATGGGTACTTTGTAGCTTCCTAGAATCTCTTTATTTTTATTAAAATTAATGTAAATTTTGTAAATATTTATAAAAACAAACCCACAACTATCACGTATTATAGGAGAACTATCATCCCTTATCCCTTGTTTAATATTCTTAAAATTGGTGATCATCTTTTCTTGTCTTGTACTACGGCCTCGGCTCTATGGAACTACATCTTTGAGCTTTTTAATTGTTCATGGTCCTTATCTGACCCGATTTTTTTACTTTTGAAGAAATGTACTAAATATGAATACTCTCAGAAAGTCAAAAATTTGTTTCTTGTGGTAGTGGCGGAACTACTACATGAAATCTGGTATGTAAGAAACGATCTTACAGTCTCAATGCAGGAAAAGCTCAAATTCTCATTGCAATACATGGAGATGCCTCAATTCAAAAAGATTGTTGCAGCAATTATATTGGAGACTTAGATATCCTCAGACGTATCTCTGTCCTAGGTATTTTCCCGAAGGCCAAACACCCCTTTGAAGTATTCTTTCAACCTCCGATGTCGGGTTGGATTAAAGTGAATGTCGACGGTGCCTCAAAAGGAAATCCTGGACCTGCCAACTGTGGGGCCATTTTTAGAGATTCTGCTAACCATTGCCAAGGTTGCTTCTACAGTGGGTGTGGGATTGCCTCATCCATTGAAGCAGAGATGCTGGGAGTCATCCATGCTGTTGATTTTTCTTTCCAAAGAGAATGGAAAAAACTGTGGATTGAAAGTGATTCTACCACCATTGTTCAAGCCATTTGGAACGGATTTATTCATCTCGCCTGGCCGCTCACTACGCGTTGGATGAATTTCCTGAATTCACTTCATGAGATTGACTACATTTCCACACATATCTTCCGTGAAGCGAATATTGTTGCTGATTCCCTTTCCAACAAAGGTGTCCACTAGAGCATGATTTGGCTCGATGCGCTACCAGCTGATTTACATCACATCTTTGAAAGAGATTGTAATAAAATCCCATCCTTTCGACTCATGTAAACTGTTGTTTCTTTATTTAATAAATGGTGCTTCGGTCTTTGACCGAGGCATTACCAAAAAAAATATTCCAAAATAGAAACTCCTAGATATTATATTTTTCTCTACCTTTATAATTTCTTCCACTTAATTTTGAATCAAAAAAATATATGTAACATGTGGGATCCTTTAACAATGAGGTCGGTGGTCCCTATGTTTTCACCTCATTTTATATGTGTTTTATATTTTTTGAGATATAAATGTGATTAAGGGGAATATTTCAGAAAAGAACCAATTTTGTTTCTTCACATGTGGAGCTTTTGAAAAGTCTTGTTTCATATAAGTAAAATCATTTAAGAAATATCTTTTTTGTAGTATCCTATGATGTATTTTTTTAATCAGAAAAAAATCAAGGAATGGATTCATAATATGGTATGAATTTATATCAAATGGGATGGGTGATTATATAGGTGTTGTAAAATTATTCTTTATAAGGATGAAAAGTATATGATATTAGATATAAGGCACAACATAAACATGTCACAGTGGTGTTGTTAATTTTATAGTAATTAATGGGTTTTATTTTATTCCAACTATGATACATGTATGATGTTATTATTGGTTAGTCTCAGTTTCAATAATTATTATGCATTAAATTAAGGACTAGTTGTAACTCCAACTCTTATTCATGTACTATATGTTAATAGGGAATAATTATTATCTCGGTTATCCCTAGTCATAAATGTTGAGTGTAATGCTAATATTATCAAATAATTGTTTCCTAGTTTAGTATAATTAAAATAATGAGTTTTTATAGTTAATAAGTTTATTTAAATTCAAAAATATTTAATTATTATTTATGCATTAGATATAATATGAACCAATTTTCTCGTTGATGACCGGGTTCAGTGTAATGCGGACTCTCATTAGGTATTCATCATTAGTTGGGTATAATTACACCAATTTTTACACTAATGATTGGTTTGGGTTTAATTCCATATATGATTATTTTTTTATCAGGGTTTCAGTGTAATTCCAACAATGGTTCACCATAATATTTGGTACAGGTTTAATTCTAACCAGGTTTTTGAATTTTTAGTGTTTTGGGTGTAATTTGAATACTTTATATGGTATATTTTTCAAGATCATTATAACATAATTCTTTTGGTTTATTAATTATATATTTTAAGTAGTTGTTATGAAGACATAATATTTATTTTTTTGATATGTTCACACTCAACAATAGTACATCCCAAAATAATTTTATATACACATTAGGTTACTAGTTTACCACTAGAGGATATTGTAGGAATTTATTATTTATAACATTTTTTATCATATAACATCACATATTATATAAGAAAAATATACGCATTTACACACACTGGGATACATTTATGGGAACCATTTTCTATAAAATAATATGTTTTATACTCGCACCCTATATATAAACCTTAGTTGGTGTGCATAATTTATGATTTGTGATGGAGGTAAAATATGTACCCCTATATTGGGGGATGATCATGTAGAATGGATGAAGTGGGATATGGGTTTATGTGATGAATCAAACTTAGTTTTTCTTTTTAGAAATTCGTTATTTTTTTTGTATATAATAGTATATGATATACCCATTTTTTGTTACTATTTTTGTACATACACTTGAATGATGTTACAATTGGTTTATGTGTTATTATATCTTTTTATGTTATGTTATAGTTCACCTATATATGTAATATCAATATTGTGTAGTTCTTTATGTGGATGGTGATGTATTATTTATCCTACAATATTTTTTTGTTATCAGTTAAAATATATTGTATCCCTATATCACTAATATACATAGTCTCTTATTTAATAGGCTTTATTGTGTAGGAATATATTTCAATGTTGACATGTAATATATTAAATAGATTGTTTTTTGATAGACGTATTAGTCCATTATGAACTCATAAAAGTATTTTTTTTTAATATTTAGTACTTTGTAGGTAGAGGTAGTAGTGGTTGGAACATCATATAAACATTATTATTAGGTGTAGTTAAAACATATATATAGAAATTTCATATTATTATTGATAATAATGTTCACTTTTGTTTTTAGTGGTTATAGTTTTTTATTTTTAAATAATGTGGTCTATAATTTTCTGATTTTTTTAATTTAGCCTATGGTGGTATGTAAATGTGTGTTGATCAATAATATTTCGAATAAATTATTCATATGATATTCACTGGCGGATGTGTTATTGTTATTCTGGTGTTGATAAATGGTTTAGTTGTTCATATTGTTAATAAAAATATAAATAGATTATTCTATATAAGTTATATTTTGATTCTTAATAAACTAAAACAATATATAATAGGTCTTTTTATACTCTTTCATCAAAATTGATTATGTAAATCATATGTGTCTTATGTATATAACCCTATGAGTGGGTTGGTGGAGATATATTATTCCCATGTTAGGCGCGAACAATGTATTGGTGGTTGTGTACAGAGTAGTAGGATGTGTAACCTTTTAAATTATTTTTTCATTTTTATATGTTTTCAAATCATTTTCCACATATATCATATTCCCATTATATAGTAGACTCAAACAAGGGTAGTTGGTCATGGGAATTCCATAGGTGATTATAAACCATTAATTCAGTTGGTCTATAATTATCAAATAGTGGTATGTGATAATCATATAATTTTAAAATTCATGTGTATGGAAGTTATTTACATTACATAAATACTATTATATGTTGGAAAATTTGTTCACGATATCTATGGATATATTTTATATGGGATCATGAGTGAAAATTTTATAGGTTATTATAATATAGGATATGGTTTAGGGACTATCTGTCATAGACTTGAGAGAAGGATACATGACTCATAGTTGTGAAAGCCATTGATGTTAGTAGGATTATAGGATATTTATCATTTTATATGGATATGGGTTATTATTTATGAGTATATCCTAATAGATAGTTATAGAGATATGATATATTTAGCATAGTGATTCCTTATAAATATAATGTTCTTATATATATAATCTCATGAGAATGATTTATGGGTGATGTGTTCTTGAGTTTTTATCAGGAGGATCATATTTCTAGGAATATTTCTTCGGTATAAGGATTGTTGGTTTTTGTTAATAATTATTTATGAGAAAATTAAAACATCAGGTATGAAATTTTTTTTGATGTGGTATATGGGATACCATTGATAAAACATATTATAAATGAGATCTTTTAGTAGAAATATAGTATGATTGTGTACCCATTCATGTGGATTAAGGTATTTTTATATGTGATTATCCATTAAAAATAGGTATTTTAGTATGTTTGAGGAACTATATATTTTTAGGATTAATAATTATATTTTATTAATAAGGAATTTTTTGGGTGTTCAATACTAATATAGAGTTATGAATATATTATGTTCTTGGAATATCATATTATATTTAATTTTCTCAAATATGATGATTTTTTATTACAATCTATCTTGGATGATCGTGTCAAGGGAGATAGAGACATATCCTAGTGGAGATGACATCGTAGGTGTTTGATTTTTTAACATATTATGATTTTTTTGTGAACAACAGTGTATTAATATTAGGGGATGGTCTTGTGTCTTAGGATATCTATGATTTTAAATACTTTTAATACTTGATATTAAAAGCATGATTTGGATCCCAAGTCCAAATGAATTGGCTGGATAAAATCCCATTCACATTTGAGTGATTGGGAACTCATAGAGTTGTATGTATTCTTAGTAGGTTTTATGTTTCAAGAAAAGTCTTGTGAATAGATTTATTCATTCGGTGATAGGTAGTTAGAGTCAATTCTGGGTTTTATTATACTATAATTTATATGATAGTATATATTATGTTTTGATAAAGACAATGATGTTTTATGTGTTTTTGAAACTCCATCAGCTTAGGTGACTAGTATACAATTATTATTCAAAATTTGAGTTTTTCTTCTTCTATATATCATCTTTAAATTGTGATGACATCATACTTTATTTATTCATTGAGAAATTATTTTAAAATATAACATGGTTGTGTATTACATACGATATAGTTGACACTAACTCAACATTAGTAAAGATGTATTTGGATATAAATGAATATGATTACATACCACATGAGGAGTCCAAGATCATTAGATTGCCTTGGATAAATCATGAAAGGAATAACAAGAACATAGTTGTGGGAGTTAGAAATAGTTAACCCATTTAAACCAAAATAATGTGATATTTAGAGTTTTTATAGTGTTTAATGATTGGGATTATACATCATCAATTTTACCATTGTCCAAAGTGTCATGTTTGCGTAAATATGGGTTACTTTTAGAGATTGTTTTGGAATATTAATATAGGTTCACAACATCATTAACATTGGTGTTTTTAAATAGTGATGGGTATTTGATAATTTATTTTTTTAAAATATTTTTAATATTCAGTAAAATTATATTTATTCATAACATACTATATGTCATTCCATTTTAATTTTAATGACACATTAATTATCAATTAATCATTAAAATAAATATTTAGTGGTCAATTGTTCTATTTTTTCTACACGTTTCAGTACAGTAAATCTAGCACTGGAACACTTTTCATGGTTTTATAATTTAATTAATCATAAAAATGTAATAAATATATTATATATTCTCTAAATACACATTAATAACCAATGATGTATGTAAATGATGAAAAATTATATTCATCTCTCCTTATAGGTTATAATCCACACATATACAAAGGAATTGTTTTTATTTTCAAATGTATGAAAATCAATATAGGTGAATTATAATTTAACATTCATGAATAATAAATATGTTAAAAGTATCATATTTATTTAATAATTCAAACTATATGACCATCCATGGGAAGTGGTAATGAAAATGTTTATACATGGATTCAACAAAGTGATAGTCGTCATGTATTCATGAGTGTGGCTCTAAAATTTTCCATTAGATGGAGAGAAAGAAAATAATGATTATTACATAAATTTAATAACATTTTATTATATTATAGATACATATTTCATCATATTACAATGGATATAATAGATTTATATGTGGTAGAAAAAGAAGAAGAAGTCATGTAATAACACGATTATTATAGTTTCCTCTTTATCTTGCATTCCCCCATCAATTTTAAATTAACACATTATATTGTAGAATTTTCAATATAATAAAACCTCTAGGAAATGGTTAGTATAGTTTTATATTGATTTGGGTAGATCATGGATGAGTTATGGTGCTCAACGCATGTGAATAATTTAGTATGATATGTTCCCTTTCATAAGTTTGGCGAGAGGAACCGATCTAAATGAATTTAACATTAATATATTTTAAATACAATTTTATGGGATTGTGAAACAAAATAAAACCAAAATTTAAATTTTTTTATAGAAGATATTGGAAACCATGAAACAAATCAAATATAGATAATGTTTTGGGGACATTTGATGCATTTTCCCATAGTTTTACACTTTTTAACCATATTATCCATTAATACGATGACATCAAATTTACCACGGAAACTATTCATTATGAAAAAAAATAATTAAAAAACTAACATGTAGATTAAAAATTGAAACAATTTTATGAGATTTAGTTTCCATTTGTAGTGGAAAATACTTCTAATATCTCAACATAAAATGCTTGATACCAATAATTTGAAAAAAAATTATCTTCCACTACAAAAAATATTGTAGTATTATTTCATTCCTTATGATAACCATTATATGAATATAAATATATTTTATTGGATAAATTATCATTAATATTCATTAAAATAATTTATTAGTAGTGATTAGTGTAGTTAACAAAGATAAAAATATATTTTAAACAATAAAAATAATTCTATGAAATGTATCTCATTTTAGCATCAAATTATTTTATAATCATTTATTAATAATTTATAAGGAATTTATAATTTATTATTACCAATTGTATATATATAACAAATTCTATTCCACAGGTTTAACAGAAAAAAATTAAAAATTTATTTAATATTAAAATATTGGTAAATACAATAATATATGAATAGAAACTATTTTTGTTGGACAAATAATTGTAAAACTTATATTCCTTATCATTTCATAACTAATGCCATATTTTCCTCCATTTAATTTATTAATTATTAATTTAATGTTGAAAATATATTTATTTATATATTTCCTATGAGGTATTAAAATTATTCAAAATATACAATACAAAAAAATAGTTCAAAGGAATATCTTTATAGTTAAAGGGTTTTCATTCAATACATTTTAACCTTTGGAAAAATTTATTTATATAGCATACTTATTTTATGAATATAATTATTTATTTTATTTTATATTTTCATGATTTATTCTTCACATAAGTTCGATGTTGTGTGTCAAAAAATTTATCAATCACATAAAATTTATTAAAGATTATTATATTCTAAAATTGTGTGGTGTTAAATTCTACCATCATTAAAAGATTTTATTACATGAAATTAAAATATAGAAATTGCTACTGTTTAGGATACCTATGCCTCATTAAAAAAATTGGATCCAACATACCTTCTTAAAATATATTGTTTTACCATAAAACATTGACAAGATGTGTGTTCTTATACCATAATACATTATCTAGGAAATATTTAATCTACAGTAATAGTTTCAAATAATTCTAATATCAATTCAGATATAAATCCTCTTAGTTCAATGTATGTGAAGTATCTATTATTTTATTCCTCAAAAGTGATAAATGGAACATTTCATGTTCCATGGAGGGGTTTAGTGGAAGAACCACATGATTACCTACAGTTATGATATAATAAAGAATATCATAAATGGAAATACAAATGTGTAAAAACTTTCTCTTATATCAAAATATCATAAATTTATTCCAAGGAGTTATTTCTAGTAATTTCCTACCATCTATAGTGAAATTGATGTCTTACAAATTTTTATTATAATAAGTATATTTTCCAGTGTGATCTCCTTTGATGTGCTACATAATTGATGTAACATTATACATCATCTATATTCCTCTCTCTGATCATAATATCTTCTATTCTCTAACTTCATCCCAATATATGGTAAATCTATACATCATTCCACCAATATATTCTTAAATATCTATTTGAATGTCATGAAAAACACATTTTCTTTAGAAAATTTTACTATAGTAAGGTTTTTTAACACCCACCTATCACTGTTTTTTTTATTCTATTTTATTCTATCATACAATAGCGAACTTAATATTTTTTGAGAGTTATGCCTGAAATTTTTTAAATTATTAAAATTTTATTCTCTTTCGTGGTTTGTAGGAATGCACTGATAGAGAACGTGGGGGGTCTTGGTAAAAGGAACCTTTCTTGATAACATTTACTAAAAAAATCATAACTACGTATCACTTAGTTTAGATCAAATTGGGATATTATTAGAAAAAACAATGAAAGGTGTTATAGTTATTTGTAGTTCCATTTGGAATGGATAATTCATGGTTAGTCCAAACACGAGGAGTCTCTTGGGGAAACTATTCAATGATATTTTTTTAGTTACAGTTTCACGGTTTGTGCACTATTTACCAAACCATGAATCTTTAAAATGAATAATTCCATGATTTTTTAAATAGTTTATACACCTATAGTCCACTGCTCGGTTTTTAGGGTATATGGACCTCCTTCACTCCATCTATCTTGGATGTACCGAGAATACAAAGGGACATCCTTTTACTTCCTTTTATATTCATTTTTATCTCCTCCCTTGATTTGATGTGTTTTATCTCTAATAAACCAAAATTTATTTTTATTCCTTATTCAACTTACGTCCCTCTCCCTTTTATCTAGGATTGATTATCTCTCATGGACACTAGAATGATATTTTGATCATATCTAGAGAGCAAGATTCATTCTAATCAATTTTTTTGGTTGTTACATAATATTAAGGATGTCATTTTATTGACGTGTTTTCACCTTCAATTGAGGATCATTTCAAAATGTTCTTATAATGGTATGACTCAATTTTAGATAGTTTATTTTCCATGATTCCTGGGAATTATATGTAATTGAATTCTCGGTGATTTTCAAGATTTTTTTTGAACTACTAAATATGTATATAGTATTTTTTTGGGATTTGAAGATTCTGTAAATGGTTGAATAACATTCATAATCGTTAAAATTATATTTTATTAATTTTTAAATAGTTTCATTACTATCAAGTTCTTTTAATATTATTTTAATGATCTTTTTTATATATAATAATATGTTATATGGTGTTGGGCCTTATTTTGGTTTTAAAATTTGATAGAATTGTGTTGGTTTGTAAATCTATTCTTCTAAGGGGATTTTATGTGATTTTAAATTTAAAGGAAACATTTTAATATAGATCTCAATTTATTTATAAATATAAATTACATTTATGGATGTTCCCAATATGTTTTAATAGCATTTTTTCAACATTAAAGAATCCTTCTCTAATGTGTGTGAGACTTACTTAGTAACCATTATTTCCATTTCATGTGTTGTATTGAGACGCAATAGGGGATGTTTATATTGATATATTCCTTATGATGATTATTCATTTTTGTGGAAAATGGGATATCTCATGTGAGGGTGTGGGAGGTGTGCAGTGAGTTAAATTCAAATGCTTTATTTTTTATATGTGATTGTTGTTTCTCAAATCTATTTCATATATATAATTTTATATCCCAGGTTTAATTTTTTAGTTAGAAAGATGTGAAATACCTATTATTGATAGTACACTTACTATGGATTGTTTCTAGACTAAGAATATTTTGTCAGATGAAAAGGGGTATATACTTTCATTGTGGACCATGGTAGTTTTAAAATCTAGGAATGATTTATTCTCAAATTGTGAGAAAATAAATATGTAGATGTGGGATCGTTTTTTTGGATTAATTAATGTCACTATAGACGTTATGAATAATTGTACTTGAGTCCTATGTGTTTTTTCATCATGTGTAGATCATTTTTAGTATAATCAATAATTCTTATTATTCATTGTTTGAATATACTACCCTCAATTTCATTTCATAAAACTACATCATTGGTAGATTATTTGGATATTTATTATTGATATGTGGGTTTATATTATAATTTTTTCATTTGGTTATGTATTGGTATTACATTTAAATTTAATTTTTAAAAAATATTTAAAAAATATTTTTGTGACAATTTAATGATTTATTGTTTTAAAATAAGGGTATTTGAGAATATGTTTTGGGGAAAATTGGTACAGTTGTTATATTTTGGTTTCGTAATTAAATATCTTATTTTTGGATTAAACAATATTTTTAAAAGAAAACCCTTGATTTCTCTATTAGGCATAAAAGTATTATTTTGTGAAAAATGTGCCATGTTTGATCCCCCATGTTTTAGCCTCGTTCTAAATTTTTTTCACCCATATTTTTTATTTTTATTTTTTAATAAAATGGGAACTTTTATTATTGTATCTATGTCCTGATATTTATTTTTATCAAGGATTTATGAGAATATAAATTTTCAATTCCTAGATCAAAACATTATTAATGAAATTGTATTTTGAAATAAAATGACACAAACTCTTTTTTGAAATTCCACTAGGAATTTTTTACATATACTACCAGTATACAATTAGGTGATTACAATTATTATATTTTAATTTAGGTTTCTTATTTAGATTTCTATAGTAGTTATTCATTGGTTAGACTAATAATGGTTGGGTACGAGACATGGTGGCTGACCACAAGTCACATGGGGGAAATTATGGAAGGTAAGTATGTTTTTTTGTATTTTGTGTACATTTATATTAAAAAAAATTTCATTAGTCCCTTTTTAAGATTATTTTTCACTATACAGATGCATGATTTATGCTCAGATTATTATTTATTCCATGTACGGGAGGATGTTTTAGTTTTTCATTTTTGTGAGTTTATCTAAATATTTATTTCGTATATTTTTAATTTCTAAAACACTAGTTAAATAAAATAGAATATTTAAATCCTTAATTTTGTTCTAAATTGTATTTTATATAGTTTTATTTATTATTATAATATTAGATAACGTTTCAATAAAAGTGGAAATAATTTTAATCATATTAAACTCATTTTATTATATAGTTATATATAAATTTTAATTTATAAATTATTTAATTGTAATATTAAAAAATGAATTCCTTTTTTTTAAAAAAATATCATAATTATCTTAGAGTGAAATTTTATGGTTTTTCTAAAAATAATAATTTTACAGGGAATTGTGAAAACAAACAATTTTTTTGGAGAAATATAATTGATTCCCTATATACAAATAAATTTTTTGTGTCTTATGATAATATGGTAACTTAAGACTTATTTAATTTTAAATAAATAATTAATTTATTATGGCTAATTATTATACCAGATTTTGGCATAAATACCTTATTGTTCTTAAAAAACATTATTTTAGAAGTTTTTACTATTTGGTTTTATTAAAAAAATCATAAATTAATTACATCCAATTAGAGAAGATGAATCTTGAAAAATGGATTATATATTTTAAATTAAAATTTGACAATTGTTTATTGGAATCTTTTTTTATCATTATAAATAGTAAAAATAGTAAATATTGGAAGCATCAATATGGGTTCATCTGGTAATTAAGGATAAAAATAATATGATATAGTCTAAAAATAACCCAAAAACATTCCATCAATCTATTTTAAATGGTTTTTTAGACCATTCCCATTCATTATTATAATATTATATAATTGTTTAAATTGTTTTTTAAAGATATATCATACATTAGATCAAGTAAATATGAAGTCCAAAATGTAACTCTACTGCTTTTAATATCTATTAAATATTATAACCAGGATAAAGACAACATACATACTATTATAAATGATTATTTAAAATATAAATTCTTTTTTATCATTGGAAAATATTTATTAATTTTTATTAAATATTTATTCTAACTTATTATGCATTGTCGACATGGTTCTTTTACAAGGAGAAGAAAAATAATGAATTTTTTAAAAAACTCGAAATTTAATAACTTTATACTAAGTTATTCTTTAATATGAATTAATTATATATATTTATATATATAATATTATTTATTTTGATAATTTAATATATTTTAATTCAATATGAGTCATGTTTCTTTCTATGTAAACTTAATTGAATAGTTCCAAAAGGAAATTAATGATATTTTATAATAAGTTATTATTAACTATTTGATTTTAAATAATAAAAATATAATCTTCAGCCAATGAAATTGGATATAGTTTATAAAAAAATCCATTTTGGATCATTTTTAACTTATATAATTTTTTAACACTCCATTATGATAAAAAACCATGATCCTTGGGTATGTTTCTTCATGGTTGATGATGGGATAAAACAAAAAGATAAGTGTGAAAACAACTCCTAAAGATGTTGAAATATTATTTGATGTGAGGATTTTTACTGATCATCATATTATAATCTAATTATATCAGTTGGGATATATATTTCAATTATTATTATTTTATATTAATTTAATATATTTTTTATTTTCAAGTGTTCCCCTAAGCTCACTTATATAAGGGAACATCCTCTCCTATATTCTTCAATCATTTTGAGAACTCTGATCCATCAAATTTAAGACTATGTAAATCCCCAGAATCAATTCCTATTTTTATAGGTATTTTTTTATTATAAAACATTCCTTGTATGTTTTTTCTATAAATATAAATATTTTTTTTGAAGAAGATGTATAATTATTAACAAAGAATATCTAATATATTTATTCCATTACCTACCTATAATAATATTCCTCCATGATGAAACAATAACATAATTTTCATCATTATCCATATTTTCTAATATGTTACGTAACAACCTGTATTCACATCTTCTTCAATCAAATAGAGAACAAAAACATTGTTTATGTGTATGTGTGCACTACTACCTCCACAAAGCGATGTACATTATTTTCCATCACTGCCACTCATGGGAGGATATAATTATATATTTAATATATATATCTATTATATTCATGGAAAATTTGTAATTTTTTAAATGAAACATATCATCAATTTTTATACCTTTCCATTCACTGAAAAATGACAACATCATTCATAATCATGTGCGAATTTCAACCTCTACAAAGTGATGTGATTAATTTTTCATAAAGACATCCAAAGTTTCTATAAATAACTATATTTAAACAAATTATATGATATTTTCGATATAATTATCACTGTATAATATTAAAATAATAAATATTTTCTTTTAATCATTATCACTCAAAAAATGAATATTTTACTCACTTGTACATATAACCTACAATATCCATGATTTTAATGAATTTAACTTTCATAACCACGATTCATGGTTTCATATTGAAGAATAATTTATGAATAAAAATGATAATTATTTCTTAATTGTTATTTTGTGTTGATGAAATAATGAATAATTTGACTGTAATCAACCAACTGAATTCATTTTTTACACGAGAAACAAATGTCATCAAAACATTTGATGTGAACATAATTTATTATGTAATTGAATATAAGATGGAATTAAATAAGATAAAATTAATAATTAATTTGATAAATATTCATAATAAGGTAAATAATTAACATATGATGCTTATTCTGTAAGATAAATAATGTTTACGAAAATCCAGACTCAAGCTAAGGAATATTATTATTATTTTGATTTTTTTTATAGAATCCCATCCAAATCAAATTTTACAAATAAATAATCTTAAAAATATTTAATAATGTTTATATATATATAATATTTTTGTAATGAAATGTTTATGTCTCTTTGACATTCATTAAAATGTTTTCAAAATTATCTTTTTATATATCACATAGGGAATGTGTTGACTTTAGTTACAAAACGAAAAAGAAGGAAATTAATTAATGTATATGACATCAATAACTTTTATTGATTCGATAATGGTTATTTGATAATTGGATTCTAATAAATAATTCATTTTTTTAATAATTCAAAAATAATTTTTCCCTTTTTTTTGAATTTTAGCATTGAAAATGGGTTTTTAGAAGGGTGGTGTATATTAATATTCCAAAATGTTTTGAATATGGGTTATAAATAGTTTTAAATATATTTAGGATGAAAAAAAGGAAGATAAAAATATATTATCCTTGATATAGTAATTGGTTATTATTTATAATTAATAGGTGAGCCTGATAGAGCTTATTTGGTCGGCTGAGACTAATATAACTTATTCTATTGGGTTCCCTCAAAACAAAATATATAAACTGGTGATCCCAATATAGCTCTAAACTATTTTAAATTATTATATTGACTTGGATTATCCATGTATTTATTTGGGATATTGTATGGATTATTTTTGAGACTGGGCACTAAGATAGGGTGTTTTTAAGAGGTCTAGTTTGGTCGGAATAAATGTTTGAAATATATTAAATATTTTAAATATAATATTCACTATGTTTTCATGAAAAATTTGTGTAACATCTAAATGGGATATTGAATTATTAATATTAGGTCACCATTTATTTTAGAACATAGGCTTTACCCTAGGACTGACATAACATTGGTCGACTCAAGGTGTTTCTTAAAAATAAAAATCTGGTATAAAATGAAAAAAAAACAACTAACTAAATTATTTTGTTTTTACATTAATTATATGAACAAGCCTCTTTTATAACGAAGAGGTTATGGGAAATTCATTCATTTAGATGCTAAAACCTAGAGTTCAATAGGACCATCAGAGATTCATTGAACAAGATTTTGTTGGCAGATGATGATCAGATGAGAGATTAATGACTTATGTGAGATGAATTCATAAGATCATAAAAACCATCATGAAACATCTCCATTATTCATCAACAATAAATAGAAATTGAGGTAGGAGGATCTTTTTATTATGTTCTTTCCATATTCATAATTTCCATTATGAACACAAATCAATAGTCTAATGAATTGATTCGTGGATCATGTATTTTGTAGGATGGGTTATTTTTTCTTGATTATTTCATGATATTTTCATCATGATTATTTTGTCAATAAATTTTCATTATAATTTCAATGAATTAAGATTTATACAAACATGAACGAAGTTTTATTCCTCTTGATTTGACTTATGATTTTATTTGATGATTTTTACACTAATTTCAGGAATTCTACATTGGTTTCTGGTATAATGTCTATCATTGACTTTATCATTTCACTCTTTTTATAGCTGAAATGATATTATATTTAAAATATCTAATTGTCATGACATTTTGGTTGTACAATGATAGATGTGGTGGTGGATTGGATGATTTTCGATACCTGATATCGTGTTTTTATTTCTGTTCAATAATGAATGATTTACAAACATGTTTTTTAAATGGATTTGATGGCTAGAACATGTTGTTCATTGACAGAAATACTTGATTGACATGGTTCCTTTATTTTCCATCAAGACATGAAGCCAGGTCAACTGTTGAAGGGGTGTGAATGGGTTCTTGAACCATATTTGAGATTCTATAAATTTACGCACTAAACAACATATAACTCAATTCCCAATTCCTTGTGGGCCCCTCTTAGTTATGGATACGGTGTCATAATGAGATAAGTATCACAAGACATGTAACATTGTCATATGTTGTGTGAAATCTCCTTGATGTCGTAGAATGTACCTTAGAGAGTAAACCGATGAAATATAAAGTACAATTATATTGTCATTCCATACACCCCCACATGGGCACAACTTAGCCTAGTACATGGGTGACGTATAGGGATATCTGACCTATCCTTTACCATTTCATAGACATAGAAACCAATCATAGTTCATTCACACTAGAAAGACCCAGGGTCAAAGGGATATAGAATGTACTCCTACTACAAATCATCTACTCCTAAAAACAGATCATTGAGCCATTTTCCTCTGTATCATGGAAAACATTTGTTCGGTTGTGTTCCCTATATCTATTACATCAGAGTTATTATTGAATAACCTTCTATAAATAGAATAGAGATACCATCATTAGTACATCTTGAATACAGTTGTTGGAATCCTTCCATGAGGCATGGAGTGAGATCCCCTATTCATCTTTGTGACCTATGTAGAGTTCTTGGAATCGTTGTAACCAACACTACATAGGTACCAATGTTGTATTCAATAGTTTAATCTATATTTAGTTTTTAGTATACCCAATGGACTAGGGAGTAAACCTCATATATGTATCCTATCTCATAGGACCTTCAATATATACTTCAAATAGAGAGGCTTGATGAGAATTACCTTATGAATAGATGTCATCTGTACTATCTGAATCATGAGTTTGTTCTCCCAGATGAGTTCTTTCTAGATCCATTGAGCTAGAATTCAAAGACGGAATTAAAATTTTGAATTTTTTTAGAAAGTGTGTGTTTTTTGAGTGTATCTGGATATTATAGTTATATATTTTGGACATATAAATTTGTATAATTGGATATATTCTTTTTTTATACATTATGGTTTTAGGGTATCATACTAGGGTATTGTTATAATCACCCATGCACTAGATTTCCCAGAATGTGTCACATCTTAGGGAGAAAATATACTTTTTTACAAAGTCCTAGAAATACCAGGGAAAGATGGTTCTTCGTAATACCAAACCGACCGAGCTATGTTGTAGTGTTATCATGACTGTTTCGAACTCCTTATGGTGGGATTGTATTTGGACCTTTTTCTTCTATTTAGTTCATGTTGTACTTTGGTTGTGGGGATTATATGTACGAATGAATTTTTGTTAATTAGTTTTTACATTTTAGAATTGTATGGTCTTGGATATGTGTGTGTCTGTACAATCACATAGGTTAAGAACTCCAATGTTAGTGCTCTTCCTACTCTAAACTATTCTTTAGACCCTAACCAATTTGTGGTGGACATGGGTAGTCTTAGCATGGGAACATTTGGGTGGTATCTAAGGGGTATAATCTACCTTAGGACCATATTTCATTACATTGGTATGGGGAAACAATGTTTAGTGTTTCAAATTTATATTTTAGGGTAGAGACTCTAGTGGTGCTATAGTGGTCGGCATATCCTTACACCAGGACACTAGTAACCTAATTTTTAACTCTGTTGGTGAAAACAATTGTTGTAGGCGAAAATGACGCATGAATCATATAGAAATGGGTTTTGGTTTCAATGTACATCTTGAGTCATCTCTCAATATATACTCATTGATCATTTTACATATTTTCACATTCAAGATTCCTTAGTGATTTATGCCATCTAGGATTTAGGTTCAGCATCAAAATAATTATAACCTAAATGGTGATGAATCGATACATGGACCAGAACTATGTATATTTCTTCCAGGTGATGAAACAACTATAAAACCCCATGTAGAGTGGCACTTGATTCCCACTATACAAGTTCATGAGGTGGGAAGGATGAGGGAACATTACGTGTTTTAGTGATAGAGACCCCTTAGGTTATGTGGCCATCCTATCCCATATATTTCTATGTTCTGGATTGAGGTTCTGACCTATATTTTCAATTTTTTCATGCCACTAGTAGATCAGATGGGGATCTTAGAGTAGAATCGTTTCTATGTCTTAGTAAGGCGTTGGTGGGGGTTGCAGACTCAATATTATGATAAGGTGACTCTTCCATGGTAAAATATTGAGAGTCTATTTAGAGAGGTGTTATCTCTAGATACGCTGAGGTTTGTATATATACAAGAGCTTTAGAAGATTTATCAAGGAATAATGAAAGTGGTTGAGTATTAATCGAGGTTTACCAACCCCTCCAAGTAATAAATGTATATGGTCCAGGAATATATTTTCAGAACTCAGACATTCGAGCAAGGGATGCACAAAAATATCTTATCTATTGTTATACATCTATTAATCCCTACATATTCTAGGGTGCAAGAATGATCTTTAGTGGTGGAGATTTTCATGGTTGTGTAGATATTGTTAGTGGTTTCTAATAATGGAAAAGTAGAATAAAATACATTTAACATAGGGATAACATGTCAGACTCAGGGACCTCGGTATGGAAAAAGTTTCAGTACGAGGTCCTAGGATGTATGATTTGTGGTTCAGGCATCACACGGTGGGTCCAGTCTTCTTAAAGAAAGTCAGTTCTACTCAATTAACGATAAGGGATATCTTGTACGAGAAAGTATGAGTCATTGAATTTAAGAAAGGGAGAACACGGACTGGACACCATGGTAGAGGAAGTGACAGGATAATACATGTTTGTAGGGTGGCATATGTGGAAGAAGATCTAGGATAGAATCATGGCAGTTAAGCACTTTGAAATTTTTCCAAGACCACCCCCAGTTGGTCCATGCTAGGCTCAATGAACTAAAGGACATAGACGGGGACAAATACAAGATATCGAAGCTTATGACTCATAGGATCTATGAATGGTTTTTTGTATGATCTGTGTATTTTATAACATTATATGAATTATGGATAGGCATGGTTTCTATTCATCCATTTCTTCCCACATATCTTGTTCGATGCATAGATTTTCTGGTACAGCCATTGGCTCGACCCTTCGGCTTGGAGACTCTTACTAATTATGAATCGATGGTCACAAACTTGTGCATATAGTGTGACCTATATCATGAAGGTGAGAGTTTATATTGTGATCACTTTGTTGAATTGATGAGGCCTTATTATTTCATCTTATGTATAGAATGGTAATCCACGGTTCATGCCCCTGTTGACTATTTATGGTGGAGGATGTGGTGTGGCCATAGTGATAGAACTAGGTTCTTCATTTTAATTGAAAAGGAAAGTCATTTAGCATAGTATGGACTCATTCATAAGAGGGTATAGCTGATTAATCACTATTTGGATAGCATAACCCTTGGTGTAGTGGATGTTATGATTTTATAGTATCTAGCAGTGGTGGTTGAGTATGTGGACATATTCCCTGAGGATGTCCATAGATTACCACCCCACTAGGATACCGACTTCAGCATTGATATTTACCCTATTATTAAATTGATATATACACCGGTGAATTAGATGGCTCTCATAGATCTTCGTTAGATGAGGGTGCATTTAGAGGAATTGATGATGAATGATATTGATAGTAATGGGGTTTGACAATGGGGAGTGCTAGATTTTTTCACCAAGAAAGAGGATCGGAGCTTGATATTATGTGTTTTCTACTGATGTTAAATCTAGTTTACTATGAAGAATAATTATCCATTAAAAAGGATTGATGACCTCTTTGATCAGTTGATACGGTCATGATTATTCTCGAATGATGACCTTAGGTAAGATTGTTATGAGTTACGAGTATGAGATGTGAATATACAAAAGATAGCAATCCGATGTCGATATAGTCACTATGAGTTCTTGGTGATGCCCTTGGGCATGAAGAATGACCAAGAAGTGCTCATGGGACTGATGAACTGAATATTTTTTCATTTATTTGACTGATTTTTTATAGTCTTCATCAAAGATATCCTTGTATAGTTGGTGACTAAGGAGGATTTTTAATGTCACTTAAGGATGATCCTAGACATACACAAAGAGAAAAATCATTATAGAAATATCTCGAAGTCTCAGTTATTGTTTTAGGTGGTCCTAATATCCATGGCATATTATCTCCCCTAATAGAGTGGTGGTGGACTACCCAAGGTTGATGTGGTGTTAGCTAAGGAGCCACCCAAGAGAGTGATTGAGGTTCAGAGGTTCCATGGGTTGGAAGGTTACTACAACAAATTCATCGTATATTTCTCCAAGATATCAGTGTCCAAGAATAGTTTGACACAATAGGGGAATAATTTATTGTGTATGGAAATGTGATAGTTTTATTTTTAGCGATTGATGTATAAATTGATGAGTGCTCCCATATTTATATTGGTAGATAAGTGAATCGAGTATGTAGTGTTTTTCAAAACACTAGAAATTGGGATTGGTTGGGTTTGATACAAAGACAAGAGGTTATTGCCTATGATTAATTCTAGTTAACACCAAATGATTAGAACCAGACATCCCACACTCATGAGATATCAGTGGTATCCTTCTCACTAAATATGTTGTGACACTACTTGATTGTCCAGTGGTTCATTATCTTTTGTGATAAAAATTGACATTAGTATATCTTCTCTTAAAGGTATATTATCTTGAGACAGTGGTGGTGTCTAGGGTCCCATTAGGATTATGACATAGAGATTTTAAATACTCATATAAAGTTGAACGTGGTACCATAAGATCTTAGTTGTAGATACTGTTCACTATTAGTAAATGGGTATTTAGAGTAGTTGTCCTCGTTAATATTATCATTTGTTGATGGATATGGACATACATATGTCTAGTTTATGGTTTTCACCCACCTCCTCTGGTAGCGAGTCGGGGAGGATTAGCTTGGGGGATCTGAATATGAGTCACTATGTACTGAGGTATCCACTGAACAAACTCCTAATTGATTTTATGAAGGTGTTGAGTATTTCCTTATTTTTTGAAGAATCATGATTATACCAATTATATTGTGAGAGTATGTTTCTAGATTGTTTTAGAAATCTTATATAGAAGTACATCATAGTGTGTAAAAGAAGTAAAATGAAATATAATGTATGTTTTGGTTTCTAGGGATGAAGAAGAGAGTTTCATAGTTTGTATCTCGATGCAATACTTGTTTGAAAGTGAATTATGAACACCATGTTCTCCAAGGATTATCTCTACCCATTGAGGTTCCATAATATAAGTGGGATGAGATATCCATTTACAACATGAATGAAATACCATGCATGTCCAGGGGACACAATTCTATTAGGGTGATCGTAGACCACCTCTCCATGTCAGCCCAATTAATATCTATTCATGAGAATAGTTAAGTAGAGATATTGGGATGCCTCTATATATAGGAGATAGTATGACTCTATGATGTTTCAAAGGAAATCATTTTTGAACATGATGATCACTTCCCATCCTTGTTGTGTATGGTATTAGATGAGAAATTAGGGACTTAGTTACGCTTGGGAAGATCATTTCACCCAAAAAATTATTTCCATACATAGAAAACCGTTTCGGTATTTGATGAAATTATATGTGCTTTCATGATGGAATTTGTCAATTGTTGGGAGTATCAGCTATTACTGGTGGAGATTAAGTACCACAACAATTACCATCCCACCATCGTTATGGAACCAGTCGAGGTTTTTTATGGGAGGCCATATAGGTCACCACACTGTTAGAATTAACCATGATACCCAACACTCAGATGGAATGATTTGGGGCGAGAAACTACCAAGAGGGTGAAGATCATCTCAGAATAGATAAAGACTTTATAGAGCGATCATATGTATTATGAAGATAGATGATGGAGACCTTTGGAGTTTGAGGAGGGATACCATGTGTTCTTCTATTTTTATTTCAATGTGGACTATAGTGATATCGATAGGGTGGTAGGATTTCTCCAAGATTCATTTCACCATTCCAAATACTATGTAGATTAGGTGAGGTGGTGTACCTCTTAGCTATATCTCCATAGTTGGACCGCATATATGATGTCTTCCACGTGTCACATCTAAAGAGGTATATTCATGACTCACCACACATTATGAACTTGGGAGAGTTGTAAATCAATGATGGAGATACTTTTCCAATGTATCTAGCTGAAATCAGGGATTGGGAGGAGAATAACTTTTATGGGAGACTCATTAATTTAGTGAGTGTTCAGTGGTAGAATGAGAATATTTGGGAGAGAAAATTGATATAAGAGGCCTAGGTTCATTCTTAGTTCCCACATCTCTTTATGTATCCCATGTTTTAGCTTCTTGGGACATAAATCCCCAATGTGGGAATAAAGTAATGACCCTTATTTTAAATGTATTATTATTGTCTATTATATGAATTACCATCGAGAATATTAGCTGAAACAATGAATGATTCTATGTCACAACATGATTAGAATAAATTTTTGAAATATATTAAATATATTAAATTGAACATACACACGGTTTTCCTAAAAAAATAGGGAAAACCTCTAAATCGGATCTTAGATCAGAAATATGAGAGAACCATTGAGTTTGGAATGTGGGTTAACCCCACGAATGACATAGAATTCGTCATCATAGGTCATTTGAAGAAGAGTCATCACAAGTGTAAATTGAATAAAATAAATAATTATTTTATTCTATTCTATTTTATTAACACAATGATATATCCTCTTTTATAAATAAGAGGTTATATGTAATTATTATATTTAGAATATAAAACCTAGTGATCTAGAGGAATGTTGGAGAGCATCGAATGATATTTCATTGTCGGATGTTGACCAGATCATAGATCGATGACCGGTGCAAGAAATATTTAGAGAATCTCAGCAACGATCATGGAACAACTCTATTCATTATCAGAGAAAATCAAATTTTGGGTAGTTTGTTTTTTGATTGGATTATTACCCCATTTTTAGTTTCAATTATGTAATCGAATCAATCGACTAACAGATTGATTTGAGGATCATGTGTATTGTGGGATGGGTTATTTGTTGGATTATTTAGAGATATTTTCTTTGTGATTATTTGATTATTCTATTGTCATTATAATTGAAATGAATTGACGTCAAAACAAAATTGATCAGGGTCATGTCCTGATTAATTTTCTTGTGTTTTTCACCCTCGATTTCCTCACTCGTGTTGGGTGTTCTTTGTTTCCCAGTGGTTTGACACCTATAAATAATACAAAACAAGATTGTAATATCATGGAATTTTATTTCCACTAGTAAAAAGTTGTGAAAATTGTACCCTTTATCATTGTTAAAACAAGTGCTAATAAAGGGAACCTCTTATCAAATTTTTTATACCACGGATAAATCACACCCTTTACCAGCACATTTTTTGAGCACTAATAAAAGGAAACCTTTATCAGCACAGTTTTTTAGTGCTAATATAGGGTGTCCATTATAAAAAATTTTCATTTTCCACTACTAAATGAAAACATTTATCAGTGATTTATTTTTAGCGCCCACAGATGAATCCTTTATCAGAACATTTTTTGTGCAGATATAAGTACGAATAAAAGGGAACAAAAAATAAATAAAAAATAAATACGATTTTATTATAATACTATTAATTTTTTTAATTAAATAACTATTTATAAAAATAAATAAATTTATTATACTATTATTAAATTATAAATAGTATATATTAGACATACATATATGTGTAAAATCAAAAGTTAACAAATAGAAACTAGATAAATAAAAATTAAAAATAATTAAATTGAGAATAATATTAATCATTTTATTAATTAAATAATAATGGATAATTTTAATAAATAGTATATACTATATATATATTAATGTATATAAATATGGGTTATATAATACAAAATATTATTTATGCATTACATTAAAAAGTATTTTTTGAATAATGGGTTATAATTATAAATTCATATGAATTAAAAACCATGGAAAATTACATTGGGTAGTGGACATAATTGAATGGTGTATTATTTTTCAATTTAACATAGATCGAACATAATATATTTAGTTCAAATATACAGAATTAAAGCATTTATATATATACACACACGCAACTAAATATTTTTTTTGGGAATTTAGTCATTTTATATTATTTATTACATATATATTTATATGATTTAATATTATCAATATGTATTCATCATTAAATTAATATATATAAATTCTTTAATGTTTTAATTTAATCAAACATATCCAATTTTTCAATGTTGTAATAATTTTTAATTAATCAATTTTACTCATTTAAAACATGAATGCACTTAAGATTAAATAGTCATTAAAAATGTTAAAAATAAATTTGTAAAAAAATGTTAATAAATAAATATATTTATAAATGTATATTTACTGTTTTTATACATTTATAATTATAACTAAATAAATAATATTTACTTAAAAATCATTTAAATAATTATAAATAAATAATTATAATAATAATATTAATTTATTTAAATAAGGAATATATTTACTATATTTATATAATTATATAAAAATATGTAATGATATAAATGTTATTTTAAAAAAATATTTATATATTTATAAATAAATAAATATATATATATTAAAATAATTATGATATTATTATTTTATAAAAATTATCATTATATGTATTATAATTATATATAATAACTATTCTTTTTTTAAATATTATAAGTATTTATTAGCGCAAAAACATTAGAACTGAAAAATATTATTTTTATCAGTGCTTATTAACATAGCACTACTAAAAGTTATATTTATCAAATATTTTGTGGAAGCACTGATAAAAGTGTCCCAGTCTATTTTAAGAGCTCTAACCATCGTGAACCAGTTCATGAGATCCGAAGCCATCTGTATAAGCAACCTTTGGCCGATGCTCCTCATTATCGAATTCAAGATGAAATCTAGGCTATAATAAAGGCTCCAACTATTCTAAGGCTTGAGTCTAGGGATTTAGCAATTCAAATTTTTAATCAAACCATGTCTTAAATGAAATACAGGTTTTGGGATATCACTAATTTCCCTTAGTTATCCACTAAACCCTCTCAAACTACATCTATGTATCCCAACATGTCTCATTGCACTATCCTATAAAAAACTACCTAAAAATCATTTTTTCTTGTAAATGGTGTCTAATCTTCTTGAAGAAGCCTATATAGTTTAGATTAAAACAATGTCGAAAATATTTTCACTTGTAATTGATATTGGAATATGGTTTGATCTCTATTCCATTTTATTTTTAGTTTTCATTATATAAACATCAATGAAAAATAAAAATTAATATAAGTGGACCTAATAATAGATTTCTTGGTAATATGCACATAGAATGAATGAATATATTATAATCCATATTTTCAGTAGGTTATAAATTGGAGTCTTGTTCAACTGTTTGGCTTGTCATTACACATGATATTAATTGTTTCATCTCCTAGTTTCATCTTACTGATATGTTTCACAAAAATATTAGTGAGTGTGAGTGAGTTTTTCTAGTGAGTTTTTCTTCCTAAAAGATGAAGAAGAAAGATTCTGCAATCAAGTAATGGAGATTATCCTTTTTATTTTTATGTTCGGATTTTAATAGTAAGGAAATTTATTTTTATTCTATTTATTTATTATGAAGATGACATTTCTTAATATTTGTAATCATTGAATTAGATTAATTTTTTATTTATTTTTAAAATATTTATTTTTTATAAGGGAATTTATTTTGATATGTCAGTTTTTTCTATGATTTTTTCTTATAAAATATAAATTTTATTTAAATTATAATAATTATCTTTGATTAGTTTCTAATTATTTTTACATTATTACTAGTGATTTATTTGGAATTATATAAAGACTTATATTTTTCATCAAAAATTCAAATATAATGTAAATATATGTATATTATGTAGATATAAGTATATAAAATTATTAACAAGTTATTAAAATTTTTAAGTCATGTTTTTTATTCATTAATGTATTTATATTTTTAAAATATAATATAAAACAATAATAAAACATTTCTTGTTATTGTTAAGTGGATATTATTTCATCAAAATATATTCTTACATTTCATTAAGGAAAAGTTTTTATTTTATTCTTCTGCCATAAATAAATGTTATTATCATTTGATATTTATTATAGGTAGTAATTTTTTTTAAAAGGAAAATTATCCGATCTTGTGTTTATTGTGCATGTAAAATCATGAATGTTATTTGAAATATATGCTATGTCTTTCATGATAACTGATGAAATAAAAAGCATGTACTAGCTTTATTACTCATGTACAAGTATGTGTATTTAATGAATCATCCGTTTATTCCATAATCTTATTATGCATGCACTAGTTTTATAATTATTGTTGTTGTGAGGTAAAATAGGCTCCCAATACCAACATTCCTTTTCATATACCTCTTTTCAATCATCAAGTTTTAAAAAAATTCATCCATATAGTGGTTAGTGTTGTCATCGGTTTGTAATATTATATTGGAAATAACATGGGAACCTATTTTTCATATTTTTATTTAGAAACTAAATTTATATTATTTCTTTAATTCTCCAATATACCAAGTGAAATGTTTCACCAACATAGAAATATCTAATCACACCTCATATGATCCAAAAAAATTATTTCATTATGTTTTCTGAAATTATAAAACATTATCTCTTCAACATATATGAGTAATAACACCCTTTTATCATTCCCCTTCTTGATGTAGAGGGTGTGATCATCTCTACCTCACTAAAAAACATGCTTTTTCAGTTATTGATGCAACCTTAAATACTATGTCCTTAGTGATTTCATTATCTTATATAAATAATTTTAATTGGGACACCTTAATCTCATTTTCATTCAAAATAAAACCATATGGTTTCATGATATATACCCCACTCCCATGAACTCCATCGTCAAACATATATTTGACATCAATTTGGTATACTTTTAACTATATTTTTTCTAAAATAGTTAAAAAAATTAAAATCGTTTTCAACCAGGATATAAGAGAGTGACTTTATCATAAATATAAATTCATTTGAGCTAATATTTCCCCTTTCACACTATCCATTATTTATTTTGTTCCACTTTTCTATATTAAATTGGTTTATTACTGAAGACCCACTTGGTTATGATAACATTTCTATGATCCATTCTTGGAAGAATTTCCCATGTCACATTGTTCCTATTCAGATCATGATCATCGGGCATATATTTGTTCCAATTAATATCATTATCATGCTTATAACGAACTAACCTAGGTAACCCTCAACCCCAGCACCCGACTTGATCTGTCACATACTCGAAGGGGATTCTCGGTCTCTATGGGATGATGATAAGAACCCAGGAATCGAATGAAAAAATTGAGGGAATGATTTCTCTCAAAGCTGAAAAACCACATGGGATACATATATAGAGAAAGAACATATCAATGGAAGACTAAAAAATATATATATTCCATAACTGTAAAAAAAATCAAAAATAGAACAACAGAAATAGTAGATAGAAACTCCAAAAATGACAAGTCCAACTACAAGGGACTCAAAACCAAATAGCTACTTCAATGACGACATGGATGAACTCCAACCATCTTACCATTAGCTACCCATCCCATCTAACACAACCTCACATCCTCACTACTATGCCTTTCCTATCCCTGCACTGGAAGACAAATAAATTTCTACATACCACTGAATCAGTGCATAGAGTGTGAGAAAACATGATTTGTAGGATCCCACCCTGGTGTTCCATAACTTGTCTATATATATAACAAATCATGTATACTCATTTTTAAATAAAACATGGCATGATAAATATAAAATAAGTTTTATAGAAAACATGGTAAACATTCCCTTTTCGTAGTTAAAAATAGAAGTAGGTATATCATTTTCCAAAGCATATTTCCATATAATTTTTCACTAGCATCAACATGCATATCAAGGATAACTCAGAAAGCAATGAAGTATAAACCAGAATCATTTGTATGACAACACCAAGGAATACTATAGGTCTTGGAAGCAGACTACTCATACCAAAATAATCATGTTCCCAAAATTGATCCTAGAATAATGGGCATAGGAGGAAGAGGAATACCCCAAGAGTAAGCCCCCCAAAATGTTAATATCAGTCCCCTAGAACAATATGCCTATGAAATAATAGAAATAACCAAGACAAACCTCCTTGATAATCACAAAGCAATGGATTATGTCCTCAAGCTAATCCTTCCACCAAGGTACCAATGGTAACCCATATACTATTTTCCACAAAACCCATTTCAATGTCTTGAAAACCAATAATACCCATTTCAGAATAAATTTATCAAAAACCTGGGAAAAACCATTTGTCTTTCAAAACCATTTTTCAATAGAAAAAAATAATCATCCAAATTTATCTAATCAATTTATAATTACATTTTCAAATCAAAACAAGGAGGTTCAATATCATAGGCTAGAGATAGAACCGCCTACCTCAATGTTCATGTCACACACACGTGAAACAGAATCCAAAAAAATAACTAAACACAATAGCACCAACCGAGACCCTATGATCCAATACATGAAAATATTGATTCAAACATAAACATGAAATGTCGAATCAGAGAGGAAAAGCACATACCTCAAAGAAGGACACCCACCGAACCACAAACAATGAAGGGCAAGGAAATATGAAAGAAGATCTCAAAACAGATCTAGAAGAAGACAACAAGAAACATAAAAAATGTTTTTGTGGATCTGATAATGTAAGGCTAGGGTGTTATCACGATCAATCTCAAAGAATAATTGGAGAGAACACATACCTAGAGAGACGATTTGTAGAAACAATGATGAATTAGAGCCAATCATGTCGATCTAAAAGGTGAGATGCTTCTATAAAACTTGTGGGAAGAGTCTAGGGTTGAGATCCATGATATTTGGAGAGACAATGACTGATAAAAAATCCTAAATGCGTGACAATAAACTGGGTGCAGGCCAGTTCACGACGTGCACCCCTTGGTCATGATGTGAAGGCCATGTTGGATAAGTTATGCCAAAAAAAATTTGTATCAGGTTAAAAATATCCTACATAACCCGTATATGACTTGTAACCTAGGTACATGACATGTACCAGCTCCCACTGTAACCCCCACATCACGATTGGAATTCGTCCCCAAGTACATGACGTATACTTCTGGTACACGGTGTCTACTTCTGGTACACAGTGTGTACTTCTGGTACATGACCTGAAACCTATAGTATACCCTATAAAACACTTTTTTAAGGATTCACAATCAATATGGACTTAGAAAAGGTGGAAAACTATCCTGATCAAGGTAACGGGATGTTTCAAACTCCCTATTATAAGGACTTTACATCCCCAGTACGTCATGTGGTATATATATCCTCTAGAAAGAGATGAGTCCAGTGCTCCCACATCAATGACTCATGTTCCTAGGTATCATAACAATAAAATACTTGTTTCCATAAAACTATAACAAATGAAATAAATTTCCCATGAAAGCCATTAAATTGAGAGTCAACGTTATCAACTTGTTTCTCCAAAATAAAAGCATTTGGCTCTAACATAATTTCTTCCCAACTCAGAAAATTATTGGGGTCAGGGTAATACTTCTTAAGCTGAGATGTGTGGGAAACATCATGAATTTCTATCAACTAAGATTCCAATGATAACTGATAAGCTACATTCCCAAGCAGTTCATTAATCTCAAATGGTCCAAGTTATCTCAGATCTATATTTCCTTGTTTTCCAAGTTTTCGGTGACCCAACCAAGAAGACAGATTCAAGAAAACTCATTCACCAATGGAAAATAACAAAGGATGATTCCACTGAACTACATATGATTTCTATTAACATTTGGATGTAACCAAACATTTCCACACATCCTTAATTTTTTTTGATGTCTCCCAAACCAGACTTGGTCCAACCAAAGATACTCTACACACCTTGGCCCAAAAAAGAGGTTATCTTCATGGTTGACCATACAATACTTCCAAAAGAGACACTTTGATCGATGAATGGTAACTATTTCTTTTAAAAAAACTCAACCAGTCCTAGATACCTTTCCCATGATCCACCAAAGTCCAAGACATATGTATGAAGCATTTCTACTAGGAAGTGAATTACATACTCCATATGTCCATCAATATATGGATGGTAAGTTGTGCTCAACATGAACTGAGTCCACATTTCCCCTAGAAGACTCATATATTGATTCAATAAGGTTTTCCTTATGAATTTTCCATTCTTTTATGTTTGGGGGAGATTGTAGAGTCAATAAGGTTTCCTTATGACTTTACCATTCTTTCTTGTATTGAAAATCACAAACACCTTATCTCAATGAAAATATCTTTTTACCCTAGGTTTTACTTCTATAAGGAAAAATTTCCTTCCCCAAGGAAATTTATCCTTACCATATTTTCATTGTTCATATCATAATTTTTCCTAAGTGTAAAATTCGATTTGTAACCAAAACCTTGGAATCCTATAATCACACAGATATAAAGAATTCTGTTTTAGACTCTGAATTCTATATACGAATTCTGACTCCAAACTTTGTGAGTTCTGAATCTAAATACTAATTAATTCCGACTCAGAACATTGTGAGTTCTGACTCTGAATTCTAATGAATTCTGACTCCGAACATTTTCAATTCTGACTCCTAATTCTAATGAATTATGACTCCTGAATTTGTGACTTATGACTCCAAATTCTAATGAATTATGACTCCGAACTGTGTGAGTTCTCACTCTAAATTCACATGAACTCTAAATCTGAAAATTGTAAGTTCTGATTCCGAATTCCTATTCAGAATTTCCTTGAATTACAGACTCTGGAATTCTATAGAGTTCAGGCTCCAAATTATTTAGAAAATAGAATCCGAATATCCTTGTATTATATAATCCAAATTCATTTTTGGTTAGACTCGGAACTTTTATTTTCTTACATTCTGAATATTTGATTTTGGTTATGTTACCTTATTTTATCTTACATCTATTTTTGTTATAAAACAATGTCGTGCATTCAGTTACTAACTAAACATTGTTTGAGTGACACATGTACAGGTCCCTCTGAAATTCAAGGAAAAAAATGACCATTTGAGGAGGGAGATGACTATTGGAGTTGTGCCTATAAATAGGAGCTCATTTGAAAGAGCTCATAAAATGTTGATCAATATAGAGATTACATGTTGTTTAAGTGATTTCTAGAGAGATACATTCATGATTTGTGCATACAGAACTTCTCGTTCAGATTTTCTTTGTGTGACTCTGAATGTTGCTGAGTACATTCAAGGGATTCCGGGGATAGGAAGACAGAGTTTCCAACTACCTTGAAGTTGAGGGCTTGCGGGGATAACAAGACACACTCCGATCTTTCTATCGAGGGCTTACCCTGAAGTGGGTATGATAGACTTACTTGAAAGTATAAATCAAAGGACATTTATCCGAGGTTTTTGGATACCCTTTTTTTTGGGTTAAAATATTTACTACTTTTTACTATTCTTGTTACAAGTTTTCAGCTGCATTTTGTTTATTGAGGAAAGTATAACTATCTTATACTTCTTTATTCTTGTACTTTGATTTAGTAAGATTCTATACAATTTAAGGTATAATATTTATCTTTGTAAACTTTCATTAAGTTTCATTTTCCAGAACCATCATTCAAGATTAACTTTCTTGAAATCATATTTCCAGAATCTAGAAACTGTGTAGAACTAGAGGTTTTGTGAATTACCTTGTTTAACCTTGTTAAACATAACCACCATTAAAATTTCCAATGGAATTTTTTAAAGTGTACAATTAATCCCCCCTCTTGTATATTAGGAATCATTAGATACTTTATTCAATATCTATATTATTTCAATATTACATTTGTAATTATAGATTATATCATACTCACATACCATCTCAACAATTGGTATTAGATGAGGTCTCTGAAACAATTATACTCACATATAATTTTTCCTTGCTCATGTTTTTCATTGTTCTATTTTTTCAGCTATGAAAGATTACTTCATACTCTATAACAATTCAACAATTGGTATTAGAGGTTGGAAACATCATACTCTAAATCAATTCAACTTTTTGTTTCAAAGTTTTGTTCAATCTGAATTAATCTCATGATTAGATTCAGAAGAAAAATATTCTTCTTCATCTTTTCAGAATCAGTTTTCCAGATTCATCTTTTCATATTCATAAGTTCAGATTCATATTTTTCTTGGAAATACTATTGTTCTATATTTTTTTGTTGAGGAATATTTTCATTGTTTACGAACCTTTTCTATTAAGAAGTTTTTATGGAGAAATTTTCCTTAAGATGGAAGGTTTGAATATTAGTTCTATTGTCAACTTAAATCCAACAAGACCACCTATTTTTGATGGAAATATTTATGAATACTAGAGAGATCGTATGAAGACATTCATTATCAATACCGGATTTGATAATTTTTTATGCTTATTGGAGGTTATAAAAGTCCTGACAAGGAAGTGAGTACCTTTACCAATCACAAAAAGCATGAGTATCAACTGAATTATATGGTACGTAATAAGATTCTTTGTTTTATGACAAGAATTATCTATAGGAAAATATCATCTTTTGAAGTAGAAAATTTTATTTGGATGAAACATTAAGTTACACATTTTGGTACTTCAAAAGTTATAGAGACAACAAGAGCTATGTTGAGAGCTGAATACCATGGATTTATATTTCCTTATGGAAAACCTATAAGCAATGTTCAACAAAGGTTTATGACTATTGTGAATAGCTTAAAGTCTATGGGAGAAAAAGGTTTTGATGATGAGCCTCTTGTAGATAAGATCATAGACATCATGCCGAATGAATGGGAATCCAAGTGAACTGCTATTGTTGAGAATAGGAAAGTCACCCAGATTTCTCTTGAGGATCTTTTTGGAACTCCTCTTCAACATGAAACCAGAATGAAGATAGATGCTGATAACAAAAAGAAGAAGAATGGGAATGGTAGTTTTGCTTTTACAACTACTTCAAATCATATGAAAGCGAATAATCCTGAGAAAGTTACTAGATCCAAATCTAAGAAAATTGTTATTCAATCTGAATATAGTGGAAGTGAATCTTCAGAAAATGAGTTGGCCAGTTTTTCTCGAAGAATGAACAAGATTGTTTGATAGAAGAACATTCAATCCAGATAAAAGAAAAAGGAAAGGAAAGATAAGAATGATTTATAAGTTAGTTCTTATGAATGCAAGAGAGCTAGGCATATAAGGCCTGATTTTCCCAAGTTTAAAAGAAAGAAAAGAAAGGAAAAGAATTCTGAAAGAGACAAAAAAAGTACTACAAAGCTAAAGATAAGAAAGTCTTGAAAGCCAATGACACCTGCAGTGCCATTGGTGGTGACTCTTTAGATGAATCATCAGATTAAAAATCTTCTAGATAGAAGAATCATGGTCTAATATCTAGATTGCCTATTTAAAATCATTGTTTTATGGCTAAGGTACACAATGCTTTTTTAATGACCAATGTTTCCATAAATCAAAATTATAGTAATGTTAAATATTATGAATCTTTGGATGAAGAATCTTCTTCTGATTAGGATAATACTTTACCTACCTATGAAGAATTTTATAGGTTTCCCAAACTCCTTGAAATTGAGATTTCAAAACTCATGAGAAAACATTATAAGGTAAATTCTAGGAATACTATACTTACTAAGGAAATATCAGATATTTCTAAAGACATTGATAAGAAAAATCTTGATTTTGAAAGTATTTCAAAAAATCTCGAGGAAGTAAATTCTGACAAGAATAAACTTTCTAAGGATCTAGCAAACGTAATTTCTAAGAAAAATGTTTTCAAGCCTACCTCTAGTTTAAAATAAAATGTTTTATAAGATAAGAACTTGTTTATCAAACTGAAGTCCCAAATTTTTTTCTTTGAGGAAGTGTTTGTCAAACTTTACCTTAGGTTAGGAAAATTTTGATAAAATGTATTCTCAAATCCGACCTCTAAGAAATAGTTATGGTTTTGGTTATACTAGTTCTATATCAATTTTTAGCAACAATTATTTTGTTCCTAAAAGTGCTCCAATCTGCACTATGTGTTAGTGTGGTGGACACTGGGCAAAAAAAATTTCATTAAACAAATATTAATATTTAGGATTTCATAAAGCCAATTTTTCTATGAAAATGTGGGTTCCAAAAATTTTTCTTTATGAAATTTTCGGATCCAGAATGTTTGGATTCCGAAAGTCTAACTATTTTTTATTAAGAAAAATAGACAGTGTACCAACATCATTACTTTGTACATGGATAGTGTATGTTCCCGACATATGACTGGTAACAGAAACTGTTTTGAAAAGATTATCAAGATGAAAGGAGGAAAAGTAACATTCAGAGATAATGCTCAGGGAGAAATTATTGGTATATGTAACATCGTTATTCTTGGAAAAACTTTGATTTCAAATTTTTTATTTGTTAAGGGTATTAAGCACAACCTCATTAGCATAAGACAATTATGTGATGAAGGTTACCTTGTGAATTTTAGGAATGAAAATTTAATAGTACACAATTCCAAGGAAGATTTTATTCTTCCTGCCCGTAGGCAAGAGAATGTATACACACTAATCTTAAAAGACCTTCAGAGCCATGATCTACCTTAAATTAATGAAATAGAATATTATTCTTGGTTTTGGCATAGATGGTTAGAAAATTGTATCCTTATGAAACTATGTAATCTTTTTAATAAAGGTCTAGTTAAAAATCTATCAGAGATTAGATTCGATTCTTCAAAAGTTTGTGATCCTTGTCAAAATGGAAAGAAACATAAATCATGTTTCAAATAAGTCATTGAAGTATCAACTACTAATGCATTACAGTTGGTGCATATGGATCTTTTTGGAGCAACTCAAACTGGAAGCATTAGAGGCAAGTATTATGTATTTGTTTTAGTTGATGATTATGCTAGATTTATGTGGGTTTATTTTCTAGAAAAGAAGTCTGAAGCCATCTCATATTATAAAAGTTTTAGAGCTCTAGTTAAAAATGAGAAAAACATTCCATTTAAAACTATTCATAGTGATCATGGAGGAGAATTTCAAAAATCCGATTTTGAACCTTTTTGTAGTATAAAAGGCATTACTCAAAACACCTCATCACATAGAACTCCCCAAATGAATGGTGTTGTTGAAAGATGAAATTTAATTCTTCAAGAGATAACCATAACTATGTTGAGTGAGTATTCTATAGCCAAACATTTTTGGGCTGAAGATATATATATTGCTTGTTATACTATAAATCGAGTTTTAGTTAGAACTTTTTTTAATAAAACTCCTAATGAGTTATGGAATGGTATAAAACCAACACATTCCTACAACAAATTTTTTTGTTGAAAAGTATTCATTCTGAATACTAAAGGAAATCCTCATAAATTTGCACCAAAATATGATGAAGGAATTTTCTTAGGCTACTCCACAACTTCTAAGGCTTATAGAGTTTTCAATAAAAACACTTGTACTATTGAAGAGACAGTACATGTAAAATTTGATGAAACTGATCCTATTGTTTTTAATCAACCCCAACCTACATCTTCATATGTGCTCTCAAAAACTGATTAGCAACCTTTTTTAAAAGATCTTTCTGATAAGGAAAATGTCCAAGAAGATGTTTCTGAGGCATTTACCCCAGAATACTTTCTACCCTATGTCAATGAATATGGTTTACAAAACCCAAATCAGTTGTTTCTTAAGAATCATCCTAGTGATATCATCATTGGTGATGTAAATAAACCATTAAGTACTAGAATTTCTTTCAGAAATGAAGTAGAACATCTAGAATGTCATTCCCAATTAGAACTAAAAAGCACTGATGAATATTTAGGTGATAGTGATTGGATAAAATCTATTCAGGATGAACTAAATGAATTTGAAAGGAATAAAGTCTGGACCTTGGTTTAAAGACCTAAGGAAACATCTATTATTGGATTAAAATGGGTATTCAAGAAATAAGTGTGATGAAAATGGAATCATAGTAAGAAATAAATCTAGATTAGTTTCTAAAGGTTATAATCAACAATAGGGAATAAACTATGAAGAAATCTATGCTCGTGTAGCTAGACCTTAATCTATTCATACATTACATTCCTTTGCAGCATTCTTCACTTTCAAACTTTTTCAAATGGATGTGAAATGTGCTTTCCTTAACTGTTATGTTCAAGAAGAAGTTTTTGTTAAACAACCTCCTGGTTTTGAAGATAAAAAACATCTAGATCATGTTTTAGACACACCAAATCTTTTTATAGAAATAAGAAATCCCCTAGAGCTTGGTATGATAGACTTACAGGATTTTTGTTTCAAAATAATTATGTTAAGGGAAATACAGATCCACCCATTTTTATAAAGAAAGATAAGAAAAACGTTTTAATTGACCAAATTTATGTTGATGACATTAAATTTGATTCATCTCAACAATATTTAACTGATTCCATTGTGGATCTAATGAAATCTGAGTTTGAAATGAGTATGATGGATGAGTTAACATTTTTTCTTGTTTTTCAAATTTCTCAAAAACCAGAAGAAATCTATATATCACAACATAAGAATATTAAATATCTTATTAAAAAGTATGGATATAAAAATACTAAGAGTATATGTACTCCCATTGGTACCTCAAATACACTCTTGATCTTGATGAATCTGGGAAACCAGTAGATCAATCATCTTTTAGAGGTATGATAGGAAATTTACTTTACATGATAGCTTGTCATCCTGACTTATTGTTTTCAGTATGCTTATCTATAGGATATCAATACAATCCTAAGGAATCTCATTTAAAGGTAGTGAAAATAATTTTTATCTACTTAAAGGGAACCATGGATTTAGGACTCTTTTATAATTCTAGAAATGATTTTGTTTTGAAAAGTTTTTCTGAAGCTAACTTTGGTGGATGTAGAATGGATATAAAAATATATACGTAACATGTCATTTATTAGGATATTAATTAGTTTCTTGTTCTTGAAAGAAGCAACACTCAGTAGCACTTTCCACTGCTGAAGCTAAATATGTAGCTGTTGGAAGTTGTTATGCTCAAGTGTTCTGGATACAACACACAATCACAGACTATGTTATGATTTTTACCAAAACACAAATTTTTTGTGATAATACTAGTTCCATTTCCCTTAATAAAAACCTTTCACATCACTCTTATAAAAAACAAATAAATATTAGGCATCACTTTATTAGGGATCACACAAAAAAAGGAGATATTGTTCTTCAATTTATCAGAACGCAAGATCAACTTATTGATATTTTCACAAAATCTTAACCCTCCGATAGATTTGAATACATTAAACAGAAGATAGGAATGATAACCATAAGGTAATATTGTTTGTTAACTTTCTGTTTCACTAATCTCCTTACAGTAATAAACTCTTTTTCATAGGGGGAGAACATTTGCTTGTTATTTTTTAAAAAAGATTTAATGAAGCTTTCAAAATTTTTCGTAATGATGTTTTTAAAATTTTTTGTAATGAAGTTTTCATAAATTTTCATAATGATGTTTTTCATGTTTTTCATAATGATTTTTTTCATGTTTTTTGTAATTAAGTTTTTCTTGTTTTTCGTAATGAAGTTTTTCATGTTTTTTGTGATGAATTTTTAATGTTTTTTGTAATGAAGTTTTTCATACTTAAATTTTTTTTGTAATGGACATTTTATTAATGGAGATTATCGTAGTTTTTTTAATGTTATTCAAGTGGAATAGTATATATTACAAATAATCTTCCTAGTAATCTGAAAGGTATGATTTCTTTCTTATGTTTTCATAGTCATTATTTACTTACTGCTATTTTCTTTTGTGTTTTAAATTTCTCAGATTCTAGTTTCCTTAAATCCGTATGTTTTCCTTTAAAAACCTCAAAAGATTGGATCCTACAAAATATTCCCTACGACTATCATTTCAACCTTCAGATCTAATCAAAAGGACTTTTAGCTGCTAGATCGAGTTGGGAATATCAACATTCACCTCCAACACCTATATAATAGACCCCCAAAGGGTTTTCCCACATCGTTTTCAAGCCTCTGCCTGCCGAAGCTCTTCCCCCATTCAAAATCCTGTTCCAAACCTCTAAAACCTTTCTCAAATATGGATATCTGGTGAAAAGATTTCTCAAGAAATATCAACTGTCATGTCCATTTTAGAGTGGTGGATTTACAGAGAGAGTTCAGTGCATCCCAATATCTTTTCCAACTATTATTCTATAATCTCGAAAAATATCAAACTCAATTGATGGGAAAGCATTTTTATTTCAAAGCTAGGAGATCAAGACTTGGTATATCCAGATTTTCTTATTGAGTTCTACGAGTCATCCAGTTTCATTAAGGAATAAGGGAGAGATAAGTTTTCCTTCAAAAGTTATGGTAAGACCTATGCTCTATCTTATACAAAGGCTACTAGCTTGGTTGGAATTACATATTAATGTGAGGCTGAGTTCTATTGTCAAAAGTTGCCTGATGTTCAAGGAAGTTTTTTCAAGTTGAAATCTATGGAGTGTCTTGGACATTCAGATGTAAATACTCCAATGATTTCTCATTTCCCATCAAATAGTTTGATCCTTGAGTTGTGGGTTCCAGGTGTCATCGTACTGAGAAAAGGAGATAAGGACACCTTGAAGAAGAGTGAAATGTACATCTTAGAATATCTGGGGAATCTGAGGAAGATAAACTTGATGAAGCATATTCTCATTACAATAAAGAATATAAAAAATGGAAATTAGAAAGCTCAGATTATAATGTTCCCGGCCATCCTTTCCAATCTTATTGTTCGGTGTCTGGAGTCTTTCAAAATCCCATGCAGTTTCAAGCCGAGGAATTGAAAAGTCATATTGTTAAGTGATGATAGTTTGAAGAGAATGAATTTTGGTTTCCCTAAAGAATCCGTAGAATTCAATGACCTACCAGAGGAAAGAGATAAATCTATTCCGAAGGAACAAGAAGTTCCCGAACCATCGAAGAATGTAGGAAAGAAGAGGAAGTTGAAGGAAGTAGAAGGAGTAGAGAAAACCTCAAAAGCTAAAGAGACTTAATCCACAACTCCAAATCCCAAGAATAAGAAAGCTTATATGGATGACGTATTTTCCAAGTGGAGGAAAGATAAAATTAATCGAATGGAAGGAGAGCCAATGTTTTATTGAGACCCTGCTGAGGCCAAGTCTTTGAAAGAGAAAACATCCGATGAGCTTGAGAAGCAAGCCAAAGAAAAGGAGCAGAAGAAGAAAATGAATGAGGCTGATATTGTGCAATACCTTCTGAGGGATACTGAAACAACATCCGAGAACATCCAAATTCTAAAATATTTCTCAGTTGAACCCCTACCTGAGACTCCAGGGAAGAAGTACAGGACTCTGGAAAAAGCCCATGATAAGGTTGTTGAAGAGAAGAAAGCTATGGAAGAAGTGAAAGAAATAGAAATTAGTGCTGACATAGAATAACTCATACAACAAGTTGAAGACTTTCATGAGAAGGAATGTGCTTCCTAGAAATTCCCAATCCGGACTTCCCAAACTGAATAATCAAATCTTTTTACTCCCGAGGTTGATGAAAAAGCTGAAGAAGAAGTGAATAATATCTCTTAAGAAGAGATCTATAATCAATATTTCACTCACCCTGAAGATTCTAAGGAAGGAGCTAAGAAGGAGAAGATAGATAATGATAGATTCATTCAGTTGTTTGACAGTGAACATGAGTCTCTGGATGAAGAAGCTGTTCCGAGATCTGATAAAGGGAAACATGTGGCTGAGGATACACTTACTAAAGTTGTTTTTTAAGAAGAAGGAAGCTTGTGGATATTCGAAGATAAATCTTGTCGAGATAGAGAAAGAGTCCTCACTAAACAAACTCTCAGATTCGGAATCATCTACCCTATGAGAAGATTTTGTCATTCAATCTATGAAAAATCTTATTGATACCATTCTGATCATTCCAAGAATTGACTCAGGATGTCAGATGCTTCAACACAACATGAATCAAAAATCAGATTCATTTTCCATGGTGATGGACAAGTGTTTACAGATTGAGGCTGATTACAAGAACTTCCTTATCAACTAAAATGCCCACAAAAAAATCATCTAAGAAACTGGTGAGCTGGTCAAAGAAAATAGTTGAATATTTGAGAGAAATTTAGGAACTCCAACATGAAGTTAAGGTTTCTTTTGATACTGAAGATAGAAAAATAAAGGATCTAACAACTAGATTTGAGGAAAACCAAAACCTTGAGAAAAATACTCAAATTCAGGAGGTCAAGGATCTGAATGGGAAGTTTTACTCAGTTGCTCAAAGGTGGAAAAGAGAAAGGGATCTTTAGATTGAGATTGAAGTGAAGTTAGTCGAGAAAGATGAATTTTTGAAGGCTCAGGAAGTGGCTCTGAAGGCTCAGGAAGAAAAGGTCAAATCCTTAGAGAAGAAAAAAGAGGAAGACCATAAGGAGCTAAAAAATCTAAAAACCATTGTGAATAAATTGGTACCCAAGTTGAAGTAAGGAAATTAGATCTAATCTGATCTTTTTTTTGTGTTTTCTTTCCTTGTACAAATTCTTCCAATCTTCATGAAATTTTTTGGTTGCTTTTTTAGTTTGGTTGCTTTATACTAATATTTTAGGTACCACAATTTCTTTTCCATTTCCTCAAATTTATTTTTGAAAATCACAAAGAGTGAGAATGGAAAAATAATGCTAAGTAAAGAATATTTATCCCTAAGTAAGGGGGAGTTTATCTAAGGGGGATTTTTCATTACAGAGATTTCTGAACTCAAGATATTGAAAAATCTCATTTTATAAATCTAGAACATGATCCTTAGTGTTCCAAAGCCAAAGTGGGAGTTAGTCATATTCATCTTTGACAATGTTAAAAGGGAGATAAGTTTTATTTCAAAGTCTAGAAAAAAATATATAAGTCCTTATATTCTTTTTTCATAAGGATGTTTGTGCTTTCCAAAAAGGGAGAGATTATTGAGTCAATAAGTTTTTCTTATGAATTTTCCATTCCATCATGTTTGGGGGAGATTTTAAAGTCAATAAGGTTTCCTTATGACTTTACCTTTATTTATTTTTTTGAAAATCACAAACACTTTACCTCAAGGGAAATCTATTTCTACCCTGTGTTTTAATTCTATAAGGAAAAATTTCCTTCCCCAAGGAAATTAATCCTTACCATATTTTCATTGATCATATCATAATTTTTCCTAAGTGTAAAATTAGGTTAGTAACCAAAACCTTGGAATCCTATAATCACCTAGATATAAAGCATTCTGTTTTAGACTGTGAATTCTGAATACGAATTATGACTCCAAACTTTGTATGTTCTGACTCCGAATTCTAATGAATTCTGACTCTGAAATTTGTGAGTTATGACTCTGAATTCTAATGAAGTCTGACTCTGAACCTTTTGAGTTCTGACTCGAAATTCTAATAAATTCTGACTCTGAACTTTGTGAGTTATGACTCCAAATTCTAATGAATTCTAACTCCGAACTGTGTGAGTTTTGACTCTGAATTTTCATGAACTCTGACTTTTAACATTGTAAGTTCAGATTCTGAATTCCTATTCCGAATTTCCTTGAGATTCAGACTCCAAAATTCTATAGTGTTTAGGTTTCGAATTCCTTAGAAAACAGAATCCAAATATCCTAGTATTATAGAATTAAAATTCTTTTTTCCTTAGACTCTGAAATTTTAGTTGCTTACATTCCGAATATTGGATTTTGTTAATGTTACCATATTTTTTATACACTTGTTTTTGTTATAAAATGATGTCTTGTATTCAGTTAATAACTAACCATTATTTGAGTAACACGTGTATAGGTCCTTCCAAAATTCAAGGAATACCGTTGGAGGAGGGAGCTAACCATTGGAGCTATGCCTATAAATAGGATCTCATTTGAAAGAGCTCATTACAAGTTGATCAATCTAGAGATTACATGATGCTGAAGTGATTTCTAGAGAGAGAGACTTTCATTCTTTCTACGTACTGAACAACTCATTCAAATTTTCTTTGTGTGACTCTGAATGTTCTTGAGTACATTCGAGGGATTCTAGGGATAGGAAGACAGAGGTGTCGACTACCTTGATGTTGAGAGATTCCTTGCTGAGAAATAAAAAGTTTCTAACTACCTTGAAGTTGAGGGTTTTCAGGGATAGCATGACAGAATATGATCTTCATATCGAGGGATTACATTGGTTTGGGTAAGACAGAGTTTCTTGAAAGTATAAATCAAGGGACCTTTATCCAAGGTTGTTGAATACCCTTCTCTTTGGTTTAAAATTTTTACTACTTGTTACTTGTCTTGTTACATGTTTTACACTGAATTTTGTTTATTGAGGAAAGTATAACTATATTATACTTCCTTAATCTTGTACTCTGATTAAGTAAGATACTATATGCTTTAAGGTATAATATTTATCCTTGTAAAATTTCATTATGTTTCATTTTCCAGAACCATCTATCCGGATTAACTTTCTTGTAATCATATTTCCAGAATCTAGCACGTGTGTATAACTAGAGGTTTTGTGAATTCCCTTATTTAACCTTGTTAGACATAACCATCATTAAAAGTTCCAAAGTAATTTTTTAATGTGTACAATTCACCCCCTATTGTATATTGAGCATCAATAGATACTTTATACAGTATCTATATTATTTCGATCCTACATTTGGTATTATAGGGTATATCATACTCACATACCATTTCAACATCCTCTATAACCTTCATGAAAGCCTAGGACCCCTAACTAAAACAATGGAATAAGGAATCCCATGTATCCTTATGATCTCCAGCACATACAACTTGCACATATCTTGTTCTTTAGTTTTGTGTTTGATCAGAATGAAGTCAGAAGACTTATTCATCTGATCAACAACCACTCAGATATCATTTTCCACTTAGGGAATCAGTTACAACCCGAAAACAAAATTCATGGACACATCATCAATCTTCCAAACTGGCACTGGACGAGTGTGAAACATTCCATAAGGTTTCATGTGCTATTAATTTATCCGTTTGCAGGTGTAACAATGAGATACAAAATCTGTGGTGTCGCACTACATAACAGACCACCAGAACTATATTCTCATGTCTTAATACATCATCGTAGTGCTTTGATGAACAACCCATGAAGTGCTATGAAAATCAAACAATACTGAACTTCTCATAGATGCTGGGATTACAACTCACTTTCTAGAGGTAAGTATGCCATATGAAGAGAGAGACAAACCAGGAACTGTCTGCCCACTATAATGGATTTCTTGAATCTACTAAGACTCATCATCTTGTTGCTGAATTTGAAATATAGGATCAATGAGAGATTATGAAAACTGAATATTGGTCAGAACCATCCCAGAAACATCCTCCTGAGCATCCAAGTGAAATTGAGCAAAAATGCCCATAATATTTCAGTCTTATTTCGATTATAGTTGATCATGTGACCATACCATCCTTCTTAGAGAGTATGAACAAAATTCCCCTTCCCCTGGGTATAAGAGATGTGGATGTCAAACTACTGAAGGTATTCTACCCATCATCTTTTTTTGAGATGCAAGTATTTCTGGGAAGAGATATAGATCAGACACTTATGATTAGAGAAAACGGTGAAACTCTCCATAAAGAGATAGTGTCGCAAACATTTAAGTGAATACATCATAGTAGAATGTTCCTAATCATGAGGTGGTAGTTCTTATCATGTGGTCAGAGCTGACAAGATCCATAAGCTAAAACATGATCATCTTGTAATACTACGCATCACAAACCTGCATGAGATGCATCACAAAACCACACGAACCCGATATTGGGATCAGGTATGATCAGAATTTGTGCCAATATCAGAATTCATTTCATTTTTTCAAAGGATGACTAGCACATTTCATCCCTTGATAATATTTCCACTCTTTTTGTAAGATCAATCAAATATGACGTCATCTCAGATAATTCTTTGATGAACCATTGGTAGTATCAACAAGATTGAAAAATCTTCAAATTTGAATTATATTACAAGGTTTCTTCGATGATAAAATGGCTTTTAACTTCTCTAGATCAACTGAGAAGACATGATCATAAATTCTATGCCCCAATTATTTCACTTCTCGAACCTAGAAACTACATATTGAAAGATTTGCATACAGACAGTGATTTATCATAATCTCCTAAACGAAACTTAGATGGTGCTCATTCTCACGCTCTGACTATGAATAAACTAGAATATCATCCATGAACTCTACCACAAAAGTTTCAAGATATTGGTGAAATATCCAATTCATCAATTCCGTAAAAACTATAGAAGCATTAGTCAGACCAAAAGTCATCATATGTAATTCTTAAAGGCCATGCCTACTTCTGATGTCCATATTCGATATATCAGACTCCCAGACACTGAGCTAATGATAACACAGCTGAATATCGGTCATTGAAAACAAATTTTCTCCCTTCAACTGATAAAAAATCCTACACATGAGGAAAAGGATATTTTTTCTCAATTGTTACCCTATATTACATCTGATATTCCACACATAATCGAAGTGAACTATCATCTTTCTTGGAAAATAGCATATGGTATGCCCAAAGAGAAACACTGGGGTGAAATTTTTTTTTCTGTAATAGGTTTTCCAACTGAATCATGATCTCTTTCAACTCTGTTGGTTCCATACGAGAAAAAGCCATCGATATTGGATGTGTACATGGAACCAGGTCAATCATGAAATCTACCTCTCTCTATAGAGGAACACTATAGAAGTCATTTGGCAAATAGTTATAAAAAACTATAAAAATATAGGAATATCCTTAACAAAAAAAACACCATTATCCTCAAACAGAACAAAAACAAAAAAAACTCTTGAGCTCTAGATGGGATGGTACTGTACGACTAGAACTCGGGTCCCAAACTCCATGAAACATATGAGAGCTACCATCGATATTAAAAAACAAAAAAGTCAATGATAATAGTCAACATTAGCTTAATGAGTGTCAAGGAAACCCATATCGATGATAAAGTCAAAAAATCCCAAGAAAGGACAAGAAAATTCCAGACGAACTCCATGCCATTTGTTGTGAACAAACAAGAAGGCAACCTGAACCCCTGCTCTTTCATCTTACCCAGAGGTTTCACTAACACCATTGTAAATGTAATAAGTTCCATTGCAATTTAAATAATATAAAAAATTTGTAGATATGAACGATTGGGAGGCACCAATATCAAACAAGACTATATCCACTGAAGCTGCAATAGGAGCATACATATCAATCTTGCTGGACCTGCATCAACTTCCATTAGACACTCATCTATTGTGTGTATATTCTTCACACCTGAGGCATGTGGCTGGAGACATGTAGACATCGAAACTTTGGACAACACCATAGTAGAATTGGGGATGATGAACCTTGGCCATAATGAAGAGTATTTATATACTAATAAAATTGTTTTAATTGACCTACAAGTCCACAACTATTTCATGTCTTCACGTGCATAGGCCAAGAATGTTTGGTGTGACCCCCCTTACTGCACTAGTAGAAAGTCTGAGGCACACTTCCAACTGCAATGAACAGTGTGGAGGAGGCTCACTACTGAGACAAACCTCCACCACTTCGGTAACGGTCCTACCACTTCTTCTTCTTCCCATTAACCCCACTAAACCTGTCACTAGTTGGAAGAGAAGTGGCAGTAGCGCCGACCTTGCCGACTATGTCCATCTCTCCCATCATTGCTCTATCCAATGACTCTGCATAGGTATAATGATTCAACATGAACATTTGCGATATGAAGTCTAGTTGAAAACCATATAGGTACATCTACGACTTTAGCTGGTCATTTCATACCAGATCCGTAGAAAAACAGACAAGTTATGCAAACCGGTTGGTGTAGGCTTACACCGATTGTTCTCCCTTTTGCAAAGATAAGAACTCCATATATTTTTCAAACATCAGAGAATCTGGAAAAAACTGCTGAAAGAACAAGATTTTTAAACCCTTCCAATCCAAGACCACATGTCTGTCTTCTTAGACCATAGAGTCCGACCATCGCTTTCCAGAACCCTCTAGTATGAATTTTGAGCACCACTTTCAGGCAAATCTTCTACCTGATGAGGTTCATTCATCACATCAATGGATGGTGACTTCTCGCAAAAGAACTCCCATGATCAATCTCTTTCTCCTCCAACTTTTGGTTGCACTTCATCCACTATGTTATAAACTCATGGAACATACTTATCAGTAGCACGAACACCATGTACAATAGTATCGATAAGATTCGGATTTTTAGGTTGATTTCCTTGGGGAGTATCAGTTTCACAATCCTATGGATCTTTTAGAAGAATTCTCAGAGGTATTCTATTTCATACCGAAATATAAGAACGATCAGACATAGAACAAATCTCATTTGCAACTATAAAACCCTTAAGCATAAACTGAGATTTCAAAACAAAAAAACAACACTAGAGACACATACCCCAAATCTCAGGGTTAATTGAGACTCATTACGAAAAGAATTGTTTAGTAACACATTAAAAAATACCCCTCATGTCTCAACAATCATATCTCTAATCTAATAGAAATACCAAGAAAAGATTCTTGAGGACATACCTCATCTGATACCAAACTGAAATGAACCAACCCGGGTTGCCCTGAATCCCAGCACCTAACCTGTTCTTTCACATACCCGAAGGCCATTCCCGATTCTAATGGGTTGGCGATAAGCACCCAGGCATCGAACAAAAAGTCATAGGGAAAAATTTCTCTCAAAGCTGAATAACCTCAAGTCATAAATATATATAGAAAGAATGACACAATGTAACACTAACAAATAAATATTCCATAACTGTAAGAAACACAATAGAAACAGAACAAAAAAATAGTAGATAAAAAATCCAAAAAACAAGTCCAACTACAAGGGACTAAAAACCATACAGCTACTCCAATGAAGGAAAAGAAGAACTCCAACCATCTCATCATCAGTTACTTATCCTAGATGACACGAACCACACTGCCTCACTGGAGCGCCTTGCCTTTCCTTGTACTGGAAGACAAATAAAGGTCTATACACCACCAAACAAGTGCATATAATGTGAGCTAACGAGCTTAATAGGTTCCCAACTAGGTGTTCCATAATAACTATATGTTTAAAAAGTCATGTATTCACATTTTTTAATAAAACATAGCATGATAAATAGAAAATCACATTTATAGAAAATATAGTAAATATTCCCTTTTTTAGAGTTCGAAACAAACGTTGGTATATCATTTTCCAAATCATATATTCATATAATTTTTCCAAAGCATCAACATGCATATCATGTCCAAATTAGAAATCCAAGTAGTATAAACCAGAGGCACAGGTATCACGACACCAAGGAATATTATAGGTCTAGGAAAAAGACTACTTGTACCAAAATAATCATGTTTACAAAACTGATCATAGAACATCTAGCCTAGGAAGAAGAAGCATACCCCATTAGTAAACCTCTCAAAATGTCAATATTGGTCCCCTAGAATAATAGTCCTAGGAAACTAGGGAAATCTCCAAGACTAAACTCCTTGATAATATTAAATAAATGGATGATTCCCTCAAGCTAATCCTTTCACCAATGTACCCAAGGTAACTCATCTTCTCTTTTTCAAAAATCCCATTTCAATGTCTTGAAAACCATTTAAAACAATTTGACATTCAATTTATCAAAATCCAGGGAAAACCCACTTTTATTTGAAAACCACTTTTCAATACACAAAATAAATCATTCCAATTTATCAAATAAATTTATAAAGAAATTTCCAAAGAAAAACTGGTAGGTTCATTATCATAGGCTTGAGGCGGAACCACCTAAAACATTTTTTGGGTCATACACACCAGCAACGAAATAAAAAAATGAATGAAACCCAGCAACACCAATGGAGACCATAGGATCTAATCCATGATATGATTGATTCAAAAATAAACACAAAAGGTTGGTGGAAGAGAGAAAAGCCTCATACCTCAAAGAAGGATGCCTGCTGCACCATAACCAATGAAGGAAACAGATATCTAGAATGAGATCTCACAACAAATATAGATGAAGATAATAAGAAACTTATAACTTGGATCAGTAGATCTGATAACACACGGTTGGGGTGATATCAAGATCAATCTCAGGGAAGAATGAGAGACGACACTTACCTATAGAGATGAATCATGTCAACAATGATGAACTAGAGTCAACCAGATCAATCCAGAATGTGAGATGCATCTATAAAACGTCCAAGAAGATTATAGCATTGAAATCCATGATGTTTGAAGAGATAAGGACTAATCAAAACTCCAAAACATCTGACTTTAAACTGGGGGTGGGTCGAGTCACTATGTATACCCCTTTGTCATGACGTGAAGGCCATGTTGGATAAGTTACACCAGAGAACTCTTTGCCACAAGTTTAAAAACATCTATTTAACCCCTACACAATGTAAACCTCAGGTATACGACATGTACTATCTCTTGGCGTGACCCCAACATCACAACTTGAATCCATTCCCATATACATGGGTTGTACTTCAGGTACATGGTGTGTACTTCGGTTACACGACCTAACATGCAGTAAACCAAAAAAAATTGTTTTTATGGTCTATTAATCAAAGGGTACTTAAAAAGTTGTAATACTAACCTGATTACGATAACGGGATGTTAAAATTCCTCTCCAAATGATTTAGGATCTACTTGGAAGAAACTGACATTTTTGGTAGAGTCTTACTCTTTTGATTTTTCAAAAAAACTGTTCGATAATGAGTGATATTTTATTCATTGTTTTTAGGCTTGTTGGTATATCATGAAGTAGATAATATAACTTCATTTTCATCACCAAAAATGTATTATTTTGATTCTACCTCAGCCTTGTGTTCTCCAACATATTCTACTCAATTCATAATTAATTTCCCTTGATGTTTTATCAATAGTTTAATTTTTAACAATCTTTTAATTCTAATTAGTAAAAATACCTGTCAATTTTATCTTTCCATCATAACTAAATCTCATCCCACCCTTTTTAAGTAATTATTTAATTGTATCATTATATAATATGATCCATTTTTCACTACCACAAATGAATTTATACTTTAAACATTGTTTTCATTGTAAAATCATTATCCAAAGAATTAATAAATTATTTCATAATTATGTTTAATTTAAATCTATTTAGTATTATAAAGATAATAATTGTTTTATTATACAATTGATTTCATTTTTAAACATGGGTGGTTTGTTTGAGGCTTCTCATGCTTAGAAAGGATTGGAATTCAAGCCTGTAAAATAGACAATGACTATAAGGAAATGTGTCAAGAATGCAGACAACTATTAAGAAAAGTTGAATTCATATTTATAATTTAATTAATTTTTTGATCATATTATATAATATTTTTACGTAAATTTTCAAATAATTTTTATATAATACTTAATAATTTTTTTCACATATATTTTGGAAAGCCATATTTTTCTTTCAACTATCTACAATAAGACAAAAAATAGTTAAAAATATTCTTGCTACCAATGTCACACAGTTTTCCTTTTTCAATTTGTTATTTTGTTAAACTGAAGAAACTACATATTTATTTGATGTTATTAACTATAAACCCATTATCTTTATTCAAGGATAAAAGAGGAGGGGATCCTTATGTGCTTAATGTGGTGACTTCTTGTAATGTAATGTGCACATGAGATTCCTATTATTTTCTGACCATAAACAACAAGAAAGGATTTTTGGGATAAGAACTTAGAGTTAATATAAAATGTTGGAAGTTTGGAATAGTATGAAAATATAAATGTGGTAACATTTGTAGTTCAGATTTTTTTTGATAATTTTAAATGTGTTAGAATTGGTCACACCTCAATCTGACACATTGTGTGACCAATATGACTCCAAGCGCTTCTTTTTATTTAAAACTATCATTAATTTAATAAAAATTAAAACTGACATAATCAAAATTGAGAAAAAATATTATGAATGTATTGATACTTTAGAAAAATGATCCATTCGTTATTTTAGATGTGTAGGAATTAGACACACCTTAATTCGACACATGGTGTGGTTGTTATGACCCAATGTATCGGTTATCAGTGTAAAATCGATAATTTAGTTCAAAAACATTCACTCACTGAAGAGAGAGAAAAAACATTTAATTTTTAATAATTTTTTATATTTATTCATTAGACATTTCTGATGTGTTGGAATCAGTCTCACATAATTTTGATGAATCATGTGATCAGTATGAGTCAATGTGTCTGTTTCATATTTAAAATGATATTTGATTAAAAAAATTAAGTGACATACTCAAAATAGATAAAAACCATTTCTATTGTTTTTATACATTAGGAAAATGATCCATAAATTATTTTAAGGCTTTTGGAATAAACCACACCTCAATCGGATGCAAGGTGTGACCGGTATGACTACAAGTGTGACTTTTTATTTGAAGCTGACATAAATTTTAATAATAATGAAAAATGAACTACCCAAAACCAATAAAACACATTCATATTGTTTTTACATTATATAAATGATACATATGTCATTCTAGATTTGTAGGAATCATCCAAACCTCAAACTGATATGCAATGTTCCTGATATTACTCAATGTGTCCGTTATTAGTTTAAAATCGATAGTTCAGTTTGAAAAATGTCACTCACTAAAAATTGAGAAAACGAGTTTATATTTTCATGAAAATTTATAAAATCAATTTATAAGTCATTTTTGATGTGTAAGAATTAGTCTCACAATAATCATGATCACAATGTGGTTAGTATGAGTCAAAGTGAAAGTTTCTAGTTTAAATTTTCATTTTAATAAAAATGAAATGGGACGTACTAAAAACTAAAAAAACAAATTACAATTATTGTTATACTTTATGAAAATGGGTCATAATCCACTTGGGACGTGTATGAATTATTGTCACCTCAATTTAACACATGGTGTGACCGATATGACTCCAACTGAAATATTTCTTAAAAAATGGCCTCAATTTAAGTGAAAGATGAAACTAACCTACTAAAAACATAGAAAACATATTTTGATTGGTTTAATGCATTATTATAACAATAAAAAAAGGCTTCTTTGATATTTAGGAATCATCCTAACCTAAATCTGATACATGATGTCTCTAAAATGACTAAACGTGTTCGTTATCAATTTAAATTTGACATTTTAGATCAAAAAGTGTCACTCTGTGAATATTGAGAAAACACACTTGGATTGTCTTTATAATTTATGAAAATGATTAATATATAATTTTTTATATGTAGTAATTATTATTTGATCAAATTGACAAATTATGTGATTGATAAGTTTCAATGTGTCTGTTTCTATTTTAAAACGACCTTTCAGTAAAAAAGACATGCAATGAACTAAAAAATGATCAAACAAATTTAGAGTATTATTATAATTTAGGAAAATGATCAAGATGTAATTTGAGGAATATATTAATTAGATGTGCCTCGATATTCTTCATGGTGTGGTCAGTATGACTTTGTGTTCATATTTTCAATACATAAGTATCATTTTAGTTTAAAACACACATCACATCACCAAAACTGAGAAAACGATCCATGATTATATTCTCATCATTCTACCTCTTATTAATTAATTAATTTCCTTAAAATTTTTATCATATAATAATTTAATTAATTTTGAAAATGATAATTCTTGAAGATGAACTAGAAATGGCGTGATGTGCAAGAGTACACCACAACACAATCTCATACACAGAGTTCCTAGAATGAATCAATGAATAGTATAAAATTAAAACATTCTATTAATTTATTTTTATATTATTACTCACATAAGATTTATTTTTTTATATAGGTTATTTTTTCTTGATCAGGTGTTAGGCTCAAAAGACAAAGGAATACTATAGTTTTTTAATATTTTTAATAATTTTTTCCTATGTAATTATATAAACCAATGTTTAAAATGTTTATAATATAGGGTCTTTTCAAATATTTGTGTTGTATATTTTATTTCATTTAAAATATATATTTGTAATTGGTTTTCTGATTTCCTAGAATTTTTTTTGTTGTGGTGTGATGTTATATCACACTATAGTATACACCTTTATCAGCACCTTTTTATCCCTGATAAAAGACTACGTATTTTAATATCACTTTGGTAGTCAGTGCTTCTCAAGCACTGATAAAGTCCACATTACTGCTTTTAAATCCATATTGTAGTATTTTATCGGAGAATCAATATTTTATCTCTCGTTTCTTAGGCCAACAATCTGATATCATGAATTGGAAAGACATAACGGTGTTGTGATGTTAGAAGTGGAAGTAGATCAGATTGTTTTTGATACAAAATTTTTTGTTCTTTGTCACATAATTAATAACGATGACAAAATTATTTTTTAAATTGGTTTGATGGCTAGAACATTCTTTTCATCAAGTAAAATACTCTATCAACATGGTTCATTGGTTTTTTGATGAGGTGCACGACCAGATCAATAGATGTAGTTGTGGAAATAGATTTGTTGGCCAGATTTGAGATTCTTTAAAATTAAAATCCACATGGGGTATAAATCAAATTCACACACCATTTGGGCCCCTATCAGTGGATATTTGAATTTCAAATGAAGATAAGTATCCAACTGTGTGTGACCTCTACCCTATGTCCTGACATGTACCACAAAGAGTACATAGACACAAGATGGAGTACACAGTCACGGGAACATTATGTACTCCCACATGGACTTGGCTTATCTGGGTACACCAGCATAGTATATGAGAAGCTATAATGCCATGTACTGTTATAGATACATAAATCTGAGACATGTTTCATTCATTTAGGCACGAACCAGGGTTTAAGGGATACAACATGTACTCATACTACAGGTTTTTACTCCTAAAAAAAGGCTTCGAACCCTTATCCACTATATCTTGAGAACATTTCGATTGGGTATGTTCCCCATATCTATTCCTTGAGGGATATTATGGAATTACCTCCTATACATTGGATAGTATTCCCTTCAGGAGGACTTCTTGGGTAGGTTTTTTGGAATCCTTCCTTGATCCATGAAGTGAGACCCTCTATTAATCTTCATGTCCTCGCTGGAGTTGTCAGTATCATCATGACAAAAAATTCAAGGATTCAGATCCTCTACATAACAGGTTAATCCATATTGTGTTATTGGTATACCCAATGGCCTTGGAATTTATCAATATTAGTTTATTGTATCTATTTGGACCTTCCACATATAATTAAAATAAAGAGACCTGATGAGGACTTCCTCTTGGATGGATGTCATTAGTACTATCAGAAATAGGAGTGAGCTCTATAGCTTGAGTTCTTTATCAAACCATCAAGCTAGAATCCTAGGATAGAATTATAATTATTACTAATCTTTAGACATTGTGTCTTTGTTGAGTATATATAGATATTATTGATATATTTTATTTATACAAATACCTTTGTAGATCTGATTTTATTCTTTTTTGCATGCATTGTGGTTTTGGTGTGTCTTAATTTGTATTGTTATACTCACACATACATGGTATCATCCTGCATGTGTGATGTCTTCTATAGATGACCGAAATCTTAATAGAGTCCTTGGTGGACTAGGACCAGACAATGATTATTAATACCGAAAAAACTGAGGTGTGTTTCTATGGTTTCTTAATAACATTCCCAATTTTACTTTTAGGATGGGCATATTTCCAGACTATTAATGTAGGGATTGTATTTGGACTGATTTATATTTCTTTACTACTATTAGTAATCAGGCATTAGGATCTAGATATATGCATGTATTATTGTTCAATTGTTTTTATATTTCAAAATTATATGGTATTGTAGATTTTTGTGTGTGTTCAAGTACTTAGGATAAGGACTCCTATGTTAGTGATATGATTACACGACACTAGTTGACAGCCCTGGCCTATTGGAGGCAGTATTTGGGAGTCACGAAACGATGCACTTTGGTAAGGTTCATGTCCATTGTATCCATTTTTATCAATTGAATAAAGAAGGTAGTTATCTAGGGTTGATTATCTAATGGAAATATCTAGCATGTAGTTATTTTTGAAATATGATATGAGTATAATTATCTATGTTCGATTAAATGATATTTATTTTCTTTTTTATTGATTTTAATTTTTTATTTTATAAAACATTATATTTTTTATAATATAAATTTGATTTAGTTTATAAACATAAAGAATATACTGATAAAGGTAATGATTATATAGGTTTTCTTGTTTTTCAATGTTATAAACAATTTTCATAATATTATGTTCTTTAATGATATTTTTTAATCATCCCACCTTTTAAAATCATTCTAGTTTGGTTTAGATATGGTTTAGAATAAATATGAAGTATATATAACATCCATCAAAAATTTTCATGAAAATAAATCATGATTAATTATAATTTTTGTACTGTGGTAAAAGTTGACATAGAGTAGAAATTTCCACATTGTCTTTTATGAGTTTATATTGTAAGGGTTTTGACCTGATACTATAAAAGTACAAACCCGAAATATACATGAAAATGTTAAGAAATAAATTCTTAAAAAAATATCAATATTTTGTAATGTTTTAGGTATGGGTCTTAAAAAAATTTATTTGAAGAAATTTTTAGATAACTTTTGTTGTTAGGTTAATGTAAATAGTGTGTAGTTGATAAATAATAATATTAATTAAGTTGAATAAATATAACATTTAAATATAAAATTATTGACTCAACTAATATATATATATATATATTTATTTATTTATAATGTTTTTTCTCATAATAAATAGGGAAAATAATTATATAGTTATTGCGAGGATGTTGTCCTTTTAAATCAACAACCCAAAATAGTTGGAATTATAATTGTGATATTTGAATTACTGATAGATCAGATGAATGATTACAAAAATGATGGTGTAATCCATGTTGGTGTGAAACTGGATTTACTGTATATAAATATGTTGATAGTTGAGCTTTTTAATAAACATCACCCCCTAGATTTTGGTGGAACCACATATCTGGTGGTATTCAAAGGAAGGGTCAATGAACTAGGAATTATATTAAATGTCATTGGATGTATAGTTTTTTAAAATATAAAACATTAAATTCATATTTTTAAAGGTGATGTTGATCAAGGGTGTTTATTAGTTTAGAATACCACACAGAAACAAGATAATTACTCCACATAATGGGAAATAGTTTAGATTATTTTATTGAGAAATAATTCACTAAGATTATTTTAATTTGGATTGAGATATAATTCTTATTATTGGAACCCAAATATGAAGATTCTCAAATTTCATATGAATAAACTTTTACAAGAGGGGATAGGTATGGAAGGACAAGATATGGTTATGGAAGGACAAGATGTTTGTTATATTCTATTGGTGGTTGGTTATTGGACATGGTATATGGCCACATTTCAAATTGATATAGTTATGGAAGGACAAGATGTTTTGTTAGATCCTATAATTAATTTTTTTTGGTATATGTAGTTTCTTGTATTGTGTGCTACTTATAATTATTTCTATGTGCATATATTTTTTCCATTTAAAACTATTGAATGTTAATCATATTTTTTCATTTATATTTTATATTTTTCTATGGTATGTTTTTAAATGTTATAGATTACGATTTTTAGATTTTTTAGATGGAATATATTTTTCATTATAATTGAAAGGTTAAATAATTCTTATGGATTACATTCTTATACTCAATGTCATGGAAAAACCATGTACACCCCACCAAGGCCAGAAGTAAGTCAACTATGACACACCATTCCACATCAAATAGTATGGGGTTAGATACTAGTACCCAAAAGGAATGACAAAACAATTGGAGTCATTATCATAAACATAATTTAGTCCCAAAATCAAAAAATATTATAAGGAAACCATATCCCTGTCGGATATAAATTTCTACATGAAAATTAAAATAGATGTGTTTACCCCTCATACTATGGGGATGATAGAAAGACACCACATCTTACTATCCAAAATGAAAAGATGGTTCAACTGTACGCACAACCAACGCAGCCCAAGGTACTCCACCTAAGAAAATACCCAACCAAAAAAACCAAACTCAAAGGTCAGCCTACCTAAGAGGATAATAAGGGCAACCACCAATTATTCCCTCAACCACATTATTCAGACACTGTGAAAAAAACCTAGGGAATAGGTAAAAAGTACCTACTTAATTTTGACCTAAAAAGATAATCTAAATTGGTCTGAAATAGGGGAAACTCCTTATAGAGCCGTTAATACAGCCATAGTAAATTAGGCATGGTCCCCATAAAATGATGTTACACTAGATAATGAACCATATTTTACTAAATTAAATTTTCTAATATATATATGGTTACTAACTAGGACTTCCCTCACACCCTCGTTCGCTGAATAATGTCAAATTCCATTCCAAGCTCAATAAGGTTATCAGGGGACAATTACCCAGGGATCTTAAAACAACGAATGACATTTCATGCGTAATACCACCTAAATGATGAACATAAATAAAAAAACTGAAGGTAATTTGAACCTGTTAAATTTATAACAATATTAGTCCCAAAGATATAATTTTTTCCCAAGGATCTGAAGATAGACCACTTATAATAATCAATCCTATGTATATATAAACCGATAGGTAATGAACAAATTCTCCATGCACTCCTCTAACATCTTTGTACATGAACCATCCATGAAATTAAACTAAATTTACCACTGATACATGTAAAAATGATTCTATAATGAGATACCAATTGGGAATTGGAACATACAACCTTGATGTCTATGTAACAATCCCAAATAATGATTCATCATTGTCAAAATACCACCAATAAAAAATCCCAATATCATGACTATATTGAAAATACCACACCATGCTATGTGGATATACCATATTTTAATATAACAATCACTTTATATTAATGAATAACCCACTTTTCATGAGTGTATCTCTAATAAAACATCACATATCATCAAGGACCCACACCATTCATTCCATGGGCTGTCATCTCCATAAATTAAAGGGAATACTCAACACTTCTCCTAGATTTCATGCTTAAGGAAATTATCAAAGTCAAAATACCAAAAGACAACCAAAACTAAGAAAATACCATAAATTTACAATGTAGGAAACTAAAAAATAAATCTCTCTTATTCTACTCTATATCCTTTTATAACATCTTCAGAAGCAACATGAATGTGATAATAGGATTAGCCATAAAGGCCTCCATGCCAATAAAGAGAGTTTCCAATATTCAATATTCTAAATACAAGATTCATGTAGCAATAAAAACTCTAATTTGCATTGGTAGGATGATATTTCATTGACCTATCAAACTTCTATCTAAGACCCCCTAAAATTTTCTATAGTGATGATGGTACATCAGGAAAACCATGTTTTACATTCCTAAATATAGTCTCATTTTAGAGGAATACTCAAATACATTTTATAATGAAACATAAACCATAAACAAAATGTTTTAGTGAATTTGATAAATATATTTATAATCAACATATTTCGTTAGATATATTTAATAGATCAGACAAATTTATTATATCATCGTACCCATTTAGATATTTCTTACTTAATACCTTCATTTACATACTTTGGATAATGGAAAGATAATAAATGCTAAAAATAAGTCCACAATAGGTGTAAACATGGAATATATCAATATATAATCGTATAAAACATTAAAGATCATAATATGGATATGAGAGTATAATCATAACATAATAGGTTTATATAAAATTAGTAATATATCGTAAATATGGACTTTATGAATAATGCATTATAATTTAAAAATAGATGATTCATAAGAGTGAGGAATAATAATTAATCAATTTTGAAAAATTGGTACATATCATAATCTTTCGAAGATGTCAGAAGAATTTAAGAACAATCATAATAATTGAAAATCATATCATTTGTTAATGACCACTTCCAAGACCATCATTACACTCTAAAGAAATTATCATAATGGATTGGGTTAACTCCCTACATCCACTCATTATTAGAATGGGTTTAAACAACATCCTGGTTCATATTATCTCATGAGATCTCTATAATTACCCTATTAATTGGATGGATATGAAATTCTTTTCCCACTTTTAAAAAATGAAAACTATACAAATGTGTGTCAACAGATTATCTAAACAATCACTATTCCATCATACCACCACACATAGAATTAAAATGACTTAAACGACTTATTCGGTCATCAAGAAATAATAAAGCATGAAGATAAATAACATGTTTAGTATCATTATATCATCACATAAATGATTTTTAGTAAACATAACATTATGTTGACATGGATAAAAAATATCTTTAAAAGAACTTTTAAATCCTTTTAAAAAAATTATATCAATATACTTTTTTTGTGATAAATTATTAGAAATAAAATTCATACAGTATTGATAAAATATTTTCATTTGAAAAAAATGGAATCTTATAAAAGAAAATATAATTCAAATAATAGTCATGGAATTGGGAAAATATCATTTTTTCTGTAAATGATTGATGATATTCTTTGGAAAATTTTTAAAAAAATACATAAAACATGTTCATAAAAGAATTATAATATATATATATATAATAATTTACAATTTAATAAAAAATGGTTTAAAATGAATATAAATTATAATTTAATAATAAATAAGAATACATGAAACATTTCCATAAAAAATGGACTTCTAAGAAAATGATCATCGAAAAGAGTAAATAAGTTCAATCTTTCTCAAAAATATTTTCCCAGTCATTTTATATACACCATATTCAAGAATGAAAGGAAATATTAAACAACTTTAATAACAACATTATAATAAAATATTTTTTAAAGGATAAGCACAATATAATTTCACACACTATTAATTTAATTTAAGCAATTCCAAAACCAAATTTGATTATAAGGTAAACTCTTACCACTAGATTTGACATTATTCAGGCACATTCTTATTCAGATACATAATAAATTTAGATTTTTTTTAAAAATATAATATACCTTTATTCATAATTATATAAAAATATAACATTCAATTATAATTTACAATTACACATTTAATAATAATTCTTCATTAAAATCAACAGTTGAGTGACAACCGTTCTATTTTACATGATTGTTTTGGTTTGATGATTTTGGTCCATAATCCATGTTCATTTTTATTAATATACATAATATAAATATTAACCTAATTTCAATTTTAAAAACATAAATAATAATTCATATAATATGGTTATGAAAAATGAATTAAATCAGATCATGGAGATGGTAGTCTATACTTACGCACAACTAATGTTTTCAATTTTTATAAATGTAATTATTTAATATTATATAATAACATGTCATTAAAATTTACAAATAATATCTAATATATTGTATATATTCATTACATATATAATTATTACCTTCCTTTTATGGTAGATATGATAAATTAATCATATCAGTTTTTGGATGTGGTAGTCTACACGTACACATGAATGACCATCATTTATCATAGGATGAAATAGATAAATAAAATGGATATAAAATTAAACAAAATATATCAATATAGTAATAGTAGTTACAGAATCATGATATATATGGTTATATATGATTTATTTTAGTTTGATGATTAATAAAACTATAAAATTTAGTGGTAAAGACAATTACCTCTTCTTAGGGAATCCTCCTTTGGATTTCACCTTTATCCTTCAATGGTTTTACATCTAGGAAGATAATAATCTATTTTACATTGGTTTTAATGTTATATTTATATTTGGGAAGGGATTGGATGAACTAATGGGCTCATTGAGTGTGAATAATTGGTCAGTGTGGGTTCCTATTTATTATTGAGGTTGGTGTCACTCAAGTAAATATATAAAACATAAAATATATTAAAATAATTTCTTCTGAAATTAGAACCAAGTAAAAAAATTACAATATGAGATAAGTGTGTATTGAACCCCATATGAACAATATGATTTATAAAAAACCTTGTTATTTTAACTTTTAACTATTTATTTAACTCCTCATAAAACTTTCTAACCATTACAGTAGTAACAAAGTATTACATTGAATACTGTTAGTTATGATGAATAAAACAAGTTTACCCAATTAATAAATTTGGTTTTGTTCTCAATATAGAACGATTTTATAAAATCTAATTTCTAAATTTTATAGATTTTTTTAAAAAAATGAAAAATGAAAAAAATATAGCTTTTACAAGATTTTATTTTTAATCATAACACTGAATTTAATCAAATTATATTCTGAGTAAAAACCAATATATTAATGTTAAAGTATATGAATGAGTATATTATATTTTAATTTAATTAATATTATTCATAAATAGTGACTAATTTATTTTATTATGCTAAAAACATATAGCATGCATTAAAGTAATTTTTCCAAGAAAAATCTTGCTTTCCTTGAATTGATTTATTTTGATTTCAAACCAAGTAATAAGTTATTACTTATATATATAAATGTGTAAAAAATAATTAATAATATTTATAATACTCTAAATTATTATTTATATATAATATATATGACTTAAACATATCTAGTATGTAAAATATTCCAAAATAGATTTATAAGAATAGTTTGTATTTTTTTAAGGGAAGTAGATATTATTCTCAACAATTATATTTCATTTAAATAAATTATAAAGTGATTAAATTTATTATGTATAAGAATTATTCAAATAATTTCAGGGTTTCTTTCTACATAAGGTATTAAACACGTTAATTTATTAAGGAGAAACAGATTCTAACATCTCAGGTTGTTACATTATGCCCCCCTTAAAAGAATTTAACCCTCTAAATTATACCACTCCAATAATAAGAATTATTGATACCTATGTGTTATCCCATATTTGGTTTTCCACACTAATTCCAATATTTTTTTATTAATCCACTGAACCATAAGTAGGTGAATAGTCTTGTACACTATAATTTTATCCCTATGATAAATTATTTATATTGGTTACCCATTATAAGAAGGACCATACTTCAACAGTATCATATCTGAGTTCAATACATGTATATGATATGGTATTTAAATTTCAAAAAGTGATACAATGAAAACATCATAAATTAGGGAGACCAACGAAGGATGAACCAAGTGACACACTGTTATCCTGATGTTATCAATAATCTCATAGTGACCAATATATCTGGATCATACCTTTCCCTAATTTATAATTCTAATAAAATGAACCTGTGGAAATTTTCATTGAACCATTTATCAATTATATTGAAGTCCAAATCTGAATGCTTGTTATCAACATTAATTTAATTTTAACTCTAAGTTACTCTAATATGGTCCAAAATGACTCTATAATTTTTTTCCATTTCTTCTTCAATCATGGATCCCAAAAAATTTTGTTTCACAACTTCATCCCACCATTTTTTATTCATGAAATTATCTATATAAAAGTATTCATATGTATTCATCCAATTAATTGAGTGAATGCTATTTTTCCATGGAAATTAAATTATATGATGTTTTTGATACCCATATCCTATATTGTTTATAAGTTAATATATATATTTAAATAATTATGAATACTTATCTAAAACCTCAAGGTAAACATTGAATATTAGATGCATAGGATTGAGAGGGGTAATCCATACAAACCAACCACTTACTTAATGCATAACTTGGTGAGATGATCTATCATGAACCAAATTTGGTCTCCAACAAAACTGGCACCAAAATCAGCCCTCAATAAGGCCCGAAGAGTGTTTCCTATGCCCACGGGCTATCATATGTTCTCAGGTCTCATATATATTGGTTTGGGAAAGATTTACTCGAGTATAGATATGTAAAACATAAAAAACAATCAATAAACAGAATCTATAAATTCATACCAAACATGATTTAAAAAATATAAAATTAAATACATGAATTTCAACATAGAAGAAGATGTCAAAATACATTTAAATGTATCATAATATCATCCCCCAATGACTCTACATGGAAAGGGTTCATAACCCTTAAGCCGTATCCACAACACTACACCACGGAAGGGAACTAACAACCCAAATCGCCATCACCCATGGCCTTACCGTCACCTATGTCAAACATGATCAAGTCAACATACACCCAATCAGTGTAATTAGGTTGTGATAATAATACCCACATTATAACACAATCATATTCCATATATTATGCAATAAATGATAAAAATAATCACAGTTTTGATAAGCATGAAGTTGTGGAAGTAATTTCAAAATAATGAAACTTTTTAAGGTAAAACATTTTCAAAGGGAATTTTCCATGAGTGAAAAAATTTCAATAAAATAGGTAAGATACATTATTTTTTTAGTAAAAACCACAGTATTCTAGAGATAAATACAAAATATTCAATGAGCACTAATCTCGGGAACACCCCTAGGCACTTGTTAGTCTCAGACCTTATCTACCTCGTACCTCAGTGTAATGTAACCGAAGAAAAATCTATTCTCATGAATCATACACTAGTATGGAATATAACCACAACTTATTTACCCACAAAAATCATAAATATAGTTTTTTAGTGTTGTCTTTATTCATTTTTCTTAGTGAAACAGGAATAAAACCACTCTAGATCAGTATCTTACTAGTACAGATCTGCCCTCCTAGGAACTCGGGTTTCCCCCATTGTGCTCAAACCATTTTAACATGTTACCAAAAGGAATTATCACATAAATAAATCAGTTATAGTCATAAAAAATCCTAACATTAGAATAGAATTCTTTTCACCACATACATCACTCAATAAAACCATTAGAATTTAAAGAAAACAACTTCACAAAATTTAACAATATTTTCACAACAAAAATCCTTAAAAACAACACATTGAAAACTATGTACATACCCATATTCACCGAAACATAATTTTTCACCACCAATTTTTTTTATAAATCCATTAAATTAGTTATAAAACAACCCCAATTGGAATAACATAGAATAGACATGGAAAACATCCAAATTGACACAAAATTGGCATCTAAAATCATTTTCTTAACAAATGTCACCAAAACAAAATTTCACAGCAATGATAATGAAAGAATAGTGTGCTAAAAATAAAAATTAAGGAAATATAACTCATCTATATTTTCTTACACTTGGAATCACCTACCACAACTATCAAAACCCGTATATCTTTGTAAGAAACGTCAACCGCACCAATGCCACACCACAAGGGACATAGATCAATCCTAAAACCACAATAATAGACCAACAAAACCCCAAATAAAACACTATTTTATGATACCGAATTGTGTCAATTTATTAATTTCAAGAAAAAATGGAAGAACAATAAGAAATTGAAGAAACCTTAAGAAAATGCGAGGAAGAAGGAAGGAGACCCACTTATTTGAGGGATCTGGAAGAAATCGCCCCAAATATACTAGTAACTGAATTTAAAAATACGAAAAATTGAAATTTTGGTTTGAATAATGCTGATAAGTTCATGTGAGAACTAAAATGAGAGAATAGATTAAAAATTGAAAGAGTTATGAAGGAAACAAGCTACCTCTTCAAATCTGAATGATTCGAGAAATCCAATGAGGTTATTCCCTAATTCTTGATTCATATTAACTACAAAGATGGGGGAAAGAGAATAGTGGTGCACCTAGGGTTATTGGGATCGTTTGAGAGTCTGAATCACCAAAAAAATAATAAAAATGAAGAATATATTAAATAAACAATTGTTTTAAAAAAATTGGAAATGGGCCTCCAGGATGGCCCAATTCCTTAAATGAAAAACCATATCCACCATGATTATTGATTATTAATGGGTACAAATTCATATGGTGGTGTTAATATATCTAGGGAGGATATTTTGGAAGTTTAATGGGTTCCAAATTTTAAAAAATAAACATGTTATAAATGAAGAAAAAATTCATTTTTAAATCTGAAAATGGGATCACGGTTTGGCCCAATTCATGAAAACTCACCCTTTCCTCAAAAAATGCATGAGAAACCCTCAAAACCAATAAATAATGTAAATTAAATGAAATGTACCTTTAAAATAAGTCATAGAAGTTACAATTCTTTCCAGAATGAAATACTTTATGCCCCGAAAAGTCAACCTGATGTTGGATCATAAAACAAGAATTGGTACTTCCACTCCCATGTATCATGTGTATCATTCTGATGCTAACAATGAACATGGACCAGTTGATGAATTTACCCAAAGAACCTTTTCTTGGAAGTCCACTATTCTCATTGGCTGCTCAAGAATAGATACATCATGATCTATGTACATATCATCCCAATTCAGTACATGGGATAGATCGGGGTTGTATTTATTCAACTAGGAGACATGGAAGACGTCCTGGATGGATGTCAACTGATAAGGTAAGGATAAAATATATGACACCTTGAGAATATGCTCGTTGATATCAAAATTTATGACATGTCGCGGTGTCAGCTTCCCTTTCTTTCCAAATCGATAATGGGCCAGAAGAGGGCAAAATTTCAAGAATACCTTGTCACCCCCAGACAACTCTAGGTCATGACAACTCTGGTCAGCATATGATTTATGGGGACTCAAAGATATCAATAAACACTTACTGATAAACTTGACCATCTCAGACGTCTCCTGATCTAGAATCGACCTCAGTAGTGAGGTCTCACCTACCTCAGTCCAAAACAAGGGGGACCAACAAATACGACCATAGAGAACCTCCAAAGGATCCACTCGAATTGAGGATTGTTAACTTTTATTATAATAAAACTCAATCAATCCCAAATGGTTATCCCAGGACCCTCCAAAGTCCAGAACGTATGCACGAATCATGTGCTCCAAAATCTTATTCTCCCTCTCTCTCTGACTGTCCATTTGAGGATGGTATGTCGTTCTCATCTTGATCTAAGACTGTAAGGTCCTATAAAGGCCTTTCCAAAACCAAAAAAGTGAAATAGGGTTCTTTATACAAGAAAACTACTTATGACACACCATGGAAAATTACCACCTCCTAAAGATACAAATGACCCAACTCATATAATATAGATGTATCTTTGATCAGAATGAATTGGGATTATTTGGTCAGATGGTCAATCACCAACCAAATGTAATTATTACCATGAGGTGTACGAGGTAGGCCAACAATGAATTCCATGGAAAACTCATCCCACTTCCAGGTAGGAATGGGTAATGGTTGGAGAAAACCAGAGGGCCTATGGTGCTCCACTTTCACATGATGACATGTGTAGAATCTAGACACGAAGATTGCTATATCATGTCTCATACCTAGCCACCAGAACTACAAATGAAAATCATAATACTACTAGGTGGCACTAGAGATGGATATCTTAATGAGATTAGTGGCTATCCTATATCACCACCTTCGGTAGAGATAAAAACACTTTTGAACATCCCTTGAAGCACATGATTCCCTCAAAAGATGATGACCAATCAGAAGATGTCTCCCCATCATTGATAAAATGCTTCAACCACTGACAAACCTCGTAATTAGTCTTTTCCCACAGAATGAACTCCAAGGGAGAACGATTCAACTAAATTCTTTCCAAGAATGAAACTCCATTGTGCTCCTTAGTCTCCATGAGCATCTGATAAAAGAGACCCATCAAAGTCCTCTCATAACAGGACTTTCTCAAGGCTTGCACTAGTACTTTTCTACTCAAATAATCTTCCACCACATTATCCATTATCAAGGTATATATGATGTAATTGTTGATACTATTCAAGTACTCTATCAAATTGTGCTACCTCAGATTTAAGTCCTTCTACGAGAAGATATAGGCTAAGATTTTGTGATCAGAGTAGTCCAAAATCTTCTCCCCAAATAGGTAGTGACGCTAATTATTCAAATCATGCATCACAACTACTAACTCCAAGTTATGGGTCGGGTAATTATTTTCATGTCTTCAGAGTTGGTGAGATTCATATGCCACCACATGATCATACTGTATAAGAACACACCTGAGACCCATACCTGAAACATCAAAATACACCACATTCTCCTTTCTAGACTCTGGAAAAAATAGAATAGGGTAGGTAGTCAACTGCCTCTTTAGATTCTTGAAGGATGTCTGACATTATAGGGCTCATACAAACATCACCTCTTTATGGGTGAGCACCATCATAGGAGAAGAAAACTAAGAGAAATCCCAAACAAAACACTTTTAGTAACCATCAAGGATGAGGAAATTTCGGATCTCAAACACATTCTTTGGCTGATCCCATGACATAACCGCACTGATCTAATCAGGGTCCACTAAATTCCAATTCTCTACGATCACATACCCAAAAAATATCACTTCCCTGATCCAAAAAGTTAATTTGGACAGCTTTTCATAAAGGTGATGATATTGTAAGGTGCCTAGAACTATCCACAAGTGATGATCATGTTCCTTCTTGTATCCCGAATAAAATAGATTATCATCCACAAATACAAAGAAAAAATAACAATGATACTGATGGAACACCTTGTTCATGAGTACTATAAAGACCTCTGGAGCATTGTTCAATCCAAAGGGAATGAATAAGTACTCGTAGTGGTCGTACCTGCTTCAGAAGGCTATATTTGGGATTTCTGACTCTTCCAACATGATTTGATGATAGACCGAACACAAATCCACTTTAGAAAACCACCATGAACCCTTAAATTGATTTTAAAAGTCATATATTCGTTGAAAAGAATATTCATTATTGATTGTCACCTTATTCAGCTTTAGGTAGTAAATTCACAACTAGAGGGATCTATTAGCCTTTTCACAAACAACAAATGAGAATCCCAAGGAGAGATTCTCAGGAGAATGAAACATTTATATTCTAAATTTTCCAACAATATCTCAAATTCCCTCATCTCGATGGGGGCCACACAATATAAGGGAAGTGATATTGACTATGTTCCCAATGCCGAATCCATCAGGAACTCCACATCCCCCTCAAGGGAAAACCTAAAAAATCATCTAAAAATACCTCTAAAAAATCATCAAATGCATGAGGTAATCCACGATCATATGCATGACCATCATTTAATATCAAAAGAAATGATAATGAAAGAACAACATCTCCCAACTCTGGGAGTGGAGGTCCCACATGACTCGACCAAGGATCTAATTCCCCACAAAAAACAAGACGACTCCCACCAGGTGCTGTGAATCTAACCCCCCGCCTATAAAAATAGATGTGTGCCAAGAAGTGTGAAATACAATACTTTACTAGTATTATTTCAATAAGATAAATATCTCTGACCAAGACATCTTCCTCCATCTTAACACCTAACACGGAAAGCACACAAGACAGACACCTGATACCCTACTCCTTCTTATTTCCCAGTGGTGTAACCAACTCCATCGAAAAATACAACAACTCAGTTGGAAAATTTATCATGTTCACAAAATGGGAAGTAAGGAATGAAACAGAGGAACCAATATGTATAATATAAGAAAATATATATTATGCATTCAAAATGGTACCTGAAACTATCAATGATTCAACCTCAGATTCTTCTAGTTTCTGATCCTCAACCTGGAGATGTCTGGTCTCTCTTTGAGCATGACCACTAGTCTGTGGCTATGCCCTAAACTGGCTCTACATCAAAGATGACCCATCCCTACCACCACAGACACCAAATAAATATCCCCCCATCCTCGACAGCTCTGACTGAGATGGCAGTCCTCTTGAAGCCATTGATCCGGACCACTCTGAAGTGGATGTTCCACCTCGAAAAAACACTATAAGTAACCCATAAATTCACATTGATAATAAGGATTTGGAGGAAATGGTCATGCTGGTAGGATGTTCCTTGTCCGTCCACACATGTGGCACATAATTGATCTAACATCAGAATCCATAGATGAAAACTGATTAGAAGAGTGTCCTAAACTACCAACTCCATTTTTCACTAGTTCCTCTTGCTTCCTTTTCATATCTAAAGAGATGCCACTTCTTACTAGTGATACTTTCCCAGAGAAACCATCCCTTTCGGTCCATATCCACCATACACACCCGGTCAACCATGTCAGCATAGGTATTTAGCTTAAAAAAGAAAATCTGGGTGTATATCTATGGTCGTAAGCCTTTCTCAAACCTCTAGACCTTTTTTTCTCATTAGAGATGATTTCAAGAGCATACTAAACAAGCTCAATAAAATGGTTGGTATACTCAATCATAGTAAGACCCCCATAAACAAGATCCTTGAACTCTTAAGATCTAGCATATGGAAATACTTCAGGGGATTACAGTTCATTTAAGACAACCTTGAAATATCCCCAGTGCATCTCCTCATTCTTCCTAGTTTTATATACCAATTCCCACCACCTTCAGCTAGTACCCTCCAATATAAAAGAGGCACACACTACCCATACCACATTGGGTGTGTCCAAGAACTCAAACATGTGCTCGATATTTTCAAGGAATTCACATGATTCCTAGGGTTCTACACAACCATGGAAAGTAGGTGGATTATTTTCTAATAACACATGAGGATTTTCCTTCCTAGGAAACGTCTCATCCTCTCTAATAGGAGCTGGAATAGGAGTCGGTCCATATCCTAGAGCTTGTACAGCCCAAACAACTGCCTCTACTAGCCTCTGATCAAGCGTTGAGGGAGAACTCTTTTTGGATTCCTCTCCTGGGTGAATGTGTGTTTTCTAGGGAGTCATGTTTCTATAAAAAACAACAGTCACAAGATAAAAAATCAGTGAAACATTTCTGAAAACTTACTCAATAACATAAAATCTCAATAATCCAAACACATTACAATGATAAAAGAAAAAACTACCCCACCCCCACCTGATGTCCACCTATAGTCTGCATCCTATAGGTCTAAGCTAGATGTGAAGTCAAACAAACCATTCTAATGTCCCATGGGGACTCGAGTTCTACAAAGAAAGGTGCATGCCAATCCCCCTACCCATGACCAAAACTCTGATTCCTGATTTTCCTATCTCTTGCCTATCCTGACTCATCCCAAAATAATAATATAAACGAAAAATATTAACCTCTTCTGATACCATTTTGTCATGAAACAAATCTGGTCTTGATCAAAACTAGCACCAGATGCAGCCCGCAACAAGGCCCTATGGGCATTTCCTATCTCCAAGAGCTCAAATAAGTTCCCTAGTATCATAGATTTTGGTTTTGGAATGATTTACCTGAGTATAGATACATAAAAAAACAAAAATTGAAAACTGAATCCTGAAATTCATGTCAAACATGTTTTAAAAAAAATCAAGAACATAATATATAAGAATAAAAATATAAAAATAAGTAAAAATATACATATATTTAGCAGAGAAACATCCCCAATTACTCTACATGACAAGGGGTAATCACACACAAGCCGTCTCCACAAAACCACACCATGGAAGGGAACTAACAACCCGAACCACTATCACCCAAGGCCTTACCTTTACCTATGTCAAACATGATCAAGTATACTAACACCCAATAGGTGTATGTAGGGTGTTAGACTAATCCCAATATGATACCAACAAGATATCCTATAGATTTTTCAATAAAAAATAAAAAGCATGCCGATTATGGTAAGAAAAAAGAGGTGGAAATAATTTCTAAAGAATGAAACTTTTAAATATAAACATGTTTCAAAAGTAAATTTCCATGAGTTAGAAAATTTCTATAAAATATGTAATTAATTTTATTTTATAGTCAAAACCAACATTGGTCAGAGATAATTACAAAATAGTCACTGATCAGAAATCTCAGAAACACCCAAAGATACTAGTTAGTCTCGGGCCCCATGTACTATGTTCCTCGGTGTAAAGTAATTAAAAAAAAATCTGTTCTCATACATGAACAACTAAGAGGGAATATACCCACAACCTAGTGGTCCCCAAACATCATCAATATATTTTTTTAGTGTTGTCACTATCAGTTTTTCTCAGTGAAAGTGGGATAAAACCGCTCTGAATCACTAGCGTACAAGTACATATTCGTCATCCTGGATACCCGGGTTTCCCCCATTGTCACATGTTTCCACACGACATTATCACATTAAAAAATCATTTATTCTCATAAACTAATCAAAAAAGTACCTACACATCCTTTTCCAAAACATACATCACTCAATAAAACCTTTAAAATTTCAATAAACAAATTCTTAAGATTTTACAACGTTTTCTCACAAAAAATCCCATAAAACACCACATTGAACACTATGTGGATACCCATATTCACCAAAAAATAATTTTTCAACACCAAATTTTGTTTTATAAATCCATTACATGAGATATAAAACAACCCCAATTGAAATAACATAGAATTGACATGTAAAACACCAAATTTGATAGAAAATTGGCACCCAAAAATAAATTTCTTAATAAATGTCACAAAAACTAAATTCCAAAGTAAGGATAATTAAGTAGAATCTTTCAAAAAAATTAAATTAAAAAATCTAACTTATCTATCATTTCATACACATGGAATCACCTCCCACAAGTGTCAAAACCATTGAATCTTTGTGAGAATGTTCAACGACAATGACACCGCAGCACAAAAGGCATAGATCTAGACTAAAAACACCATAATAGACCATAAAACACAATATCAAACCCTACATTATAATCCCCACTTTATGGACATTAGTAATTTTAAGAATAAATGGATGAAACTCTATTAAAATGGAAGAAACCCTAAACAAATGGGAAGAAGAAGGAAGGAGACCCATTTACTTAAGGGATCTTGAAGATATATCCCCAAATACACCGGTAGAAGAATTTACAAATAGACAAAAAAATAATGCGAGGATTGAATAAGGTGGATAAATTCAATTGAGAACTGAAATGTTTGAAAGAGAGTAAGAATTGAAGGTTTAATGAAGGAAACAAGTTACCTATTCAAATCTAGATGAGTTCAAAAAGCTGAAGAAGTTCTTCCCAAATTAGCAGTTCACATGATCTTCAAATAGTGGTTAAAGAAAATGGGAGAGCACCTAGTGTTAGTTGGCTCGTTTGAGAGTTGGATTCATAGAAATATCAAAAAACATGAATAAGATATAAAGTAAACAAATTCTTTTATTAAAACAAGAAATGGGCTTCCAGGATAGCCCAATTCCCTAAATAGAAACTCATATCTACCATTATTATGGATTATTAATGTGTCCAAATATATATGGTGGTGTTAATAGGTATGAATATACCATTTTGGGAGTTTAATGGGTGAAAAATGTTGGAAAATGAAAGAGTTATAAAAGAAATAAAATTGGTTTTTAAATCCGGAAATGGGATCACGGTTTGGCCCAAATTATGAAAACTCACACTTTTCTAAAAAAAAATGCATGGGAACCCCCACAACAAATAAAGAATGGAAATTAAATGAAATTTACCTTTAGAATATTTCTTGGATGTGACATGATCAATAAAGAAATATTCACTAATATAATTGAAATGGTATTTATTTATAAGGTGGTTAACTAAGAAAAAATAACATTATTCCCTATAAATGTCTTGGAGAGCCTACAGAGACCCTTTTTTTATTACATGCCTATTACATCATTTTCATGATAATGAAAATAATAGTTAAATATTTAATGATAAAAATTTTATCATCTTGGAAAAATTTAAATCATACATCACTTATAGATAATAAAACATAAAAATTAATTTTAATCCTTATTCTGTAATGTTAAAAAATATCATGTTCTCCTCAGTACATGTATTCACCTGAGGATATACATCAAAGAAATGGGTGAGATAATATTGAAATAATATGATGAATAATGGACTGAGTTAATATAACATGTGTGAGGATAATCATAATATCCAAATCTTAAATTATGTATACTCTTTAAAATCATGAGTTATACATTTTATTAAGGCACAGAATGTGGAAATTCATAAAAATGAATCATCATGTCATCATGATCAAATAACACACATAGTTGTGAACAAATATTTCATCATGATCATGAATAACATATGTGAATAATCATAGAATCATCATTATGAATATATATTGAATAAATTTTATTCATAGCAAAAAATATCCCTTGAGATATATCATATTAATAAATGCATTTCATGAATATATTATTATGGGCTTTCCAACCACATCATAATATTTAAACAATCATTAATTCCAAAAAAAAACATATACCAATAATATTTGCGAAATAACCCATAGAAAAATCGGTTACATTAGGATTTAAAAAAATTTATTAATAAACTGGGGTTTCCCAAATAAAGAAGGGAAAGCATATTTTACTTAAACATCATTATTATTGAGTGAAGAATAAATAACCCAAGTAGAGTTAAATATGTTGTTTGGAATGAAAGGTATTTTTCTTATGTCATTATATCAGGATTCAAAATTGAGATGGATAAAAGTATATCCAAAAAATAAAATGGAATAATAGTTAAATAATATTTAGTGTATATTATAGTAATATCCATACTGAAGGTGTCACGAAAGAGGGATAACTCAAATAAAAGGTGTTAGGTTTGGGAATCATGTTTCCTTAATCCCCTAATTATATTTTTTCTTTTACTCCTATAGAATAAAAAAATAGATTTATTAAAAAAATTAGAAAGAATCTAATTAAGTTATATTTTGATACTATGTTTCAATTATAATCATTTGATTATATTTTTTAATTTCTGTTTTTGAAGTTGAATAGTATTGATATCATTATTTCCTTCAATTTTCCAAATTTGGTTGGATGTTGTTATTTATTTACAACCTTTATACAATATTATAATTAATTACATAAGGTTAAAAACATATATTTATACCTTTAAATATCATAAATGACATATTGTAACCAACCATAGTACTTGTGGTAATAAAAGGATTGGAAATTTCCTTATTGAAAATTAACATACTCTTGATGGGGCATTATTGAAAGTACAAGAAAGGGAAGTTAGGAATGTTTATTTTTAACAAATATGGAACATTACATAGGTTAACAAAAATTAATCTAATTTTAAAAATATTATTAATTAATTTGAAAATATTTTTTATGGAAATTACTAAAAATAAAGAGAATAATAAAAAGAGATAAGATATGATAGAAACATGCTCATTCCTTAGTGTACCTTCTCTTATACGACCCTAAAAATATATTATTTTTTGGAGTATATTTTACTCTCACCCTGGAATAGGTATTCTTAGTGGATTTATAAGAATGATATGGGTGTAATGATTTATTTGTAAATTGAGGAAGGTGTGGTTTTCCCTGTAAAGGTAGAGGGATTATTTATACTTGAGGGTGGGTGTATTTTTAGAATAAAATAATTAATAAAATAGTACATCAATAGTAAAACTTTTAATAGAATTATTTATGTACTATAAACTATATATTAATATAATATAATGGTTTTAAGACATAACACCCCATTATTATTCCTATTCAATCTATTTATGTGAAAAGAATGTTGAAAAAATGTAAAATTGTTATATTCTAAGAACACATTTTACTTTAGGTTTTAGAGAGTGGTATTTTTGTTTAAAAATCATGTTTATGATATTTAAATTAATAATTTATGAATAAAATATTTTTTTCCTGAACATCATGTTCTATAAATAAATCTGTCATTATTTCATCATGAATAATGTAATTTAAGATACACTTCTGAGGATAAAAACAATATTTTTACTATTCACATGAAAATTTAATAATTTCATAAAATTGGAAAAAAAATCACTATTGGATAATCTCATCATGATGATTTAAAAAATGATAGTATTTTTATCCATATAAACTTCTACCATAGGTACTTTTAATTTTAACTATAAATTTTAAAATATTTTAGAAATATATTAAAATACAGTTCATTAAAAATATGATTATATTTTTATTAAATTTATTTATCATTATATTTATTTTTTCGAATTATAATATTTATATATAATTATCATTGTCATTATAAATATAATTTATATAATTTTTTTTTATAAAATTATTTTTCGAATTATTAGGTTAATGTCCCCAATGGTAATGTTAATATTCCTAATAGTGATGTTACAATTCCAATTGTCACATTACTAATCTAACAATCACATTTATTCTTATAAATACCTTTAAATTTCCTAATTTATTATTCAACACAATACTTTTAATTTTTCAATATTTCCATTTTCTATAATGTTAATTATTATAATAATATTTTTTATCTTTAAAACGTTTTTTAAGAGAGGGTTGATTATAAAATATTGTGTCGATCAATATTTTCACATTTTAGTATTTTTATTTTCCAATATTCTCCCTTTAACAATTGTAACATTAGTGGTATTATTCTTTAACTAATGTAACGAATTACATGAAATAATGTGTTGTTGATTTTTATATATGTTTTATGTGTGTGATAGTTGATAATGTAATATAATAATAATTCATTTTAATAAAAAAGTATCAATTATAATTAAATGTTAATACATTATTCCCCCCTTTAAAAATTTCATCATCTAAATTTATACTCAAATTATCAATTAAAAATAGGTGTGAGTACTCATATTTCATATTTTCTATAGTTCCCAAGTCACTTCAGCATAATTACTTTTCCTCCACAAGACTTTAACTAGGTGTCACGACTTGCCATCACTAAGATGAGGGAAAGGATAACATATTGTCAAGCCCTTCCTTCTTCATGTTTAAGGATTGATAATGACCCCCGAGCCCCACCTTCAATGGGTCCCGGAGTGGTGTCTAGCACCATGGGTATAGAATCACATGCAAAATGGAAGGAATTACCCTGTTTTTATTTAGTAGGATCAGAAGATAATATAGTAAATCCCAAACAACACTAAAACTAGAAGTAAAAGTAAATCCAAAATAAACCATTCTCATATTCATGTTCCAATAATAAGTTCTACAAAAATTAAAGAAACCCCCAAAGGAAAGTACCAAAAGAAACAAAAACTAGCAATGTCAATAGTCCCATCATCTGAACTAATAGGGTTTGGCACGGTCCTTGATGTCCTCTTGGAAACCTGAAAGCTATTTTATATACATAGGGTGAGTATATAGGTATACCCAGCAGGGAAAACCAAAAGATCTCATACACAAGTGGGGAAGAATTCTAAGGCCCTGTGAGAAAAGAAGATAATCAAAGCACCTAGTAAGGAAACTATCTACCCAAACCACACTAAGGAACACTCTCCAAATAACGCAAGTCAAGTAAGTAAATAGTAATAACACATCGATGTTAGGGTACCCCACACCACTCTGCCACTAGTTATGAAAGACATAATATGCATTAGACCTCCCCTGCCACTCTCACCGCAGTCCCACAACCATTCTCATCGTAGTCCCATTACCATACCCCACCCACACAAACCTCGGCTACCACAACCACACATCATGCTCGCATAAACTTGGGCCACAACAACCACACATAACCATGCTTGCAGACACCTGGGATATAACAACTACTTCCATGCCTGAAGACACTTGGTCCTCGTCCTGAAGACACATGGGCAACAACCTGTCCACACACACCTAGGAAAACCACAACAACTATCATGTCTGAAGAATCATAGGATATAAATGACCTTAGGCCTTCGCATCCTGCCTAAAGAGTCTTGGGCTACTTGAGAAAGGTAGATGAAAATGATCTAATAACCATCCACTCATAGGAGTGTTGGAAAAAACATCCTCCCCTATGAAAAGGGGGTGTTCAGCACGAAGTCATCAACTTGGGTGGGGCATGAATAATAAACATAAGAACTAAATTATACATATAGGTAAACAATCACTCATCACAACCTAGGGTTTCCAAAACATGCCCATTCACAATCACCCTCGTCACAATTCATTTATTAGAATCCAGCAGCTTCAAACAAGTCACAACTCATTCCTGTAAAAAAAATTCCATCAAACCCATTCTTTTTATCACATTAAAGTGGTTACATTTAAATAATTCACCACTAATGGGAATCTAATAGGCATACCCAAATTCCAAGGAAGGAAAAACAACCAAGCAGTAGATTTATCATTCACACCTAGTTCTCTTGTAAAGTCACAATACCAAAAGTGATCTCTGAGATACCTCGAAGTTCTAGAACAAAACCAAGCCCCATCATACGGTCCCTCACGACCTCATATCCAAACACCAACAACTATACCACAAAGGGGATCCCATACCTATTCCATGTCACCCCACAAGAATCAAGTAGAACAACTAAACATGTTACAAAGACATAAAAATAATATTTTTTAGATTCAAACACATTATTTATTAAATTATTTCCTTCTATTTAGTTAATCGAGGTGATCACACAAGGATTATGGTTTGATGGACATTAATTTAATCATCCAAGTCTACATGATTAACCGATTTCCATGATACATCTATTTAATCATCACAGAAGGCAGATGTTTATTAGTGTGAAAGGAAATACTACCAACGACCTTGATTTTAAGTGGACATAATAATATAAATTTCACAACATATAATCAAGGGTAAAATAGTACAACAGTATCGTCAAACACACCCCTTCATTCTTTAAAGGTTTGTATATTATCTATATTAAGGTTTTATTTCATGCATACCCAAAGGAAACATTATCATACTCACCCTGCATGATACACAGAAAAGATATACAAAGGAAAAAACCCCTCTTGGATGATAAAAAATCAATGTTTTTCTCTATGTACCAAGAACTAGATATGCATGACTTGTAGGAGAGGATCTTTGAGGACTCCAAGAGTGAGTAGGAAATTCTCCAGCACAAGCGCACCACTAGCCTCAGGAAGGGGGACTCCAAACACACCAAGGAAAGAAAAAGGGAGCAGCCAAGAAGAAGAATGAATTCTCATGCAATAAAAAGGTGAGATGTTGGAGTTATGGGATAGGAATTTTGAATAGATTTAAAGGAGGATCCTGGTTTCAACACAAGTTTGGATGGTTACACATGATGGAATTTATTTGTATTTAATAATTCTAATTGGAGAGGTGTCCATATTTACTGTGAGTTAAATGGTTTCTTTTAAATAGAGGAAAACATGTAACTAGGGTGGAACTATAAGTATGTGAAAAGGGTGTGGCATCGAGGAAAAATCCATACATTTTGAAATGTCAAGGGTCGCCCTACTCTTAGGGGATTTTAGACTTCATTTAATGGATTTTAATGACATCGAAAGGGGTATTAAAACACTTTTACGTCAAAGATATGTTGCGGGAGTGGAACTGAAAAAGAAACATCGGTGGGACACCATTTGTTGAGACACCATAAGTGGTACGGCAGTTATGGTTCTACCAAAAGCGGTGCCACCATTTCGATGTATGACTGTTACGGTGCGATTGTTACGATGCCACCATCATGGTTCCACCCTCACGGTGCCACTATTTCAGTCTGCAACTGTGACGGTGTGACCACTATGGTTCCACCATTACAGTTCCACCTACACGGTGCCACCATATTGGGGGAACCATTTGATGGAACGAATCTTTTGGAAGCTTTTTAATGAGTCGTTGTCTAGTCTATTACAGTAGGTATGTTTTATTTTTTCCTATATCACTATCTCTATGGTATAATATCTCCACTATAATCTACTCATATGAGAGGTCATTATCTAGTTGTACTAAAAAAACATTCAATACATCTTATGGGTAATGTATATACATCTCGAGGATAGATATGTGGAATACATCATGACATTTATCCATATTTAATGAAAGTGAAATTGTATAGGCCACTGATCCTATGAGATCAATGATATATAATGGGGTAAATTACATAAGGATAACATTTACCTTCATTATAAACCACATGACTCTCTTCCATGGTGATATTCAAGGGCAAATGTTTTTGACCACATCAAATTATAAGTCCCATCGAAGGTTTTTGGCATGAATATTTTGACGACTTTGGTAATTTTTTCTTTGATAATCGATAGATTGAACCTTATTATCACATCTTGAAAAATATAAGGTCCATGTAGCATTTATTCACACAATTCATCCAAAAATGTTCGATTTTTTATAACTTCCCATTAAACGAAATATATGGATCAATTTGAATACTTGAGTAGAAGATTTGTTTTATAATATCTCAAATAATAGGAGATGATTATCCCATATAGATTTTAATTTCATTGAGAAAGATCTTATCTTGTTCTCAAGTGAATGAATAATACTTTAATATATACCAGCGGTATGGTTCTTGATAGGCTCTACTGAAATTTTATTTATTATTAAAAAATTCAAAATACTTATTCAGAATTTAGATTTGAACCTTAGATAATGATCATAAATGATCAAATATATTACCCCATAGAGCCTTACCACTTCCTTTTCATATATCATGGAAGGTTTTATAAGAGATAAATCTTCCCAAGTAGTGATGTAGTGGGAAGTTTTAGTTGATCAATCCACCACTACCCATATTGAATTGTGTCTATTACATATCTTTAGAACACCTATGAAATATTAAATGATGATATTCTACAATTTCCTCAAATGGGTATACAAAATTGTATCATTATTCCCTTGAACAATTGTTTCACGACTTTAACTTGATTACATTGTATTCACATTGAGATATACTCTTCAATCTCCTTCATCATGTTTTCCCACCAAAAGTAGTATCAAATATAATGGTACATCAAATTACATTGAGTACGGAATGATAAAGGTGAACAAAATTAATTATCGAAAATATGCTTGTTTATTTCAAGTGATATAGTAACCCAATGTCATTCCCAAATCAAATGAATACATCCTTATCTATGTGGAACTCATGTATTTTCCCTTAATTTAATGATTTTATCTTCTTTTGGAATTTCCATATACTCTCTTTTTTCTCTTTGATATTCTATTATATTGATGGTTAGGTAATAATATAGAAAATTTATGATGTATTCTCTTCCATTATGATTTCCATATGCATCCTTTTCATTTCCATGATGATATGGTCTTTCTCAATCCACATCATGGATAAAATTGTAGGTCTATTTCTTCTAAGAGAATCAAATACATTGTTTTCCTTTTTTAGATGGTAGTGAATTGGTCAATTGTAGTCCTTTATTAAAACTGGACATATTCTTTTATGCATGTTGAGATCCTTCTATGCTAATATATAATTTGTACTCTTTTGATAGATATAAATTTCACACTGTTATTTATTGAGGTAGTGATGCCAAATTGTCAAGGAAAAGATCACAACTACAAAATCTATATCTCTTATGGGGTATTTTTTCTCATGGATCATCAATTTTTATAAGTAATAATCTATAACATTGTCAATTTTAATGAGTAAACAACTCAATCCATTATTTTAAGAATCATTGTATATAAATAAACCTTATCCACTTCATGGTAGTGTGAGTACAATCTCATTGACTAGCCTCTTCTTGATCTCCTTAAATATTTCCTCACATTTTCAATGAAAACATACATTACCTATTCCATTTTCAACATTTTTAGTGGGCTATAAAATTTGGAGAAGTTTCTCATAAAGTGTCTGTATTGCACTAATAATCCATGAAAATTATAAATTTTCATGACACTAGTGGTTGAAGGATATTTCTCAATCGCATTTATGTTTGATGTGTCCACATAAATTCCATCACTTGTGATCAAATTACCTAAGAATGTGACTTGATGTATCCAAAAGTAACACTTCTTGAACGTAGAAAATATTTTCTCCTTCTATAATATCACCGAAAAATTCCCTAGATTTTCTTCATGTTCATCGTTACTCATTGATTAAATTATAACATCATTATTAAAAACAACCCAAAAAAATATTTAGGTAGTCTCATTAGACTACATTCAAAAAATCCAGGAATATTTTAGGGGAATTATTAAGTTTAAATGGAATATCTATGAAAACATTTTATCTATACCTTTTATGCAATGTTTTCAACTAAATATAATTCTTTCGCATCCTCCACTGATGATATCCAGAATAGGGATGCACCTTTGATAAGTATAGATCTCCTCATAGATTATCAAACAAGTCATAAATACATGGAATGTAATAATTTTTATTTATAGTGATCTTGCTGAGATCCTAGTAATTGATACATAGCCATAGTGATTGATACTTCTTTTTAAAATATAGAACTAGTACACTCCAAGAAGACTAACTTAAGTGTATGAAATTTTTTCTAAATTCTCTAAAAGTTTCTTAGTATACTCTTTGAGTTACATTGGGCCCATCTTATAAGGGAATATATACATAGGAGTGGATCTAGGTAAGAGGAACGTTGTGAAATCTAATTCTGGTTTTGGGGGAAGCTTGGTAAACTCTTCATGAAATAAATCATTGTATTCTCTCAAAATGGGGATTTCATCTTGGTTAATAACTTCTTTGACTCAACCATTTGGGTTACATGTATAACCTCTAACACCATTTATGGATTTTACAAAGGATAATCATGATCATATTCTCATGTATATATGATAATGGGATGGTTAAAAAAATGAAAATAGATTTCTTTTTCCAAATAGTTTATGAGTGATATAAATTATGAGAGCCAACGCATTCCCAATTGAGAATTGAGTTTCACCAATGTAAGTATTATGATATTAGTTAGAAGATATTTCCTACATATACTAATAAGGGAATATTCCAACACATTGGTTGAAATGATTATACAACTATGTTTTTATAAATAATCAAGGTATTAGGTCTTCAATTAGAAAGTTATAAAAAAAATTAGGATATAAAATAATGCATATAACAAGAATAAAAAAACATTTTTTTGTTCTTGATTAAATAATAAGTGTACTTTATAAGACTTCATTTTAAAAATTTATTTTAGAAATACTGATAGCATAAGCATTCCATTTATTTATTTCCATTGGTGGGTTTGAATGCTGATTACCCTCAAGGATCCATAGTTTAGCAAAATAGTATCTAATATTACCTTGGTCCTTATAGTAGAACAAATGAACCATCAGTGGTTCTTTAATAAGTGACTTAAATTCCTCTTCCATGTTGGCTAGCTTCTTCATGTATATTGTACATTCATGAGATTGGTGGACCTCTGTTCTACACTTGAATAATTTCATCAACCCATTGAGGAAATTCCCATGACGTTTCTTTCAAAATTTTTGACATGTTAGTGGTTGGATCCTCTTAAATAATTTTTCATTTAACCCACAAAAATAAAAATTCATTCTTATTTTCATATCTCCATGAAAAAAGTAACATTATCCAAACTAAATATTTACATGGAGAGATCATAGATCCACATATTTATAAATTTCAATGTCTGAGATAGTTATATCTATTCTAAGGTGTGTTTTAAAGACAGTAAAGAATCTATGTTTTTTGTTATAGTTGTTGATAACAAAATCGATGTTATATCTTGTAGGTCCTAAGATTTTTTTCATTATAATATTTGATAGATGAACATTCATTTATTATCATCTATTTGAATTATATATCCATATTTGACTAATGAGTTTGATAGAAGTACTTTTCATGAAATATTTTCATAAAACATACCACTATATTTATTCTATTTCATCCATTAGATTGGTGTTCTTTATCAATTCATACCATTTATTTTCCTCTCCATATAAACTATATATTTATATATTCCCCATATCCTTTTCCAAAAAGTTCAGTATAGGAACTTCATTTTATATTAAGTTAACTAATTGTTCCTTGAAAACTGGATCAGAAGATCCATGGAACATCAATGGTCATTGTGGAATAACAGAATCAATGGCTAGTTTACCATTCTTGGGTGAATATGGACACTCTACATGGTCCCTGATACTATTCAAAGCATGTTATAACTAGGTGACCGTCAGTATGATGTTTTGAACTCCCCCACCCATGGAATTTGCGATGTCATTCAAAAAATTGTCGCATTTTATCTCACACAGGTTTTCTTCCTTGTTTCCCATGGTTACCATGATTTTATGAAAAAGAAAATGTTTCAATAAAACATTATTCAACAAAGTAACAATATATAATTTATTATTTTTTAAAATTATCTCTAAATACATATCTTATTGGTTCATTATATTTATCCTTTTTTCAAAAACAATTATTCTAGGATGTTTTACATATATATATACTTATATTTTTTGTTTTGAATAATGTTTTATAATAATAATTCTAAAATTAACTAAAGCATACCTATAATACAAATAATAGAAATCTTATATTTTATTACATTACTATTGAATCATTTTAAAGGAAAAACATAATAGTTATACGTTCAAGGATAGAAATGGTTAGTATCTTGGGATAATTAGGATTATACATCACATATACATAATAAAACATAAAAATTTATTTAAATCGATCTTCCTTATCCATTGAAAATATCACATATGACTTTCACATGTATTCACCTGAGGTTATACATCAAATAAATGGTGATCTAAAAGCACTGTTTGAGGATGAATAAGGGACATGTATCAATATAGCAAGGGTTACCATAATCATCATCATCATATCCTAAAAATAGGATCATCATCAACATAAATAGGGAAACACTTGGTAAATTCATTGATCCATAAATGAATTAAAATGAAGCATCATGTCATACTGGACAAATAATACACATAGTTTTGGACAAATCTAGCATCTTGTTCACTCATACCAAATGGTTAGAATCAGAACATCATCTTTATGAACAAAGATAAAATAATGTTAAAATATAACACACATGGTATCATGAGATATGTTCAATTACCAAATTCATGTGTGGGATATATAATTTTGGATTCACCCATTATGTCATAATATTTATATAATCATGCATTCCACAAAGAACGTATAACAGTAATAGCCCTAATAAAACCCTAGTAAAGTAATGGTTTTCATAATTACTTCATAAATAATGATTTCAAAAAAAACATGAGTTTACCAAATTAATAAGGGAAAAAATATATTTCATAAGAATTATCATTCTTGAGTGAATGAAAAATGACACAAGAGGAGTAAAAATGTGTTTTGGTAGGAAGTGTATTTTTTTAAAATCATTGAATTTGGAATAAAAAAAAGGTGGAGGTTATTTAATTCCATGAAACAGAAATGGAATAATAGTTAAATTATATTTTTGGTATATTACAGGAATATACAAACTAAATATATCAAGAAATAGGGATAACCCAAAAATGTACTTATTTTTGAGAATCCCCTTACATTAATTCATACTTTATTTCATCTCTTTTATGACTAATGAATAATAAAAAAATATTTATTATAAAATTAAAACATAAGTGAATTATGTTTTTTTCATATTTATTAATTATAATCATTGGATTATATTTATTAATTTCAATTTCTTATATTGATGTGTTTTGATATCATGGTTTCATGAAATTTTGTTGTTCTGTTTGATGTCTCTATTTTAGTTTGTGTTCATTTATAAAATATTAGAATTACTTCCATATTATTAAAAAATATATTTTTTACCTTTATATCTAATTAATAATTTATGTTAAATAAATATTTTTTTTGTGATAATAATAGAATTGGAAATGTAATTGTTTATGATATATAGACTATTAATAGGACATTGTCGAATGAGCCGGAAATGAAAGTTTGAAATGTATATATGTCATAAATATCATACTTCTAGTTGGTCAAAATCATTAATAAAATTTTAAAATAATTCATAAATAATTCTATAATATTATAATTGAAATGAATTTTGGTTAAATAAGGGGATGAAGAAATAGAGGGAAAATTTTATAGAATGTCAGTCTTTCCTTGGGATGCTTATCTTATCTGACACTAAAACATGCAAGATATTTAGTGTCTGTTTACAAACTAATTACCTTAAGTACTCTATGGGTATTTAAAAGAATAATTTGTGGGAAAAATATTCATGGAAAAGTGAGGGATTAGTACTTTTATAACGGAATGGAGAGGGATAATTTATACTCGAGGTGTAGGGTATTAATTGAATAAAATATTGAATTAAATATTATGTTAAAGTTAAAATATATAATAGTTTTTTTAAATATATTTTATATATCAATATAATAGAATGGTTTTTAGAAATTGAACCCCTTTATAACATTAATTCATTGAGTTTATTAAAATGTAAAGTGAATAATGGAAAATTATTATTTTAAGGGAACTCTTTTGAATTTAGGTTTGGAAATTAAAATTATTATATTTTAATGAAACAATATAAAAATTAAATATATTTTCCCATTATATAATGATATAAAAAAATTTATGTCACTGTTACCTCATGAATCATATAATTTAAGATATAGAGGTTATGAAAACAGTGTGCTTTTATTATTCACATAAAAATTAAAGTAACTCATAAAATTAACAAAGAATCACTATTGGATAATATTGATGTTAGGATTTTGAAAATTATATTGATTTTATAAACATTATTTTTCAATATATGTATTATTAATTTTTAATATTACAATAATTTTTTTCATAAAATACATCAAAATATTGTTTATTACAAAAATATTTATATTTCCATTTACATTTTAATCATTATTTTATGGAATTATGATAATTTTATTTACTTAAATTAACCATGATAAATATTATTTATATAAAAATTTCTTATTTTGAGATAAAAATACAATTCTAATTGTCAGGTTACTATTTCCAGTAGTCAGGACACTTTTCCCAACGATCAAGTTTACATTTCAACAGTTTGGTTATTATTCCAATTGTTACATTTCATCTAAGAAGGTTACATTACCTCTTATAAATGATTTTACATTACTTCATTAATTTATAAACTCAATTCCTCTCATGGTTCTATATTTTTAGTTTCTATGATGTTGATTGGTTTAACAATTTCATGTTTCTTTTATTGTCTTGATAATGGGAGGGATGATTCAAATAGATTAGGGAAGTTTATATATTTTCCATTATAGTTTATATATTTTCTATTTTCCCCTTATAATTTTTATAATTTTAATCAGTTTATTCATTGACTAATTTAATGATATACATGAATTCATGTGTTTTTTCATTTCTCAATTTGTTTTATTTTAATAATATTGTATAATATAATACAGAAAAGATTAATTTTAAAAAATAGATTATTTAAAAATTTAGATTGTTATAGTGTCACTTGGATATGTCAATAGTAATGTTTTCATATTTAAAATCATATACGGGTATTGAATAAAACATATCAATAGACTTTAACATCACTTTTATAACATCTAGACATTATAAGTATACAAACACATATTATATGATATCTCTCTTCATGTCATACCACTAGAATACCAAGTTATGATCTCTATAAATATTCAAACATATAGTATTAATAGAAAATGATAAATTATGAGATATATTTAATAGCTCCTTAATTTATAATGTTAAAAATACGAATAATCTATTCTAAAATATTATCATCCCATCACTATCATGATTGAACTGAGTAATATTTGATACTTTATTTCTCAGCAAAATATATTCCAACTTCGCCACTTCAATCGTGACATTCATATAAAATTGATCACCCATATAAGAAATATTAGATTATTATCCATTACATATGAATTCATGTTACATCATATGTAAATATATATGTATTGGATAATTTTTATTCAATATTATTGAAAAACAAGAATCTTTCATGAGACAAAAAGTACCTACCACTATCTTCTCCTTCTCACGGTGGAAATGAATTGAGAAGAAAAAATAAATATTCAGTAACGACCATATTATTTTATCAGAATTATAATATTTATATTATAATATATATATATATATATATTTAAGATTTATTATCTATATTTATCTCACACCTTTTATAATAATGATAATTACTCCATGTTATCAAAGAAAAAATGATCTTCTTCCAGTTTGAAATCATGTGTCAGTTAATATGGCACAAAAAGCTTCAATTAAATAGTGGTATAATCTAACTCTATGTTATTTTGTATGAGAACATATCCCCCCCCCCCTTGATGCATCACTAAACATAACATGACCTTTTCCACAGCATGGTAGTGTGATAATAGGTTTACTAACCAACTTTCTCTTATTTTTAGTATCAACATAAGTAGTGGATTGAAATGTTCTTTGGAATCTGTCACAAAGAAACAATTGTATCTAAAAAACATAATAAAACTATATATTTTAGTAACTATGATTGGTACATTCCATTGTTCAAGAACATTCATCATTGACAATATAAGGTTAACTATTCAACTAAACATTTTCCTTATCGTTTTAATTATGATAAAAAGGAGAATGGGATGAAAACAAGAAAACCCTATAATAAACAGATTAGAATAAAATATATGTCGTCTAAAATAAAAAGATCATATAATTTCCCCAAATGGAAATTTAACATTTATGATCCAAAAATGGAAGGAAATTGTAACATAATACCTATCATCGGTTCCTAAATTTATTCATTTTCTTTTTTAAGATCTTTAATAGTGGGTATAGATTTATTATAAATTTATATCAGAATAATATTTATAGATACCCAAGATTTTCTTACATAAATATTTCATATTTTTAGATGAATATTCAATACGTTACAAATGTTCAAGCCCAAGGACCAAAATAGGTTATTGTCTTAGGATACTAGGTACACAATATTCTGACATGGTGAAGTATCTTCGATATATTCCATAAAAATAAAGCCATTTAGTATTATTTATAGGCATAAACTTTATAAAACTTCTCATCATAACTTTCATAAAGGAAACATAATAAAGGGTGATCATATATGATCAGTAATGGGTGAATATAATACATATAGATCTATGATAAGATGAAATTATAGGATAAGAATAACAGTATGTGAAAATGATCATAATGTACAAAGTCGATACTCAACCTTTCATACACTACTAGAATTTCAGATATTTGCGATGGGGTCCCATCGCAAATAGCATGTTGTAGAAAACAACATCCCAACTATTATTTTTTTGGATGAGATCGTCGTAAAAAAAACTACTTGTGATGGGAACTGGTCCTATAACAAATAGATGTCTGATTAAATACATTATATACACAATAACCTTTTGTGAAGGTCCCTTTGTAAAAAGTATTTGCAACGGGACGTTGGCCCATTGCAAATAGCTCATATGTTAATAACATGTAGCAACAGGTCCGTCGTAACAATGTTATTGTGATGGTAAAGAAGCCCATCGCAAAAAATTTTAAAAAATATTTATATAATCTATTTGCAATGGGCCCCTATCACAAAAGGCCTCGTCATAAATACTTTATAAAATAAAAATATATATAATTATGAGTATTGAAGAAATAATATTAATAATATTAATATAATTAAAAAATAAAAAATATTAAATTCTCAATATTTGAAAATACTTAATAAAAAGCAATAAAATTACTATTAAAGAAAAAAATATTATTAATATTATTCAAATAATTAAAAATTAATAAATATTAAAATTCTCAATATTCAGAAAATAAATATAAAAAATCATAAAATATTATTCTTATTATTCTTATTATTATTATTATTATTATAAAAATAAACAAACATTAAAAAATATAATACTATTAATAAATTTAAAAAAATCTAAAAATTAAAAAATTAAAAATTTTAAAAAAATAATGCCATATTTGCACCAATATAAAAGACAAAAACTCTAAATAGTGTATATTACAACAAATGTTCAATTCAAGTGTTTTTTACATAACCAAAAAATCATTGGGGGGGACAGTCTTCTGGAGGAGCTGAAGAAGATGGTGAAGTTAACATTGTACCTCTATCCAATGACCTAAAGGCCTTCATAGTAAAAATCATCCCTAAACTACGAGTCAGACGGTGAATGTACTCAATCTGCTCGTGTTGCTGCTGCTACTATCGACGCATGTCCTCCTCGTGATGCTACTACTGGTGCTGCCATCAACACATGTCATCCTCATGCTGCTGTTACTAACGTATCTCTCCCTACTGATTCTACAAACTCTCTATAAGCTCAGTTTGAGATCGAAACTACTCGTTTAACTGTGAACCAGAAGATGACGCTTCTCCATGACCTCCTCTTGAACTAGACACCAGCATCGCAGCAGTACCATAATAAATCCTAGAAGTCAAATGAGAGTTGATACCAAATACTCGTCCCTTCTTAAAGGCATACTAGGTCGCCTACATCTATACCACCTCAACGAAATTGTTAGCACAAGTCAGATTAGCCATCTCGGTCTGACTCTCATCCCGTGTCTAAGAGGTCACAACCTCATATGACTCCTTCAGTTTCAAATTCAAATAAAAATATTTAAAATACTATATGCAGTTAATTGTCAAACTGAAAAAGAAATAATACAGACCACAATATAATGCTGGAAATTACCTCTAAACTCTCTAGTGGCTGGATCAGTATAAATCCTCTGATAATCTTCTTACTCCATAATATTGGGATGCTCGACTACGTATATTAATATAAAATAAACTGTTTATATGTATTGTTATATGAAATATTTAAAAAAATATAATTACTAGATGCTCTCTATTCCTATTGAATGTACGACTAGAAGTTCGATGTGTCACCTCCTGTCTCCCTCGGTTCTACCGGCCCAATGAAGATCTCATCTAAAATCCACCTCTCAAACGATGTGAACATAATCCATCCCAAATGTGAGATGAAATGTACTCTAGTTGGTGGGATCTACATGACTCATAAAATATTGTCGCTCTTGATTTCTTAATTGTTGTCATACTCAAATTGTGCAAAAAATGACGGAAACACTCATGCATAGACACCTCCCATACCTCGTGGATAGCTCTACGCAAGCTATCGTTGATGGGATACCAGAAACCCTACAACTAATTTATAATATCAAGTTATTAATGAAATAAATTTCTAAATGAATATTATTTATTTATGTACCTACCAATGATTGAACATTCCTAGCTGCACATCAATAGGAATCTATTCCAATGTGATCCATGGCTAAGAAAAATAATTACAAAAGATAGTTATCCCCTGTTCAATAGATACATGCACAAAACTGTGAAACATGAACAAATAATCAAATAATTAGTATATATGTAAATTTATAAAAGCTAAATAAAATACACAGGTTACCATACATCCGCGTGCGTGGATCGAAACCAAGACGTGGAAATCACTCGTTGATAGGTTTAGGAATCATCAGTCGTGCAAGACCATTCCCCCTCTGCGTACTCCCAAAATCTCTAGTAGCCTGAGGGTCAGATGATCCCAAATCATCATCATTTAAAGGTAGCTCAGCCTCATCCAAATCAGGAAATAGATTATGGTCCATCTGAAACCCAAAATGATTTTTGTTAGCAGATATTTGAAAATAACTATTGCATATAGATATATATTAATTATGATAATAACCAGCATTTAACTGTGCTAATGTTAACCATCATCATCATTATTATATCTGACGATTTAAATGTATTTAGATTCATCATCAGAATCATTAATATTCATACGAGTTCCATTTTCATCATCTCGTACCATTTCAAATTCAATTGTAACATTGGTAATGTCATTGTCACCATCGACCCTTAATTCTGGGGTGTCATCATCGAAATTCATATCTATTTGTTAAAAGGATGGATTTTGAGTAGTCTCTTGAAAAATTTCAATTCCTTGTAATTCATCAGATCCACATTCAGTTTGAGTGAACTATTTTTCCCATGATTTAATTTTTATTATGCTCCACAAATCACCCAAGTGGTTTGATGTAGCACAATACTTGGCATAATATATTGATGTTCCTATTGAGCTAGTAAAAATAATCCATTTACTACCAAAAGACTTTTATATTTATCATTGATGATTCTATGAATAGGATGAACATGCAAGCCTCTCTCAGTATTAAAACCACCAACATTTAAACCTTGTTAAATAATTTTTCCTTAGATAACAGAGTTCAATAATATCATCCAGCATGTCATAAAAGTCTACTTCAGTTTCTCTATGATGAGATCCTCTAAAGAAAACTCCAATGTTCATTGTTTTTTTATTCCCCATATTTATGTGTATGAAATTGAAAACCATTCACCACATATGAATTGTAAGATTTAACCATTTTGGATGGTGGGTTACTCCATATACACAATCACTTATCAATTTAATTAGCATTTTTAGACACCAGATTTTTTTTTTAAAAAAAATCAATATAATAAATAATAAATGGAATTGATATGTTAAACCATCAATAATTTATGTTACCAGTTTTTGAAATTGTTGAGAATTTTTTTGTCGTCGTTCGTCAAGAGAAATTGTTGTAATTTTTGGAAGTTGTTTCTTGAATGATTATTATATAACCTACAAATAAAATATGTTTAATTACTATAACATAATTTATAGAATAAGTTATAAAATCACTCATATTACAAATTTTGTCATTTCTTTATAGTTGAGCAGAACATATGTATGAGCTCTGCGATGATCATCATCTGAAATCCATCATTCATGAACTCCACCGAAACCAAGATCTGGTAGATTAAAAATGGATAATTGATTGACCATTTCATCATCAATATTCCCCTAGTTCCATACCATGTAGTTTTGTTTTGAGGGATATTCATATTCAAAATAATGAGGGCAGAAAAAAGAAATTTCCTATTGCAAATAAGCTTCAGCAATTGAGCCTTCAACTGATGCATTGTTACATACTTTTTTCATCAATTTCTACCTGCATCTCTCAAATGGGTACATCCATCGAAACTATACTCGACCTCCAAATTTATCTTTATATGGAAAATTTAATATCATATGTTCTATTGAGTCAAAGAAATCCGGTGAGAATATTTTTTCTAGTTTACATATAGTTACAATAACATCTTATTCTAGTTTACATTGTGCATCACAGTCTATTTTCACCACACAAATGTCTCCAAAAAATATGATATGTCTCTTATAGAAACCAAAATCATATATTTTTACAAACCACTCATCCAATCAACATAAGTCATTCTTTTATAACATGAAAATCATGACTTTTTAATTCGGAAATATGAAAATTCTTAACACATCTACCCAAATTGGAAGCATAGCCATATGGAAGTCTCAAATCTGTAATCCACTAATAAAATAATAAGTGAATTTCTTTGGATAGTGTATAAGATGATTTTGGATTCATTGAACTCTATGACCTGCCATCTTGAAATCGCTCAAGTTCTGGTCATCTGCGAATTTGGGCAAGATCTAATCATGCATTTACATTATCTATGGTCTTACCTAGTGTATCCAAAATTGGGTGAAATAAATTATCAAAACAAGTATTATCAATCTGCATGACATATAGCTTATGGTTGACCAAAAAATCAGATCAATATGGAAGATTCTGATAAATGTTCCATTTCATCGAATTATGTTCTTTCACAAAGCCATAAATTTTATCTTGGTTTACTATTGGCTCAAATGTGATGGGAGGTAATGTAAAGAAAACTTATTTTAACTCTGTACCTGAGATCATTTTTTGAGTTTCATCTCTTTCAATTGTGCCATTCTAAAATAATATTTTTTTCCTCTTAAAAGGATGATCGGTTGAAGAAATATGTGATGACAGTCAAAATAGAAAGGTTTATTCCATTGATGAGCATAAAGGCTGTTTTGCCTTTCATACAGTAAAGAAATGATTTCATACCATGTGTAATCCAGCCAGATAACATGCCATGTGTTGTGAAGTCACTAATCGTCCACATCAATGCAAATTTTTAGTATGAAATTTTTTTTCGCAGCAACATCATATGTACTAATACCTTTACTCCACAATAAATTTAACACATTAATAAATGGTTTCAAATAAACATAAATATTCTTTTTTGGATGTCCTTGGATTAATTAGATATAAAAGATATAGGGATAATTCATCAACATCCATTAAGGTAAATTGTACGGAGTTATAAACATAGGCCAACATGAATACTAACAACAATAAGAACCAAACGAACAGAAACCGTCAGCAGAAAGACCCAATCACATGTTTCGGGCTTCTAAAGCAAAATACAGATGCAATCGGTAAAAAGTTTTCCATGAATCATCATCAGATTGATGATTCAATATTTTATCAGTTGAAATCTTGATTTTGTGCCATGACATCAATGATGTTGTGTTCTGAGAAATAAATAAATACTGCAACCAGGGTGTAAGAGGGAAATATCTCAATTGTTTTATAAGAATAGATCTAGACTTCCCTCGTTGAGATTCTTTATATCTTGATTTTCCACATATGGGAAAACTATCCAACAACTCATTTTAACTTGAATATAAGATGGAATCATTTACACATTCATGAATCTTCCGATAACAAAGTCCCAAATAATGAGCCATCCCCTTTCTCATATAGTAATTTTCAGGAAACACATTTCTTTCTAGTAACAGTGTTTTAACCAATGAAAATATTTGATCAAAAATCTATTTGATATTGCATTATCTGATTTAATAGCCGTAAATTTTTCAACTACTTCTAATTTTCATATCTTGCAACTAAGATATAATGAATCCTCACCAGACCTCAACAACTTATAAAATTCGGATGGTTCCTACTCAGGAGTTAAATCAATATCATCATGACTTTCAGTTTATTGAATAGATGGACCTGTAACATCATGTACTGAATTTTGAAACCGTGATGGATCCAGAATCAAGTTATTAGTATCTTTTCTTGAATTGCATTCACCATGTTGATACCCAAAAACATAATCTGGTTGAAAACCAAACCGTAATAGATGTGTTCTAATCTTGTCAAAAGTGTCAAACGTTCTCAAAAAATTTTCTACAACGACACCTAATTGTGCCTTTTGAAGCAAATTCTGGTTTTGATGATACATATGAAAATAAAGCTTTAACACATTCAATATATATTGGATTTAAACCAAAACCTTTTGTATTTCTACGCTAATGTATCCAAGATAAATCATCTAATAAATATAGTTGTCGAGTTCCTTGATCCATATTTATCTACAAAACATAAAATCATCACTATTTTTGAATAATTTGAAATTAGAAAAAACACTATCTCAAAAAAAAAGACAAATAATTACAACTGATTCTTAATAATTACCTTTAATTACAGGCGACACAATTTCCAGTGGATTGATGGATACACTTTTGTCCATTAGCTCATTTAGATGCATCATTCTCACACTGAAATCACAATGAAAAATCTTCTCATCAGTACGTATATTCATTCTTGTGCATACAAGAATGTATAAGTGTACCTCTGAGTAGGTTCTTAAATGTGATTTCATTTTGGGAAAGATGCAAGTAAATGTGTCATCGGAAAAAAGAGCCCCTATTTTGTCGATGAATAATCTTCTTGCAATTGTAACCATTTGAAAACATTATAAAATATGTGGTCCTACAAAGGCATAGTCAAACTCGTGCATTTGATATTGGATATTCATATGTAGAAGCGTACTTTTCATAATGTATTGAGTCGGTGATAGTTAAAAGGATAAGATTCATCGAGCAAAAGGAGTGCTGCCAATCCACTAAAAATTGTGCCAAGTTATTAAAAGATATTAATTTTTTTAAATTTTTTTAAAATTTATTTTAATCTAAATTATTCCTAATTATTCCTAATTATTTTTATTTATTCCAAATTATTCCTAATTATTCATAAATTTTCTAAATTAATCCTAATTATGCATAAATAATCCTAATTATTTCTAATTATTTCTAATTATTTCTATTTAGTCCTAATTATTCATTATTTAACCTAATTAATCCTAATTATTGCAAATTATTTCTAATTATTACTAATTATTTCTAATTATTGATAATTAATGCTATTTAGTTCTAATTAATTATATTTAGGGCTAATTAATTATCTTTAGTCCTAATTAATGCTTTTAACAGTTATTTAATTCAATTTACTTCTATTTACTGCTATTTAGTCAAAATTACTTATATTTAGTCTTACATAGTCCTAATTAATGCTAATTCGCCCTAATTAGTTCTAATTAGTTCTAATTAGAGCTAATTAGTCCAAATTAGTGCAAATTATTGCTAATTAGTGCAAATTATTGTTAGTTATTGTAAATTATTTCTAAATATTTCCAATTATTTCCAATTATTCTTAATTATTGATATTTATTCTTAATTATTTTTTATTATTGCTATTTATTTCTAATTATTGCTATTTATTTCTATTTATTTCTATTTATTTCTATTTATTTCTAATTATTACTAATTATTACAAATTATTAGAAATTATTATTAATTATTACAAATTATTATTAATTAATACAAATTATTAATAATTATTACTATTTATGTCTATTTATTACTAATTATTGCTAATTATTGCTAATTATTTCTAATTATTAATAATTGTAACTAATTATAACTAATTATTACTAATTATTACTAATTATTACTAATTATTTATATTTATTACTATTTATTAATATTTTTTACTACTCATTACAATTTATTACTATTTATTACTATTTATTACTATTTTTTACTATTTTTTACTATTTTTTACTAATTATTACTAATTATTACTATTTATTACCACTTATTACCAATTATTACGAATTATTACTAATTATTACTAATTATTACTATTTATTACTATTTATTCATCTGTATTCCTATTTATTACTATTTATTGCTATGTATTGCTAAATATTGTTAATTATTGCTAATTATTAGTAATAATTGCTAATTATTAGTAATAATTGCTAATTATTAGTAATAATTGCTAATTTTTGTTATTTATTGATATTTATTGCTATTTATTGTTATTAATTTTTATTTATTGCTATTTATTGCTATTTATTCCTAATTATTTCTAATTATTGCTAATTATTCCTAATTATTGCAAATTATTTGTACTTATTCCTAGTAATTGCTAATTATTACTAATTATTTCTATTTATTTCCAATTATTTCTATTTATTGCTATTTATTTCTATTTATTGTTATTTATTACTATTTATTACTAATTATTACTAATTATTATTAATTATTACTAATTATTTCTAATTATTACTAAATATTACTAATTATTCAAAATTATTGGTAATTATTGAAAATTATTGACAATTATTGCTAATTGTTTCTATATATTGAAAATTATTTCTATTAATTCATATTTATTGCTATTTATTTCTATTTATTACTATTTATTGTTTTTTATTACTACTTATTCGTATTTATTCGTATATATTCCTATTTATTTGTATTCATTCCAAATTATTCCTAATTATTACTGTTTATTACTAATTATTATTATTTATTACTAATTGTTACTATTTATTACGAATTATTACTAATTATTACTATTTATTACTAATTATAACTATTTATTACTAATTATTACTATTTATAACTATTTATTTCTAATTATTACTATTTATTACTATTTATTACTAATTATATGCATTTAGTACAATTTATTACTAATTATCACTAATTATTACTAATTATTTCTAATTATTACTATTTATTACTAATTATTACTATCAAATACTAATTATTATGGATGAAAAAACAATTTAAATCTAACTTAATTACAACTAATCAACAATAATTAAAATTAATATATAAAATGAAATAAATACTAAATTAAATAAAACATAAATACCTTTAAACTTGATGTCTTATAATTGTAGACAGCTTCACAACTTTTTCGTAAAAAAAATTACTCTCAAAATTTTTCACTCTAAAAATAGAGTTTAGAGATGGAGAGGAAGAAGATATTCAGAAGGGAAGAAAAAACGGTTGGGGGTATATATTGGTTAGATTAGTTGCGGTGGTACTATTTGCATCGGGATTCCCGTCACAAATAGTACTTATTGCAACGGGTCTCATCGCAAATACCTTCAAACGCATTAATGACGGTCGATGGATAAAAGGTTATTTGCGAAGGGGCCCATTGCAAAAAGTTAGCTGCAGACACACTATTTGCAACATGACAACATCCCATCGCAAATAGATTTTACCGTCGTCGGTTATTTGCGAGGGGTCCCGTCACAAATACCCTTCCGGGGCTGAACTAGTTGCGATGGTGGATCCCCCTGTTGCAACTAGGTCTTACCACCTCCCATCATTTGCTACTAATGGTGCCTACTCGTCTCAAATACATGTTCACTCGGTTTTGTGCGCAAACGAAGCCAATTCGTGTGTATGTTTTTGTGACTGCGCACCTTTTCCCATCGCAAATAACTTCTTCGATGAACTATTTGCAACAAGATTTATTCCCATAGAAAATAGTCCATCATAAAAAATGCTTTTTCCCGTAGTGATAGATCATAAACAGGATTTATGGAATAAATATTGTCATGTCATAAGACATGAATCATAAGGAATTAAAATAACATGAGCCATGTGAGAATAACATTATCTTGAAACATAGGTTTGTGGAATACACATACGCATAAAAATTTGTACGTCAGAGAAAGCCACCAAAACATTAATAAAATATTAGGCTTGGGTTAACCACCCATGTAAATGATTAGGAATTGGGATAATCTCATATGTAACATCTTTTGGTCTTGGGCTGACCAGGTATATCCACTTATTTTATGCGGCCACAACTTATGGGTGGGGGACAACAGTATACATAGTGGAAGAATGTTCCACATTGTTGAATTGGTTCACAACCAATACCATCATAACGAACAATGTCCTTTTCAAAACATAGTTTAATCATTATTCCAACCCTATCTTATTCAATCAAATTTACTCCCCATTCTATTCATTTCTTATTATATTATGTTTTGTCCCTATTATAGCCATGTCTTTCTATATCCAATTCACTCCCTGTTCAATCATTGTTTATCTCGTGAGATATATAAATCTTTCCTCAATGAATTAGAGGGAGATATAGGTCAGACACATCATTGGTTATAATGTTACTCCACCCTTGGTTATTAAATTACCACCATTACATAATGAAAATCATACACACATAGATAAAAAGATCATAAAACATTCATCATATCAGAACCCATGAAATGAAATAGGTTTCATTGACCTTTCATCATATATTAAATTATTGGAAATAAAGAAGATTCATAATCATTTCATTATTTTATCAAATAATTACCCATGAAAAAATAAACCAGTTTCATAATAATTTTATATTGGTATAAACCATAGAAAAAGAATTAGGTTTTAAAATAATATTATCATGTTATAACCTGTGAAAGAGAAATGTGTTTTATAAACGTTTTTCAAGGTATATCCTCTGGAAGAGAAAAGGGTTTCATAAATATCCTTTCATCATAAATATAAACCATTTATAAAAAACTAATAATGGTAAACTTGTATCATATCCCTTGGAAAACCAAAGCAACCTCAATGAATGTCATCATAGATAGAAAATAATGTTGAAAGACACCATAAGACATTTCTAAAGAAAACCAAATTTTCAGAGAAAATGAATTTTTTAAAACATAATACTTTGTGTACATTTTTTTATTTGAAAATATCCTTGAAATAATATAAAGGTATAATTTATTAATTATTTATAAAATTTCCTGAGTAAAATATCATTTCAAATTAAGAAACATGATTTTTAAAACATACATCTTTTTCAAAATCATTTTCATCATGAAATCCTTTATTTAAAATAATATTTTTTACCAAATGTCAAGGAACAAATTTTCATTTATTAACTCTAAAAACATGTTATGGAATCAAGAAATCATTTAGATGAAAATATAGTAAAAAATATTGTACATTTCTTCAGTGATAAAAAACAAAGATTCTTTTCACATTTTTTGTAAAATCAAAACATGAATTGTTTGGAGAATGGCATGAGGATTCCTTTAAAGAAATTATTAATAATGAAACATGGGTAAATGTCTCTCTAAATTCATTTAAAATTTATTAAACAATTAAAAAAAATTTAGAAAACATGGTTATGGATTAAAATATATTTATGGCTGAAGAGGGAAAAAAAGTTGGTTTATATTAACAAAATTTTATCTATAATATTACGTAATATATTGATAAAAAATTGAAATATTACATGAAAAAGTGATGAATTATAATAGGAGAAAAAAATTTGGGGGTTTCTTGTGAGATGGATAATAATATTTTGTATTAGGAAAACATAGTCATAAATAGTTTTGATAAACAAAGAGATTCAAACATAAAATATTTACCAATTTGGTAACATTAGAATGTAATCCCTATGAAATAATAACATTAATAAAAACATAGAAAATAATTCAAATATGGATATTCATGATATAAATTTTCTATGGTATTATATCCACATCATTGATAATGATAGGGTCATAGTATAAATTATTTCAAAATTAAAGAAAATTCAGACAAAAATCCCACACTAATTTGATGAATTTTGAAACATAAATGCTTTAAAAGAGAGATCCTCAAAGGGATATGTACACCACATTAATTTTCTTGATAAGTATCATAAAATAAATTCATCGTAATTATATGCACCAAATAAATGAAATTTTTTGTGAATAAAAAAATTATCAAATAAAATAAAAGTAAAATGGAAATTCTTTACCTTATGTCTTAACTACTATAGTACTCAGTCAAACCCGCTCTTCTTTGGGTATCCTACTTAGGTTTTAACTAAATCCATTATTATTTTAATTTTTGACTAAAATAAGGCTTCTATCATATAAGAAGAATTATAGTTTAGTGATTTGGGATGGGATAGGGGGAATAAAATAGGTGTGAAGGTTTCAAGGAAAGAGGAGATAGAGTGCCATTTTATAGATGATGAGAAGTGGAATTCATAAAAATACTCAAATGTATTCAAAATTGGGAGGTCTCCCTTGTCTCATGTGGCTCTAAAATTGATTAATAATTGAGGATATGGATGAATGTGTCTATAAACATCTTATCCAAAAAATGAAACACATTTTTTATCTAGTTATTCTGAAGTGCCCAGATCAGTGTGAATCACTGAGAGGGGGAGGGGGTGAATCAGTGATCCCTTAAAACTTTTACTAATTGATTCTTATCAATTAAACCTCTATGGCTGGTTAAAGCCTCGATCCACTCTTCTTGTATCTCTCAACCTTTCCCGAATGATGCAGTAATGAAAAGGCACAGGACACAAGGATTTACAAGGTTCGGCACCAAAGGCCTACATCCTTGCCATGCTCTCCTAGCATGGATTCTCCATTATAACCTGTTAAAATTACAATGGTCGATACAGAGTCCCACTGTATCTCTCCTGAGTCCCACAGGAGGGTCTTTATACTGCTTCACACAGTTTACCAGAGTCCCACTGGCCTGCTCCAGAATCCCACTGAAGACTTCTTCTCCCTGAGTCCCACATGGTCTTCTCCTGGCTCCTCGAGTCACACGAGTAGCTCTTCTTCACTTTAAGTTCTTCAAGTAACTTCAGCAGCCTGGGATAAAGGCTGCTGGCCTTGCTCTTCTCTTCTGATCACTTGTGGTTGATCAGGGCTTCTCGTCTAGCTCAGGCTTTATCTCCTTCTTCAGGATGACCTGGCTTCTCTCTTCAACTACTGAATACTCAGACAACTGATATCTTTAACTCCAGTCTGGTCCAGTCTCACTTCACATCAACTTCATGCACTGAGTGCATGGCATCTCTGCATCCTCATGCACTGATTGCATGGCTTCTCAAAACTCTTCAAGAACTTCAAGTCTTGGACAACTCAAATGCACACAGCCTGATTTAGCATTGTTCACGTGTGCACGTGCATGCATGCATGCATGCACTCCCCTTCTCTTTCTTCTAGGTGCAATAATCCCACAAAGGGTGTAGTCACTTTAAGCACACACCTTTTTCCTCCTTCACACACTTTATACAATTTGTTTACACACTTAGAGTGTGTTCTACTTTAGTGTGGGTCACTCCTTATTTCTTCTAAGTGCATACACACTTCTTAGTGCACACACTTAGGTTCGGCCAACTTGTCTCCTTACACACACTTGTTTCATTTTGCACACACTTGAAACTTGGCCTATTCTCCTCTTCTTGTTGCACACACTCACTTTAGTGTTCTTTTAATTTGTTCTTCAAAGTGTGCACACACAAGACTACGGCCTCTTCCACTATTTTTGCACACAAGGCACTAAGGCCTCGGCCTTCCTCTTGTTTTGCACACACACAAATGTGGTGGCCTTCCACCCTTCTTGCACTCTTCCACTTTGCACATACACTTTGCTTTTCCCTTTTAATCTTCAAGTGTGCACAACCTCCAAGGGCTATGGCCTCTTCTTGTTCTTCTTCAAAGTGCGCAAGGTACACTTGGGTGCCACTGGCCGCGCAAGAGCACAAGACCTCTAGGCCGCACTTGCCACGGGTGCAAGGCACCGCGGGCGTGCAAGTGCTACCGCGCAGGGGGCACGGTGCACAGAGGGGGTGCGCAAGGTTCTACCGCGCAGCCCAACCTCTTCTTCTTGTCACGCAAATGACTTGCGCGCAAGGGACTCCTTTGGGCCAAAGATGGCACCGAGGACTTCAGCCGCGCAGGGTGCGCGCAAGGAATCTCACCGCGCAAGTGTGCGCGGGGCTTCGTCTTCGCGAGGCAGAGGTGCACTCACGGTTCTCCAGATCTTCAACAAAGGATCAGCAGCATTCTTTGGAGCCTCGGCCTCGTTTATATATGCGAGGAGAGCCTCTGCCTTCCGCGTGGGATAAATCTCGAATCCCTGAAACCTTCGGATCATCAAAGATATTTCCAAATCTTGATTTTTATCCTCTGTTTCACGCGGGATCTTTTATTTTCTCTTCTCCTCGTGCATGCGATTTATAACGCATGCACGGCCTTCTTCTGATCCAAAACATGCAAAGGCACGAACCCATGAAGCCTCGGCAACTTCGTTTGCCTCGGCATTGCTTAGAATTCTCTCTCGATGCATGCATGCAACATTTTAATGCATGATCGTGTTCGTAGAGTCCAGACGATCACAATGGAGGCTTCGGCTCAATCAGCGGTGGCCGGGAACTCAAATTCTGTCATCGGGAGGCTCCTGGTTCGAACGAAGCTCGCGGGTGGCTTCGGGGTGTCCTCGGCTCGAGCTCGAGGTGGAAGACGAGCCACGGCCGTTGGATCAGGCGTTTGAATATCCTCGGACGGCCGCGATCAGGAGATCTCGCGCGGGATGCGATGAGCAGCTGTGATCAGCCGCGCGATTGGATGAGCGGCTAGGATCTCTTCCGCGGGAAAAATCCGCGTCCCACATAGAAACCTCTCGCGATTTTTGCGTGGTTTATTACCCAGGCGCTGCCTCAACCCCCCGATTGAACTTCCAACCTCCACGGTGCCGCCCCGCACCGTGTTCTCCCTGCAGGCGCGCTCTGCGCCCACTCTCGCCTCTACGGGCGCGCTCCTAGCGCCCACTATACACTACCTGACACTCGCGGGTGCGCTCATGCGCCCCTGCCGCGCTCCTCCGGGCGTGCCCCAGGCGCCCATGCGGTGTCTTGGGTGTGCGCCCTGCCACCTTGGCTCGCCCCACGGGTTCCCCCGGGCGTGGTGCCCTAGTGTTCCCATGCCTTGGGGTTGAACCCTCAAGGTGCCTTGGCTGGCCATATTTTTTGGCAAAGGCAAATATTAAGACTTTGTTAAAAACAAAGTTCTCCTCCATATAAAATGCCATATCAAGCCCTTTCATTCTTCTTCTCCATTTCTTCCCTTCTCTACTTCTTAAGAATTCCTTAATCCTCCTCAACATAAAATCTTCACTTAGTATATGGAATTCAAAAGGTTTCTTCTTAATCTTCTTCATCTCCTCTTCCATATGTGCTCAATACTTAGGAGGGACTTCTTCAACTAAATCTCATAAATCACACATGTTCTTCAACATTCTTCATTGATCTAATCAGAGATCAATTGGATCTTCTTCATGTTTACATGCACTAAGTGATAGTGCATGGACTTCATTAATGCACATCATCCACTTAGTAGTGGTGGATGGAACTCCTTTCAACTCCTCATGCATTGTAAAGACAATGCATGGTCTTCAAACAATGTTGTGACATTGTATCCTCTTGATACAAGTTCTTGGAACTTAAGATCAGCTCAACAATCGTCAGATATCCATGGAGAATGTTTCAACCATATTCTCCAATGCCACTTAGTGAATCTCCTAAGTGGCATTCCTCTAAGTTCCATGGCCATTCTCCATTCTTTACCAACACCATCACAACCTTTGTCATTCACATCTTGACATTCCTTGACTTCCATTCATTCCAAGACAACTTCATGCCTCATTGACAACAAATGCAACACAATGTACTTCAATCTCCCCCTTTGTATTTGTTGTCAATACACTCCTTCAGCACATATGAATGGGTCAATATGTGTGCCAATATTTTCTCCCCCTTATTGGCAATCAAATGCAAAGGTGTGGTGTGGTTCACTTTTTTCAAAAATCTCTTCCTCCCTTCGAATAGCATCTTCTTGAAAATCACTAAGAGAGGGATGATGCCACATGTTCTTCTTTAGCAAAGAACCTTTAGTAAATCAACTCTAAGTCTACTTGGGCTATCCCGGTGTAGAAAACAAGAGTGATGTAACCAAGGAACTCAATGCTGTCCACATTCACTGTAAACATGTGAGATCATGCTTCAGGGGTTTGAAATTTTTTCAGATATAACAATGAATTGCTAAATCCTGCACATACTTCACAAAACTCATTAGAAAGTTCAGTGCAATGATAAATCTCCCCCTTTCATCCATTTTTCTTCAATCCATACTCCCCCTTAATTGACAAGATAAACTCAATTAAGAAACAAGGGATGAAAGTATGATTGGAATACCTTCACTTTTCTCAAGATGATATTAATCTCAGAACATCATCTTCTTCAGATTTGCTCCCCCTCAAGGGGTGCACTCCATTCTTTCTAAACCATTCCTCCAGTTGAGAATGATCATCATCTTCAATTCCCTGCAATGTCATCACATGTAAATACAAGTGATTAGGGAATAAGATGGAACCTCCTTGGTTCATCAATGTGAACAACAAGGTTGGGAAGATTCTCTCAACCGAGATGTCCCATTTTCACCATTCTTCACACTTGCACATTTGATCTTCAATGATGTTGGTGCTGGTGTGGATCTCAATACATCTTCATGTGAAATATTCTTCTTCCCTCTTGCCTTAGCAATTGACAGAACTTCATCTTCAGTTCTTTTCAGATCTTTGGCAAGTTGCAACTGATTTGGCCATATGACTAGTAAGTCACTTGGAAGTGTGGCCTCAGTTCTGGATATTCCACATGGTTCCTTTGATTCTGTCAAGATACCTCTCTTAGGCAACTTGTTTTCAATCAATCCCATCTACTTCTTTTGGATTGATTGTCTGTTTGAGTTTAGTTGGCTTCTATTGATTTCCATGGCTTGTTTGCAAAGATCCATGGTATGACCTTTCTTTCCACAGTAGAAGCATGTTTTCTTGGTGGTCCTTTTGGATGCATCACCCTTCTTGGATTTCAATTCCAAGGACTTCTCTTCATTCCTCAAACTCTTCTTGGGAGCTTTTTCTACTTTCTTCTTGCTTCCCAAGGAATCTTTTTGAGCCAGGTTCTGTGATCTTTTCTTCTTTTGAGATCTGGATACAGTTGGATATTGACATGTATCATTTTGACCACTTTTGAAAACATCCCAGATGTTTTCAAGTAATCCAAATCTATTTGCAGTAAACAGATGTCTCTGGACCTGTGGATGCTGCTTCTTTCCTTCTGGCTTTCTCCCCTAGGCATGGGCTTCCTCTGTGCTTTGGCATTCAGTGGATTGTACCAACAATCCTTTGCACAATGCCCATACTTGTTACAACACCAACATTGACCCACAAATCTTGACCTCTTGTGTACTTCTGATTGCTGGGTACTTTTCTTGACAAGTTGTGTTGTTTCAGGAGAGCCCTGCTTCTTCACCTTCCTCATCCAGATGGATGGAACCTTCTTCTTAGAAGATGTTGCACTTTCACTAGAGGATGCCCTTCTTTTAGAATCATCCTTCTCAATGCTCACTTGAGTGGCAACATTTCTCCTACCAGCTGACTGGGAGGTTTTGGCTTTGGGTGATTGATGATTTTTCAATATCACCTCCAGTTCTAAGCACTTCATGTTGAGGGAGTTCTTCTCATCCTCAACGAATCTTAGCCTAGCTTCCCAATTCTTTTTCAGCTGTTCCATCTGGTCATCATGCACCTTCTTTATTTCATGCAATGTGTTGTCAAGCTCCTTCACCCTTTTGACTTTTTCTTCAAGTTGAGCATCTCTGACAATCATTGACACTCTATGCAGCTTCTCCAGTGCATGTAACACTTCTTTGACCATTATCTTAATGAATTCATTCTCAGAAAGGCTTCTTTGCAATTCTTCAGCAGTGTCTTCATATCTTTCATTGCAAAGAGATACTGTTTCATCTTTGGCATTTATCAGCTTTCTGAGAGTGTTGGTTATGCCAACCCTTTTTGCCAATTGATCTTCCAATGCATTGGCTTCTTCTTCTAACTGTGATTTTTCTTCATGAAGATCATGGATGCCTGTAGCTATACACTTTGCCACTTCCATGGGAACTGTCTTCTGAAGATATTTGAGTGCACTCTGAAGATCATTCATTGTTTCAACTTCATCACAGCTAGGACATGCTTTCTTCATCTTCTTGGCCTGTTTCTTCTTTCTATTTTTCTGAGTCTTGGCAGATATCTCCATTTGAGGCTGGTCGCTCATTTCCTCAAATCTACACTTCATAAAGACTCCCTTGGATCTTTTAGAGGTAACCTGCCTCTGATACCAATTGAAGTGCCCAGATCAGTGTGAATCACTGAGAGGGGGAGGGGGTGAATCAGTGATACCTTAAAACTTTTACTAATTGATTCTTATCAATTAAACCTCTATGGCTGGTTAAAGGCTCGATCCACTCTTCTTGTATCTCTCAACCTTTCCCGAATGATGCAGTAATGAAAAGGCACAGGACACAAGGATTTAAAAGGTTCGACACCAAAGGCCTACATCCTTGCCATGCTCTCCTAGCATGGATTCTCCATTATAACCTGTTAAAATTACAATGGTCAATACAGAGTCCCACTGTATCTCTCCTGAGTCCCACAGGAGGGTCTTTATACTGCTTCACACAGTGTTACCAGAGTCCCACTGGCCTGCTCCAGAATCCCACTGAAGACTTCTTCTCCCTGAGTCCCACAGGGTCTTCTCCTGGCTCCCCAAGTCACACGAGTAGCTCTTCTTCACTTTAAGTTCTTCAAGTAACTTCAACAGCTTGGGATAAAGGCTGTTGGCCTTGCTCTTCTCTTCTGATCACTTGTGGTTGATCAGGGCTTCTCGTCTAGCTCAGGCTTTATCTCCTTCTTTAGGATGACCTGGCTTCTCTCTTCAACTACTGAATACTCAGACAACTGATATCTTTAACTCCAGTCTGGTCCAGTCTCACTTCACATCAACTTCATGCACTGAGTGCATGGCATCTCTGCATCCTCATGCACTGATTGCATGGCTTCTCAAAACTATTCAAGAACTTCAAGTCTTGGACAACTCAAATGCACACAGCCTGATTTAGCTTTGTCCACATGTGCACGTGCATGCATGCATGCATGCACTCCCCTTCTCTTTCTTCTAGGTGCAATAATCCCACAAAGGGTGTAGTCACTTTAAGCACACACCTTCTTCCTCCTTCACACACTTTATCCAATTTGTTTACACACTTAGAGTGTGTTCTACTTTAGTGTGGGTCACTCCTTATTTCTTCTAAGTGCATACACACTTCTTAGTGCACACACTTAGATTCGGCCAACTTGTCTCCTTACACACACTTGTTTCATTTTGCACACACTTGAAACTTGGCCTATTCTCCTCTTCTTGTTGCACACACTCACTTTAGTGTTCTTTTAATTTGTTCTTCAAAGTGTGCACACACAAGACTACGGCCTCTTCCACTATTTTTGCACACAAGGCACTAAGGCCTCGGCCTTCCTCTTGTTTTGCACACACACAAATGTGGTGGCCTTCCACCCTTCTTGCACTCTTCCACTTTGCACACACACTTTTCTTTTCCCTTTTAATCTTCAAGTGTGCACAACCTCCAAGGGCTACGGCCTCTTCTTGTTCTTCTTCAAAGTGTGAAAGGTACACTTGGGTGCCACTGGCCGCGCAAGAGCACAAGACCTATAGACCGCACTAGCCACGGGTGCAAGGCACCGCGGGCGCGCAAGTGCTACCGCGCAGGGGGCACGGTGCACAGAGGGGGTGCGCAAGGTTCTACCGCGCAGCCCAACCTCTTCTTCTTGTCACACAAATGAGTTGTGCGCAAGGGACTCATTCGGGCCAAAGATGGCACCGAGGACTTCAGCCGCGCAGGGTGCGCGCAAGGAATCTCACCGCGCATGTGTGCACGGGGCTTCGTCTTCGCGAGGCAGAGGTGCACTCACGGTTCTCCGGATCTTCAACAAAGGATCAGCAGCATTCTTTGGAGCCTCGGCCTCGTTTATATAGGCGAGGAGAGCCTCTGCCTTCCGCGTGGGATAAATCTCGAATCCCCGAAATCTTCGGATCTTCAAAGATATTTCCAAATCGTGATTTTTATCCTCTGTTTCACGCGGGATATTTTATTTTCTCTTCTCCTCGTGCATGCGATTTATAACGCATGCACGGCCTTCTTCTGATCCAAAACATGCAAAGGCACGAACCCAGGAAGCCTCGGCAACTTCGTTTGCCTCGGAATTGCTTAGAATTCTCTCTCGATGCATGCATGCAACATTTTAATGCATGATCGTGTTCGTAGAGGCCAGACGATCACAATGGAGGCTTCGGCTCGATCAGCGGTGGCCGGGAACTCAAATTCTGTCGTCGGGAGGCTCCTGGTTCGAACGGAGCTCGCGGGTGGCTTCGGGGTGTCCTCGGCTCGAGCTCGAGGTGGAAGACGAGCCACGGCCATTGGATCAGGCGTTTGAATATCCTCGGACGACCGCGATCAGGAGATCTCGTGCGGGATGCGATGAGCGGCTGTGATCAGCCGCGCGATTGGATGAGCGGCCCGGATCTCTTCCGCGGGAAAAATCCGCGTCCCACATCGAAACCTCTCGCGGTTTTTGCACGGTTTATTACCCAGGCGCTGCCTCAACCCCCCGATTGAACTTCCAACCTCCACGGTGCCGCCCCGCACCGTGTTCTCCCTGCGAGCGCGCTCTGCGCCCACTCTCGCCTCTGCGGGCGCGCTCCTAGCGCCCACTATGCACTACCTGACACTCGCGGGTGCGCTCATGCGCCCCTGCCGCGCTCCTCCGGGCGTGCTCCAGGCGCCCATGCGGTGTCTTGGGTGTGCGCCCTGCCGCCCTGGCTCGCCCCACGGGTTCCCCCGGGCGTGGTGCCCTAGTGTGCCCATTCCTTGGGGTTGAACCCTCAAGGTGCCCTTGCTGGCCATATTTTTTGGCAAAGGCAAATATTAAGACTTTGTTAAAAACAAAGTTCTCCTCCATATAAAATGCCATATCAAGCCCTTTCATTCTTCTTCTCCATTTCTTCCCTTCTCTACTTCTTAAGAATTCCTTAATCCTCATCAACATATAATCTTCACTTAGTATATGGAATTCAAAAGGTTTCTTCTTAATATTCTTCATCTCCTCTTCCATATGTGTTCAATACTTAGGAGGGACTTCTTCAACTGAATCTCATAAATCACACATGTTCTTCAACATTCTTCATTGATCTAATCAGAGATCAATTGGATCTTCTTCATGTTCACATGCACTAAGTGATAGTGCATGGACTTCATTAATGCACATCATCCACTTAGTAGTTGTGGATGGAACTCCTTTCAACTCCTCATGCATTGTAAAGACAATGCATGGTCTTCAAACAATGTTGTGACATTGTATCCTCTTGATACAAGTTCTTGGAACTTAAGATCAGCTCAACAATCGTCAGATATCCATGGAGAATGTTTCAACCATATTCTCCAATGCCACTTAGTGAATCTCCTAAGTGACATTCCTCTAAGTTCCATGTCCATTCTCCATTCTTTACCAACACCATCACAACCTTTGTCATTCACATCTTGACATTCCTTGACTTCCATTCATTCCAAGACAACTTCATGCCTCATTGACAACAAATGCAACACAATGCACTTCATATTCTTTAGTATTTATGTTTACAAACATAAATTCTTATGGTTGTCTTACCAACATAATTTTTATCATATTATTTATCATGGTAATGAATCCTTTAGAATTAATATTTATAGATATTTATTATATAATATATACCTATTTTTTCTAAATATGAAACTAAATTCTTTAAATACAAATTCTTTGAATGTGTAAAATTAACATTAATACAAACACATGTAATACACAAACCACTATTTTAATAGTAATTGTGGTAATGAATTTTAATTATTTTCACTAATAATTAATTTAAAAAAAAATTGACCTTATTTAATAAAATAAATTATGATTATTAAAAATACAGAATCTATTTTTTCAAATTCCATTGGCATAAGTGGAATAATTTATTTTAAAATAGATCCCATAGACATGATGAGAATGAAATTTTTTAAAGAGAAAATGATCAAAATTTTACGAAGTTTTTATATCCAATTTAAATAGGAAATTGATTCTGATTACCTATATTTAATTACTATGTGTATATTTTCTCTAAATACAATTTAAAAACTATTTAATATACAATTTAACTTATTAAATGTATTAAATTAAAATTCATTTTCCAAATAAAATTTATTATTTTAAACTATTCATAAAAAATGAATCTTTTCAAAAAAATCCCAAAAATTAACAATAAGATAACATTGACATTGATATTTTGAAAAAAAAAATTGAAAAAAATTTATAAAAGTGTAAAAATAGTTTTAAAATAAGAGTGCCATAAAAAGACCATAATTTTTTTAGAAACATTTGTTTTTTGGTGTTAAATTGGGTTTATACTTATTAAATGTCTAGAAAAGATAAAAGATGAATGTGAATCCTTAGATTAAACATATATTATATTAATTTTATTCAAATAATTCAACAATTTTTTTTTAATTAGATGAGGAAAAATATGATTGTATCTAGAAAATTTTATTTTAATAAAAACCATTATATTCAATTGAATATAATTTAAATTTATAAATAATTAGTCACTAAATATATCATGTTATATGTATTTGTAAACCAAATTTTTATAATTTATATAATCTTATTCATACCCTCCATTCAAATTTCTTTGTGATAATTATTAAAATAAAATTTTAATTGTATGGAAAATTTCGTTGAAACTTATTGTTGTGTATAACACAGGTTAAACTCGATATTACTTGTAACATATAACAAAATCAGTGATTCATGTCACAAAAAATACGGAAAATATAAGCTTCTATGAAAAAAATATAATTTCACAAAATCTTACGGTGTTATATTCTACCCTCCTAAAAATGTATACCACCTTTGAAAATCATCACAATTTATCAAAGGTGTGGTATTAAAATATTACATCACAAAAAAACCACACAGTAAAAAGTAATAAAAAAAATTCAATTAATAAGAAAAATATTGATACATAAATTTCATCCAATGTTTCCCATATGTAGGTTTCCACATAAGTGAATATATATTCGAGGTGAATATTTTGACATGAAAAAAGCATACATAATTATAGAGGGAGATTTATATCACTAAACACAAGAAAGTGGGTGATTTATATAAAGCTAACAATAAAAAACATAAATCACTTATGATTTAAGTATAAATTTGATTCATCATATATAAATATTATAGGATAAAAAATTTCCCTAATATCTTTTTATTAATTTTAATGAATTATTATAGGATGATATTATTACTTCATTTCATTTCATATCATAATCATGATCCCATCCATTATCCATGATATTATCAATTTCGACTTCATATATTAATCTATGAAATAATGGTGAAATTGTTGTGTCTAAAACAATAATTTATTATAATAACCATAAATGTAATGATAATTAATTCCACCTATCTTTAGTTTTCATCACAAAAAATGGTCTGAACCAGTTATCTAATATTCATAAATCATCATATGATAAAATAATACAATAATATCGAAACTATTATTCAAATTTCAAAATACAACCTTTCATAAATGTTTAAAATTATGACCCTTATTCAATATTAATTTTAGAAAACTATGGAAATAAGTTCACTACATTTCTAAAAATATTATTCATATTAAATCCCCATATATCATAATGTGGCTATTGATCGTCACATACCAAACATATTAATACCTTCATCTTGTGTTATCTTAAAAAATGGTAATAATTTGAATTAAAATTATACAATTTAAAAAAACATGATTTATCATTCTTAATATATAACTTGTTTTATTTTATATATTCCTCAAATCCAAAAGTTCTAAAAAATCATTTCCATAATAGCATAAACAACTTTTTTAACATATCAATAATATCTTCCATGGAAATAGGTAAAATAAAATTTTCATTACCCTTCTTCAACATATCTTTATACAAAGTAAACACAATTTTCAAATAATAGGATTATTTTAATGGTTTTTCTTCTCTTAACTATGCGATTTATATAAAATATAACTTTTATATTAAATCAATTTTATTGTTCATCATCATCATTCAACATATTTTTAAAATAGTTAATGAAAATCATATACTGCACAATCATTGTATATTTCATAATTCTTGATTTATAATACATAAACACATCAATTATCTATCCTCATCAATAATCCAAAAAATGGGTTCCATCATCTTATTAATTAATACTACTTTTCTTTCATATTTCATACATATTATCTTCATTATCAATAGAAATAACATTGTCCATACATATTTTTTGATTATCTTTATGATAATTCCCATTATGACATTTATTTTAATAATACCAAAACTTTTTATATCTAAAAAATTCATTCATTAATAATAACATAGGGAGACCAATATTCTCATCCCTTTTGTTATCTAAAAATTTCATTTTTTTCCTAAAGAAATGCTAATTTTTCCCTTATTCTACACACATTAAACATATTCTCATTCCTTTGAGACTTTCCACTGAATGATTCGTCCCAATTATAAGAAACGAAATCATTATCCTTCTATGGTCTCCGATATCAAATCTATTAATGAAATCAATCCTTATCTTTATTGGGGACTCCAATAATTGGTAAAGGGGAGTTTGTTAATAATATTTAATGATAAATAATATAGTATAATAAAAATATTCTTCTAACTATTAATAATCCAATTTAGTGTAACCTCATGACATTTTCTATAACATTAATCTATTTTCATATGGCTCCCGCCACTAACTAAAACAAAAACACAAGGTGTGAGAAACTATAATATTTATTAGGGACCATATAATCAAGAAAAATATCCTATAGGATTTATAAATCATGAAACCTGTTTATTTAATATATGATAGCTTAGGTTTATCCTAGGCTATTCACAGTAATCTTATATTTAAATCATTCATGATGTTTTATATTGTTTTTATGAATATGCAATGAAAATCCCTCAAGAGTGTGAAACCAGGTGTGTAGTAAGGCCCATTTTCGTGCACCAGTTCCAGATCAAGTAATCCTCAATATAGTTTTTTAGGGTTGTTACTGCCAGCTAAGTCTATTATAAAGAAACATTCAATTGTAATATCTAGAAAGGGATTTATTTTAATTGAAACCACTCACTATATACTTAGCCGAAATAAAGGAAATTTTCTATACTATAACTCATTGTTAAAATTATCCATAGAGAAGTCCCTAGAAATATCATTTGAAGTATACCTAGTGATCTCACCCAAGTTTTTTCATCCTTGGTTCTAAAGGATAACTAAATGATTTATTCAATACCAACTACAGGGACCTAAAAATTTCATATATAAATATTGTATCTTTTGGGATGAATATTAAATATATTATAAATGCACATTCATGAGGACCATAATAGTTTAATGTATTGAGAAATTGGGTACTCAATATTCTAATATGATGAAATTTCTTCAACATTTTCCATAAATATCTTCCCTTATAATAATCTTCCTATACATAACCTATGTAAAAATTAACAATATATAATTGTAAAAGGGAACATATGAAAGGGTGATCATTTATGCTCAATGAGGATAAACATAAGAGATATATATCTATGATAATATGAATGAATATAATATTAAAAAGTGTATGTGATAATGTTCATAACTTATGATGTACATACCCAACCAATCATAGATCACAAACATGAGTCATGGATTAATTATTAGATGTTCATAATACATGAATCATAAGGATTCCATAGAACATGATCTATGAGGGCATAAACTTTTCATAAGATATAAGTCTGTGGTGTATATATACACATAGAAAATCATATGTCAATGTTACCCACCAAGAAATTCATAATATTATATTATTAGGATAACCATCAATGTATTTGATTTGGACTTGGGATGGCCTCTCGTGAACCCACATTAGGGCTTGGTCGGACCACCCATGTACGCTTCATTTTGGAACCAACACCTCCTAGGTGGGACACACCACCATCTCTAGTGGCATATTGTTCCTCATAGATAAATGTGTTAATTCCACAAACCCTCGTAGAGGAATAATTTCATTACTAAACTGAGTCTAGAATATATTCCAGTCACGTATTACTGAATTGGTTTCACTCCTTACACTATCCATATCTTACTATAGCATGTTCAGTACCTATTTTGGCCATGTATTACTATACCATGTTAAGTCCCTATTCTACCAATGTATATATAATTAGATATATTAATATTTACCCAATTAATATGAGGTATATATAGTTCCCAACCATCTTTGGTTATAAAGAAACCACCTTCCACGGTTATAATGTAACCATCATCCCCTAATGAAAATCATACATCTTTTTCCCTTAAGATCATAAAAAATTCATTATATTAGAACCTAAGAAACGAAATGGGTTTTACAAACATTTCATCAAAACATATCCTATGGAATATAAATGGAATTAAATATCATTTCATAAATTCATTACACATGGTAAAATAAATGGGTTTTATAAAATTTTTATCATGGTATAACCCATAGAAAAAGTATCGGGTTTCATAATCATTTTATCATTCTATAACTCCCTAAAGATAAATAGGTTTCAGAAACATTTTATCATGGTATAAAAGGTGTATGAGAAATTAGATTAAAAAAAATATTATCATCATAAACATAGACCAAATAAAAATATAATATTAATGGGAATCATGGTAATAACATTATTTAAGCATATGTAACTTCAATGATTTTCATCTGAGATAGAAAATAATTCTTAAGGACTACATGATACATTTCCTGTGGAAAATTTAATTTAATCAAAATTAAAATTTTAAAACAAAAAATATTATGAAAAAAAATTCTTTAAAAATAACCTTCATAAAATATAAATGTATCTATTAAGATGAATTTAAAAAATTTCTTGAGGAAAATATCATTTCCATATAGAATTTTTTTTAAAACATAATACACTTTAAAAGTTATTTTCCATTGAAATCATTTATTTTGAGGTATAATGTTTTTCTAATATTAAGATATAATTCTTATTGAAAATAATTTTAAAATATCTAAAAGAGTTTTAAATAATTCACCTATCCTGATAATAGAAAATATTAGTCATGTCATGCATGTTAAAAATACGGATTTTTTCCTATTTTCCATAAGAGACAAATGAGAAATGTTTAGAAACTTACATAAATAGTGATTCAAAAAATGTTAAAATTTATACATGGGTAAAAGGTATTTTAATAATAATATTATAATAATAAATCATTTTTTTGGTGAAATTTAGAGAAAACATTTTTTTGAAAAAATATATCTCTGACCATAGAGAGAAATAAAGTCAGGTTTTCTTAAAAATATTTTCTCATTTATTTTATAAACCAAAGAGAGTTAAAATGAAAATATTTCTAGAAAATATCCTGAATAAAAAGATTATATGAAAATAAAGGAGTTAATTGTGATATGGATCACTATATTTTATCATTTTAATAAATAATCATAATAAATCCGGATGAATGAAGAGATTGAAACATAAAATCATTAGCACATTTTAAACATTTTAATGTAAGATCCATGACATAATAACATTAATTGAAACATGTAATATCATTGAAATTTATATCATAATTATATAACATTTAAAGGGTAGTATATACACCTCGTTTAAGAATATAGAAGGATAGTATATTGTATGTCCTAAAGAATAAAAATTGAGACAAAAATACCTTACCATTTTGTTAACTTTTGAAATGTAAACCCTATGAAATATAGATCCGCAAATCGATATGTAAACGCAAATAATTTTCATGATAAGTTCCATAAAATAAGATAACAGTTATTATATATACCATATAATATAAATACATTCTGAAAATGTAATTTTTCTAACTCAAATGATAGTGAGATAAAAATCTATTACCTTAAGTCTCGGCTTTGGTTATACTTAGAAAAACCTCCTCATCTTCAGATATCCACAATAGTCATGCACTGAATCCTTGATTGGTTGTAATTTTTATAAATAAGGATTATATTATATAGTTATTGAATTTGGAAAGTGATTTTTTTAGTTCCCAAATGAACCAAATATGTGTCAAGGTGCTAATAAGAGAGGAGATTGTGTTCCCTTTTGTAGATGAGGAGGAATGGCATTCTTGTAAATACTCAAAAGTATTCACATTTGGGAGGTATCCCTTTTCTTAAGAAGGACTAAAGTTGACTAATAATTAATCGGTGGAATGAAGTTGTTAGTACATATTTCAAACACATAAAATGAACACTTTTTTATCAAGTTACTCATTAGTTTATAAGTTTATTCATTTTTATCCATATAATTTTTTACCAAGGAAACATGTAACTTTTTATTTACTTGGGTAATGTAAGAATTATGAATAAATTTAAAAACACTATTACATAATTTAAACCAACTTATTCTTAAAATTACATCCAATTTGTCAAATAAAACGTTTATGTGTGTGTACATTATTTTTGAATACCAAAACAAGTAATTCACAAAACCCTATTTTAATCTTAATTTTGCTAATTAATTTTAAATATTTTCACTAATTATTATTGTTAAAAATTAATTTTACCTTATTATATAATTCAAATATTATAATTCTACAAATAAAATCAATTTATTCAAATTCCAATCACAAATGTGTCAGAATGTAATTTAATATAAATACATATATACATGACTAGTAAGTGGGTTTATAATGCTAAAATAATGAAATGTTTATAATTTTTTTATATCAAATTTCAATATCAAATTTATTATAATTCCCAAAACTAGATTAATAGATGTATAATTGAACTCATTATACTTTAAACCAAATTTGAAATATAATTTATATTTATAAATAAATTAAACAAAAAGGCATTCTTCGATTTAAATTCATTTTTTCATTATTAAATAAGATATATATCTTTTCAGATAATTACCAAAATATACCATATGATAATTTTTATATTCTAATTATAAAAAATACATTTAATTTTTCAAAAAAAAATTTAATTATTGTTTCAAATATTTTTTTTAAAATATTTACACCATAAAAATGTATCAAAACTTATTTTTAGAAAAATATTATTTTTAAGCATAAAAATGGATACATCATTCTTTCTTTTCTGAAAAACACATAAAATTAATTTTAAATTTTTTATTAAATATAAAATATACTAATTTTATTAAAATAATTCACCTTAATTTTTTTGTATAATGTATTTAGCTAAAACATGTTTTTAGATAAAATATTCTTTTATATAAATAATTTCTTTATTTTCAAATAGTTTTTATTTTCCTTTAGAATTAATTTCCATCAATGAAATATTCTAATATACATATTTAAACTATATTTTCATAATTTAGTTAATTTTATCCATATATATCATTCTAAAATCATGGTGATAACTATCACAATAGTGTTTTAACTGTATGAAATGATTTGTTTAAACTCGTTATTGCATATAATGAAAACCAAACTCTGTATTACATGTAATGTAACAAAAAATTAGTGTTTTGTGTCCCAAAAAATATGGAAATGATAAAATTTATTTGAAAACGAATCACCAAATTTTTAGTTTTCACATTAATAATACTTATCTTAAAATATAATATTCCATTTTAATTTTAAATTACACATTTATAGAATAATTTTTCATTGAAATCAATATTCTGGTGAAAACTAGTCTATTATCTAGGAATATTTTTTGTTTGATTTTTCCAATCCTTGCATCTTTTTAATGTATTCACAACCTCCAAAATCATAATCATTTTATAATTATCATATTAATTTAATATAAAAACATTTATATTAATTAATATAAAGTGGCTATGAAAAAATAAATATATCACTTAATAGAGATGATAGTTCATACAATTGTATGAGTATTGCTTTTGAATTCAAATAAATTAACAAAATAAAAGATAAATACTAATTTATTAATAAATAATCATAATAATATCATAAATTTCATTTGTATTATTACATTAATCCATATTACCATTCATGTATAGCGAATATGAATAAAAAATATTGTCACATTGGTAATGTTGTAGACCACATGTATAGATGAATGATATTATCATATCTCATATGATGTAATGGATGTTAAAAATTGGAATATAATTCGCTTAAAAATATTTGATTATATAAATTATGTATATTTAATTATTGAAATATGGTTATATAATATTTATATGAGGTTAAGAATGAAATAAACTTGAAATTGATCGATAAAGATAGTTACCACTTCTTTGGAAAAACCCATTTAGCACACACATTAGCCCATAAATGGTTGTTATTTTGGTAATTCCATATAGTATAACAAATTGGCAGAGAAATTAAGAATATATTTTGGTATTTCATTGATGAATTTATCTATTCAATATCTGTGAATAAATGAACTGTGGAGGTTCTCTTTTGTAATTGAGGTGGGTCAGGCTCACTTAAATATATATAATATTAAAATATTATAATTTTTTGTTCAAATTCAAGTGGAACCAAGGAAATAAAAAATATAATTTAAGATAATTTTACATGAAAATAACATAGACTATATGACATATAATTGTTTTTTTAATTATTTTAAACCTTATCACTTTAGCTAATCTCCTCATTAACCAATTTAACATTTACCGTATTGACAATGTTTTACAATGATTACTATTCTTTAGGACAAAGAATGAATATTTAATATTTAAATAAATATGAAGATTATAATTCAAAAAAAAAATTACTCATTTTATCAAATTTGAATTAAAAATTTTATATAAATTAGTTTTTAAATAAACATTAAAAATGAAATGAATTCAATTTTGAAAAAAATGAATTTTAAGCATAGCACTGAATCTAATGCAATTTTTTACCTAGTAAAAACATTAAAAGATTTATTGATTATTTTAATTTTTATATTATCTAAAAACATTTATAATATAATGTTTCAATATTTAATAATTTAATATATTTTGATAAAAAAACATTGTGTTCATATGAGTAGTTTTTAAGAGAGACATCCATTTTTTCGTTAAAATAATATTATTTTCATTTATAACCAATTGATAGCCAGTAAATTCAATTTATAAATATATAAAAAATAAATATTAATTTTTTTTCAATGTTTCAAATAATTTTTTAGGTAAATATTATGTGACATAAACAATAATCACAAAAAAATATTTCAAAACTATTATTTTGGAACAATGGTATTTCAGAAGTGAATTAAAAATTATTTTTAAAAAAATATATTTCTCTTAAATATTGTTTAATGTGATTAATTTTATAATTTATTAGAATTATTCACATAGGTTCATTGTTAAATTATTCACAATAAAACAAACACATTTATTTATTAATGATTAATATAATCAAGAATCATTAGGTGTTACAGTACTACTTAGTCCCAGCCAAACCCTAGTGTTTTTAACCCTTTATCCATTGATGAAACAATAACCATAACAAAAATAAAGTAGATATCTACTAATATATGATAGTTTAATATATAATTCCATAACTATAATTTTTAAGAATATAATTTGAGATTGGAAAAAATATTTTAACCATATGAAAACATCCTCAAATCTTTTTTTTCAAGAAATGACAGTTTTAGGTGGTTTAGTGGGATCCTCACAAAAATACCCAATAAAAAACATCACAAAAAAATAACAAAAACCACTTTTAGAAATTAGCTTCCACCTAAGAAAATTAAAACCCAAAAAAGATAAACTAACTAATGAAAACATGCATCATGTGAAGACAAAATAAATATTTAATTTCCCCATTTCTCTTCTAGTTTGGGTCTCTCTTTGATTTCTATAATAGGTCTCATATCTAGTTTATAGGATAAAACATGAGAATATATTTAATTTTATATGATTTTAGGTTCCCAAATTCCAATTAATCTTCAATAGGGATTTATTGATTATCGAAATCCTTAAAAATGTAATTATGATTCAATTTAAAACACTGCTATCATGGTTTATCTTGTCCCCAAGGAAATTTTTCCTTTGAAATTATATTGCAATACTCTTTGGTTAGAATAAGGGTGGTTTTGTATGTAACCCATTCCTTTGGATAACCCTTGTCGAATCGAATGTAATATAATTTCAATTTCCAAGATAAATTAGGGGGAAATTATAATTCCCTTAAAACATCTATGATCTTAAAATAATCAATCAACACTACTTCCTGATCTTATGATTCCATTTTTACCCACCTGTTCTTGTTCTTTAGAAACACCAAACACAGTTATTTTGTTATAAATAAAAATATTATAGTTATCCATGTGAAACAAGTCATGCATGGTTTCACTTCTTTGCATATCCTTTTTAAACCCATATTTTTTGGAAGACCTTGTCTTTGTGGGTTTAGAAAAGTGAGAGTAGTCGTTATAAACATTTGGTTTTTCCCTTACACACAATACAACACCATGATTCCCTATTTTATTTCTACCCCATCTTCCTCCATGTGCTATGAATTTTGTGACCATTTATTCAATTCTCAGTATCCATTAAACATTTACTGAATGTATCATCACCAGATCCTTTATCATATAATAATTTGTCTTTGGTGTTGTCCTCCTCCAGTTGAGGTTCTTGTATTCCAATCTTTTCCTATGATAAACTTTACTCAATTGATGTCTCTATATTTCATTCCCAATGTTCTTGAACAAGAAATCTATTTCCCATACCATTAATGTGGTTTCATAAATTTAGGGAATGAGGTGTATTTATGGGATTTAGCCTATTCAAATCATTCACCCACTCCTATTTTGATATTGGATTGGATTGCATTAAGATTCTATGGAATATAGAATCATATATACCCAGAGTGATGGTCATTTGAATTTTTTAGTGGAAAAAATATATGGGTGGTGATGCATAGATACATTAACTAATTCATCCCGTGAATTTTCTTTTCAAAAAATGAATGGTTATTTTAAGACCCCTTAAAATTAATTCATGTTTTCAATGGTTTTTTAAAATTTTTTCTTTGTGAAGACCCTATGAAATATAGTATGTCGATGGTTCTAGAAAGGCCCTGTGAATTTTAATTTCATAGCCCAAGAATTCATTCACAATTTGATTTTGTTTACAATGGTTTTACTCACAATGAAATGTGTTTTATAGAGTTTTTTTAAATCCAATAACTCATGTTGAGAATTCCAAATACACAATAGAAAATTGGTGAAATGATAATTTTTTTTCTAATATAATTTTTTTGTTGTATTTTTTTTAGTCCCCTTATTCTTTGTATTCCAGCCCAACTATAAATTATTTTTTGATTTCACTTTTTTACAATTAAATATTCTATTAGATTTAGGTGTTTATGGAATACAAATTACATGTAAGTGTTGTTGTTATTCTTATCCATATAATGATATTCATTTTCCCTTGTGGATAACCCTTATTTGGGACATAAAAACCTTGATCTAAGATTTATTTCTCTTACTAGAAAAAATATTTGTGATCTTATTTGATGTCATAGAAGGGGGAATCCAGATCTTCATTGATCATTATAGAATTTATTAATCTTATATTATTTTTAGGTGTGAGGACTGTAACAAATATCTATGGTGTTTTTCATTATTTTTTATTATATTAAATATGTTTGATCATACTGAAAGGTCGTTTTTTGTGGAATAACCAAATTTGTAATCTAATACCTTAGTGGAACCATATTCGTCAGCCTCCCTCAAACCCTGTCGGGTCCTTCGGCATTGATTCCCAGAATTTTGGCCACCTAAGGGGTGTAAAAAACATTAACTCTATGTGGGGACATGAATTAACTGAACCAATATCCAATTTAAAATTTTTAAATTGTTTATGTTTTTTCTTAATAATATAAATTGGTTTGTCATTTTAATTGATATCATTGATTGATTTGAAGATGGATTTACTTGGTAATAGTTATGATTAGTTAAGACTATATTATATGGATTATAATAGTTATTTTGACATGTAATTAGTGTTAGTATAATGTACTGATGAAATAAATATTTTATGATATTTGAAATGTAAATTTATATTAAGTGATAGAAAATTTAAGAATAGTTACAATTACTATAATAATTTTTTACATCATTTAATTTGATAATTTCCTTGTATTTAGTTATTGACTTTAAAATGGTAAATTGAGTAAATTTTAAATTTTTTTACTAATTTATGAATTTACAAATAATGGTTTTAAAAACATGTTTGGAATTTTCATTTTGTAAATTTTTTTAATTTTATAAACCCTTGGTTATAAAATAGTAGTTGATTAAATTATTGGTTTGAAATGGAATTCAAAATCAGCTAACATTATAAGATATACATGAAGTACATTACATTTTGAGAATATTGGTCAAACATGGTGTTCCTTTTTGTACAAAATTATAGTGTTAGTGTGGAGATCCTTCATGAAATAAATTTCATGTTGGGCATGGAGTTCTTTCATGGATGGAAAATATAGAATGAGAATTAAATTTATTATCAAGTGATAAATTAATAATGACCTAGTGTTACTTCTTAGATAAAATATTAGGTTGGTATCACATTAGTTAAATAATGACAAATTAGGTTGGACATGGTGTCAATTACCTGATAACATATTGGTTTAGAAATTTTTTTCCTTCCCAAATGATATTATAAGTCAAACACAGTGTTCATACCATTTATTTCAAAATCTTGTTAGAGAATATCCACTTGAAAAGATGTGTAATTATGTTGGTTATACCCTAGGGGTCAACATAGGAATTCAATTTTGGATGGTTTATATTTTTTATTTTTTTATAAAATAATTACCCGATTTATGCTACTATTTCATGCACGATTTTTTAAGATTGGATTGTTTAAACACTATAGGTGTCAACTTACTAAGTTGTACTCACACCATGATTATGCAACATTGGATCCTGGAAATACTTCATGGATGTATATTTGGACATTGGTGTGTATACCTAAACTTTATTTGACTTATTTTCTAGATGGGATTGGATAATGGAAGTAGGTTTGAGAATGGGGTTCATAACTGGTATTTTTGACTCATTAAAATGATTTTACTTTTAGTATACATTTATCAATTTCATGACTTAATTTTTATTGGAATACGTTATTGAATGACCTGATATATTTTTATTATTTGGTTATTGGTAATTGATATATTCTTTGTTTAAATTTTATATATCATCTTATACACTAGTTGGTTTTATTAACCCACTTCTATTATTTGTATTATTATTGTAACTTTTTACTAAGAGGTATAGCATCCCTACTATATTACATGGACCCTCACTTGTTGTTGGAAGACATTGGAATATATGGAGGAATTCTTTAGGTTCAATAGTGAAATGATTAGGGCATTTGATTGAGTACCATGACAGGGACATAACCAAGTGGTATCAAAAGTTGTAGTTTTCTATTTATTTAATATTTTTTGATAGGTATCCAACAGACTATGATGCGTCACTTATTGGAAATGATTGTGTGCACATGGGTAGATAACCTATGTTCGGGGGACAACCAAAGTTCCCATGGATGGGATTACTATTCCTATTATTACTTAAATGTAGTTTTTTTTGCAACTATACCTTTTTAGATTCGTATATTGTATGATGTAACTATTTATTGAGATTATATTCATGGGATGGTATGCCGTGAGATGAGTATGCATAATTTATTGTAAGCACATAGAGATATATTTTTATATTAATTTTTCATAATAGGGTTATAATTATTTACTGTGATGTATATATATTATTGATTATTGTAATCTGAACCATTTTTTATTTATTAAAAATGAAAATATAAAAAGACATATGATATTTATATTAAATTTTTTATCTATGTATTTAGTAACCTAGTTCTATCGATACCATATCATTTCATCTTTTGAGGTTGATATTCTGGTTTATCTTATGTCCAATTGAGTGTGTTAACCATTGTATATAAAATTCATCATTTCTGTATTATTATTGAGCATCAGAAGAGTTGTAATCAGGACACTCTTAGTGATGTTATGGTGGAACATCATATGGATTCGGAGAGCCAAATTCTCGATCTTCTTTACAATAGTTTCATGTTATTCATGTGATCCCTAGAGAGGGAGAATTATTTCATTATCCATTTGATGTTTACCTTTATGTGAGTGTTTCAACTTCAACACCCACCTACATTCACCAGGTAGTAATTCCCAAAGGTATATATGTTTTCGATCAAGTCATTCTAGGTAATCATTATGCACCACACAAAAAATCATAGATATAATAATAAAGATTTTAACTAATATACTATGTAGACAAGTCATTCTATAATGACCTAGAATTTAATAAATTAAATTCGCCTTTTAAATTGAAGATTTTTTTTGTATGGTAGTTATAGAAAACATGTGAAACACATTGGTTAATTTGGTCTGTTATATGTTTAATCAAATTTAAAAGATTATTAAGAAACATAACTATTAATAATAGAGTAATTGTATAATGACAACAATTATTAGTATATTAATGGTTATGATAAAATGATTTTACATAGAAAATAGAAGCTATAGTCTCAACCTGTAGGATCATACACTATAAATTTTAGTTTTTATAAATTTTTAGGGGTATAGTATCAATATGATTTTACTATAACCCATCCCAATATAATATTATACAACTATAGTATGATAGAAACAGTTTATTTTATATGTTTATGCTCACCAAGATCAAAGCTCAAACGATGTTCTCTATACCACCCAATAAAAATTTCACTATCTCACACCAAACATTTAGGGAATTCGATCGTGTAATAAAGGGCTATGTATCTAGACCTTGATAGTATAAATTTTTAAACTTTATTTCTAATAAAATATTGATTTTATTTACTATATTTTATTAGTATTATATATATACAATTATACAATAGTGGATGGAATATATTAAAAAATAATTTATTTTGGAAAATATATGGCATTGATACAAACAAATTTTAAGAAATTTTTGATAAAAATATAATTTTAATATAATACAATTGTTAAATATTAAATATTTTATAAAAATGTTATTATAATTTAGTTAAGTTTAATGTTTTCATTATGATCATTTGAATGTTTTTACTATCAACCAAATTAGTATATCTCAATTAATGGGATTTTCGATTTAAAATTTTAAACTATCATATTTAAGAAATTATTTTGATAAATTAAATGTTATTTTTAGAAGAAAAATATAAAAAATATCTAATGTTTTTTTTCATAATTTTTTGAGTTAGTTAATGGTTTACGTAAGAATCAAATAGAATATAAATATATGATATGTTTTATGACTTCATATTGGACAAAAAGTGATAAAATATATGATATAAAATTAATACATGACCAAATATATTTGTCTCCCATAACATAATATTTTCCTGTTATTTGATTAATTTTATTAAGTCTTAATGAATACCCCAATATATATATTATATTTTAATATTTTAAAATCAATTATTTATGAACATGAATCACTTCAAAATCACCAAGGGTATTATTTTATTTTTTTTATTTATATCAAAATATAATAATGAAATAATATCATCTTTGGAAGAATCCTTAGTCAGAACCATGGAATGGTTTTTGATTTTTATTACATTATCTTATATATTCCAAATCCAATGTTTGAAAATTAATGAAGACTTGTATAGTATTTTTATATATAAACTAACTAACCTCTCATACCCCATCACTGAAAATAGTTGTATACAGAATTTAATCTTCTTTTACCTCTTTATATCCCTCATGTGGTTCCCTAAATCACTTTAGAATCTCATCCTAAGATTTAAGAAACACCCTCTGAATATAAGGGATCTAACCCTTCTCCAATTCATTCTTGAACTGTTATTATTTAAAACATTTTTTACCTTTTTTCAAGTATATATATGTTTCTACACATCACTTTTATAGACTAATTATTCCCTCATAATGAGAGACCGATTTCTCTATCATTCATCCGTTATATAAACATTTATGTACACCCATTTTTCTTTCCAAATTGTTATATGAATTCCCATGCCAATATTTGTGTAGTGAACATATATCTTTATTTCCAATTATGTGTATTCATATAATTTCACCAATACATCATTGATTTAGGGACTATATTTATTAATCCCATACTCTTTAATCATGCGATTATAATTTATGATGTACATCATTATGTGGTATGATCTATGTGGGACACTTATTAATGTACATGATATGAATATAATGGGTGGGACTATAATTATAAAGTCTTCTACTGAATTGGGAAATTTTTATATCTCATGATATTCTATATATAGTGAGGGTTATGTTATCTTAAAAACATTATTTAGTTTTCACTTGGCTTTTATCCATTACATATATTTATGTTGTCATGTTTTATATTTTTTCTAATTTATTTTTATATTACCATGTTTTATCATGACTCAGTAATAAATAATATTATTCTCACCCCTCTTTTGATACCATGATATACCTATTGGATCACATGTACCAATTTATAATATTATATTTTTTATTTGTTCTATTACTAGTTTCTATGTCTCATCCATTTCCTATTTACTGCCCCATGTTATCCCATGTAGTTTAAAAATGTAAAATTAATAAAATAAATAGTTCGAGGTATATAAATGATGATGTTATACCCATTCTGATGACAATGATATATACACCCAATTTCCAAAATAAACTAGGTATGAAAATATTTTTTGGTGGTATTAAGTTAATTATTGTAAAATAAAGCATAAATTAAGGTGTACTAAATTAAGGGTTGTAATATTTTATATCTGAGAAAATTCTAGTTATTTTTAGTTATTAGGGTTAAAAACACTTGTGTAAGACTTATTAATAAATATTAATATAGTAAATAATTCATAATATTTTTGATTAATAAATTATGTAGTTTCTTGAGAAATATATTCCTTTTTTGATACTACAATTGGATATGGATCTATTAAAGTTTTACATAGTTTTTATAACTAAAGAAATTGGTAATTTTTCTAGACTCAATCACCACCTAGTGCATGAAAATATAGCCTACTACACACATATCTTTACACTCCTTGGGGATATGCTTTCATAAATTTACAATTTCTTTATGACCTATAATTATAGAAACAAAAATTGCTATATGATTTACTATTATGATATATATCATGGTTAACTTTAATTAAAACCAATAAATTTATACCTTAAAGACATTATGTCATTTAGGAGTAATCCCACTATTTTTTTTCAACTCTTATCTTGGAGTAAATTTTTTTAAATATAGTAATCCATAATTTCCCATTTATTGTTTTCAATTTCTACAAATATGAGGAATCGATTCGACATCCAATGTGAGTGGAAATATGTATAACTTCCTAAGACATATTCCCAACCATATTGGATTAAGATTCATGATATATGTGACAGTAGATTCTAAAGGGGCATAAGTTTTGAAATTAATCATAAATCAGGAAAAATAGCCAAATCCCAATATGAAATATCATGTTTAAATTTAGACTACAATGAAAAAAACATCAATGAATTTTATTAGATCTTTATATACCTTGATCATAGAAAAAATTATCATCTCCATTAAAAATATTATCTCCATGATTAAATTCTCTAATCAATATATGGTGTTCATATATTATTACCATATGGAGGTTGATGTGGAAAAGTAGTGGATGTTGGCCAAAACCAAGAATCATAATTAAGACATAAAAGATATGGATTTGAAGAAATTAGAAGAAATATTATTCAAAAATTATTTTCCATGCACTCTCTAACTTAAATTGGAGAGGGATATACTAAACCTCAGGTAAAGGATTTCTAATCCATAATTTGGTATAAATAAAACATAGAATTGCTTGAATAATATGCATCTATCTTGGTCATTACCAACAAAACTATTGTTAAACAATTCTTTGGTAGGATAAATCGATTCCTAAAAAAACTTACACATTTTAGACTTCAACCGCCATGAATAAATTATTCGATGCTCCCTCAAAATCAATATGGATATCAATGAATTTCACGGTTCTCATAGGTATAGGAAATGTAAAATAATGAAAAATTCTAGTGGTATGATGGATAAATATACTGATGGAAAGAAAATACCACATCTTCATTTTCTAATGAGTGATAAGAAAAATCATGGGAATTGTCATAATGGGAAGAGGGAACGATTTAGGTAAAGGAAGGAAGGTAACATACATAGTGATTGAGGATGAGGGGAACCCACCAATGTGATATAATAATGGAATTATCCATTAAACTGTAATCTTATTAAACAATGATTCGACAATAAGTAACTATTACACAATGTGAATCAATTCCCTAATATAAGGATTATTGATGCTAATCAATGAAATTATCCTTTGAGGCCTTGAGCGATGGGGTGTGGATATTCCATCTCGAATTTTGTGGTGGATCCAAAAAATGAATTGGTGGAAGTTATGATATTTGTTTACTCAAGAATATAGAAATTATTGTTTGATTCTATTTTAATTCATTTTTAAATTCCATTCAATTTTAGTAGAAATATTTAAACACCACTTCCAATCATGGAACTTATGTTAATTGTAAAGACAATAAATGGGATAATTTTTTAACGTAAATTATATAACTCATCCCATGTAAAATTTAAGTGGATATATTTATTAGAAAATCAACTTATACTCCCCTTAGAATATTTAAATTGAATTATATTAAAGGATTATATTTCGTTGTATAAATCCGAAATTAATTTCCAATAAAATGAAATAAGCTCTCTATATTTAAAATTTTACTAAGATTATATCCATGTTCATGGAGGAAAATGGATATTACATGGTACCAAAATCTAAATTATGGAAATTTTAGTGACCCCTGCCCTATAATCCCTAATACAGTGTCTACTACCATTATATTATGATTAGATACAAATAATTTTATCCCTCAGGATCTTATAGTTTACTAGTCTTGGTAAACCAGATATATAATTGAGTCTTACATAACATTTGAATACAGAAATTTAAAAAACAATTATTCCTTCAAGAATATACTTTCATATTAATCATTGAAAACAACATGGAATCCTATGAAATGGGGAAAAATTAAGGGTGAGATAAATACTCAGTAAGGGTTATCTATTGCAGAATCATCCATCTATGAATTAACATAATAATTAGATAATGGTAAATAAATAGGAATAAAAACCATTTAAATATGTGGATAAGGAATATTAAATAAGGAAACATAAATAACAGAGCACACATTCCATTAAAATAACTAGATATAGAATGATCAATATTAGAAGTCAAATAACTGAGTACACATCCCTTTTAAATAAAATGATAAAGATTAATCAATATGGAAAGGTAAATAACTAAAAACACATTCCATTTAATCAATAAAATAAGAATTAAATAAATCCATATATAATACCACAGAAAAAATTTCACGAATAACAATTAATAAATTCTTAATGAAGAAAATGCTTAATTATTAGACACCATGTTTCCTAGGAACATGAAATATTTAACATCAAGATTTATTCTCATGAAAGATAAAAAATGATAGGTAGAAACACATTTAATTAATGTTAGATAATTGATTCATCCCTTGAGGATACAAATATATATTGGGGATATTATAAACTAGGATTTACCCCTGTATTCAAGTCGAAAACATTTATCACATATCCAATAATTGATTTGATTCATAAATAATTTTCCTTATAATAAAATATCAATACTCAGTAAATAATACAGATTTATCAATATACCCCTCATCAATTAAATACTATTAAAATTAAAACATTATATATATATTATCGATATTGGTTTTAGAAAATAATAATATCCATGATAGACGGTATTGATATTTAGTAAAAATTCAATGTCTAATGATGATATGGAATGAATATTCGAATGGAATGTTAATGACTATAATAAGAATCAAGGAGAGGATTGTAAATTTTATCCTAGGTCAAATTAAGCTTATAACATCCAGAGGAAGAATCTATATGGTTTCAAAATGTACCCATTACTGAAAAAATATAGGGTTATTATCAATGATGAATTGAAATATCGTAAAAATATCACATTATATATTCATTAAAAAAATATAATTTTCTTTTAAAATAAATTTTAAAAACATTTTTACAGAAATAACCCTTTTAAAATTTAATGGAATATTTAAACAATTTATGGTTACGTCGGCTGGTAGTTATTTACATTCTATAATGAAAATTCCCTTTTCAATTTAAAATTTGAGAAAATTGCTTTATACAGAAACAAAAATGAAGATTCTTTAGAATATTTTTGATAAATAAAAATACATGGTAAAAAAGTAATTAAATATATTTGAATTTAGTAATGAAAAAATAAATAAAAATATTTTTAAAGACATGGTTCTATAAGAAAAAATATTTCTGATCGAATGGATACATTAAGTCAGATTTTTTAAAAACATATTCTCAATAATTTTATGTACCAAAGAGATGGAAAATGATAATATCCCTTGAAAATTATCCATAATGATTGAAGGGGGAGAAAATTAATGGTTTTACCAAAAAATAGTTATATAATTTCTATTAATGGATATTAAATAATAAATAATCTCATTTAGACTCAGATTATGAAGTAAACTCTTAAACGATCATAATTTCGATGTGCGAATTAATCAATGAATAGAATATATGTATCAACATTAAATTCACATAAAAGATGTGTAATCATAGAAATATATATCCACATGTAATTAGAAACATAATCTTATAATATTAAAAAAAACTATGAACTAATATAACCAAATGAAGTGGAATTCAGTTATGAACTTATTTACCACCTGGTAAATTATAATTAAAATACCCTTAAATGAAATTATTAAATTTGAATCAAAAAAAACCATGAAGAACTATCTATTCGTGATATTACCTATCATGGTTCCATATATAATATATCATATAAAAATAACAAGGTGCATAACATTTCAAAATTAATCAATTAAATGAAATTGAGACAAAATACCTTACCTTAGTCTTCCTTTTGGTGGAATGGTCTTTAACCTCTTTTATAATGATTTTTTGAAAGTTATTAGCTTATAAAATAACTATATTAATATTTAGAATATCATAGATGGTTATTTTATAATATTTTATCAACCATTTGTTAATAATATCTCATTATTTTCATTATTTTAGGTAATAACTGCTTCGTTGATCATGTGATTTTTGAAATGTCATTTTTTCCTTTCCTCTTAATTATATAATTATTTCATTTTCTCTATAATTTAAACCATGATAAAAATATCATAATATATATACATATTCAATATATATGTAGTTAAATTATTTCCCAAAATTTGGTTATAGGAAATGGAATACATTGTTCATGGAGACAGTAGGCTATACAAATGCATAAAAATTGTTTCATTTTCCTATAAAATTTAAAGAAACATTATTAAATTTTATATTTATATAAATTTTATCACTGCTATACAATTTTTATGTCACATATATCAAATAATTTTTATTTCCATCTTCAATATAATATTTTAACATCTTTCTAACATGATATATACATTTAAATATGTTAATTGAATATAATAATTCATTAAATTTACATAAATTTTAATTTTTTGTTATGTTTTGTGTTATTTTAATATTAATTAAATAAATATCATCTTGGCCTCCCTTAAGTATTTTAAGTTTCTAATTGATCTAAAAAAATTAGAGATAAATTATTATGTTAAAAAAACACATTAATATTTCAAAATAATATATATATTTGAACTAGTGTTTTTTTCACAATCCTAAGGAAATATAAATAATAAAAGCAATGCAGGTTTTTTTGTCATTTTCTTTACCTAAGTTATTAGATAGGTCACTTGTAAGAGAAATTATCCCATAAACTAATTAAAATAATTCCTAAATTAATAAGGGTCAAAATATTTCTACCCAATGGATGTTAGAAAAATGGGTAGGTAATTTCAACCCTTATATTATTAGTTAAACCCTATTAAATCATTTTTACCCGAAATGCGATAATTAACATTTTTACTATTTTTAATATTCATTTTAGTCAAAAATTGTTTTAGCATTATTAGAAGTTTTATATTATTATTAAAAACATGGATACATTTTTAAATATTCAATATATATAATTGGCATAATTTTATTTAACATTAATACTAGAGACATAATAACAAAGCAGGTTTTAAAAGTGAAAATGTTAAAATGCATTTAATTTTTTGTATCTAAATTACATATAAAATTTATTCTAATGATCTAAATTAAATTAATATATGTACAACTGAACTATTGAGATATTAAAACCAATTAAAAATATGATCAAATATCATAATTTATTTTTGATGAAAATACAGTTTTTAATTAAAATTCAGTACTCTTTAATATTCATTAAATAATGAAACTTTTAAAAAATAAGAAAAAATCATTGTAAGTAAATTTTTGTACTCTAATTTCATAAATTATGTATATTTATTCAAAATAACTTTCAAAAAGTGGAAAAATTAAATTTAAAATTATGTGATCCTTGCATGATTTAAAATCATTTTAGAAAACTACTACTTTCCAGAAACATTTTATTTTCTTTAAAATGACCATATATTACTAATATGTAGGTGTAAAATATAAATTTTAATAATATATTTTATCCAATTATTACTCTTAATTTAATTATCTTTGTGATAACTATCATATTAAATAATAACAATATATTATTGTTTAGTAAAGCAATGTCTTGTGTGAAACAAAATTTTTCAAAGAAACTCATTTTTGTTTGTAATACAAACTAAAATATGTGTTATGTATAATGAAGGATAAATATAATGTTGAGTGAAACATAACAAATTGAATAATATTTTATTATTTTATAATAATGGGGTGTTATATTATCTCCATATTAAATAATTTATATCTTGGAAATTTAAACATTATCACGACAATCAACTGTTTAATATTTGAAAATACATGTATTGAAATTACACATTAAGAGAATGGTTAGTAAAAAATCTCTTAATAATAAACAATAAGAATTTAGAAAGTTCATATTAAATAATCACATAACTAGGTTAACAAGTAAGATAATATAGGTCGCATGTGGATTTATAGACATAGAAGGAAATTATAAATAATTATAGAGAGTTATTTAGGTCATTGTTCAAAAACAAGTAAAAGATAAATGAAAAGTATACGGGACAAAAACCATAAATATATGATTATTTAAAATACCATGTTATTCATGATTTTTGAATGTAATACGATAACATTTTTTAAATATTATTTTCTTAATGTTGAGGAATTATTTTATGGAAAAAAATATAAGGAAATATACTTACATGATATATTTATATAAAAATATTTCATAGTTTTTTTGTGCTTCAATTGTTTTACAATTCATTCTTTAATATAAAAAATGAATAATCGAAAATGAATTTTTTATTCTTTATGCACTAATATTCCATTTTAATGGATCATTATAATAATAAAAGAGTTATAATAATTTCTTTATGTATCTAAATATTTTCCAAAACTTTTATGGTTAATGAATTAATAAATAATTTTCAAAAGAAATACTAATTGTTCATCATAAATATTTAATTTTAAATTGATTAAATAAGAATAATGACATATTAACTAGGACATCTCTTAGGACAGTGGTAGGCATGGAACACTTATCGTTCTTTAGTGATGGGTTCAAGGCATATCACATTGCCAAACATGATGTGTTTTTAGCTATAACAAAGGTTTCCCTTTTAATAAAATATATTAATATAATTACTATAATGTTCCCAAAAATATTATTTACATACCTGAAATACTATTAATCATTAAATAACTATTTTACTAATTTTTTCCACATAATTTATTTATTTATTTATTTATATATTTACAGATTCTAATAAAAATATTTTAATATTACTAAAATGTAATTAATGATCAAATAAACACTAAGGGTCATTAATACCTTTTAAAATTATATCAATAAGATGTAACAGTTTTATTCCTCAAATAAAATTTCCACTAGATAATATTCATTCCATAAATTTCCCCAAAATATCATTAATCTTGGTAGAAACCCATCACATAAAACCTAAAAATAAGAGACTTTAAAATTTTGATCAATATTAAACTCGTTAACCTAAAAATGTATTAATAAATGTTATGTTAATAAAAGAATATATTATCCTTGAATTTTACACAATAATTGGATGTTTCACAATTATTATCCCAAAATACCATACTTAAAAATAAATATATAATATAATTATAAAATCACAATTATTACATAAAGAATTTTATTTTAATACACGTATTTAATTTTCCTGGGGTTTTACCTATGACATTCATTTTCATTATCAATTCATATCATTCATAATGGTTTGTATATAAATTGATAATTTTCTGAATCATATCCTTTGTGAGTTTTAAACTAGGTGTAGAGTAAGTCATGTTTTTATGTACAATGTAATTCTTAAGTTGAGAGAAACATTCAATTTTTTAATTTTTTACCCCTAGGTAAATCTATTCTAGAACAAATTCCACTAGTATTATATAGAGAGGGATGTATTTCAAGGAAAACCAATAAAGTATCAACTATTATTAAATATTAGGGAGCACTTCTATACACATCCTCAAAGTCTATAATAGGTTTATCAAAAATAAATTAAGTTTTCGAAAATCTATTTTTTTTATTTCTTTTAAAATTCCTTTGATACTAACTATAGTGACACATAACCTAGAATCCTAGAGCTAGTTTGTTTTATTACTACATTGTAAAAATATAAAAGGAATTTAATCACATATTATCCAATAGTTTAGTAGTCTTAGTAAACTAGATATATACTTGAGTCTTATAATACATTTGAAGACGAAAACTACAACATAATTTCTAATGAGAAAAAAATTATTACTTATATTATATCATAAAAAATATATCATTGTAAACTTTTTATAATACTAGGTAATTGAAAATATATAAGGTTGAGCACAAATTTTATGTAAGGGTTAAGTATACTACATTCAATCATGAATCAATAAACACAATCAATGTGGAAAGGAAATAACTGAGAACACATGAAATTAAAATAACTAGTTAAAGAATAATCAATACGGAATGGTAAATAATTGAGCATGGATGAAACTCAAATAACATGATAAGGTATAATAAATATGTTAATATAACTAATGACATAAACCATTAAAGCATCTTGATAATGAATAATCCGAATAACAAGGTAAATAATGGAAAATGATTCTACTTAATCAATAAACTGAGAATTATATGTATCTATTGATAATATCATATCAAAAAATAACATGGATGATAAATACTAAATTCTCAAATAAGTAAATGCTTAATTATTATACATCATGTTTCCTTGGAACATGAAACCAATTCCCTTAACATCTATTTTGAGGAATTTTTAAAACTTATGGGTAGAAACCCATTTAACTAAGTCTAGTTATCTGATTTATCGAATGAGACTACTTATGAATGAAATTAATATCATTAACCATGCCCCAACCATGTATTTAGGTCTAAATAATTCATTATATGTTAAATTATTTTATTACTTCCTAAAAAATGTGCCTTATAATCAAATATACATATTGTGTAAAGAAAAAAAATTTATCATTATTTCCCTAGTAAATAAAATAACATTCAAAGTAAAACACAATATATATAAATGATATCTAATTTAACAAATAATCATATCAATGATAAATTATATGGATTTTTAGGGTCAATTCAATGTCTACTAATAATAGTGAATAAATATTTCAAGGTGAAGTTAATAACTATAAATATTTATAAAGGAATCTAATGTCAATACAATCCTTGTTAAATGAAATAATATAAAATAAAGACTATGAATAATAATGGTATCAATATATATTTATTGAAGTAAGAATAATTTGTTTTTAAAATTTATGAAAAAAATACTATAAAGAGATCTTTAAAAATACTCTTAGGGAAAATATATGTTTTCCTTTTAATAAATATTTTTAAAATCATTTTCATTGAAAATGACATAAATTTTTTTTCTTTAAAAATATTCTATAAATAAAATAATGTATGTTTCAATTAAATAATGGTGATTTGATAAAGGTAATTATGTACATTAAATAAATAATATTCTTTTCTTATGGTAAAAAGGTAGAAACGTTCCTTGTTTGGAAAGAAAAATAAAGATTACATTGAAAATTATTTCAATAAATGAAAAATGGGTACAATTTTTTTATAAATCATTTTAAAATGATTAATGAAACTATTTATGAAAACATATTTATAAAACATGTATTTGTATGGAAATATATTTCTGACTAAAGAGAGAGAGATGAATTCAAATTTTTTTAAAACATTTTATTTATAATTTTAAGTACCAAATAGTGGAGAAATGGTAATAAAAAGATTAATGAATAAAAATAGAATAATTAAATTAATGGTTTTATTAAACATTGGTTTTATAATTCCCTTTAATATATATTCTAGGATAAACAATCTCTATTAGAATGATATTTTAAAATAAACCCTTAAAATGGTCATAATTTTCAAGTGTGAATTTATACATGAATATATTATGTGTATCAACTAAAACTACACATAAAAAACATGTAAATACAAAAATATTTATTCAAAAGTTATTATTCACATAATAATATAATATTATCCACAATGGGTAATTAATATAACCCTAGGAAAAGTAATTGAGTTATGAAATTTTTTACCACATGGTAGATTTTAATTCAAGTACCGAAAGATGAAATAATTAAAAGTAAAACATGATATACAATGATGAGTAAATTATTCATGATTTTACATGTAAAGGGGAATTATATAAACCATATAAAAGTAAATAGGTGTATAAAATTACAATGTACCCATTTAAATGAAATTTAGATGAAATTTTTTACCTTATGTTACCTTTTGGTTGAATACCCTTTGACCTGATGAATAATGGATTTAAGAATTTTATTATCTTATTAGAAATAATTTTATTATTTATAATATCATATATAATTCTATTAAATAATCTATCACTTATTCATTGATAATATCCCATTATTTTCATTATTTCAGCTAATAACTACTTTGGTTTGTGAGTTAGTTATGACATTTTATTTTTTGTTCTTAATACTTTGATCATAATTTCATCACATCCATAATTTAAACAATGATTTTAATATAAAATATATTAATTATTTTATAGTTTTATTAATTAAAAATATTTTATGATAGGAAATGAAATACAATGTTCATGGAGATGATAATCGAACATATGCATGAACATTATTTCAATTTTCTTGGCTTATTGAAAGAAATAAAAAAATTCTAGATATATATATATATATATTATCCTTAATTTTAAATTTGTATTTATATATATCATATTTGTTTATTAGTCGTGTTCTTAAAACATTACATGTAAGGCGTGAATGGATCACATCGCTTCTTGAGGATATACTCTACTATACACACGAGCGATGATATTGTATTCCCACAAAATAGAAAGCATGAACGTAATTGTGATATATGAATTCCTTAAAAATAATAATGACATAAAAATAATATATATATATATATATATATTTAATATAAATACATCTTCATACCAATCCTTTATTGCTTGTAATGGAGAAACACATGACATTGGTTCACGAGGCGATAGTCTGTCATATACATGAACATTGATTTCATAACCTATTTGATGGATGTCTGTGAGGATACAGGTTATAACCTAGACATAAAAAAATCACATGATATTTAATATACTGAGAATTAATAACAATTCAATGAAATGGGTAAGAAAATACATTATATATTCTTTTAGAAAAATATTACCTCTTATTTGGATATCCTCTTTAGGTTTGTAATAAAACCTTCCATAGTTGGATTTATTCACCAAATAAAGATTCTAGGATGTCAGGAGGGATTTTGGGAGTGATTTAAGTACATAATGGTCGATCCAAATGGCTTGATATGTGTGAATAAGTGGAGGGACTATGTTTCCTTTTATAGTTGGGGATGAGTGCCATTCTTGTAAATACTAAAAAGTATTCACTATTGGGAGGTTCCCGTTACCTCATATGGATCCAAGGTTGGTAATTAATAGTCTTTAAGGATTATATGATCTATATAAACCTCTACTACACAATATAAATAATATATTAAATATTTTTCCTCAACTCCTATGTTTCCTTATTTTACCATTTTTATTTTTTTCATTTAGTTAACTATTTTTCTAACCAAAGTAATTTATTATTTAATAATAAACAAGAGTGATACAAATAATAAAATTTATAACATATTATTCTAAATAATATATAAAATTTATAAAATAAGTAATATATGTGTATTGAGTTCTAATTTTACTATAAGTGCATTTAACGTGCAAAAAAATTTCTTTAACTATAACTACACTAACTGAGTTGTTACTATTTAAAATTAGATAAAGTACTTATAAAAGTTAAATTGTACATGACTGGAAAATAGTTGATATTTATTAATATTTTAAAAAATAGATATAATATGGGATGATACTATTTTAAATCATTTATTAAAATTTAATTTATCATATAATAATATTAATGAAAATTTTGACATTATTCATTTAAATTTAATTAAAAAATATGAAGAAAAATATGGATTTTAAATATATTTTTTAAAAGCTTTGTAATATGATATATTCATCCGAAAATTTAATTTAATATTATAATTCATTCAATTTAATTCAATTTTAATGTTTTTAGTGTCATTTATTTTATTTTATAATTAATTAAATAATTACTAAACTAGCATTTCATAAGCATTTTATGTAAATAATTCCCCTCAAAAATTAAATATAATTTATTATGATTAAATAAAATCATTTATATATCAAAATAATATGTATATCCAAACCAATGTGGTTTTTTTCCTATCCCAATCCTTATAAAGGTTTAAAATATTTTTTTAACCTTTTCTTTACATTACTTATTATATAGGTCACCTTCTAAGAGAAGTGTAACTTAAACTCATTAAAATATATCCAAAAGTAATAATGGTCTAAATATGCCCATTTAATTTGTGTGGGACAAACAGGTAGTTCATTTTAACCCTTATATTATTAGTTTAACCCCTGATAAAATCATTTTTATCTTAACCACGGTAATTAATTTGTTTACTATTCTCAACACTCATTTTAGTCTCAAATTAAGATTTTCTCATTATACATTATAAATTATGAAAACTAAAAATATGGTATCTTTTTTTTTCATAATTCACTTAACATAGGTAGAAAAATTATATTTAAAATTAATCACATATGCATCAATTGAAAGTTGGGTTTCATTGTGAAAATGATAAATATTTTTAGAAAAATCTAAATTTAATATAAAAATTACTCAAATGACCTAAATTTGATTTATAGACATATAATTTAAAATAAACCACTTTAAAACCAATTCAAAATATAATTTAACATCATAAATGATTTAGATAAAAAAATTCATTAAAACTCACTATTTTTCACAGTTCATCATAAAATTAAAACATCTCAAAAAACTCACAAAAAATAGACCAACATAATTTTGGTTAACCTATTTCAAATAAATTGTTTATTTTTATAAATATATTTCATAAAAAAGAAAAAAAATATTAATTTTAAAATATTTTTACCAAGCACGATTAAATCTTCCATTTGAAATATATTGGTTCTTGGAAAACATTTCTTTTTCTTTAAAATGATTATATATAACTAATAAAAAAGAGTAAAATACACATTTTCATTACTTAGTTAATTTTATTCTTACCCCCATTACAATGGTATATGATAACTATGATTTTAAATGAAAATATTGATAGTATATTATTGTCCAATGAAACCTGGTCTTGTGTGTAATGTAATCCTTAAGGGAAACTCATTATAATGTGAAACACAAGCTAAAATCAATGTTGATTGTAATGAAATATAAATATAGTGTTCAATACCACATTCAAAATTTAACAAAATGTTATTCTTTTTTTATTTTTAGGTGTTACATATATTATTTTCTTTTGAGTATGTATATCATGCTCAAATTATTGAGGCTAAAGAATGGATCAACCGAATGACATGCCCATTATTAGGGAACCCACTACTGTATATCCTAAACAATTGGCTGATATACCTATTATTCATGAGGTTGAGTTCTAAATAAATCTCATACACAATTATTTTCCAATATCCATGACTCTATATATAATGGATGATTTTTTAACCTGATGAGTTGAAGGACCAAATAAAAGAGAATCTAGATAAAGATCTTATATGAAAAATTACTTCATAATAGGGTGCATTGGTCATTTTACCAAAAATTAGATTGGGTTATTGTGGTACTTAACTGATTAATGTGAATGAAATAATATCAATATAAATAACCAATATCCACTTCCATTGATTGATAAATTATTTTATAAGCTATGTGTAGCTCAATACATCTACAAAGTCGATCCTCATTTAATATATTAGTATGTAAATGTGAATGTGGATATTCCCAATAATTATATCAATATAAGGTATAAGAACTTTGAGTTTATAGTGATTCCATTTATCATCAATAATTCTATATAAACCATCATGAATTCAATGAATAGAGACTATAGAGATTAAGTTCAGATATTTGTAGTATCTTTTATAGATGATATTCTTATCAACTAAAAAATATTTGTGAAAAATAGTAGGAATCCAAAAAATTCATACATATATATCACATATTAATAGAATAAAATTATAAGAATTTCTATAATACACTCCTAAGGAGTAAAATGGCTTATCTTTTTGGAAACTATGTACACAATCTTCTTATTTAGTGAATTATATTCAATCTCTCCCACAAAGATATTATGATTTTTTACTATTCAATACATGCCCTACTTAAAACCATTCTTCATAACATTAGAATAGAATTATAAGAAAGGATGATATTATATGCTCCAAAAGGATAAATATGGGAAATGTTTAAAAATTATGTTATAATATGAGTATGAGAACATATTTATAACATATGAAAAACATAAAAATCATATAAAAGATAAAAATATTATGTAAAGGTATAAATATTAGATGTTAATAAGAAACAAATCATAATAGAATCAAAGAGAATTATCCACAAGAATGTTGAATTGGAATAAGACATATTTCTTTCAAGACAAAAGATTATAACATTTTGTACATGTATAATTAGAAAAAAACATCACTCATTATGTTAAGTACATGAAATTATGACCTCACATAATCTTTTGGATATAGAACTATGTCCATTAAAACCCATATATATATGAATTTTAGGTACACCCATATCAATGTAAACATTTAATTAGGTTCATGAATAACAATGTGAAAATGTTATTTGGTTCATGAATATCATTTTTACTCATGATTTACCCACATTGATTCATTGAATTGAATGAGGAAATAAGTCCCACCCTTATATGGTTATAATGTGATATCTATGATCGATTTTAATTTGACCACCATCACATAATGAAAATCATACATAAGTGTTTCAAAAGATCATAACCATTCATCATATCAAAACACATGAAAATAAATTTGTTTCAAAATCATTTCACCCTTTCTTAAAATGCTGAATAAAAACACATCTCATAATCACTTCATAATTTCATAGTAGCATAAAAGTTGAAAAATGTGTTTTTTTATTATTATTATTTAGTATATAACCTATGGAAGATAAACAGGTTTCATCAACATCATTATAACATCCCAACATGAACCATCAAGTCCCATCTGGAATGTTGTGTCATCTCATGCATGTCTCCCCATATGCAAGAGGCTACCAACTTGTAGTGAGGGTATTCATCCATAAGTGGGGAATCTATAGCCTCAAAATCATCTCATGGGGTATATAATAAAAAATAAACAATATAATAATTAATTATAGAAACATGAGTAAATGTAAAAAAATTGGCATACAAGTAATATATATGAAGTAGCGCCCATAATCCATAACAATGTACAAATGGAATAAAGTGGATAATTTAAATAAAAAAATAACAAATCATCGAGAGTACATCCATGTTTTTAATAGCTATATTATTTTTTATAGATCTATCAATCACATGGTAATTTCCCTTTTCCAGATCCTATATGCAATCTACAAGAACATAGAAATTCCAGAGTTGGGATTGAGTTCCTGAAATATAAGGAAACCACCAATGAATCCTTAACCATATGTGCTCAAGTATAGAAGTGTATTCCATAAAAATAATAAATTCAGTACAAGTATAATCACTCGCAAAACAAAACTAACCATTTGTGTTCTAAGCATGTAACCATAATTCCTCAGTTTTACCTACTTTAGCTATATATCATAAATATATTATATTTTCATAAGTTTCTAACACCAACCACAGGGCTATTGGTGAGTCACTCATAGTTCACAGGGAATTAATCAAAACAACCTACCAAGAATCCACAAGTTATCATGCAATTATTATAATCCATAAGACATTGAGAATCTGTAACCTACCAGGAATCCAAATGAAATCAAGCAACACTCGGAATCCACATTCCATCAAGAAGTAGAAATCTACTCAGAATCCATAGGGATTAGAGTATATACAAGGTTAGAAGGTAATAATTTTGTGTCATCGTCATCACCTAAAATCATGCATGCACACTATATAGAATAATCATACCCTAATAGACACCTATCAAGTATACACATACCAATCCTCCAAAGTAAAACATGGAAACTCATAGCATGATAATACACGTACAACATATCATGAGAAATATGGAATCATCATATACACCAACATGTGAATCAAACATCATCATGGAATCAATATATCAAATCAATATCATGGAATCAAATATCACATATGGTTCTTAGGGCTACACAAATACACATGTGATCTAAATCTAGCACATTCATCAAATATGTCTATGCCTAAATCATATTAAGGAATCATGTGTAACAAATCACAAAAATCCATAGAACTTCCTACATCAAATTCATCATCATCAATGATACGGATAAACCACCTTGTGTGGTTCGATACACCTCCTTGCATCCTACTCATCACATTTATCAACATATCAATTCTTAACATTCATCAAGGGTTCCAAGAACAAATAAAATCAAATTTATTTCAATAATAAATGAATTATCATATGTGATGATACAATCTATTTTCTTGATAATTTAAAAATTATCATTTTATAATTATATTTTGGTTGTTTCTCTTCAATTATCCTTTTATAATAATATTTTGATAATTTCTCTTAAATTTTCCTTTTATAGCTATATTTTGATAAGTTCTCTTAAATTATACTTGTATAATTATATTTTGATAATTTCTGTTAAATTATCATTTTATAATTATAATTTGAAATTTTCACATAAATTATTCCTTAAAATTTTCTTTTGTTAATTTTAAGGTAAATTTTCATTTTATAATTATTTTTCATAATTTATTATAAATTATCCCTCACAGTTTTATTTTGATAAATTTATTATGAATTTTCTTGTTTATTTTTATATTTTTTAATTTTTATCCAAAATTATCATGAACAATTATTTTAATAATTATCTCTTGATAATATAAGTAACTATCCTATGATTATTTTGATAAAATTTTCACATGATAATTAACTCATTATTATTCTTTAACAAATTAAATGAAATTATTTATTTAAATTCATTTAATTGTGATTTGACATTTCTTTGTAATAATATTTAGATAATTTGATGATATTAACTTTTTATAATTGTTTTACTTACCTTCTATAAATCATGAAAATGTAATCTCTAATAATTCATCATAATAATCATCTAATGATTCTTAATAATTATCTTTTGATAAAATAACAATACTTATCTTTTGACAATTTAATAACTAATTTTTTCTTAATTTTATTTAAAATTATCATTTGATAATATGGTGGGATTATCATTGAAAATTCAAAGAAATTATCTTTTGATAATTATGAGAAGTATCCTTTCATAAATTGTATATAATTAAACTTGATAATTTTACTTAAAAAAAATTCTTTAAATTTTTTTTATAAAAATGTTTTCATAATTAAAATTATCTTTTGATAATCATATTTATCTTTTGACAACCCAATTAAAATTATGTTTGATAATTTGAAGATATACACTTATATTATTATGTTTTATTTTTCTCTTATTTTCTTTAAAATTGAGATTGTGAAAAGGGAAGAAATCAAAAAATAAAATAAAGGAAAATAATATAAAATAGAAATATGTTCCACATTGTTCGTGGTAGGATGAGGAGAAGTTGTCTCCATTCTTGGGATAATGAATCAGAAAATTATGGGTTCTTCACCTGGTTCACGCAGAGCACTCACGAGATTTCTATAATTTGAAAACATCAACCTAACACCACAATAAGATAGATCAGCAATTTCAGAGAAAAGTCGCGTTCCTTTAGTATTTCAAAAAATAAAAAACAATGAAATAGTAACTTTAATCAATTTTCAATTAAATAATAATGACGAAGATTTTAGTAGCACACATTAAGGTGTTTCATATATTTTTGGGTGAAAACACATTGAATTAGATGTTTTTTATGACATTTATGGAAGTTTAATATTGTCCAAGGAGTGATTTTTATGAAATATGAATGATAACTAACATTTAATTAAATAAGAAATAGTAATTATTTAACAAAAAATTTCAAAAGTTCCAAAAAAACATTTCGTATAAATGTTGTATCATTATTAGGGTAAACCCCCTATTCAAGACATATCATCGGTCTCAGACTTCTCATGCAATAAACCATTTAAGATATATTAATTAATTATTGTTTAAAATTTGGATTAAATAATTAATTAAAAAATGTTCATTTCATGAGTGGGGTGTCCAAACACATGACACATAAAACTGTTATACCCCTTCTAGGTTAAATACCACATTTCAGACCGAAATGTGGTCTCAGATTTCATATAAAACACACCGTTTGAGAGACATAAAATTGTTTCAATATATATATATATATAGAATATTATTTAATAACATTATATCATCAGAAAGGATTCCAAACATCCAACACATTCAAATTTCATACACACAATATGGTAAGAACTGTGTCTCAGACCTGACGGTGGTCTCATATTTCTCATACAATAAAATTTTTATACTTATTCTATTATTTTCAAAAAAAATCATGCACTTAATATAATATATGAAATATTTTAATTCTATCTTCGTTGAGGCTTTACGTGCCTCAAAATCTCAAACTAAGTCACTAAATTACTCCAAAAATATTTTATTAAATATTTAAAAGTGTGAACTTGGATTTTACCCTTATTGAAATATTTTATTACATTTTACATTTTGTTTCACTAATGAATCACTTTTTCACATTTTAAATTTTATAAAAAAGTGGACATTTATTATCAGTGTAAAAAATATAGATATTACAATCATGTCATCATAAGAATAATCCATTCAGTGGAATAATAATAATGGTTTTCAGGGATCACATATCAATTAAATTTTAAGTATTATAAAAGGATTTCAACTTATATGTAAAATTATTTTCAAATATCACAAGGATCATTTTTTGAAGAATATCCTTCCATACATAACAATGATTTTTTAAAACAAAAAATGTTTTGAAAATCATTTTATTTTAACCTAACCATGAATAATTATAAAATAATATTCAAATCATTTAATGGTCATTATGGTGATAAATTTTCTTTATGGTGTACACATTAAAATTGATATACCTTTCACTACATCAGTAAAAGCTATGTAAACATTGTTTACAAAATGACCTGAATATTCATATCAAAACAATTTTTAAAATGTAAATATTTGTAAATATTTCACAAAACAATTATTTGGATAATTCTAAAAAAAATGAATATATTTTATGGAAACATGTTATAGGATGTAAAAATATTTTCAACTGAATATAGATGTAAATCTTATTTTCATTAAAAACATTATTTTGAACTATTGGTACAAGAATAGAGTATCATTATGGGAAACATGTATTGTCTTGATATGACCACATGAGAATAAAATTCATATATTTATTAAGATATGGTTTGTAATATTTCATTATGTTAAATAAAAAATATATATAATACCTTTAAACGATCATATGTTATTATAAAACAATTAACCCTTTTGAAACAATGACTCAAAATACCCAATAATGAATAAAATTGATTACAACATTATACATACATAGAATAAATAAGTTAATGATATTATATTTTAGAGGGTCTGTATATACATTTCATAAAATAAAATATATGAATAACATGATATATATCTCAAAGATGTCAAATTAAGAAAAAAATTCATTACCACTTTTTAAACATTGGAACCGTAAAACTGAAGAAAGAATGATCATAATAAGGATATGAAAATACACATAATATTTAGTATAATGATAATTAAAAAATTCATGGGATTTATATATTATATATAAATTAAAATACTGTTGAATATGACATTTGTATCACAAATAGTAAAAGTGAGACATAAATCCCTTACCTTATGTCTTTATTCCCATCATACCCATTAAAACATCATTTATAATAAATTCATGTTTATTAAAAATATATTTAAGAATTATAAATATATGTATATATATCATACCTTATATGATTTTTTAGGTCCTTTATTTTCGTATTTAACAATTCCTTATTGAAAACATGTTTCTGGTAATAACTGCTCTATTTTTCATGTAATTATTATTATTATTTTCATTTCTATTATGTTTTCTAGGATTTAATTTCTCTAGAATGATATAAATTATATAAATATCAAATATATAAATTATATATGAATTTATATAAATCCATAACTGTTATTGATAAAAAATGAAATATACTATTCATTGAGATGGTATGTCGTACGTACACATGAGTGCTTTCCCTATTTTCATGACATACAAAATGAAATAAATTAAAATATTATATTATAATTTAATAATAATTTTTATGTCATATATATATCACATATATTCATTAAATTTACCCACATTACCATTCATTAAAATCATTTGTGAAAAATGAATCACATCGCTTCATGAGGTGGTTGTCCACTATGCAAATGAATGACATTATCATATCCACCATGGAATGAAAAGTTAGTTTTTATAAGTGATAAAATTATTATAAAAGTAAAAAAATTTAAAAAATATAATATATATTTATTTAATCTATCTTTATTACAATAAAAGTAAAATATAAATGAAAAACAAACTATATTGATTCGTGAGGCAGTAGTCTACCGTAAACATGAGCATCATAACCTTTTTCCCAATAGACATAGTACTAAGCAAATATATTTGGTATTATAAATATATGGGTATAACTGTTTAATAAATATCATATATAAATATTAAATTCATCATAAAATCCAAACTATTCTCGATAACGATGGAAGATGAATAACATCGGTTCGTGAGACGATAGTCCAATATAAAAACGAATACTGCTTTCATAACATAATTAAAACGAAAAGAAGAATAATTTATGTTTTGATATTAACATAATAACATCTTAGTTTTTCAAATATACTGAATTTATTATATCATAATTTTTTAATAATAATTGATCGATGAGGAACAAATAATAATAAAAAATTCTTTATTAATGATGTTTCACTATCTTAAGACAACTTCTCTTGTTTTTCACAAAATAGAGTCATGAGATGGATTTCTGAAAAAAAAAATTAAGGATTATAAGATCATATATTGAAATTAAGGATGTTATATTGGATTTTATTTTACGAACAAATGGGTTTGTTATGTGTGAATAGGTGATGAGACAATATGGCCTTTTTTAAGGGAGTTGATTGACACACTAGTAAGTTTTGAAAAGAAAATGGTGTTCCCATGTTTTTTATATTTTGAAAGGCTCCAAAATGTGAAATTAGAAAACCTAGAAGATAAAAAGTAAAAATAATTTCCTAAAATAGTTTTTGGAGGCCTTTGTGTCATTTTATATAACAAAATATTTTCATTAACCCTTGGTAAAAATATTATTACCTTGATCATGACAATTACTTTTTATAGTTTTTAATATTAATTATGGTCAAAAATAAATTTTACCTTATTAGATAATATATATTTTATAGATTAAAAAACGTAGAATATTTTTCTAAATTCCATTCCCAGTTGTGCAATTTTTATAAAAAAATTCACCCTGTATATGGGATGAAAAGAGGGTTTCCAGAGAAAAAAGATTCAAATGATTAAAATTTTTTCATATTAAAAGCTATTAAAAAATAGATTTAGATGAAATATATTTTATAATTAAATATTTAATTGAACAAATATATTTTTTATAACCATATTAAAATAATTATTAGGTATTTAAATTCATTAATATAAATTACAATTCTTAATAAAGTCCATTATTACTTACTATTCATTGAAATATATTTATTTTAAAAAATATATCAAAAGATCACACCATTATAATTTAGACAAGCTTATATCTATAATGAAGTTTACATTTCAAAGAAATTTTCTATATTAGAATATTTTAATTTCAAAATAAGTTTACAAAAGGCAGAACAACATATTTTTAGAAAAATGTTGTTTTAAATAATAAAGAATGATTTATTCTTACCTATTTTCTAAAGAACACATATGATGAATATTAAAATTTTTTCTGAATGTATAATTTTTAAATTTCATTTATATTAGTCAAAATATTGATGTTTTTAATTTACTGAGGTAAAATACATTTTTTAAATTAAAAAATTTATTCAAAATAATATTTCATTTGATTTATGATGGATTTTATTTTAATTTATATTTAATTTGTCAAAAAAATAATTATATGTACATTTTAAACCATATATTTTCAAAATTTAGTTAACCATATTCGTAACTTCAATTACAGTGGCTAGGTATTTAATATCATAGTAAATAATAACATTTTAATAATATGATATATTTTGATTAAACATAGTGTTGGGTGTTGAAAAAGTTACACTAATTATTAAATATAATGCTACATAAACTAAATTTAGTGTCTAACTCAATCTAAACATATCGTTACTTGTAATCAAAAATATTGAAAACATAAAATTTAATTTTTTTAAAAAATATTTCTCCAAATATCAATGTATTATATTCTACCCCATTAGAAAATTTCATCCTCACAATTTGAACTGGATCTCAGTAAAAAAGGCTAAAGCACTTTAAAATATATTTCTTGTAAAACCCACATTATAGAATGGGTAAATAAAATTTACTCTTGAAAATAGATAATGGTTTGTGTGAGGGTAATCTGAATGAAAAAATAATTGGTTTTCAAATAGGGGAGTATTGGTGGTAAGTTAATATTTTTACATAGAAGGATAACATAATGTCAATGTAACAAAGCATAGAAACCCGAACAATTGATCATATAAAAATCAATTACCAGAAAACCAAAAAACGTAAGAACTTTGAAACTGTTCATTGATAAAGTCATAAATTCTAGTAATAAGATAAAAACTACTTTTAAAATAATTTTCTTAAAAATAGATTCTTTTCGAGAAAGGATATACATAGTCGATTTCATTCCATTTTGAAAGAACAATATCAACCTTTTGTTGTTCTTAAATAAATTTCAACTACATATCTTTCCAAAAGAAATAATGATTAATTTATTATTCTTCAAGCACTAATGGATCAAAAGATTCATTATTTAATAATAATTTATTCCTTACATGTCTAGTTATTATTTAAAATAGAAATGTTTGCACCAATTATCTAATAAAATCCAATGATCAACTTAATTTATCACATGAATAGTTTACCATTAAGAAAAAAAATGTCTGAAAAAAATTTAAATCCAAAACAATTCGATAAAATATCACTTAATTTCAATAATCAAATTATAATTAATATCCTAAAAAATGAAGTATCTATTAATTTTATATACCAAATATGTCAATAAATTGATCATGTATTTTCTTAAAACAAGGTAAATGTTTTTCCCCATAAATCAAAAATAAAAACATACATACATCCTCATTCCTTGAATAAAAACTCTTATTATTTAATATATTAATTTAATATAATAATTTTGTAAACTACATCAACAATATCATAAACCTCTTTTTCCAAAAACAATTAACCATTTACTCGGTGATCAATACAATCTAAATTAAATTATCTATATCAATAATATCTTTATCCCAACATCAGTATCTCCACCTCAAGAATATATTATGGGTTAACATTCCTTAATCATGTGTTTTTTATAAAATATCAAATTTTTATTAAATCACATTTCTAGGTCATCAAAATCATTGAACATATTCTTAGAAATATATAACAAAAACAAATACTAAACAATCCATATATATTTCACAATTCTTCAATTCTAATACATAAATACACCAATAGTTCTAGTCCATTTTTATACCATTACCTAGAATTCATCATCATATTACTTAATACCTTTTCCTTAAATTTTAATTTTTAGGATCGTCATAATCAATGGAAAAAACTTACTCATACATTATTGTTGATCCTCATCTTGAAATTTCCCCTTAGGACATAGATTTGTATTATTCTAAGAAATTCCACATTTGAAACATTCAAACATTAATAATACCTAAGAGAGACTAATTTTCCAATCAACTTCAGTAATTGAACATCTCATTTTTCCTTGAAAACTATTTTCCTTTTCCGTTCATCCCTAGACAAAAAAATGTCTTCTCATTACTTAAGGTATTCTACAGACTTCTTATAACCATATTCTTAACATATAAAAAATAAATCTTCTTTACAATATGGTCTCCACTAAATTTTTATTAGTGAACTCTATAAATATATTCTTGGGATATTTTGAGGGTAATTTAATGTGAAAGTTGTTAATTATATATTATTATAAATGATTAAGAATAATACTAATATCCTTCAATCCAGTAACAAATCTATATTATTCTCACTAGAACATTTTATATTGCTTTCAATGTTAATCAGGTTCCTTAAAGGTCCTTTTATTTAATAGAACCCAAGAGCCTATTGTGAGTAAAAATAATCATATAGTTAGAAAACATAGACATGAAAATTACTTACAAGATGTCTAAATCATGAAACCTCATTTTAAACATATGATACATTAGACTTATTTTCTCATTTCTAGTCATTTTATTAATCCGTAATGACAGTTTTTAAATAGTTCAGGAATTCCAATACCATATTCCTTATGTTTGTCAAACTAGGTGAGTAGCAAAGACCATTTTTCTACATGAGTTGAGGATCGACTAAAACTAAAAGATACTTTTTTTGAGTTATTACCCCTAAACACCTCTATTATAGACCTGCATTCAATTATAGAATCCGGACAATGATGAAAATACTTTGAGCCCAATAACTATATCCATGAACAAATTTCTTGGAACCATCCAATACTTTAAATCATCCTTCGACATACCTATATACATATGTTTAGACGTATCCCTAGTCTTATCTCTATAATTCCTTGGGATCTCAATAATTTTTTCACATTGTAGTTTACAATGATTAAATAAACATCAATATAACACCAACTATAAGGACATAACCATATCATATGAAGATATCTCATCATAATACATGAATATTCATTTTATTTCTTAAATAATTTACTAAGTACCATAATGGTTTAGTTATTTTGGAGACCAGATAAATAATCTTCTTATTTAGTGAATGATCGTAAACATCCCCTAGGATTATTTTTCCCTTTTTATGCTTTGAATCATACACTAATTAAAATATTCCTCCATAAAATGGGAGTAAAATGATAAGAAAATTTACATCAGATTCTCATAAAGGGTAAACATATAAAATGTATTAAAATAATATGATTATAAAATTATGTGAACATAAGCACAACATATAAAAACAATACCCTATATATCTATGATCAGAATCATTTCTTCATCGCATAATGAATAGATATTTAGAAGAAATTAATCATAATGGAATCTAAGAACATGATCCATGTGAACATAGTGTTTTATTTAAAAATATATTTATTGTGTAGACATAATATTATAGCCTTGTAGACATGTATAGTATGAAAAAGGTTTACTCATTAAGTTGAGTATATAAAATTCAGAACTCATATATTCTTATGGACAACCATATTGTTCCATGAATAAAATTTTGGACATTAAATCTACATCTATTAATAAAACTTTGAACATGTTGTAGAGATCATTCATAAAATAATGAACAAGTAATCTACTTTAAACTTATAATATTTATTAATGATTTCTCCACCATTACCCAATTCATTGGTAGGGGATATAAGTTCCACCCATCATTAATTAAAATATAAAAACATTATTTTGTTATAATTTAACCACAATCACAAGATGAAAATCATACATACATGTGCCACAAGATCATAAAAATCACTGTATCGAAACTCACGAAATAAAATGATTTTTCTAAAAATATCATCATTTAATATCATATGGAAATGAAATATGTTTTTTAATCATTTTATCATTTCATCATAACATAACCCATAGAAAAAGTATAAGGTTTCATAAATATTTTATAATTTATTAAGTTTTGTTCAATAAACATCATTTCATCATAATAATAAATGATTCATAGAAATAATAATAAATTCATCCATAGATTATGTACCATGTAATGCACCAATAACATAAAAGGATGTAATATGATATGGAAAATGAATTTCAAATATCGCATGGAATATTTCTTGAAGAAAAGATAATTCCATATTAAAAATTATCTTTTTAAAACATTAAACATTTTCAAAACCCGTTTATTTGAATATAACTTTGAAAACATATAATGGGATCCTAAAATAAAATATTTTATTTATATGGGGAGAAATTTAATTCATTACATAAACATTAAAAAAATTCCATTCAATTTTTAAATAAAATTTAAATAATAATTGTTCAGAAAAAACAAGAGCACTACTAGAAATTCAAGCTATATCCATAGTCTATAACTGTGGACATATGTAATATCATCAGTTTTATGGACATTTTCTCCAATTGGTGTTCCAATATGGTCATTGCTACAACAATATTTGGAAACCATGGCTATAGGATTTTCTCCATGTCCAATTATAGCCACGATTTTGAACTTTAGATATAGCTCTATTGGTGTGGTTAATAATTGTGTCTATAGGTCTACATCTATGGTTTATAACCATTGATATAGCCTACATATACTTTAAATAAATAGTTATTCTAAGATTTTAATGAATGATTAATAGTAAAAATAGTTACCCCAAAACTCTACTACACAACCTGAAATTCTAATCCAAGGATAATGATAAAAATTCTATTTATTTAAGATTGTACATTATCAATAAAATATTAATAACTAACTATAAGTCCCCAGCCCTAAACCGTACTCAATCTTTAGTTATTACAATATTACACATTGATGATCTTTTCAGGATTAGAGTAATAAAGAATTAGGACATGACTATTACTTCTAAAAATATTACAAAGTAGAAACTTCTACTAAGTTTCCATAAAATAAAAACTCTTAAAAAACATGTCTAGTTCCATGTTTTAGATAGAATGAAATTCACATGATTCCATCCTTGACCCAATTCCACATTAAGTCCTGTGAAGAATACATTTCAAAAAAACTTGGGGTGAGCATAAAAAGCTCAGTAAGGGATACACAAAGAATGAAAACTGTTAGTTCTTAAAACAAAAAGTAAACCATGTATACTTTATCAAAGTAATACCTTCACCTTTATGATGTAGTAAAAACTCTTCACTGAATAAAATATAATTACTTACCACTTTGTAATCAAAATATTATCATAAAACCCATATAAAGAACACATAACATATAAAGGTAAATTGGGACATAAACATTATTAAGTGGAATAAACATACGGTCAACTTCCACAAATATCACTTAATGGAATATCCATATGGCCAACTTCCATACATACTTAATGGAATAGCCATACGGACGACTTCCATACCCAATGCATTGGAGGTTATAACGTAACCACCCGTCCTGGTATTCACGGCACCACTCGTCATATGGTTTATCACATAACCACCCGTAATATGTCCAAGTACCATCATTACACATAAAATATTGAAAATATAAACATTTCAATAACAACATGTCATTTTCAATCAAAATAAGTAATTCCAAGATATTGAATTAATCAATCCATTTTCAAAAATCATTTAAAAGAGATTTTTGAATCAAAGTGTCCCATACAACTTTGAAGCTTTTATTGGAATTATAATTTTAAAAAATTAATGTCCATATAAATAAATATTGAAAACCATTTTGAAAACATATACATTAAAGATAAATATTTAAAATAATAAATCTTTAAAACATTTAAAATGATATTTTTGTTAAAGAGTTTTTAACACAATGAGAGACTCTTGAAAACAAATAATAGTGGAATAACATTTAATCAGAACTTTATAATATCATGAGAATAAAGGGACTCGTGATATAATATGTTAAAGGACAGTATACACACCATATAAGAGTGAATTTGTGCATGACAACAATGAAGTCTCAATAGAAATGTAAAATGAGATGAAATCCATTATAAAGAAGGTATCCTTAAATTAAGGATAAATCAGTCTCGTAATTATGTGTGACAAACGAATACACCAAATATAAGTGGATATTAAGTGTAAAACAATCAGATTTTATTCACACATATTCATATAACGACATATTCAAAGAGTACAAGTTTATCCCAATGAATCAAAATTGGGTTAAGAAGTTCCCTTGCAAAAATTTGACAGCCTAACGGCGTCACTTGAAAATTTAGAAAATGAGTTGATGATAGATAAAAAGGGTATCTCATCAATTGGACATAAAATTTACATAAATAAGGATATAGAAGAACATATCCCAACATAATAATATGTAATTTAAAAGACATAACAAAATAAGTCTTTTTTAAAAAGAGGAGGGTGAAAGGTTCCCTTACCGACATGGGTAACTTTCAAAACATACACCCCATTGAAGAAGGGTCATAGAATGAATATGTAAACACCCATATATGAAATTATATTGCACAAGGAGTATAATAATGGGAATTACATACACCAATCAAAGGAAATTGTGGCACATGTAGCATAAATGTCATTGGAGTAAAAGTGAGATGAAAAATACCTTACAAAAACTCCGCAGCCTAACGGCGCCACATAAAACATCAAAAAATGGATTGATGAGAGTAAATAGAGTCTCTCATCATATGAAAATAAAAATTAGAGTAATATTAATATAAAATAACATCCCCAAACATAAGAATTATGAGCTTAAAGGTAATGACATAAAAGCGAGTGCTTTAAAAGAAAGAGAGAAGTAGGATCTCTTACGAAAATTCGGCAGCCTAACAGCGCCACTCAAAACTTCCAAAATGGATTGATGAAAGAGAATAGGGTCTCTCATCATATGAACATATAAATTACAGTAAGAGTAATATAAAATAACATCCCAATAACAAGAAAGATTATCTTTAAAAGGAATGACATAAAAGAGCGTACTTAAAAAGAAAGAGAGGAGTAGGATCCCTTATCTCGGGTCTGACTTGACTCCATCATTCTTTAACGTCATGAATAATAAACTTGAGTTAATTTCTACTTGATTAAGAACCTTTTTCAAGATCATTACTCCTTTTATATCAATTATTTACATGTTATAAACATTATGTAATCATTTAAGTTAATAATGTTTGTTTTGTCGATATTTGGTTCTTAAGTCAAAAGTGGACTTCTTACGATTACATGTTGTTCGTGTGGTGAATGGTTCTTTATATGCATAATAACATTCCTGATTTGGATATCATATATATCATATATATCCATCATATACATGTATTTATAATATTATGTAATCATTTAGAGGTAAGAAATGAAATACACCGTTCATGGAGACGGTAAGCCGTACGTACGCATGAACGCTACTTTAATTTCTATGTCATATTAATGGAATTAAAAATAAATGAGAGATGTGTATATTTTTAATTAAAGAATTATATTAATCCTTTATATGTATCATACATCATATATATCCATTATATGTACTTATAATAGTACATTACATTTGAGGATAAGAAACGAAATGCACCGTTCATGGAGACGGTAAGCCGTACGTACGCATGAACGATACTTTCATTTATATCTCATACATTAATGGAATGAAAAAAATAATGATATAAAGGTATATTATAATACCAGTATAAAATCATATATAATAACATTAAATCCATCCTTTATACATCCAACATATGGGATTAACGAATCAAATCACTTTGAGGGGGCGGTAGTCCGCACGTCCTAAAATGAAGATATCGCGTATACCCATAATGGAATCCATAAAGGTATGCCACAAATGAAAAATACAGAAGATTAAGTAAACCATAAAAATATTCTATATCATATATAAACATAGTGACATCTTAATGGCCACCTTTGAAGGTGTTATATGAGTGTTTAACAATCATCGTTTCGTGAGGCAGAAATTCGCCATCCACAGAAACAGTATGTTCTTTAACCATTAGATGAAGGTGTGTGTAAGTGTAGCTCTAATACTTATTATAAAAACATCCCAGTATAATGAATATTCTGGAGTTGTTACAAAATAAATGAATAAAAGAGTTTAGGGGGTTTTAGAAGCAAAATAAATTAAAAGAGAACAAGTGAAGACGTTACCTTAAAATTGGGTAACTTTCTTTGGTTTGAACCAAAAGAGTTTCTTGAAGAGATTCCTGCCTGAGTTAAGGCTTCTAGGATGATTATAGGGATGTGGAGAGACAAAATTATAAGATATTGGCCGAAACAAAGGCTTGAGAGGTGTGGGTAAGGTGGTGGAGGTGGGGGCCTTTTATAAGAGGAGAGGAGGGGCACTCTTGGAAAAGTATAAAATGTTACTTTATTTTCAAATTCTTTTCGGATTTTAATGGTCCCACATTGATGTGTTTCGAGGATAAGGTGATACGGGTTCTAAATCCACCCATACAATAGGTTTTGGACATGTTTATGTCCTATATTTTGCATTATCATTCCATTTTATTTAAATCGTTAAATAATGAGGTCATTGTTGCATCATCATGATGTCATAAAGAATTTAATTTATTAATGGTCTAAATATTATTAAAAAACACTATGATGTAGGAAATATTTTTATATTTCAAATGACTATTTATAGTCAAAATTATGACTTGTATAATCACATTTAAAAATGGTTTTAGTAAAATAAATCATGTTTGTGACATTTTTATTTTAACTTTAAATAAAAGGCATAAATGTAATTATCAAACCCAAGTGGCTCCATGGGGTACCAAAAATTGACCCATGGGTTGTCTTGGTCGTCCATAACTCATACAATAGGGTTAGGACAAGTTTCAAGATATTTTCAATTTATTATAATATCATTTTTACCTTAAATCACACTAATTACCTTTAATCGCGATTAATAAAACTTAAAAGTTACATTTCATCAAAAATTATTTTCATCCCATTGAACCACATTTTACATAACAATTAATATCATTTAAATTGGATTTTTTAAATTCAAATCACAGAAGTGGTAAAGTCCCATTTAAACAAAAAATCAAATTTTGTAACCACCACTTTGTGGTTTCACTATTCATAAAAAATTGATGTTTTTCAGAAAAATACCAAAAATTCACCCTATGATATATTTGATATTCTGAATTCAAAAATGATGTCTATTTTACCAAATTCATAACATAGAATTTTCATTAATTAATTTTATAATTACATCCCACTGTTAAAACAAATAGAGTGTTTTTATGAAACAATATGTATCAAAAGATTGACACTAGTTTAAGTCCAATTTCAAAGTAAAATTAATTTCAATGACCACTATTGGATTAAATGGTAAAAATATATTCTAATTTTACTTAAAAAACAATCCAAAAGATAATCTAATGATATAAATAAACTATATTAAAAAGTGATTTTGAATTAAAATACAACATTTTCATTATTCATTAAAAAATGAACTTTATCAAAAAGATACCAAAAATTTAAACAAACTAAATTTTGATGTCCCGATTCTAAATAAGAATTTTATTTTGTCAAATATAACACATAAAATTTTCAAAAAGTGGATTTAAAAGAGGTTCTCCATCAAAAGGCGGTTAATTGACCCTTTAAAAAATATTAGACTGTCTACGCTTAAAATTGGATTCATTCACATTTTTAATCCTCTATCATTTATTGTAAAGAGTAAAAATATTTTACAAACATATATAATAATTTTTTAGTTACTTCTGTTCATTCCCACCATTACAATGGCTAGGCATTAACTACCATTTAAAATAATATTATTTTATTATTAGAGTGCAACGTAAGATTCCCAAGAAACTCGTTGTTGCGTATTGGGTACGCCATCGAGCATAGCATCCCCTTTAAAGTAATATTACTATTTTATTCACAAATATGAATCAATATAAAAATGTCATATTCTTTATTTACCTGGGGTGTTACATCCTTCCCCCCTTTTTGGGAATTGCATCCTCGCAATTTTAAAATTGGGCTTGGAAATATCCTTGAATGTCCCACATCAGAACAAGAGTCGGTAAGACAATCACTTTAAAATAAAGAAAGATAAGTACAGAGGTCACCCGTATGACAACCCTGCTTTTTATTACAACTTAAACATGCTTTATTACATAAAACTTCACTTGATACAACAAAGAAGATCGAGAGGTTTAGTGTCTTTGGGGCTTAGGATCATTACATAAAAACTTTAAACTTGAAATACAACATCCTTATTGAAAACTTCCTTTACATGACCACTACATTCCTTCGTACTTAGCATTGCATGGGATAACCTGAGGACATGCATAAGAAAAGGGTGAGCTATAAAGCCCAGTAAGGGAGTACATAATGAATAACATGAGGAGTACAATACATGTTAGGCAATAGGCATATCAAAAGAGCATAAGAGAGACATGAACATAAAGGCATGATAAAGCATGATAATCATAACATGGAAATGTGGCAACAACACTTAACATTGAATTAGCATGAGCCAAGGCTCATTGCACATGGAGCATGAGTAAACACTCATTGCACTTGAAGCACGAGTAAACCCTCGTTGCACTTGAATTAGCATGAGTCAACACTCATTGCACATGACGTATCATGATACTATACTTTACCCAATGCATTGGAGCGCTATCAGGGCGCACCCTTCTTAAACATTTCATTTCATGCATAAGTGTGCCACATGGATCATAAAACATGGATTCATAAAACATAATCATTTCTTCCACGATAAAGGAATGTGGAATTCATACATGAAACTTTACAATCAATACGTATATGTGCATAAAGGTGAATACCCTTGATGGATAAATGGGCATGGTATTCACTACACAAAGACATTGGCTTAGAAAATTGGTGCGATTTCGGCAGCGTAACGGCGTGACATAAGAATTCATAAAAAAGGTTGATGAGAGAGAAAGGGGTTCCTCATCATATTTACATGTAATGGACAGTAAGGAGATCATATATATACATGTCCCAACAATAGAAATAGAATTTAGATTCATGATACAAAAGTATTGCTTGAATGTAAAAGAAAATAGAGAGAAGTTCCTTTCGGAATTTCGGCATAGTAACGGGTGTACATGGGAGGCATTTAATGAGAGAGAAAGGGTTCTCCCATCATTCAAACAATAAGAGGGCAGTATGGGGGAGGTGCGAAACCATACCCCAACATTCATAAATGAAATTAAAAGGGCAATACAACTTAAAGAAAATTGACAAAAATGAGAAAGGAAGAAAAACCCTTACTTGGAAGTGTGCTTCCAAAGGCTAGAGAGAGGCTTGTGAGAGGCTTATTGGGAGCTTGGGGCACCTTGATAGGATTCTAGAGAGAGTAGGGCAGAGTTTGGACGAACTTCAAGGGCTTTGAGTGAGGAGGAAGTGGGAGCTTGGGTGGGTTTATATAGGAAAGGTGAGAGAATTCTTTATTATTTAGGTTTGGGACCCGTTATATTAAAATAATCCAAACCACAAACCATCCCATGGTATTTGCCCATGGTTTCTGAAAAAGGGAAGAGGAAAACAATATTTTACAAGGCCAAGGTCCGAACTTATTAAAAAATTAGGGTTGCTTATGTGGAGGTGAGTCACACTCCCATGGAAATTAATTTAAAAAGGCAAAGTGTTGAATAAGTCTTGAGGGCTCCATTAATGCTTTGAAAAGTGAGTCAAACAAACCCAAAACCTCATTATTTTATTGATAAAACACATATTGGCCGAACATAAGGATTATGGTATTTTATTACATCACCATTGGGTCATTATGATGTCATAAAACACATTATATATTTAAATGGTATTTAATTTTTACCCAAAAATTTGACTGTCTCAGAAAATTATGAAAAATTCACCGTTGGATAATTTCGACGTCCTGATTCCAAAAATAATATTTATTTTATCTAAATAATTTTCGAAATATGTGAATTTTCACTTTTAAAATAAAAACCGACATTTATAAAAATTCACGGGTTTTGACAGAAATGGCTTTCAAACCTTAATAAAAATTTTAATTGCATTCATAAAATTATAAGATAATTTATATTTAATAAAAATTAATTTAATATTAATAATAATATTTTATTAAAATATTATTTAATTCAAAAATCCTTTAATTTAATAAAATATAATTCTTAATTAAATAATAACTAAAAACATCATTTGTACTTTAAAAACTAATTACAATGCATCAAAAATGACTAGAAATTATATTCATTATTATATACAAAAAAATAATGTACATGAACATGGTGCTACTTATTTGTTACATAACCCCTTAAAATAGCCGCATAAGACCTAAGGGTAAGGTGTGCGATGGTGACAGACTCTTGGGGTTGCTCGGATAACATCGCTCGAGTGGTAATCTCTATCAACTTCCATTTTTCCCGTAGACGATCACGTTCGAGCTTGACTTGATGAAGCTCAGCTTGGGCTTGGTCAAGGGCAAAGCCCAAAGACGCCACCTCCTTTCCGAGCTCCGACAAATGGGATTCGTAAGGGGCAATTCTACTGGATGAGGCCATCGCTTCCTTTGTCTGAGTAGAAAATTGGTTCGTTAAATCCTTATATTTAAACTACCCAGATGATCACTGTTCAACGGCTATAAAAGTAACGGTCACAAATCTTGACGTTAAACTAAAGAAGTTGACATCATATAAAAACATAAAGAAACATTTAACTGGATCAAGAGGGATTTTCCATTAATGAAATTTTGGGTCGTTACAACATTCCCCCCTTAAGAAATTTCGCCCTCGAAATTTTCCTTTTCCCACACTAAAACAAATGTGGGTAACTTAGCTTCATCATATCCTCCGACTCCCAAGTTGCTTCTTCAAACTTGTGGTTTCTCTACAACACCTTGACGAGGGGCATTGTCTTATTTCGTGGAACTTTTTCTCTACGATCTAAGATCTTCACTAGTTGCCCCTCATAAGAAAGATCGTCTTCTAATTGTACCACCTCGGAAGAGAGTACATGTGAAGGGTCTGGTATGTACTTCCTTAAGAGGGACACATGGAAGACATCATGCACCTTGGCCATAGTAGGTAGAAGTGCTAGTCGATAGGCCACAGCCCCAACACGATCAAGAATCTCGAATGGGCCGATGTACCTTGGACTTAACTTCCCTTTCTTTCCAAACCTCATGACCTTCTTCCACGGAGATATGCGTAAAAACACCATGTCTCCGACTTTAAACTCAAGGTCTCGTCGACGATTATCTGCATAACTCTTCTGTCAACTTTGGGCTGCCTTGATATGCTGCTGAATGGTTTTCACCTTCTCCACCATTTCTTCGACCATTTCTGGTCCAAGCAGCTTACGTTCACCGACCTCATCCCAACATGCCGGTGTTCTGCACCTTTTCCCATATAGGGCTTCATATGGTGCCATTTGGATGCTCGAGTGGAAACTATTATTATAAGAGAACTCAACCAGAGGAAGATGTTGATCCCATCCTCCTTTAAATTCCATTGAGCACGCTCTCAACATATCCTCAAGTGTTTGGATAGTCCGCTCGGATTGGCCATCAGTTTGAGGATGATAGGCCGTACTGAAGTTTAGTTCAGTATTCAGAGCATGTTGAAGACTCTTCCAAAACTTAGAGGTAAATCTTGGATCTCGGTCAGACACAATAGATAGTGGTACTCCATGCAACCGTACCACTTCCCTGATATATATCCGTGCCAGTTGATCCAAAGAGAAGTCCTCTCGAATAGCAATGAAGTGTGCAGTCTTTGTAAGACGATCCACAATAACCCAGATTGCATTGTTGCTTTTGGATGTCCTTGGAAGTCCAGTGACGAAGTCCATGGTGATGTTCTCCCATTTCCATTCTGGTATGGGCAATGGTTGCATCATCCCCTTAGACTTCTGCCTCTCTGCCTTCACTTTCTGACACACCAGGCACTTTGATGTATATTCAGCGATCTCCTTCTTCATATTATCCCACCAAAAGTTTTCTCGGAGATCTCGATACATCTTTGTGCTCCCTGGGTGAATAGAGAAATTTGAACTATGTGCATCATCCAAAAGTTCCTTCTTCAGCTCCGAACTTGATGGGACACATAGTCTTTTCCCAAACCGCACAATTCCTTCTTCATTAACATTAAACTCTGAGGATTTTCCCTTTTTGATAGCTTCCACTTTTTCTTGGATTCTCGCATCATCCTTTTGAGCATCCTTTAACCTTTCCAAAAGAGATGGTTGAGCAATCATTTGTGAAAGGATTGATGATGTTCCCTTCTTTATGATTCCCACGTCCATCTTCATCAAGTCTAAGAAGATTGGATCCTTCTCAATTCTCATTATTGATAGAATTGCTGGATCCTTTCTACTTAGGGCATCCGCTACCTTGTTCGCCTTCCCAGGGTGGTAATGTATTGAACAGTCATAATCCTTTATGAGCTCTATCAATCTTCTCTGGCGCATATTAAGCTCTTTCTGTGTGAATATATATTTAAGACTCTTGTGGTCAGTATATATTTCACATTTCTCTCCATAGAGATAATGTCGCCAGATTTTCAAGGCAAAGATCACCGCCGCCAACTCCAGATCATGCGTTGGATAGTTTCGCTCATGGATTTTCAACTGTCTTGAGGCATAGGATATCACTTTATCATTCTGCATCAGCACACATCCTAAGCCCTTCTTCGAAGCATCACTGAATACCACAAAAAGCTCTCCACTTGTGGGTAAAGTGAGCACAGGTGCAGTGATAAGCCTCCTTTTCAACTCCTTGAAGCTTTCTTCACATTCATCACTCCAAGCAAACTTTACTCCCTTTCGAGTTAGCTTGGTAAGAGGGTTGGACAATCGTGAGAAGTTTCTCACAAATCGTCGATAATATCCAGCTAACCCCAAGAAGCTACGGATATCAGTTACCGATGTTGGCCTCGGCCATCCCTCAATTGCATCTGTTTTGGAGGGGTCCACAGATATCCCATTGCTTGTGATGATATGGCCCAAGAATGAGACCTCCTTCAACCAGAACTCACACTTGCTGTACTTGGCATAGAGCTTCTCCTTGCGCAAAGTCTCCAGTACAGTTCTTAAATGCTCCTCATGGTCCTCCTTGGTTTTGGAGTAAATTAGAATATCATCTATAAAGACTACCACAAATTTATCTAGGTAATCTCTAAAGACTCTATTCATCAAATCCATGAATATTGCTGGAGCATTGGTGAGTCCAAAAGGCATTACTATGAATTCATAGTGCCCGTACCTTGTACGAAAAGCAGTCTTGGGGATATCTTCCTTCTTCACCCTTACTTGATAATATCCCGACCGCAAGTCGACCTTGGAGAAGTATTGAGCTCCACGCAGCTGATCAAACAAGTCATCGATTCTTGGGAGAGGATACTTGTTCTTTATCGTGATTTTGTTAAGTTCACGATAATCGATGCAAAGCCGCATTGACCCATCCTTCTTCTTGATGAAGAGGACTGGTGCACCCCATGGTGATGCACTTGGGCGTATAAACCCTTTATCCAGATTCTCCTGTAGTTGTTTCTTCAGTTCTTCAAGCTCAACCACAGCCATTCTATATGGAGTCTTGGATATTGGTAGCGCCCCAGGTATAAGTTCAATTGAGAACTCAACATCTCTTCTTGGAGGAAGACCAGGAAGTTCCTCTGGAAATACTTCAGCGAATTCCCTCACAATAGGCATTTCTTCAAGGGTGGTTTCTTCCTTGGACTCAATCATCTGAGCCAGATATGCGTGCTCATAAGGCAGTAATATCCATGCTTGAGATGATGGAGCTAAAGGAGATTCATCTTCCTCCTGACATTTGTAAAGAATCGGGGGTCGATTCTCCATATGGAGTGTGATTTCCCTCTCCCGACAATTTATGTTGGCTATATATAAGGAAAGCCAATCCATGCCAAGAATTGCATCAAATTCCACCAAAGGGAGTATGACGAGGTTCGCCGGGAAATTCAATCCACAGATTATAACAGGGGAGGACTTATACTCATGGGATGCAATGATTGCCCCATTTGCCGTACTCACCGACATCTTTACTTCCATGGTTTGTGGTGGTGCAGAGATTGTTCTACTAAACTTTTGAGATATAAAAGAATGCGTAGAACCTGAATCAAAAAGTACGTTCGCTATTCTTGAATGAATAACTAGCGTACCTGTCACCACTTCGTTGTCGGGGTTCACTTCGGCAGAAGTGATGGCAAAAGCTCTTCCTTGCTGTCTTGGAGGTTGTTGATTGCCTCCGATAACCCTTGGATTAGGGCACTGATTCGCAAAATGACCCGGTTCTTTGCATTTGAAGCATTGAACAACGCGTTGAGGTTCGAACGGAGCGTTCCTCCCCTCCGTCGCAGCCGCGGGTCCTTCTTGCTGACAGTTAACAGCTAGGTGCCCTTCTCTTCCACACTTGAAGCATTTTCTTGTCCCCCTAAGGCAATTTCCCGGGTGCTTCTTTCCACACTTTTGGCAAGTGGTGGTGCTGGAATTTCTTAGCGCCGTTGGATTTATCCATCGGACCACCAGCATTGAAGTCCACCTTCCGCTTCTTGTCCCCCATGATACCCCTGTGATTCTCCGATCTCCATTTCAACCTTGAGGGCACATCGGACAATTTCCTCATAGCTGTCGAAGTCACGGATCGCTAATGCTTTCCGCAAACTAGGCTTCAGCCCACCAAAGAAGCGGTCAACCTTGCATTCGGGGGTAACGACAAAGCCGGAAGCGTATCGTGCAAGCCTTGTGAAGTTTGCCTCGTACGCTCCCACAGATTCCTCATCTTTCTGCTTGAGGGAAAGGAAGTCCCTTTCCATCTTAAGACGGAGGGGTGCGTGGAAAATATTTATCGAAAAACATCTTCCGGAATACCTTCCATTCCAAAGCCTCGATCTCCTCCTCAGGCTTCGTATTTTTTGATCAACGTCCACCATTGATCAGCTTCACCCTCCATACGATAAGCCGCCAGGAGAACCTTCTCTTTTTCAGAGCATTGGAGGATGGAGAATATCTTTTCAATGGAGTTGATCCATTGTTCAGCAATCGTGGGATCAGATGATCCACTAAAAGTAGGAGGCCTTTGTCTCATGAAGCTTTCAATAGCGACTTGTTCTTTCTTAGGGGGGGTTGAACGTTCCTCTTGACCAGTGTTTCTATTCAAAACTTGAGTTAACTGAGAGAGAAGCGTGACAAAGTTCGCGATTCCCACTCCCATTGGATTGGGCATCTCATTGGTACAATCATCACACTGATCTTCACAACGGTTGTTAGCCCGAGTTCTCCTATTACCGGCCATTGGCTGGAATAAAAGGAAAGTTAGGGGTAACACATAAAGGGTAATCCAAAGACAAAAGTTGATGACTTATAAATAAACTTTAATCTCTTTAACTCATGAGTCTATAGGATTCAATCCAGGCTTTTCATGATCTTCCTTCTAACATATATTCTTAGGGGCATTTTTCCCTTAATAAGGGTTCATACTAAGATTATGAATTTATCAAAACATATCCCCCGGGAGTGTCGTAACCAAGAGTGCAGCAAGGCCCGTTGTCGTGCACCAGTTCCCGTTCGAGTCTAGCTCAAAGCGGTGTTTTCGGGTTTTACCCCTAGGATACATCTGTGCCAGAGCCGCCTCTACCTGCTCGTATCCAGAAAGGGATGTATTTGTTTGATAAACCACTTACTTAGTATTTACCAAAACTTAGGGATGTTTTTATTATGATTAGTCTTGTATCTAAGTCTTTACTAGGGTTTCCTAATCCCAAAAATAACTAAACCTATCCTCTGATACCAACTATGACAACCCTGCTTTTTATTACAACTTAAACATGCTTTATTACATAAAACTTCACTTGATACAACAAAGAAGATCGAGAGGTTTAGTGTCTTTGGGGCTTAGGATCATTACATAAAAACTTTAAACTTGAAATACAACATCCTTATTGAAAACTTCCTTTACATGACCACTACATTCCTTCGTACTTAGCATTGCATGGGATAACCTGAGGACATGCATAAAAAAAGGGTGAGCTATAAAGCCCAGTAAGGGAGTACATAATGAATAACATGAGGAGTACAATACATGTTAGGCAATAGGCATATCAAAAGAGCATAAGAGAGACATGAACATAAAGGCATGATAAAGCATGATAATCATAACATGGAAATGTGGCAACAACACTTAACATTGAATTAGCATGAGCCAAGGCTCATTGCACATGGAGCATGAGTAAACCCTCATTGCACTTGAAGCACGAGTAAACCCTCGTTGCACTTGAAATTAGCATGAGTCAACACTCATTGCACATGACGTATCATGATACTATACTTTTACCCAATGCATTGGAGCGCTATCAGGGCGCACCCTTCTTAAACATTTCATTTCATGCATAAGTGTGCCACATGGATCATAAAACATGGATTCATAAAACATAATCATTTCTTCCACGATAAAGGAATGTGGAATTCATACATGAAACTTTACAATCAATACGTATATGTGCATAAAGGTGAATACCCTTGATGGAGAAATGGGCATGGTATTCACTACACAAAGACATTGGCTTAGAAAATTGGTGCGATTTCGGCAGCGTAACAGCGTGACATAAGAATTCATAAAAAAGGTTGATGAGAGAGAAAGGGGTTCCTCATCATATTTACATGTAATGGACAGTAAGGAGATCATATATATACATGTCCCAACAATAGAAATGGAATTTAGATTCATGATACAAAAGTATTGCTTGAATGTAAAAGAAAATAGAGAGAAGTTCCTTTCGGAATTTCGGCATAGTAACGGGTGTACATGGGAGGCATTTAATGAGAGAGAAAGGGTTCTCCCATCATTCAAACAATAAGAGGGCAGTATGGGGGAGGTGCGAAACCATACCCCAACATTCATAAATGAAATTAAAAGGGCAATACAACTTAAAGAAAATTGACAAAAATGAGAAAGGAAGAAAAACCCTTACTTGGAATTGTGCTTCCAAAGGCTAGAGAGAGGCTTGTGAGAGGCTTATTGGGAGCTTGGGGCACCTTGAGAGGATTCTAGAGAGAGTAGGGCAGAGTTTGGACGAACTTCAAGGGCTTTTAGTGAGGAGGAAGTGGGAGCTTGGGTGGGTTTATATAGGAAAGGTGAGAGAATTCTTTATTATTTAGGTTTGGGACCCCTTATATTAAAATAATCCAAACCACAAACCATCCCATGGTATTTGCCCATGGTTTCTGGAAAAGGGAAGAGGAAAACAATATTTTACAAGGCCAAGGTCCGAACTTATTAAAAAATTAGGGTTGCTTATGTGGAGGTGAGTCACACTCCCATGGAAATTAATTTAAAAAGGCAAAGTGTTGAATAAGTCTTGAGGGCTCCATTAATGCTTTGAAAAGTGAGTCAAACAAACCCAAAACCTCATTATTTTATTGATAAAACACATATTGGCCGAACATAAGGATTATGGTATTTTATTACATCACCATTGGGTCATTATGATGTCATAAAACACATTATATATTTAAATGGTATTTAATTTTTACCCAAAAATTTGACTGTCTCAGAAAATTATGAAAAATTCACCGTTGGATAATTTCGACGTCCTGATTCCAAAAATAATATTTATTTTATCTAAATAATTTTCTAAATATGTGAATTTTCACTTTTAAAATAAAAACCGACATTTATAAAAATTCACGGGTTTTGACAGAAATGGCTTTCAAACCTTAATAAAAATTTTAATTGCATTCATAAAATTATAAGATAATTTATATTTAATAAAAATTAATTTAATATTAATAATAATATTTTATTAAAATATTATTTAATTCAAAAATCCTTTAATTTAATAAAATATAATTCCTAATTAAATAATAACTAAAAACATCATTTGTACTTTAAAAACTAATTACAATGCATCAAAAATGACTAGAAATTATATTCATTATTATATACAAAAAAATAATGTACATGAACATGGTGCTACTTATTTGTTACATAACCCCTTAAAATAGCCGCATAAGACCTAAGGGTAAGGTGTGCGATGGTGACAGACTCTTGGGGTTGCTCGGATAACATCGCTCGAGTGGTAATCTCTATCAACTTCCATTTTTCCCGTAGACGATCACGTTCGAGCTTGACTTGATGAAGCTCAGCTTGGGCTTGGTCAAGGGCAAAGCCCAAAGACGCCACCTCCTTTCCGAGCTCCGACAAATGGGCTTCGTAAGGGGCAATTCTACTGGATGAGGACATCGCTTCCTTTGTCTGAGTAGAAAATTGGTTCGTTAAATCCTTATATTTAAACTACCCAGATGATCACTGTTCAACGGCTATAAAAGTAACGGTCACAAATCTTGACGTTAAACTAAAGAAGTTGACTTCATATAAAAACATAAAGAAACATTTAACTGGATCAAGAGGGATTTTCTATTAATGAAATTTTGGGTCGTTACAACCCGAGTTAACCCATAAAAAGATTCCATGTAGGAAAACATGGAAATGGAGGAGAAAACATAGGGTCATGTTCTGATGGAGAGTGATAGAAAACATGTTTAAGAAAAAGTTAACCACATGAAAATCACAAACTTGTGATGGGTTAAATGGTATTTGATTCCCTAGTAGGAAAAGTTAACAGAAAACATTTTTGTTTTAAGTTACTCATTATTGAGGAATTTATTTTTGAGCCTAACTAAATAATAATGAAACATACTTACTTGTCACGTAGACTTCCAACTTTTACTAGATTCCTTAATCAAACTCATATTTTCTCCAAAAGACGAGTATTTAGGAAGACTTGTTCACATTAAGAGTACTATAATCAACTTATAGAGAACCACCTAATCCACAAAAGATAACTATATATTTCCCATGTCTTTAGACGTTAACCAAAACCAAAACTAAAAAGGTTAGTACAAGATCAGACAATCCAGAAAGAATAACCCTTTATAAAAAGAAAATATATTCTTAATATCCAAAATTTGTCCAACAAAACCCAAATTTTAAAGAGGACCATTCGATAAACAATTTTTCCATAAAATTCTTCAATGTAATCCAAACTAAGATTGAAACCCAAATATTTGAAAGATTTAGTCACATAGTCTTCCATGTTAAATAATAACATTTATCTCCAAACAACATCAGTCGCTCTTACTATCTCGTATTGAAAAGTAATTAACCTAATCACATATCGCCCATTATAGGTTAATAAATTTCCATAGATAACCCAAAATAAACTTAATCTTAATTCCTAAAATCATCTAACTAAAAATAATCATTCAAACTAACCAGGGACTTCACGTAGTCCAGTTGTAGGCGATAAATACCAGTCGCACATTGGTTGTGGGTTCGATTCCCACAGCTTGGTCTGACGCGTCGGGTTGTCACACGGTCTGCGTGTTGTCCTTTTTATAAAACTCCAAAAATAACCCTAACATGTTTTAACCTTAATAGTTTACTTATACCTCTCATTTTCATCCAAATTCGTTACAGTCTCAACATCTTAATTCTTGAAGTCTTATTTCACCACCATAAGATAAAATAAAATGACTCACAAAATGAATAACATCATACCTTGATCATGGCGTCCACTCGGTTTCATCGTCATCTTGATCACATAGGTAGAAGTCTCATGCATTACAACAATGATTTAGAGATCCTTCAAAATCATTTTCTTCCTCTATCCAAATACACCTCTACAACATGGGTCATATCGGTGTTCACAAAAAAAAATTTTTGGAAAATATTCATGTATGACATATAATTCCAAAACATATGATAAAATATGATTTCTATAAAATAGTCGGAAAGAATTTGAGTTAAAACATTCTATTATTGGTCCTTTTAAAATACCATAAGTATGTTCTGAGAGAATATATTTTAAAATCAAATAAAAATAGGTTGCACAAGGGTCTCCTTCCTCAGAACCATCTTTAAAATCATAATATGCTTCAAATTCTTGTGATAAGGTAAAATATTTGAAAATACCTTGAGAATATTTTCCTTTCACGAAAATATGAGAATATTGTGAATATAGTATTTGTCTAAAAACAACCCATGATCCATGATGATAACGAGGTATATTGGAGGTGTTTGATATCTCAAACAACTGCTTTCAAGTGAGTTGTATGCTAGAAAAAGTTTCACAATCATCCGAACATGACTTTGCAATAATTATTGCAAGCATGTCATCAGGAAGAGATAGGAATGTCGTTTTAGATCCTTCTCCTTCCATTCTTAACCGACCTTACATGACCTGAAAAAAGTTATAAAACAAGGATTTAACTAAAATAATAGATATAGGGACTAATCATGTGTCTAACAAAAACTCATAATCCCTAAAGTTGTCTAAACCGACCACTAATACCAACTATAAGGCCCCAGCCTTAAACCGTAATTAATCTTGAGTTATTAATAGATTACACATTGAGGATCTTTTCAGGTTTAGAGTTTTAGAGAATTAAGACATAACTATTACTTCTCAAAATATTACAAAGTAGAAACTTCTAATAATTTTCCACAAAATAAAAACTCTTAAAAAGAAACATGTCTAGTTCCATGTTTTAGATAGCATGACATTCCCTTGATCCCATCCTTGACCCAATTCTACATTATGTCCTGTGAAAAAAAACATTTCCAAAAAACATGGGGTGAGCATAAAAAGACCAGTAAGGGATACACAAAAAATGAAAACTATTAGTTATTAAAACAACAAGTAAACCATGTATACTTTATCAAAGTAATACCTTCACCTTTATGAAGTAGTAAAAACTCTTCACTGAATAAAATATCATTACATACCCTTTTGTAATCAAAAGATTATCATAAAACCCATATAAAGAAACCTAACATATAAAGGTAACTTGGGACATAAACATTCTTAAGTGGAATAACCATACAGTCGACTTCCCCACATATCACTTAATGGAATATCCATACGGCCAACTTCCATACATACTTAATGGAGTATTTATACGGGTGACTTCCATACCCAATGCATTGGAGGTTATAACGTAACCACCCGTCCTGGTATTCACAGCACCACCCGTCATATGGTTTATCACGTAACCACCCGTAATATGTCCAAGTACCATCATTACACATAAAATATTGAAAATATAAACATTTCAATAACAACATTTCATTTTCAATCAAAATAAGTAATTCCAAGATATTGAATTAATCAATCCATTTTCCAAAATCATTTAAAAGAGATTTTTGAATCAAAGTGTCCCGTACCACTTTGAAGCTTTTATTGCAATTATAATTTTAAAACATTAATGTCCATATAAATAAATACTGAAAACCATTTTTAAAACATAGTCATTAAATATAAATATTTAGATTTATAAATCTTTAAAACATTTAAAACGATATTTTTGTTAAAGAGTTTTTATCAAAATGAGAGACTCTTAAATACAAATAATAGCGGAATAACATTTAATAAAAACATTATAATATCATGAGAATAAAGGGATTCATGATATAATATGTCAAAGGACAGTATACAGACCATATAGGAGTGAATTGGTGCATGACAATAATGAAGTCTCAAAAGAAATGTAAACTTAGATGAAATCCATTATAAAGAAGGTATCCTTAAATTAAGGATAATTCAATCTCATAATTATGTGTGACAAAAGAATACACCTAATATAAGTGGATATTAAGTGTAAAACAATGAGATTTTATTCACACATATTCATAAAACGACATATTCAAAGAGTACAAGTTTATCCCAACGAATCAAAATTGGGTTAAGAAGTTCCCTTGCAAAAATTCGACAGCCTAACGACATCACTTCAAAATTCATAAAATGAGTTGATGATTGATAAAAAGGGTATCTCATCACTTGTACATAAAATTTACATCAATAAGGATATATAGAAACATATCCCAACCTAAGAATAGGTAATTTAAAAGACATAACAAAATAATTCTTTTTTAAAAAGAGGAGGGTGAAAAGGTTCCCTTATCGACTTGGGTAACTTTCAAAACGTACACCCCATTGAAGAAGGGTCATACAATGAATATGTAAATACCCATATATGAAATTATATTACACAATAAGTATAATAATTGGAAGTACATACACCACTAAAATGAAATGGTGGCACATGTAGCGTACATGTCACGGGAATAAAAGTGGGATGAAAAATCCCTTACGAAAACTCGGCAGCCTAACGGCGCCACATAAAAAATCCAAAAATGGATTGATGAGATTAAATAGAGTCTCTCATCATATGAACATAAAAATTACAGTAATATTAATATAAAATAACATCCCCAAACAAAAGAAAGATGAGCTTAAAGGTAATGACATAAAATATAGTGCTTAAAAAGAAAGAGAGCAGTAGGATCTCTTATGAAAATTCGGCAGCCTAACGGCGCCACTCAAAACTTCCAAAATGGATTGATGAGAGAGAATAGGGTATCTCATCATGTGAACATAAAAATTAAAGTAAGATTAATTTAAAATAACATCCCAATAACAAGAAATATGATCTTTAAAAGGAATGACATAAAAGAGCGTACTTAAAAATAAAGAGAGGAGTAGGATCCCTTACCTTGGGTCCGACTTGACTCGATCGTTCTTTAACGTCCTGAATAGTAAACTTGAGTTAATTTCTACTTGATTAAGAACCTTTTTAAAGTTCTTTATTCCTTTTATATCAATTATTGACATGTTATAAACATTATGTAATCATTTAAGTTAATAATGTTTGTTTTGTCGATATTTGGTTCTTAAGTCAAAAGTGGACTTCTTACAATTACATATTGTTCGTGTGGTCAAAGGTTATTTATATACAAAATGAAATTCAGGATTTGGATATCATATAAATCATATATATCCATCATATACATGTATTTATAATATTACATAATAATTTAGAGGTAAGAAATGAAATGCACCGTTCATGGAGACGGTAAGCCGTACGTACGCATGAACGCTACTTTCATTTCTATGTCATATTAATGGAATTAAAACTAAATGAGAGATGTGTATATGTTTAATTCAAGAATTATATTCATACCTTAGATATATCATACATCATATATATCCATTATATGTACTTATAATAGTACATTACATTTGAGGATAAGAAATGAAATGCACCGTTCATGGAGACGGTAAGCTATACGTACGCATGAACGCTACTTTCATTTCTATCTCAAACATTAATGGAAAGAAAACAATATTGATATAATGGTATATTATAATACCAGTATAACATCATATATAATAACTTTTAATCCATCCTTTATACATCCCAGATATGGCATTAACGAATCAAATCATTTTGAGGGGGCGATAGTCCGCGCTTCCTAAAATGAAGATATCGTGTATACCCATAATGGAAGCCATAAAGGTATGCCACAAATGAAAAATACAGAAGCTTAAGTAAAACATAAAAATATTATATATCATATATAAACATAGTGACATCTTAATTTCCACCTTTGAAGGTGTTATATGAGTGTTGAACAATCATCGTTTCGTGAGGCAGAAATTTGCCATCCACAGAAACAGTATGTTCATTAACCATTAGATGAAGGTTTGTGTAAGTGTAGATCGAATACATATTATAACAACATCCTAGTATATTGAAGATACTGTATTTGTTACAAAAGAAAAGAATAAAAAGAGTTTAGGGGTTGGAGAAGCAAAATAAAAAAAAGATCACAAGTGAAGACGTTACCTTAAAATTGGGTAACTCCCTTTGGTTTGAACCCAAAGGGTTTCTTGAAGAGCTTCCTGCCTAAGTTAAGGCTTCTAGGATGAGGAGAGGTATGTTGAGAGACAAAACGATTAGAGCTTGGCCGAACCAAAGGCTTGAGAGGTGTGGGTAAGGTGGAAGAGGTGGGGGCCTTTTATAAGAGGAGAGGAGGGGCACTCTTGGAAAAGTATAAAATGTTTCTTTATTTTCAAATGGTTTTCGGATTTTAATGGTCCCAAATTGATGTGTTTCAAGGATAAGTTGATAAGGGTTCGAAATCCACCCATCCAATAGGATTTGGACATGTGTAGGTCCTAGATTGGGCATTATCTTTCCATTTTATTTAAATCGTTAAATAATGAGGTCATCAGTGCATCATCATGATGTCATAAAGAATTTAATTTATTTAATTTCTAAAAAAAATACAATGATGTAGGAAATCTTTTTATATTTCCAATAACTATTTATAGTCAAAATTCTGACTTGTATAACCAAATGTAAATTTTTTTTTAGAAAAAAAAATCATGTTTGTGACATTTTTATTTTAACTTTAAATAAAAGACCTAAATGTCATTATCAAACCCGAGTGGCTCCATGGGGTACCCAAACTCTACCCATGGGTTGTCTTGGTCGGCCATAACTCATCCAATAGGGTCAGGAGAAGTGTCACGTTATTTTCATTTTATTATAATATCATCTTTACCTTAAATCACACTAATTACCTTTAATTGTGATTAATTAAACTTAAAAGTTACTTTTCATCAAAAATTATTTTCATCCCATTGAACCACATTTTAATTAAAAATTAATATAATTTAAATTGGATTTTTGAAATTCAAATCACAGAAGTGGTAAAGTATCATTTAAACGAAAAAACAAATTTTGTAACCACCACTTTGTGTTTTCACTATTTATCAAAAATTGATGTTTTTCAGAAAAATACCAAAAATTCACCCTAAGCTATATTTGATATTCCAAATTCCAAAATGATGTCTATTTTACCAAATTAATAACATATAAGTTGCATTAAATAACTTTATAATTAAATCCCACTGTTAAAACAAATAGCGTGTTTTTATGAAACAATATGTATCAAAAGATTGACATTAGTTTAAGTCCAATTTCAAAGTGAAATTAATTCCAATGACCACTATTGGATTAAATGGTAAAAATATATTATAATTTTACTTAAAAAAGAATCCAAAAGATAATCTAATAATATAAATAAACTAGATTAAAAAGATGTTTTGAATTAAAATACCACATTTTCACTATTCATTAAAAAATGAACTTTATCAGAAAGATACCAAAAATTTAAAAAAAGTAAATTTTGATGTCCCGGTTCTAAATAAGAATTTTATTTTGTCAAATATAACACATAAAATTTTCAAAAAGTGGATTTAAAAGAGGATCTCCATAAAAAGGCGATTAATCGACCATTTAAAGAATATTAGACTGTCTACGCTTAAAATTGGATTCATTCGCATTTTTAATCCTCTATCATTTATTGTAAAGAGTAAAAATATTTGAAAAACATATATAATCATTCTGTAGTTAGTTCTGTTCATTCCCGCCATTACAACGGCTAGGCATTAACTACCATTTAAAATAATATTATTTTATTATTAGAGTGCAACGTAAGATTCCCATGAAACTCGTTGTTGCGTATTGGGTACATCATCGAGCATAGCATCCATTTTAAAGTAATATTAATATTTTATTCACAAATATGGACAAATATAAAAATTTCATATCCTTTATTTACCTGGGGTGTTACACTAACCATAAAAATGAACTTATAATACCCAGACACACATTATTACACCTAAAATACATCAAGTAAATTTCTGAACTGAAGGATAAATTAAACTCCATATTATGGGGATTACATGAAAGTAGAGAGGATGTTTTTCTCGAGAGAGAACTCATCTACATTTGCTGGGATGATCGACTTCCCAAGCATGTGTTCTGAACCTTTATCCAATCTGTTATTTTTTAGAATTTTTATAGATTTTTCTCTATCAAGAAGTAAATTCCTCCACCTTCACTTTTTCCTCTTTTATCTGACCCAACACAACCCTCTTCTCATCATCACTTGAACATGAAAACTCCTTCATCAACTTCTTCATGCTCTCTACAATATCATCCTTTGAAGTGATTTATTCCTTTATATCAGGGATCAAGATGCACTTATAGGAACCTACAAGATATAACATAGAACTACATATCCACTAGAGTACACCAAGAGAGTTTGATTATATAATATTTATTAATAAACTTCCATGTTTTATTGTATATGAAATACATGCAAATATATGAATTTGATCAATTTACTCATTTACATAAATAAATATGAAGACAACTATACATCTAGTTATTAATAAAACAATATTATATAAAGATAATGAAGTAACATGAAGCTCAATATCAACTATAAATGAAAACATCTTATATTAAAATTATCCATACCTGACTTACCATATTTGATCCTAACACTTTGATCATAATATGAATAGGGTAAGTTAATGAGGATTCCCTCCCAAATGAGATAACATCATCATATTTTTGTTAGTGGTTTAGTCATTGGTAAAAACCTATCTCAAAGAAATGGGATTGTTTATATGATAGTCAGGTACATATCTAATCAATGGAAAGTGGATGTGGTCACACTCAAAAACTGTTCAACAAATCATCCCATGTGAAATGCCTCTATATAATATATACGGTTTTAAAATAACCATACCAAGATGAACATTTTCTATCAAATTGGAATCCATGATCAATGAAACCATATACTGTAAGAAAATAATTCTGATCAGTATAATAGAGAAGGACATGTTGGACATCTCAAAGAAATATTCATGTTTGGGAAATATTTTTTTCATTACTATTTATAGACGTAATAAATAAAAAAGTTTACCTACCATAATATTCCATATAATTCATCATAAACATAAAATAATTTACATTTTAAACAATTATAACATAGGAATATGTATTACATGTACATATTGATAATTATATTTAATTCCAATTCAACCGTTATTTTTTTATGTCAATGTAATGTGCACAAGTTTTCAATCAAGTAAAACATACAACTTTTTTAAGGAAAAATTAAAACAAACCATTAATACATGCATTTACATTTCCTCATGGCCTTCCATTGATCAATGATCAATGAAACATCCTCTTTAAGAGTAGGAAACCATCATTTTTTTTTGATTTCACAGTTCTATAAAAAATATCTTCTACTTTTATTTTATTAATTTATTTCCAAAAAATTTGTAGCAACAACTTTGTATACTTCATAAACAAGTTCATCTCTTAAAACTCTACGCCTTTCATTATCCCCATTTATCACTTATAGAATTGAAATTTTTCCAATAATATGAAACATAATTTAAAGAAAAACAAACAGTAAGATTTTTTATGTCAAAATAATACTTTGGTATTAAATTCCTAATCCACATCAATAATTATAAAAGGGTGTCATCTAGAAACATTAAGGTACTCTTCCCACTGTGATCAAACCACTTGTCTATTCATCTACATCTTCCCTAGGATAATTCCATTAGATTTCTGTATGAAATGGATTCTTGATGAATTCTCTCACATGATTCAAATCAATATGGTAATGTGTTGATATGTCTTGTAGGACCTAAAAATAAATTAATAAGAAAAACTCATCAAAGACCAAAGAAACCAGGTTAGTACATATAAATGATATGATGAAATCACAAATTCACCCTTTTAGAGGCATACAAATAATCTAAAGTCAAAAATGTATATTAGAAATAGAACACTCACACTCACTACTTATGGTACGAAACAACACTAACAGTTAAACTCTATAAGAAAACCACTTAAACTTGTCACATAAAAGAATTTTTCAATGATTCACTCATTAGGACTCAAAGCATAAGACTTTAAAAATTATGATCCCAAAAGGTAAAGATAAAAATGTTCTGTTAAGAGAATTGAAATATTTAATGAAGGTATATTACATTAACAAATTCTTTATTTTAATCTGGAAGCTCAATGTTACTCATTCTCTTTTCCACGAAAAAGGATTGGTTCAATGATTTCAAATATTCATGGTCTTCATCTTTTCCTTTAAAAAGAGCCATCATTTCCTCCACCATTGTAAATCCCATGCATGACTTTTTATCATATGAATTTGAGAATACGAATTTTCACCTATTCACACATGAAATTTCCTAACATTAGAGTTTGAGTAAAAAGGTGTTAGACTTCCATGTATGACTTTTCTAGAGCGATAATCTACATGTATGAATTTGATAAGAAGTGTAATAATTTTTTCATGTCTTTTATGATTTATATAGTGAGCAAATGACATTGAGGATGAGACATATAACATGGTCATTCTATAATACTTATAATGTTCAACGAAATGCCGGTTTATTTTAGATATTCAGAATTCCAATATTCTAAAGATTGAGAAAATATGATCCGATAATGATTTGACCCAATAATCATGGAAATAATATCACAATGATATTTTTATTCGAGAAAATTTAATACATCAATTTGGCACTGATCTGAGTTGAGATAGAAAATTTTATCACTATTAGCCATACTGACACATCATCAAGGTATAATGCCATACACACATGGATATTTCAATGAAATGGAAAACTGTAGTTTTTTGGGAGATATTGAGGGTTGATATATTTGAATTATCACTTATAATAAACACTCAAGTCTAATGGTGGATCACGAATTGATTTGAATGGGGATTTTGAGTGAATATTCAAATATGATATAATCCATAAGTTTTAATGAAGAGTATCTCATTGTCAAAAAAAAGGAAATTTTCTATGTGTCAAATAAATAATGAGTAGACCTATTATATTCATAAATCATAGAATGTGAGTGAAAATAATAATATAATCCACTAAGATTCATTTTCATATTGATTTTAAACAATGTTGAGAAATAAAAGAGATCTTAACTTGATTACATGGATATATCAAGGCTAACATTCTATTATAAGAAAATAAATAAGTCAAAAAAGTATTTATGTGGATTTTATGGAATACCTTTACGAACAGGGACTACAAGAGGTAGTTGATACCAATAATTAGGGACTACTTATGTGATAAAACAACAATAATTAGTAGCATATTGGATGTTTTATGGTTATATAATGACATCTAGTGTGATGGTGGACCTTGTGGTGGTATTCTATGTAAGTGTAGTTCAATGATATGCATAGATAAAAGATACACCAAACATAATTAAAGGTTATTGATATTTTAAAATAAACTAAGGAATAGACAAAAACATTAATAATGTATGAACAAATAAAACTAAAATAGAACATACCATTAGGGGTTCCATCTAGTCTAGAAAAATGAACTCATGAATCCTACAACTCCATTATTATACCATGGTGTTCCAATATTGACATGCACCAGCTGATAATTAAAAGATACCATAAAACAAATCAGTGTGGTTATATGTTTGAAAAATATATAAGAAAATATGATTATAAAAAAATGAAACCTAAAAATAGTGAAAATATTTCCAAAAAAACTATGATAAGTAGTTTTATTTAATAAATAAAAAAATTACAAAAGAGTTCTTATTGAAGGCTTAGAGGTTGTACAATATATTGGGATCTAAAATTTACATTATAGAAATTGTTTCCTCATCCTCATAAAAACACCTAAAAAATATAAATCAAGACATTTGATTAGAGATAACACCTTGAATGGTTCAATTTCATCATGAGGAAAAAAACCAGCCATTTCATTCAATTTTCATAGTATTTCTATTGGATTTCCTTAACTCTTCACATAAATATGACGAACATATCTGTAAACAAAGAAAAATAATGGAATCTGATGCCATAATATATACTCAAGTAACATCTAGGAAGTGAAAATATGTTACTAGGTACAATAGCTCTCCTTTCATTGGATCATAGAGTTTAAAGAAGATTAGAATATCATCTATAGTTTTTTTGAGGCAGAATTGGGAACATATTCTAAAATTAATCAATATTCATGAGACCTCCAGAATAAAAGAATTTTCAAATGAATAGAAAATAATTACTTGTCCTAGCTCTACTTCCAAGAATATATTGAGTTCAAAATTGTATTCCTTATTTGATACATACCTCATTTTTTCATCCTTCCAAAAAAATATCATGATTAGCTTATGTTATTACTACCTTTGATAAACAGAAGATATAATACACAAGATTCTCCCAAAGTAAGTTAAAAATTCATCAAATAAAATAAATATTAGAGAAGAATATTTATATGTCCAAACAAAAAATAAAAAGTTAAAACAGAGGCCCATGATTAAGAGCCAGTTATTGGTGTGATTTTAGTAGGTATTCAACAAAAAAAAAGATTTCACCCGTGTTTTTTGAAAAAAAATTGGTTGAATAAAATTACACTTTGTTTGAAAAAAACAGTTTCTAAAAGATATATATTTACATGCACTAGAAAATTGGAATTGATTCCCATTCAATTATGTTTATTTTGATTGTATATAAAAAAATATACTAACCATTTAAAAACATTAATAATTGGTAATGGAAAAAATATTATTTTTTAACAATACCATGAAATTTAAATTTTAAGTCTGCTAATGATCCATGGTTTTGTAAATTATCAATAAAAAGATGATCTACATGGAATATATTTCAGTAACTGGTATCTTTAAAATTATATGAAACCCCCAAAAGAATGATCACTCATTTCACTATCTCACTGAGCACTATAGTTCATGAAAGGACTTTAAATGTTGTGCATGATATGCCATAATAAAATAGGGGAAAAGAGGAGGAAATTTCATTTAACGAGCTAATGGTTAATAAAGGACCATTGAGGATTGCATAACAGAGCATCCAACTAACTGAACATAAATATTTTTCTAACAATAAAAAAAGAATAAATTATAATATTTTAATCTTATAGGAAACTAAATTGGTACCATATTGATAGAAACCAATGATATAGGCACTGAAAAAAGTCAAAATGAACTAAATGGGAACAAGAACCTGAAAAATGGCTACCACACCTACCCTAAAATATTCCAAAAATAAGAGATCACAATCGCATGATTAAATCGCAATAACAAAAATGAATTGGAACAATTGCATTATTAGGTTTTGTAATTAAAGTAATAATATAATGATATCTTATCATTAACCATAATGATGATGTTCAATGAATCTAGGATAACCTGATTGATGTTTTTAAGTATCAAAATTGGGTTTCTATGTTTTAATAATTATAATGAAAAAAATAAAAATATTCTAGGTTAGATATAAAGATCATAAAATCATGAAAGAAGATGGTCACGAGGATGTGGTGTGGTAACATCGGAGGTGAACCCGAGGATGAGGTGGGGAGGCCACCTAGGAGTAGCATCAGGAGTAGTGAGGAGTGGTGTCGAAGTTTTGTGGTAGTGTCGGAAGAGAAGTGTCATAGAGAGGAGACCTTAATTTGTGTGGCCTTGTTGGGTGGAAGTGAGTGGTAGCATCATGAGGAAAAGTTCTAATGGAAGAGGTTCATGTAAAAAAGAGCTCATGAGGTGTCTAAGGTTGTGCAGAAGAGAGGGTAAGGAGAGGGGGCCTGGCTTCCCAACTAAACCAAAATTATTTCCTTGATATTTAGTAAAAAATGAATAAAAATTCCTATATGGCCGTAATTTTAATTAAATTTGGGATATAAATTTAGCTATAGCCACAAACCTATAAAACTGCGGCAATAAGATCATGGTTATAGATGATTTTTCTATTAGTGTAATATTTCATTTAGAACACTTTCTATGAACTAAAACATATTTAGAAATGTATTTAATATATTATTTGGATAATTTTAAAAACCTTTTTTGAAATTTTTTTTCTGAAACACCATTTAAGAAGAAAAATGTTATAGACCGAAGAGAAAAATAATATCGATTTTACATAAAAACAATATTTGGAACTCTTGAGTACATAAAGAGAGAAACCTTAATGTAAAAAAATTATACCTATAAAATAACCATAGTATAGGATAATTCACATGTTTGAGGAGATATGGATCATAATATTAAATCATCAAAATCATAAACATAAACAGTCAATATTAATAGTGACATTTTATCAAAAAACCATTAACTCTTTGGTAAACTTGAATTATATTCCCAATGAAAAAATAAGAATTATATCCAAATTAAGATATCATTATAAGAAATAAATTCTTTATATTAAAATTTATTGAGAATTAAAATAGACCCCATTAAATAAGAATGAATTATAATGTGACGTAAATCTCAATGAACAAAAACTAAGAAAAATACCATACCTCATTGATAACTTTTGAACCATAATCCCCATTAAAGATAGATAATAAAATATATACTTAAATCCATATAATTTTAATCATAATAATCAAAGGAATGTATTGATGGATAGCATATAAAACACATAAATGAAACAACTGTTTAATATGGCATGTTTCTGACTAAAAATAAATGTGATACATAAATACATAACCTAAAGTCTCAATATCCATCGTACCCGTTCATACCTCATTTATAGTAAATATATGTTTGTTATACATTTATCTTATAACCTTTTATATATATATAATTCTATATATGATTCATTTATTACCTTTTATTACACATTTTATAATTCTCTATAGAAATCATGTTTTAAGTAATTACCACTTTTTTCATGTATATTTTTTATTTTTAATATTAATTTCTATTACACTGATTATTATTCCATAATATGTATAAATATACCCCTGATATGAATTTCATATTTATTCATTATATATTTTTTATATTAATCAAAAAAAATCATAGACTGAAAATGAAAGACACTGTTCATGGAGATGGTAGGCTATACGTACACATGAACACTATTTCAATTTTATCAAAAGAAGAAATGAAAGAAAGGTAAATAATATATTACAATTGAAGAATAATTTTAATTTGATTTATATAAAATATATTCATTACAATTACCCTAATTATGTTTCATGTAAAGAATTAGTGAAAAACCAATCACATCACTTCATGAGTTCATGATCCATCGTTCATAAGCATGGTATTATCCTACCCCCTGGAATGGAATGTATGGAGGTATATGTAAAATAATAACTGAAAACGTATAAATTTTTTTCCTATAGAATATCTATTTTTTTTATTATTACCTTCTATGTTAAATTTAAATGAAAAAAATATCACATCGATTCATGAGGTTGTAGTCTTCATTACAAATGAACGACATTATAGTTTTCCCATCAAGATTGGAGGTAAGAATGTTGATGTGGTTTTGTAATTAATATTGTATCATAATATAATAAAAATTTTATATTAAAATTAAATCCATCATTATATCAAACCACGAGTGGTGGTGTTGGAAAATGAATAAAATTAGTTCATGATGCAGTAGTCTTTCATATAAAGGGATAATGATTTCATAACCAATATGGTGGAAGAGAAAAAAGATTTCAGTTATTAAAAAAACATAATATAATCTCAATATATATAATATAATTATATTATTATATCACTATGTATTAATAATAATTTAATAATTTTTAGGAATAAATAAAATAAATTACTCAGTTATGGATGTTACCTCTTATTCAGGCAACATCATTTGGTTTCCAACAAAATGATTAATAGGCTTTATTTCTGAAAAAACTAAAAAATATATAGGATGATATTAGTTATGTAAGGATATTATTTTTTTAGGTATTGATTGATCCAATGGGGTTTGGAAGTATTAATTAGAAAGGACAATGGTGGGTTTTTAGGTGTAAGGATACTCAATCACTTGTAATTTTTTAATAGAAAATTATGTACCAACATTTTTCACAGGAAAAAAGGATCCAACATTGTCAATTAAGGAAAAAATAAGATATATGGTATAAAAATTTCTATAAAATAGGTCTTGGACATGTTTTAAGTCATTTTTATCCCTTATATTTTTATTTTAATTCCTGAAAAACATGTTTTGACCTTAACCATAATAATCAATTTTTACTGTTTTAAATATTATTTATTGTAAAAAATTATGTAAAACATATTTGATATTGTAAATTACTCTCATTAAAAATATTCAATCAATTTTTAAAAATTTCATTCACATTAAATAAAATATTTAATATAAAGTTAATCTAGTAGGAGAGATAAAAAAGAAGTTTTCGAACGAAAAAATATTCAAAAATTAAATTTTTTATATAAATGGAAAATATATAATTGATTATATGACATAAATTTAATAAATAGTTATATAATTGATGTAATATTACATTAAAAAATATCTAAATTTTATTTCAATGTTTTTAAATTCATTAAAATAAATGATAGTTCTTAACACAAACTGATAATTTTCAGTATTCATCCAAAAAATTAACTTTTCATAAATTTTGGAAGAATTAACTCAATTTTTTTTATAATGATTTAAAAATGATGTTAATTTTATCATATAATTTTTGTAAAATTGGAAAAAATTAATTTTAAAATAAGTGTTCTGAAGGAGATTAAACAATTTTTTATAAAAATACTATTTTTATATGTGAAATTTGATATCATTTTATAAGTTGTATAATAAAAAAATAAGAGGAATGATAAAAATTTATTAGAACAGATAAATTATAATTTTTTTTCAAATTGTATAAAAATTTTATTTTTTTAAATTTATTCAGGAGAAAAAAATTTATGCACATAAATTTTTTTTTCAGAAAAATAATCTATTATTTTTAAATGTTTTTTATTTTAATTTATAATTAATTGGTCACCAAATATTTTATTATATATACTTATATAAACCATATATTTTTATAATCTATTTAATAGTATTCATAAATTTAATTTCAATTACTTGTTGATAGCTTTTATATTAAATGATAATATTTTAATATTTTTCCAAGATCCATTCTGACTCGGTGTGGTGTATAACCAACACTACACTAAATGTTGCATGTAATTCAAGATAAAATCAATTTTTTATATAACACAAGATAAAATAGGTGTTTTTTTAATGAAAAATATAGAAAAATTAAATATATTGGAAACAATATTTCTATAAATCATAGGGTGTTACAAACGTGGGGAGTACATGAATGTAATATTGAAGACACTTTGAATGAAGAATTCATTTTCATAGAATATTAAATTTGAGTTTTAGAGGGATAAATTAACCTTATAGGAGAATATTATAACTATAAAAGGGATAGTTTTGGATCATTCATAATATTATGAAATTTAATGTTGTCCAAGACCATCATTTGAAATAGAAATATGATGTTTACTTAATTGATTTTTTTCTAATCATTGATTTGTGAGAAACATTTTAAAATAATAAATTCAACTAATATAGAGTACATAGAATGGAGTAATGTTTGATTATAATGATTAATGTGTTGAAATCAATAAAAAAATAACAAAAAGATAATCACTATGCATACGTTGGCATTACTCACCACCGGGGAAGGATTTGTGATATAAAGTGACGCATCAAAAAAATTCTGTTTTGTACTCATGAAATATGAATAGGAGATAGACTATTCCTCTTAGAAAATAAATTCCTATAATAAGAACTACCCAAAAAATTTATTTTAAGTGGGAAAGAGTGATCATTGTGTTAATTATTTGGTAACATTGTCTCTATTGTGAAAAGTGTGAGATATATATAGATCCTAAAATCCTCAAGTCTATATTCACAAAAAACACTTAATATGCGTAAAATAAATTGGTTAGAGTGAGTCAAGGACTATAAATGGTCAAACCATTATAATCGTGGGAATAAAAGCAAAGTGGTATATTCTATGAGTAAAAAAGGATCCCACAAACCCATCAATGATGTGGATTCCAAGGGATCTAATTTTTTTAAACATGGAAAAGATGGATATGGTAATAATTAAGGGGTATTAATCATGCCATCCCCAAATAACTAATCTACCATATATTCTTGAGATAATAAAGGAATCCTTGATTGATGATTGGTTCTAAAAAATAATATTTCAAATATAATGGAGTTAAACATTGAAAATTACAGTTTTATATGGTTTGGTACCCTAATATATTTCCCATAAAATCCATAATTGAATAGTGACATTTTGATGAGGCACGTAGCTCATGCATCCCTTTTCATATATCAAAAACTATTATTTATATAGATTCAAGGAAAATATTCTGGTGGGAAAACATTATACGAATATAGTGGAGTTTTTATTTCAATACATGGTATGCCAAGAATTCATGGATGAATGAAAAATTATAAGGATATGATGCAACCATTTCCCATGTGAATATGGGAATTGGAAAAACAAACAACACATTTCATCATAGGACTACCCAAGATACTTGAAGAAAATAATTCCATTAAGTTTTTAGTTCATAATCATACATGTAACTATATTTCATTTTAATCATCAATGTTTTCTTTTTTATCAAGTCATAAAGGTATGAATAATGAAAATTTCAGGACTTCATGGATATCAACTGTATATTGTATATAAATGATATATGAAGTTTAATTATATATTTTGGAGAACCCCTCAGTAGTTATTTGATATGGGAATCATATTTAGCACTTCTTATCACCCTATGAAGGATGTACAGTCAACGAGAACGTTAAAAATGTTATATGATATGTCTAGGTAATGAGAATGTTATTTCTAATGATATTAAGATCAACACAATCCACTAATGGATTTCCAAAATAAAAATATTTTCAATTCTAAAATTTAAATAAATCATTAAAGTTACTATATGGGTAGTGTTTTTAGACTCTGACATATTGGGATAATGTTGGAGAAAGAAGTCATATTGTACGTAACCATATATATGGAATTAAATAAAATGTTCATACTATTCGGTGAAATATGATATCCTAACAAAGTCAATAGAAAATATATTCAGACAATCATTGACGAGTCATATAATTTGAGGTTACAAATAAATTGTTATTTCAAATATAACCATAGAATAATGTCATGATATATGGGAATAAGGGAAAGATATGTTCTAGATAAATTTTCCCATTTGAGATCTTTCATCACATCGAGGCGATGGTCTATCGACTAATGCTACCACCAAACATATATCAATTATATGATTTGTTCAATGTATAATTATGGTGGAAAATCATACCAGACCCCCTTCATATATTGAATCTAGAGGCGGTACTATTATATAATGATGAGTAGTAATTAAAGATCATTGATCATAGAGATAATGTTCTATTAAAAAAGATAACTCACTAGGTAAAAGTTTTGTGGTGCAACCACAATTTTGAGGAAGAAATATGGGAACAAAAAGAGGTGATGAACTAGAAGTACACTCATCTGTTTTATTGGGTAATTTTGTATATTTTGAGGGTAAAATTCTAAATGGTGGAATAATTTAGTCAACCAAACATTTTTAAATGAAATTCCCTTTTTTAATGATTTAATTACTTATCATGTAATATAGTTATTGGAAATATATGCACAAATTTAGTTTTTTACTGTTATTTTTTCTTCCAATTAAAAAATATCATTAATAATCATAACCATTGATAATATTAAAATTTTATAGTTTTTATTAAGATTTTTATTTTAAGGGTTCTGATAATTTCCATATGACATATATAATGGATGTTATGACCTCAATAAGTAGGATTTTACCAAATGAAGAACACTTATCAGTCATTATAAGGGAGGCAGAATTACTAGGATTTTTTCCTTTTTGAAGATAAAGACAATATTCACCAACTAATTAATGATATATTTCATTTATGGTAGGATTTAAAGCTCTTTTAAATCATGTCCCAAACCATATTCACCGAAAACCCCCTGAAAATATCAACTTTGGACACTATATATTATTGTATCCATGTTTATAATATATATATATATATATATGTATAGATAATAAAATAATGAATTTTTATATTTTTATAATAAAAATTATTATATTTATCACTTTTCATTATTAAAATATATATTAAGTTATAATTGAGTTGATGAAAATTACATTTTGATAAGAATGAAACAATATTGTATTTTGGAAAATATATGGATTCAAGTAAAAAAGTTATAAAATTATATTTAAATGTTATTATCATATAATTATCTTATCAAATATTGTAAATTTATATAAAAATATTAATTTAATTTAATGAAGTCTAATGTAATAGTTATAAGCGCCAGAAATCTATTTTTCTAAAAAAATACTTAGTATCATTTAATACATTGGAATTTTGGATTAAAAATCTATGTTCAAATATCTGAAGAATTATTTGGTTATATAAATATAATTTTTTTAATCAGAATAGCAAAATTATACACTAGAAATATGTTATTATTTTCCTAGGATAATCTATTGTTTGGGTAAAAATTAAATATGATATAAATATATTATTTTATTGTTCCATAATAATTTCCCAAAAAAAGATGTAATATATTACATAGAAGTATCCTAAAACAAAAACATTTTCACCTAAATAATAATTTATTTTTTATGTTATTTCATTAATTTTATATAGCCGTAAAAAATACTTCAAAATTTCTATTATATTTTCAATTTCTAAAATCAATTCTTTATGAACATTAATCGCTTTCACATTGTGATGTGTTTTATTATAATGGTTATTGTAATTAACAATATTAAATAATTACAATTATTCTTCTTGGGTGGAAAAAAAGAGAAACCCCATGAGAAGGTTTTTTATTTCCATTACATTTTCATATAGAGTTGGGAACCTATGTTTGAAATTTTATTATGAATTCAACTCTATTATTATATATAAACCCACCGTACCCCCAATTATTATTCACTCAAAACTTTTATAGCATGATATTACTCGTATCTTTACTCTATATATCCCTCCCAGGGTTCCCCAAATCCAAAAATGTGTTCCTCCCAATATTAAGAAGAACCCATTAAAGGTAAGGGATCCTCTCCTTCTCCTCTTTATCAAAGAAACATATTTATGTAATGCCTTTTTATTTCTAATTACCCATGGTGGGATGTGTTTTTAAATTTATCTTATAGTTTCCCTATTATTATCTCGTAATTTGTGGACCATTTATCTCTCATTTTTTCCATTCTATGACCCATTATGTACAACTTTTATACTTCCTAAAGTATCAAGTAAATTTTCAAGTCAAAATTTTGTGTACTGAATACCCATGTCCTTTTAAACTCATGTGTATTCCACTATTTGTACCAATACATAATTTAATTTATATTTATATGTATTTAAAACAAACTCCTTAATCATGAGATTAAAATTGATGAAATATGTCCTTATGTTGTACAATATATGTGGGACACTTATACAAGTGCATGATATGAAAGTGATGGATGGTCCTAGGATTATATTTCCCTTCATTTTATTGGGTAATGTTTTTACCTCATATGATTCAATGTATGGTTCATTATAGGATATCTTAAATACATTATTTTATGTTTTCTTGGTGGTTAACCTTGAATTATGTTAATTATGTCATGTTTTATGTTGTTTCCACATTCTTATGTTTCCTTTATGTGGTCATGTTGGGTCATGCCTCATTATTCAGGTTCATGATTCTCTACCAAGTTATGTTACCTTAATAGGAATCTTGAATCACATGTAATTACTTAAATTATTTTATTTTTTATTCCCTTTATATGCTTTATAGATCACCCCTTTCTTTTATACATCACCAGGTTATCCAATGCATTTTTAGAACATCCATGGAATATAAGAGAATATTTTAATGTTTTAAAATAATAATTTTGTTTAATTTTTCAATGTTAAAATTCTATGTACCTTATTTCACAAATAAATTATGCCTCATGAAGTTAAGGGGTTGTATTTAGTGTATCACTATTTAATAAATAATTAATAAAGATGTAATAAAATATGGATTTTGATATAGGAGATTATTGGATATTCTAGATAAACTAGTGAAACATGGGAACTTATGTTTGAAGTAATTTGAGGAAAAGTTCTTTATACACATCTAGGTAGATTATTTAATGGATGTTAGGGATCTGATGTTCATGTACATGATTCATGGAAAAATGTAATTGATAAACTATGTCAGAAGTCTCACTGACCAACAATGTTTTTTACAAACTTGGCATCTCATGAGATCTATAGGGGGAATCATTTCCATGATTGATGTGTTATAAGATGATGTTAATGGTGAATACATTTATCTTAAGAAAGTTGTATGACATGATCAATTGGGATTTTTTCATAGAAAGTAAAATTTAGAGTCCATTAATTCCATCAATGTAATTACATTAGTGTCATTATGGATCTCTTCTTAAAGTAGTAAGGATCGCCACTTTGATTGTTACCACTAGGGAAGTGTCTTGTAGTGTAGGGAGTGGAGTGGGAAGCCATATCATGATTTTACCTAGTTGTAGTGATATAAGTGTGGTAGAGTAGGCCATAACCACCATTACTGTAATTTCAATGAAGTAGTATGTTTTCATAACATAAGGGTGGGAAATATTTAGAGTTTTTTCATGATACCCCAATAGTCATGAAGTGGTAGAGGATCGAGTTAATCACTAGAGTTTGAAAATGGATTAACTACTCCTTTGTAAATAGGTGTTGACGTTCCATCAAATTATGAGGTTAGGGATTGGGTGTGGCACCCTAACATATGATTGAAAATAATAGTAAGAGGTATTATCACATGTGAGTAATACTAGATCTTAGTCTAGAGTGGAAATTCTAATCCATTCTACACAGTCTAATTTAATTATTCTGAATATAATAAATTCCACAATCCTATTTACAAATCAATTAACATCTATAAATTCTAATATAGTATAATAAAAGATAATCTCATTCCTTTTTATCTCTTCTAAAGTAAATTATATTAGGTTTGACAAGGTGATCATGGATAGTGTTATTACTTTTGAAACATTTCTAGGGGTGTAATCAGAGGGTACGAAATATTGAAAGTAGATATCCACTAAAATTGGTGGATTCTATTTATTTTGAGAGTTTATATTCTAAAAGTGAAAGATTTAATTTGATTCTATGTATGTATTGGATAGTTTTATTCCAAGATAATGTCAATTATAATTAGAGTAATATGAATTTTATATATCTAAAATGGGGAATCTATCTACACCAGGGTGAATTGGATATTTATGCTCGTAATGTGATCCAAATTTAGTACAGATTGGATTGCCTCATTTCTCAAATATCATAACTTGTTTGGATGAAGGATGAATTCATCATGGTACTTTTCCTCCAAAACTATATGATATATATGATTTATTTCTAAAAGATCTTTCTGACATACCACCAATGTTCTAGATCATGTTCAATATCAATTTGTTTCCTAGGGTAAAACCATTTTTTATTTCTACTTTAAATATGACAATAGTGTATCTTTATTAGTTGAAATATTTATTGGAATATTTTGAGGTGAAAATATCTATATACCGTGTAATTCCCTGTGGGGTTTTCATATCTTTTTCAAAAAAAATAAACAATATTACTTTTCAATTTTATGTGGATTATTAGCTAACTAGATGAATGATTATTAATAATTTGTATCTCTTTATCTACTTTTATGATCTCTTGAATCATATGATATTTTCCAAGATATTATTTATGGTTAAATTTAATTTTTTGGTACTATAAGTTGATTTGATTACCATAAAACATTTCTTTTAGTACTAATATGATATGTTATTACATGTATGAGTTTGCTGTGATGTCATTTGGATCGATGAATTCACCAGTGGTGTCCATGTTCTCGATGAATTGGATCATACGTCCATTCTAGGATCAGTTTGTGGTGGTGTTCTTCAATTAAATCATGGATTAATCCCAATCAAAAGATGGTCATGAAAAATATCTCAACAATATCCTATGTTAAATGATAAAGAATCAGAATTATGAAAATCTATATAAATACAATTTATATATTGGAAAAGTGAGATTTTGGGCCCTGTTATCTCTAAAGATAGAATGTGAGTGGACCTAGAGAATTTGGAATCAATGGTTCATCATAATGAGATAATAATTTATTCAAATTTTGATATTTTTTGGTATAGAAGGACATTAATAACATTTTATCTCAGACATCAACCTAATATAAATTGTTATGTATAGGTTGATGAAGAAAATGGTGAAGTCTTTTTTTCCAAAAATATTTTTGAGTGGGATTTCTAGGTTCAAAACATTAGGAGGACCTCAATTAAAATCATCACAATTCCTATGCTAGGTATGGCATATACCATCTACAATGATTCATTCATAGTCTAACATGGAGTAGTTGTTATTTAGGAGGATCAAGTGGTTGCCTAAGGATCTGCATAATTGGAGTCAAATGAGTGGAATTATACAACTCATGATATGGGTATGTCTGTAGTTGTACATTCCCTGAGGCACTTGTCTGACTATCTCTTGGGAAATAATTTTCAAGTGTATAAATATTAACAGAGGAAATATATTCTCAGGGAGGTCTAAACCTTTAATAAATGATTTTGGTTTAACATCTATAGCATTTTGACTTTAAGGTGGCATATAATATTATAAATGGAAGTGTTGTTACTAATTTATTGATTTGGAAGACATAGATAAAGGTAATACAAAAGTCTTATAATGAATGTATGAAAACATAACTCTTTAAAAATATGTATCTCTATGATCATGTGTCACATAGGTGATAAAATTTAACATCTATATCTATTATTCAAAAAAAATTGGACAAGATCATGAGATTGATGTTATTTGATCCGTAAGACTTAGATTTGAGGGAAAAATCATATGGTGGGGATCCTATATAAGGATGGTGTCTTAGAAGTTGAGATGTTCTTCTAATCAATGGTCAAGTATAGGTTCCTTTATAATTTCATGTGAATTTGATGTGGTAATATCATTTCTCTAAATGAGTGATATATACTAGTATGACAAAGAAGTATCATGATCTCTATTAGATGTAGTTGGGGGAATGGATAAAGATGGATGTATATGTAATTGTGGTGATACATTACATATAAGAGAATATGGATGTCAATCCTAATAGGCTTGCTGGGTTGTTTTATTCTTTCACAATTCTGGAATAGACATAGGATTATTTCACCATGGATTTCATGATATGATTTCCCATGACTGAACTCATATAGATGATGTAGTTAGGGTGATCATGGGTCAACTAATAAAAATGTCCCACTTCTTTCCTATCATGGTAATCCTTACCATATATAATATGGGTAAAATTTACATATAAGAGATAGTTTGATTTCAGTATGATTTAAGGAGCATCATTTTTTATCTAGATCTTCATTTTAGGTCACAATTTATCAACACTCTTCAGAAGGAATATGGTTCCTCATGTTCTTCAAAGTACAACCTACCATTCTACAACTAACATCTAATATAAGTGGAAAATTTATATTCCAGATATGTTTTTAGGATCATATGTTTCCTTTTTTATGGTTCTTGGGAGTATTAAATAGGAATTTTGCAGTTCACTTTTATTAAATTCTTTTATAGATCGATCCAAATTGATTCTTATGATTTATGTTTTAGAATTCCATTTCATTCACTATTTTTTAGTTGTAGGATGGTGATTCAATTTTTATTGGACTTAGCCTCAAAAAAGGCATGTTTTAGTTGGTTTAATTGACCACAAATTGCTTGGTTTCTATGCATATCTAGAATAAATTATATGATAAACCTAAAAGATTACCTAGTGAGTTTGAATTCAATCGTCATGTTTTTATTTGATTTATAATAATGATGTGGAAATATTGTATCCTAAACTAATTAATTCTAGAACCCATGTTTTTTTGGTATTTATATATATTTGAGAGGATCAGTCAAGTGGAATAGTGCTTTACTCTTCCATATTTATAAAATTTAATATATCATATGTTTCTTATGTCACAAAATTCAATATATCATCCATATAATTGTCTTGTGGTATATGTTAATGATATAAACCTATATCCTAATTTGTTATTTAATGATAATCTTATTAGTATCTTGGAACATAGTGTATGGAATCTCTTGGGAATGACAGTGTGGCTAGTGCATGTATAGTGAATACATGGGAATGTTCAATAAGAGGACTAAGAGAGAGAGTATGATATGAAAACATAGGGAATAGACTTGTTCATTGATACCCCAACATGTTTATTTTAATCATACATTATGGATGACTGATTATATGGTTCTTAGGATGTATGGTGGAATCTTTTCTTAGTTACATTCCCATTAATGCTTTTTTTAAAACCTCATTGACATTGGTTAGATCATTTAGTTCATATAAATAGATCCCATGTACCCATATGTATTATTTTTTTGGAGGTTCTAATATGTAAAATGATATAGTAAATGAAGTAAAACCAAAGTGAAAAATTATTTTCATGAATATTCATTTCAGGATGTAAATGGTTCTCAGTATATTGCATCAGATTCATTTAGGGTATGAATCCTCGATGAGAAATGGTTTAAACCGTATAAAATAATGATGTGAATGGATTTTGGAATAAACCCTGATTTTTTAACTCACAACAAGAGATTATATCAATGACATGGAATTTTTTGGGTATTTTGAAGATGAGGGGATTAGTTTTTTGTCTTTGTGGAAATCTAGGGATTCATGATATGAATCCCAAATTCATTTCATGAATATAGATTTCCTATAAAATAAATTTTAATTTTTGTTACCTACATTTATCATATCATTTATACCTTTTACATTGAATAATAGCAATCAAGTAGTGATTTTTTTAGTTCCCATCAATTCAATGTTAGCTTCTTTAGAATCTTAGTGTTTTGAGCATAGAGATTGAAGGTAACCCTCTTGATTCTTATTCTTCATATTTCATTGTTTTTACCATGGGTAGAACATAAGATCAGAGCTTCCCAACCCAAATATATGAATTATGTGTCAATTTTTAAAACATTCTTGTTCATAAATGAAGGTATGAAAAGAAGAACCTAGTTCTACATTGTTCATTGAGAAAATTCTTCATCATCCCTAATTGTTAAGTGGGTGGCCTAGAGAAACTCCCTCATAAAATAAAATATTTTATTACACCATTATTAATTATTTATTAAATAATGATACACTTCATTATACCCTATATTATGATGAATCTAATAATATTTTTTTGATTAGATAACTATAACATTAACATGAAACCTTGGTACAACTTATTTATTTAAATTCTCTATAACATGCTATAATATTCCTTTTATATTCTCAAAATATATTGAGTAACCTCGGGATGCACATAAAAATATGGGGATCTATAATTCATAGTATGTCAGCAAACAAAACATATAATAATTTAATTTAGTACATGTTAACTATGGTGTAAATCAAGGTAACATAGGGGTCTTAGAATAATAATCTTGAAAAATGAGGCATGATATGACATGATAGAAAAAGAAATGTAGAAACGTTAAAAAAATATAATAAATTAAATAATAATAAAATTTAAGGATAAATATATAGAAAAAATAATATCATGTGGTTATGATAACCTCTCAATCATCTACATTAGATTTCAATAGAAAAAACATTACCCAATTCATTATTAAAATATTTATTTCTTGTCCCACCCATCACTTTCAAATTATGTGAATGTTTATGAGTTCCACATAGATCATGAAAAATGTGGATTTATTTCATTAATATTAATTACATAATAAAGAATTGCATGTTAAATGCATCAAAATACCCAATAAATGAATGATATGTAAAACTATGTAAATAAAATTTAGTATAAATGAAGACGGGTATTCTCTACACAAATGTTTGGTATTAAAAATATAATTATAATTTTGGTAGCATAACTGGAGTAAATACATATTTGTAGAAGGGATGAATGAGAGAAAAAAGTGAATATAATTACATGTAAATCATAAGTATACTTATTAGGATATATAGAAACATATTACAACATTAACAATTGGAAACCAAAAGAAATTTCATTAATAAGGTGCTTGAAGAAATATGAGAATGAGAGGATCGCATACCGTAAGGGGGTGATGTTTAATGATTGGGATGAGATTCGTAAAAGCTTGGGGAACCTGGGTATGGATCATGGGAGTTAAGGGTGTAATAGAATTATGTTCTATGATTTTTTTTACAGAATATAAATTAGAGGTCGGGAGGATTTTTATTAAGAAAGCAAGGGGAATTTTTTATTAATTTCAAAACATTGTATTTGGAGTCTATATGATAAAGAAATAAAAAAACAAGAACATTGATTTTCCCACACACTCAACCAAATATTGGTGGTTTGAATTATTTTAAAAGGATAAAATAAAATATAATAAAATTATACTCTTGGTGATGTGGAAGCGAGTACTGTTAAAAAATAATTGATTTTAAAACCATAATATATATATATATATATTGGATGACTCATTAAGGATTTATAAAAATAATAAAGAAACAAGAAAAAGATATTTTATAAGGGAAATAAATACTTTTTATTGAATTTCATTTATCACATATACCATGCATGTCTAGTCAGAAAGAGAAAATTATGAACATTTATTAAAAAAAAGAAAATTTTAACATGGAGAGTAGATGGGACATATTCCTATTCCCCACATCCATGATAATAAAAAACTAAATATCATAATATGATAATTCAAACCCATAACTAGACTCATTATCTATTTCCCATTATGATTAAAAATTAACTTGATTGATGATATTTTCTATTTCCGGATATTCCCTTCTTGAAACCATAAAAGAACGCCTGGTAAACACGGTCTTTGTCACATTAGAGTATCATTTCTTTGGTCTTCACCTTGGGGGTAGAGATAAACCCCTAATTGTCAATAGTTTTCATCTTCCCACTTCTAATAATATACATTTGTATTTATTTTTCAATGTATGTGTCTTTAGAGGGAGAGTTATCTGTTAACCTTTTATCAAAAAGACATCACCCCACTAATCCACCATTTTCGAAGATTTAATAAGTTCATGTATTTACTATTGAAAATTAGTGGTTTGTTCACCCATGTTTCTTTTTTACATCTTTTGGATCCTGTCTTGACTCAAAAACACATAGTTGTATGAAACCTCTACCCATCAAAAAAGGCTGCATATTTTTGTCCTCCAAATCTACAAATTGAGTGACCTCATAAGTAGTTTGACAAGTAAGAAATTCCTAAATCACGTCAGCGTTCTTATAATGATAAATAGACTCTATCTACATATCTATATAAACAGTTAATGATACGTGTCCCTCTCAAGTTCTGAAAAAAAACATCCTAAGACACACTCATTTCTATTTAAAAAAATATACTCACCTCGTATTGCCTCAATATAGGATGGATATACTACACATGTTTTGGGACCAAAGACTCCAATAATATTATTACCCAATTACACTTCATTACTTTTATTCATGGTTTCACTATGTGAACATACCCCTTAGAGATCACGTTTCATCTTACTATAAATATTAGTAACTATCAGATTAAGAGGCAGAGCATTTTCATGCTTTTGAACTTCCTTAACTACTTCAAACGAGCATAGGTGACCATACTCCCGATCAACAGACCATCCACTAGTGGTAGGATGCCCCTCATCAAACCCAACAACCTTTTTCAATCATTTTATATTCTTATAAACCTACAAAAAATTCCCCAATTTTATTAACATTTGACAAAAAACACACCAAGATTCAAAAAAAACATACTGCTTATATCAAAACTACTTACAAATAGTAACTGGGAAGGATTCAATAGGCATCTTCAACACATCATATTCAATGGATACTCTGAGTGACATCTGGTGGTTCATGGCTCTATTTCTACTATCATAGAAATGATAATTCCCATCAATATTTCCTAACATATTAATAATTGAGGTATTTTGAAAAGGAATTAGAAGGGGAAGATATCTGACCTATATTACTGTAGTTGGTGGGTTAAGCACCAAATGGAATTCATACATCTATTTAAAGAGAATAAAATTGGATCCATTATAGATATCATGGGATCTAAACCATGCGATAAACAAATCATCTTCAGAGGGAAATAATTTCATAATGTGCCTATAATCTAGGATACCAATAGTCTCTTACTCTTGTAATCCACATGATCGAAAGATGATGCAGTCAAATGATTCAAACGTGGTTTTTTGTTTAAAATTCACAATTAGTGTTAGACGAAGAAACAAGGAAGACTTGGTGAACTCCAATGCTAAGATATAATGTTGTGTAGATCTATAAAAAACTATGGGATGTTCTGGTTGAGGTGGATCTCGTAAAGAAAGTAATATAGATAGGGTTCGAAAAGGGGGAGAAAGGCAGTGGTCGACATCCATTGAAATGTGGTGGGGGACGCACCATCAACGAGGGTGGAGGGGATGGTGTGATGACCATCACCACCTAGGGAATCAGAGATTGACCAAGCAGCAGATCCCTCTAAGATATAAGGAGAATCCCCTAAGACCACGACATTTCTAAACTATTCAAATCTTATATTTTTGTAATTAAGTATAGCTGAGTGCCACACCACGCCTTTCATGGGCCCAACACACCACTTGCGTGCCAAATGACATTGGTAATTTTCAATGTGGAGGTACCTAAACCTGGGATATTTCCATTATTAGGGAGTGGGAACTTTACATAGTTCCACTAATCCAAACCAAGTCATCCATTTAATTTCATATATGTCATCACTTTTAGGATATTAAGATTTCAGAATACAAACCATATTTTTATATGGTATTAAATGTTTTAACAAAAAATTTGACTACCTTATAATGTTTTGAAAAAATAACATTTTTATAATTTTGATATAGTAGTTACAAAATTATTATTTATATTATTAAAAAATTTAAATTGAATTCGATAATTTACACTTTTAAATCAAAATCAACCTTCATTGGAAAATAATCTGTTTTTTGACATTATTATATTCATATTATTATAATGATTTCACTGGAATTAATTAATATATAATATGATTTTGATATAAATAAATATTATTCATTAATAATATTATATGAAAATTATGTAAATTTATACATTATTGAATAAATATAAAAAAAATATAGCCATATATTTTCCAAAATACAATTTCTTTATTTGTATCAAAATATGGTTTATGTCAACTCATATATAATTGGAAATATATATGAATAATAAAAAGGAAAAATTATAATAGTTTTTTTCTTAAAAATAATTTATCAAAACCTATAATATTAGTTTGAATATAAATATCCTTTTATTACACCAACAAAATATAAAAGGGTATGGTGTGTAATAATGAGATTTTCAGGGGGATTACTCGAACAAGGTTTGTGTAACATTAGGATATTTAACAATTTTTTTCAAAATTATTTTTATTTTTTAGATATAATTATTTATATGTAATATTTTTATTTTATTTCATGTCACACAACAATGAATTTCTTTGATAGCATGCATGACATGCGACAACGAGTTTTAATGAACTATGAAATAATATTATTATAAATATGAATGTTATAACCTAGCTATTATATATGAGGATATAAATAGTATTAAATAATTTATAAAATATAAATATAAATATCATACCCAATATAAATTTATTTATATGTTCATAGTAAATAATAAATGAATTTTAGGAAAAGTAATTACATTTTTTAAAATATTTTTTTTTCAAAAATATTTTTTTATTTATCTTTCCTAAAGAAATACCATAATTCTTTTATGAAGATTTTAGAAAATTTACTTCATAAAAAACTTCATTTTAAAAATCACCATATCGAAATTAATCTACGATGAAATATTTTTTTATTTATCTGAAAATATAAATTTTATAGTGAATCTTGTAAAATATCAATTTTTTAAAAAATAAAATTTATTTTTAATAACTTTATTAATTAAAATTACAAGTTATGTTTTATTGAAAAATAATTATTATTTATTAATATATAATCCAATTAATTAATTTTTAAATAAATTAATATTGTATTGTATTATTAGCTTATTATTTGGGTTTAAAAATCCATTTTTCTAAAAATTATTTTTAATTTCCTAATGTTTCTCAACATTAAGTAAATAAAATAATTTCTAATGATAAATGTTTTAATTAAAATTTATTTTTCATATATTAATAAATATAAATTTATACCCATACAATTATTATTATTAAAAAAAGATTTAATATAAAATCACTTTGTACTTGAAAAAATTAAAATTCATGAAAATTGACTTTTAAATTAGGTTAAGGTGTTTTGTTTAATATTTTATATTTTCCACTTTTTAAAAATATATTTTAAATGATAAACTAGAATTTTTATATCATGAAATAAAAAATATTAATTGCTAATTTTTGAGTATTTTCTAAAAATATTAATTTTTTTATGAATAGTAATGAAATGATGAATTTTAATTGAAAACATCAATTTTGTTAAAATTGTTTATAAAGAAAAATTAAAATATAATTTTGTTTTAAATTGATTTTATTTAAATTATATATCTATTAATAAAATTTGGTAATTTTTATAAATTTAATATTGAAAACATATATAATAACTTGGTAAACTTTTGATCATTTTCCATTTGAAAATAAAGTTTCTGGTCGTGCCAATATAATTGATAATAGATTACCATTTTACTCTTCCATTAAATGAATTTAGAAAAATTTATTTCCCATATGGAATATTAATTACATATATTGTCCTAAAACATATAATTTATTTTTGACCAAAATGATTAGTGAAAATAGTAAAAATTAATTACCTTAGTTAAGGTAATATGTGTTTACTAGGGGTTAAACTAAAAGGGTAAGAAAAAAATGAGCTAAAATTTTATCTTATATCTATTTTCATTAAATATTTTGACCGTATATTATCTAAATATATACATTACTCTATTTTATATAGACTTTACTATAGAAAAACATTTTTACAAAATTTTATCGAAATAATACATGTTTTCCATTCACCATACTTGTAAAATGCCACCCCTCTTATCACTTTTCACACCATAAAACAAATTTGGTTTAGAAAATCACTTCAAAAATGGAAACCTGAAAATTATACTCTAATAAAATAATAGTTATTATGGGTATAATTAAATCCTAGGATGGATTTTTGTTCTAACCAAATGATATTCCCCAAAGAAGTTGTAACAATATTCAATGAGTTATTTTATTTAATCTCTTCCTCTACATGATGAAATTCAAATAAAATATTATTATATAATGAAATAAGTATGTTCATTATAAAAATATATTGTTATTTTAAGTTTATTACCTAAAAAAATTCTCTAATTTCATCAAATGGTTTACGAAATTATCGTTCAGGTGTATGACGGACTACTACCTCGTGAGTCAATGTCTTTAGTTTTTCCATTACCACCGATCATGGATGGGTATGATGATACATATAAATCATATTCCTGATATTTTTAACATGACTATAAATATTTATTATTTATATCATAAATCAGTTTTTTAACATTTCTATTCCATAGGGGATCCAATAACATCACTCGTGTGTACGTCAGACTATCGCCTCGTGAAGAATTGTGATTTGTTTTCACTAACACATTACGTGATAGATAATAAGGGTAAAAATAATAAATATATATAATATAAATTAAATTACTATTTTAGTAATGGAATTTTTTCATTTTGAAAATATAATATATCATTTTCTTTCTTACCTCCTCACTCACTGGAAGGTGGCAATGTTGTTGGTCTACGTGTGAAATATCGCTTTCACAAAGCGATGTAGCTCTCTATTTTCATCACGACATAACATTGATGATATATATAATTATATTTACAGGTATAATATACTAATTATTATATTATTATCATTATATATAGAAAAATATTACATAACACAATTCCACAATGATGGTTGCAAAATGGAAACGTTAGTCATTTATATGTAGGACCTACTATCACTATGATTAAAACATACTTAATTTATTCAAATGTCTCTAATGATTGGTATTATTAATTTATTTTATGGTTAAATATTATATTTATTTCAATTTTATTTTTTTATATATTATATAATCATGATAAATGTAATATGATTAAAAATAAAAAAATAAAACATATATGAAAAACAATGCGGTTATTACCTGAATCATTACTTTAACATGAAATTGTTAATAAATAGGTTATAAAAGCAAATAACTAATTCATATATGTTGTGATATATATAATTTTGGATCTTTAATCTAATTATAATAAAATTATATTTATTATAAATTATTTTCTAACATGTTTGAAGGAAGTTGATACTTAAGATATGAGATTTATGTCTCATTTTTTAATTTTGTGAGTCATGTTCCATATTCACGAAAAAATTTATTAATGTTCTATATATACTTCCCATGAATGTATTTGAATATTCTTATCCAGAAAATTATTTGTCCTTACATATTATTTTTAGTGTCTCCCTTTCATGGGGGTTTATAGTTCTTATGTTAGAAAACCAGTAAGTAATTTTTATCTAATGTTTTTTTGAGACAAATGCAGTTTCATACACCAATGTTCTTCTATAAGGTGAATATAAAACCCATTGAAATTTAAAATAATGAATATAAATATTTTCATTATTTTCTAAGTCTCATTTAATTTTATTCCATCATGGGTATTATGATTCAAATTTACCATTATGGGGAGAGTTTTTTGTTACAATCTCTTTATTTATCAGGATTCTGTTGGATTCTCCTTCAAAATGATGAAATAATAAAATATAACTCTTATAAAACTCCTAATATTTATTATAATATTAATATTTCATTATATTTCATGTTTACTTTCTTTTTACTCTAGTTATATACTCAATAGTTCCAAAAATAATGGTTTTATTAAAAATTGGTTCTTCAGTCAAAAACCATTTTTCTTCAAAATTAATGATTTTTAAAATAGTCTACAAAAATAGTTTAATAATTTTCAAATGATTTTTAAAGTAATTTTTAAACATGTTTTGAAATTTTTACAAAATAATTTGACATTATTTATTATGTATTTTTTAAAAAAAAATACTGATTTGAATATTAATAAAATTGTGAAAAGAATATTTGTTTATTGAAGAAATCCATGAACAATATTTATTAATGTTATGACTAGTAAACAATATTTAGATTCAATTAAAAAGTTTCAAATATATTTTCAAACAAAAATTTTACATTATTATATGGTGAATTATCATTTATATTATAAATGAATTATTTCAATGTGAAGATTATTTTGAAAATTAAATATCTTTTAAAAATATTTTTTTTATGTGAAATGGATATTTTTATTAATATATGTTTTAAATGAATTATTATCATTCTTTATAAGTTTTCACATTTATTTTAAATGAAAATTATTTTCCAAAAAAAAATATTTTTAAAATTTATTTTCAAATATATGATAACATCTAAGTGATAAATTCAATTTAATATTTTAAAATAATCCACCATTTTAAATTAACTCATTTTATGTTACATATGATTTATTGGGGTTAATATCAAAGGATTCCATTATTATTCATTCTTAGAATTGTTTTTGTTTATGATGATTATTACAAATATTGAATAAATATGAATCATGTATAATTCTTTCTTTGAATGGATTATTATATGCTGAATTCATATGAACTTGTGGCAGAAATATGTATGCTTCTAATTATCTGACGTGTGGGACCTATATCACCATCTAGTGCATTGGGTAAAGATTTATATCTCATGAGATATAATGGACATGAATAGGAATTAAACCCTATTTAGTAAGGTTCTTTTTCAACTATGATGGTCTTGGGAGTGTACTCTATCTACAATGATAGTTTGGGGAGTGAACCTATTCCTCTATGATTGCCTTGTAAATGATCCTTCACTACTATGGAAATTATTTTTCATACATATTTGTACTCCATAATATAATGTGTTATGAAAATTTTCTTCTTCCATGGATCATGTTCTTTTAATTAATGATAATTCAAGTCTTATGAACATTAGTTATCCTTCTTTGATTCAATATTGAAATATTTTATGTGCAGGTAATGGATTTCATTTTTTATGATCATTTTCTCGTTATATTAAGCTCCTTTTATGATTATATATATGTATTGTTTTACCTATTCATTGAATCTAGTGTAACCATTTCTAATTATTTTCCCCTAATTATGAAGATACTTTTCATGTATTTTAGGTCTCTAAGGATTACATAATGTCAATATATTAATGGGATGCATTGGATATCTTTAATGAATTATGATTATTTTTTTATATGTTTCCAAAACTGAAAAAATATCACGGTCCTTATGCATGTGACCATGTAATATTTAGAAAATTCATCTAAAATATATAATATATATGTAAGAAAATTATTTTTCCCGATAGTAGGTTTCATAAGAAAGGTTTCGTTAACCTTTGAAAATGAGGGTAACAAAACATTAGTGTCATCTCTATACGTATTTCTAAAGGTATGTTTATTGATATATCTAAGGACTAGTCTAAAAATGATTCAATGTATAGAAAAAAATATTGAAATATTGATAATAGATAGAGAAAGAAGATTCCATGTAATTACATCCATGTATGGATACTATAATTCAATGTAGATCTACCATAAAGATACTTATGGGTAATAACTCAAAAAGGGTGCATTGAGAATGACTCGATCATCCCCTAGTGTACATTAATGGGACATACTCCAAACCTAGTTTGACACTCTAGTGGGATATGATTTTGAAATTAATAAACCTTATGAACCATAATGAAGGATTTGATTAGATGATTACTTTAAATGACTTACGATAAACCTAAGGTGTCATAGATTAATAATAATGTTTTAGGATTTATACACTATATAAATGGTTTTCCCGTAATTATGTGGTTTTTGATTATAGTTATCACTTCTCACACAATTATTTTCTATTATAGTTAATGGTAGGAACCCGAAAGATCTGTGTTAAAATTTAATGTGATAGAAAATTTTTGGATGAGAATCCAAATGGGATGATGATCGGATTAATGAAAGTTGTGATTATTCATAATCAGTCCTCACGACATATGATAAACAATGGGATCATTAACCAAATTTCAGACTTTTTAAAGAACAAAAAAACAATCGAGTTTTCTATGATTTTGGCCAATAGAGACCATATTTGAATAATGATTAAGTTTTATATATGTTATGAATGTTGAAATATTCACTCTATAGAATTTCTCAAAGGAATAAGAATTTGTTTTATGTTTAGGGAAGAAGTGAATAAAGTAATTGATTTCAATAGAAAATGTAATGATCAATTAACAAGATTGGTGGGAATATTGGTAACCCTAAGTTAATATTAATGGATGAATGTTTTAAATTTTGAATGTATGGAAATTATAAAAATTAATTCCATATGGGGAATTATTAGGAAGAGAATCAGTCATGTGTTACGTGTAATGGTAATAAGGATATTGATGAAAAGACCACGAATGATGTGGGGATGGTATGGGATATTCAAATAGTATTGTTTATGTAATATTTAGAAATTTTGATTATATTTAGAATGAGGAATCATAAGACATGATTCGTATTAAATATTTTAAGAAATAGAGATTAAAGAATATGTTGATAGAGCCTATAAAGCGGTTTAATAAAAAATTAGAATGAAAATAGAGTCTTTATATTAAAATTAAAGAATTATTTTATATTATTTTTTAATACAAAAGAATTGTTATTTTGATGATTTTCATTAAAGTCATACAATTATTTGAATAATTTTACAGATGACCCACATATGCGATTTAATAGAAATGATACATTTTATGGAAAAATATATGATTATGGGAAGATAACCCCTAATATGTTCATGGTGTTGAGATAATGATATTGGGATAAATATATTATGGATATAAATATTGAAAATTTGATATATTTGATGACCTTGGAACTAATTAATTATTTTTTCACATCGTTTATGGCATCGTTGATAATTTTTATGGAAATTTTGGAATTATATAATATTAAATGTAATCTGAGTTTTATCTATGGAATGAAAAAGAATGTATGTTCTGAAAAATGTTTTATGGTAATTTAGATAATTACTATGTTTCAATATATTACCTGGAGATGGTATTTAAATGTTTTATATATTACAATTAATAGATACATTATGTGTCTTGGGGGATTAATGATAAGTACATTTTCATAAATTTATTTTCCTTCATTTTAAATATTGAATTTTTGAATGGTTATATGGATAAAAATTTCTAAAATGGTTTAAGATAAAAAATTGATGAGGATTTAGAGATGAATGATTTAGATTTCCATATAAATATTTATACACATTGGATAACTGCTAGAAAATACATTTTTAAATAGTTAGATGTAATGTATTATCATTCTATTATGGATCTTATTTAGGGATTTTGGCATGAAAAAATTCACATATTAGAGTAATAAATGATGTGGAAATTGATATAGGCACATCCAAAGGATGAAATTAACCCTATGATTTTCAAAAGACACCAATTATGTACATTTTAATATATTATCATTCTAAATGGAAAATATCCACTACATTTAAAAAAGATCTTGAAATAAAATATTCTTTAGGTATAATCATTTTTTAGGATTTCAAGGACCATTTTCATAACTCTTTAGTTATTATATTTTTATTAGTTAACCTTCTCTGGATAAAGGACATTAATTGGATCAATGATCTCTATCACTCTCTATAATTATTTACCATTTTGATGACCGAGATGAATTTCAACAGATAAATTTATTGTATGGGTGTTAAAAATAATATTCTAAGATTTTATGGATTTTTTTTCAAATTAATTTGAATTATTATTTTTCTTTAATTATACTCAATACGGATTTTATCTTTTATTACATTAAATAATAAGTTTCTTTGATATATTTCCTAATACATGACATCTCGTTTTGGTTTACCATGAAATAATATTATTATAAATACAGAAATTAAAATGGCCATTAAATATGGTTATTTTAATAGTATTAACTAATTTATTGAATATAATTATAAATATCCTACTTAATATTAATATTTTTAGAAGTTATTTTTGAATAATCATTAAATTTTTAATAAGGTAATTATATTCATCCAAAACATTTTTCTTAAAAAATGATTTTTATGGTTTTTACAAAAACAAATTCTAATTCATTTATAGAGATTTTAGAAAATATATTTTATAAAATGAACATAATTTTTTTAATAATAATATTAAAATTAATATATGGTGCAATTTTGGGATTTTTTTTCCTGAAAATATTGGGTATATCAGTGAATAGTGAAAAATACCTATTTTTTTAAAAAACTCTCATTTCTAATCAAAATATTAAGTAATTTACAATCCCATATAGGATTAAAAGTAAAATAATAATATTTCATTAATATTTAATCAAATTAATATATATTTATTAAAGTTTATATTTTTTTTAGTATATGTTTATTTTTTTGGTTTTCAAAATGGAGTTTTTTCTAAATACTATTTTAAAGTGCATAATGTTTATTTTTATAATTAATTAATATAATATATAATGTGGAATTTCTTAAATTAAACATATATATCAAATATAATTAAATTTTAATATATATTCAAATAATTATTGTTATTATAAATATAGTTAAAATCAAATTATTTTGTGTTACAAATACACTTCTCAAAAACCCGCTTTAACATCACCTCTATGGGTCCAATTTAAAACATAATTTTTTAAAAAATATAGAAAATTTATTTTAAAAATAGAATACCTTTTATAAATCATAATATAAATATTATTCTAAGAATAATTTCTAATATTTTTTAAAAAGGTCAATTTTTAGATGAATAGTAAAAAATAGAATTTTAATTGAAAACTGTCTTTTTGTTTAAATTATTCTAAAATATAAACAAAATTTTAAATTTTATTTAATGTGAAATTAGTTCATTTATATTTATATTAATAAATTTATGTTATAGGAATAAATTTTATGTTGAAATTGGATAAAAAATATTAGTAAGTTTTTGAACATTTTCTCCTTGAAAACTAACTTTCTCATTATATCTACTGGATTATCAATCAATTAAACATTTCCAATTTTGTAAATTGAATTATTAAAACTATATTAAATATTTGGAAACCAAATAATTTATATTTTATAACATGGTAAACTTATTTTTTTACCAAATTAAATAGTAAAAATATAAAAAATTAATTATGCCAATTAAGGTAAAAATTCATATACTAGAGGTTAAACAAAAAAACTATAATGGTTTAAATGGAATAAACATGAATAAAATATGTTTTATATACATATTCTGGCCATATATTCTCTTAGTCAAGATAATTCCTAATTTTTTTGTCCTTTCTTCATTAGAAAAACATGGGTACACCATTCCTTTTTCAAAAAACTACCAGTATACTTCTCACCACACTTATAAAAGCAACACCCTCTCCTCTATTGTTCATGCCTTAATTCCATTTAGTTTATACAAGTACCAATAAAATTCAAATTAAGAATTCCCTCTCATCACTCTGTTATCCTAATTTTTTTTAAAAATCTAACTGAGGATAGATTTTGATGAAAACCTAATGAGGTTACTCAAATAAGTGGTAACATTATTCAATTAGAACATTAATTTGATTTCTTCCTCCACATATTTCAATTATTATTAAACCATGATGATATAGTAAAAATATTATATTTCATAGACTTATATGTTATTATTTAAATGTAATGAACTAAAACCATCCCAATTTTCATCAAATGGGTTACAGAATCATTGTTCATGTGTATGATGGACGATCACCCCACGCACCGATGTTATTTTTTTTCCAGTACGACATCAAATGGTTGGTTTTTGATAATATACATAAAGTATATATATATATGTGATATTTATTAAATTATTAAATCTTTCGAGTCATTTTATTATATTTTCTTTTTTACATTTCATTTTGTATGGGATATGATAATGTATCTCATATGTGCAGCAACTATTGTCTCACAGAGCGATGTGATTTTTTTCACTGATGCTTTTCATGGAAGATAATAAGGGAATGTTTAACATATATATGTAATATAAATTATATAATTATGGTATTAAAAAGAATATTCATCACTCTTAAGATATAATATATCATTTTATTTCATACATTTTTACACATTTAAAGATGATAATATCATTCATGTACATGTGGAATACCTCCTTCAAAAAGCAATGAGACTCTTTCTTTTTGCTTAAAAAAAACATATATGATAGGTATATATAAATTTGAAAAAAACAAAAAGTTACTAATTTTGTTGTTATAATTATTTAAATATAAAATATTACTTACCTTCTTTCCATAATGATGGTTGAAAACATAAACTGTTACTCATGCGTACATATGTCATACCATCTCTATGATTGTAATGTTCATCATTTCTGAAAACCATATTTCATGATTTCTATTAAAAGTAAAATTAATGAATAAATATTATAAATATTTCATTATTATTATTTTTTAGATTATGGATCCATGATCAATGTATGTGTACTGAAAATGACTATTCAAAACATTTATAAAAAACTATGCAGTTATTACCAAAAACGTGTCATTAACATTGATTTATTTATAAGAAAGTAGTAAAAAGAAATAATTATATAATATATTCAATGATATATGTATATTTATATAATAGTTGTATATTAAAAAAATATTTATTATACATTAGGTTCAAACATGTATGATGGAAGTCAAGACTAAACGTAAGGGATTTCCAACTCACTTTTTACTTCAATAAGAAACGTGCAATATTCAAAAATGTTTTTCTATATTTTGTATATAATTCCACTTAATTTATAGAATAATTCTTATCCAGAATATTTCTTGTGTTTACATATTCATTTTATGATTTCTCTTTAGTGGGGTAAATGGTTAAAAGGTTAACAAATCAGTATGATATATTTATCATTATTTTCATTCATTGGGATATAAGTTATTATATATACCTATATTCAATTATGATGTGAATATAAATCAAATGGAAAATTTAAATCAGAAATATCTATATTTCCTTGATATTCAATATTTCATTTAATGTAATTAATTAATCGATATTATGATTCACTTTTACCAAAGTGGGAACATTTTTATGATATAATATCATAATTTATCAGGATTATCTATGATTATACATTCAAATGATAATATATTATATTATATTTCTCATGAAACCCATTTATTTTCTCCTCCATTGGGTTTTTCAAAGGAATTAATGTTTCTACTTCATTTTTTTTAACTTTATGAATTTAATTGGTCTAATATAATGATCTTGTGAAATATCGCATGTTCTGTCAAAAACCCCTTTTCTCCCACAGGAATATTTTCTAAAAATTAATTCAAAATTTATTTTTAAAATTTTAAAATGATTTATTAATTTTATTATTACCATGTTTTAATATTAATGAAAATATATTGAATGGATTTTTTACATTTTCTAAAAAAAATTGATTGGATTTTATAGTAAATGTAGAAATGAATCATTGATATTATATGCATGGAAAAAACAGTATTTTCTACTATGGTGACCTCTTAATTATTTTCTGGATTAAATTTCATGGAGTCAATTATATTTTCAATGAAATTTTTTTCTTAGTTTATGGTATATTTTATATATAATTTAAATGAATAATATCATAGAAAAATGTATTTTAAAAATATTTCAAGATTAAAAATGTTTTTTTGAAGTAGAAATATATTTTCTTCCAGAAATTTTTTAAATTATTTCTAAAGATCCCTTTAAACAGATGCTTTTTTATTTTTATAAAATAATTATTTAGAAAGTGTTTTATTTAATAAAATATAAGTTTTAATGAAATATTATCTTCCTCAAGAAATGTTCATTGTAATCATTGGAAATAGTTCTCATTCTAAGATGGAATCCATTGCCGTAACTTATTATTTACTAGGAATATGATCCAAGGGTACTATTATTCTGCCTTCTATTAATGTTTTATCTTTATGAAGACTATATGTATATGAAACAATTTTCTACTTCATGGGTTCTCTTTGTTCAAATTTTTATGAAACAAGCATATTTTTATAGGTTATGATATAATGAATTGCTGAAATAACTATTAAACTTATCTCTTTTCCACATGTTATGATATAAGTAAATGTTTATAAAAACCATTTCTATTTTCATGGGTATTTTATGTTCAATGTTTATTATCTTGTGTTATACATATGTATTATTTTAATTATATGATATGTGGGGCATATATCTCTGTCCAATTAATTATGTAAATATTTATATATTATGAAATTGATAGTAATAGAATAAGGAGTGAATATAGATTAGTAACGAACTATGTCTACTATGATCTTATTGAGAGTGAACTTTGTCTACTAATAGGGTTTGTGCAGTGAACATATTCCACTATGATAGGATTTTTAATGATCCTTGGCTACTAGGGAAAATGTTTTTTATTCTTATGTGTATTCCAAAATGTTATGTATAATGCCAATGTTATACTATCATGAATCATGTTCCTTTATTCCATTATGATCCATGTCTTATGAAATTTTAAATTTTTTTCCCGGGCTAATGCTTATGACATTTCATGTTCACAGTAGAGAATTAAATTATTATTCTTGTGTTCTCATACACTTATGTTCAGGATATAATTATGTATATCTATTTTTTACCCAGGTTAGTTATATGATATCACCATTCCTAATATTACCCCTTTGCATGTTTTTATGAAAGGATTTATATAAATTATTTCATTAAAGAGTACTAAATGAGATGTTTGTTATGGGAGGAATTGAAGTTCATTCACGAATTAAAAAGTTTGTGTTCCAAATTTCCAAAGATGATAAACTATTATGTTTCTCAAGTGTCTATTTGTTTAATTAATTTAACATTCATCTAAAATAATATAATATATACATAAGAAAATCCATGGACAATATTATTTGGGATGTGATGTAAATGGTCTTGATTTCACATATAAATGGTTTTTCTTGTACTTTAGTTGTTCAATATTCTCTTGGTTTTGGTAAAGGAAAGAAGTATTCTCACGTTATCTCCCTTGGAATATCTGAAATGATAGCATAATAGGGTATGATCAAACTAGATATTTATTTTTCTTGCATTTCCTTTCTCAAATATATTATATCCTAACCATTAAATTATTATGTTAATGGTAATTATAAAATATCTATATTATCAATGGTTATGATAAATAACATCCATAAATTCAAAAAATCCCATTGCTTTCTAGAATATAGAAACTAGTCCATTTGATTTCTATAACTACATTTCTAGATAATTCACTTAGTCCTTTTAAAGGGGAACATCATTTATAAATGATATTTTCATTACACTCTTTTCCCAATTTGTAATTTCATAATCAAAATTCTTATTTTACAGAATAAAATAGATGATGGTAGTTTTGTTTCATTACCTCTTCTAGATATAATGTTTCTTCCTCAAGCTTGTGGTTTTTCTACAGCACTTTTACCAAGTTAGTTTTATTATTTTATTGAACATTTTCACTATGATCTATGATATTCACTAGACATTAATTTTATAATAGATCATTATCCAATGAAACCACCTATAGACTCTGTACATTTTAGGGGTCTAGTATATACTTCCTCAAGAGGGATAAGTGGAACACATATTATACATGAGATATGTTATGTGTGAGTGTGAGTCTAGAAGACACATATCTGATGTGATTAGGGATATCAAATGGGTTGAGTTATCATAGACTAAAAATTACCTTCATCTCAAAATGCAAAATGATATACGAAAGAACACGTTATCTCAAAAAGAAAATCATAGTTTGGCTGAGTGTTTTTAGAATATCATTTTAAATATATATTTTTTGTATTTCATATGATAGTAAATTGTATGATCATTATATATAATTGCTTGGTAAAGATAATTTACCATAATCTCCCTCTATCCAATAACATCCTATCACATAAGATTCTATACCTTTTCTATATAGAGACTTATAATGCGCCATTGGAATTAATAATGAATATTATTTTCATATGAGAACTCCATTAGGTTATGGTGTTTCTCTAAAAATCCGTATAAATCCATTGGAAATGATCTCAAATTATCCTTCAGTGTTGGAATGGTTCTACCATATTGACATTACATTGAAGGGTGATAAGAATAGTTAAAGATCGGTATTATACTGGTAAGCTAATTGAATACCACCAAAATTATTTTATTTACATTAAGTGTCTTGGGGAGTCTTAAGAATAAATCCATGATCAGTTTTTTCTTTTTTTATACTTGTATTGGAAATGGTCGCATCATATCATTATCCTTCAATCATTTTGTCATGAAATGTTGGAATACCAATAGTCGATATACAAACTCCAAAATCTTCTGCTTCTTGTTATCCAATCACAATTTTAAATTGAAATCATTATATATCATAGTGATTCCTAGATGAAAAGATAATTATGAGATGTGGACATCAATCAAGAGTTCCCACCTTAGTTTTGGTTTTGATTTCACACATATATGAGTTTTACACTTTATAACTCTATAAATAGGAATGTTCAACTCTCGATCATTCGATACCTTATTCTATAACAACTCATCATATGTTGGGCTTCCAAGATCATCTCTGAAATTAATGTTTGAGAAGTTATTTAAGAAAGGTAGTATACATATCATTTTTTTTAAAATATCCATTCATTTGATGTTAATAATGATTGAATCTCATATATTTCCCATCATTTATATGGTTAAAAGATAATTTTGCCTCAATTTATATACAACATTGTTTCCCTTAACTTTATGGTAATGGATTAAATTTTAATAATATTTAATAAGCTCTTAACACCTTTTGAAGAATATATTATTCTCTTTTTGTGTAAAAATATACTTAATGCTTCTTTGATCCATGTATATATATCATTTTTCTACATTAAGGTAATTTTTACAAATAAAAAATATAAAGGCCATTGCTTCAAATTTTGGATCACGTTCTGTGAAGCTCTATATATTGAATGTAAATTTTTGGTAGGGATATGATTTCACTTTTATATCACACATTAGTACACAACATAAGCCCCATTTGTAAACATCTCTATAGATGAAAAATTATTCCTAGAAGGTGTGTGAAGTGATTGTAGGAGAAGCGATTTGCCTCTCATTAATCTCTTTAAACCATTCCCTATAGTTATCAATAAAGTTAAACATTACTCCAATATGAGTAAGCACTATTAGTGGGTAGATAATCATGATGAGTATCTTAGAAATCAATTAAAGTAACCAACCAATCCATGGAAGAATCATATTCTTATCAGAGATATTGGTCTTGGAGATCCATTATTTTCATCAGTTTTTGAAGGATCGATGGATATCTTTTGGATGGCGATAACATTCCTTGGTAATGTTACATTATCCATCCAAAACTCAGATTTATTGTAACACCCTAACATTTTATAAAATGAAAATAATATTTGAATGAATGTATGACACAAAAAACCAAGAGTTGAAGGGAATATAACATCTCTTGATAGTAAGGTATATTAATTTAATAATTCATACTCTTAAACTTCATTAATTAACTAAAACACTGATTTTATCTTGAATTGCGTGCAACAACATGCTTAGATTATGCTACAGGCAACACTATGTTTAAATGAAATGTGAAATATTATTAGAAATATTATTATTTATTATAGTAATTATCTCCTAACCTTTATAATGGAGCTTAAAAATAGGAATAACAACATGTTAAAAAAAATATACACCGAAGTCCTTCTCAAAACTAATTTATTTATTAGTACTTATGAAATAATAATTAATTTTTTAGGAAAGTAAATTTATACTTCAAAAGTGTGTTTCCTTAAAAAATGATATTTTTTATTTTTGTGTGAAAATATTATATTTTTTAAAATTTAGAAAATTTATTTTAAAATTTTAAATTAATTTTTTAATTATATATTATAATATACTATTTTTTACTAAATTTTTATATGATTCATTATAAGATTAATAATAAAAACACACTTTTTATTGAAACATGTATTTTTATTTCATGAATTTACAAAGTAAAAACTTATTTTAGAAAAGATTTTATATGAAAGTAGATCTCTTGTACTTTGAATAATAAAATTGTCTTTATTGTAACAAATTTAGAGGTTGAATTTTTAATAAAAATTTATTTATACATAAAATTTATTTTTATAGAGAAAATTCTTTTAATTTTTAATTTTTACCTTAAATAAATTTCTTCCACTTTCAGATTTTTTACCTTAAAAAATGGATTCCACATTTGGAATCAATATTTATATAGTTGGTAAATAGTTCCCTTTTGTTTTTGGTCATTTTTAATAGTCCCCATTATTAATTTTTCTCACCCCGATAAGTTAAAAATGTGTAAACTACGGTTAAAAAATGGAATAATGATATTAAATTTCTCTAACACATCCCTTTATTCTATTGGATAGCTAGATTTTATCCATTTTTAATCAATTATAGGATATTTATAACCATTATGTCCTATTTCATTAATTATGACATTTATAGTAATTTAAGAAAAGAATAATTAAAAAAGGCTACACCGTTGATTTTAATATCTCTAATACTTTTATAATAATTGTAAAAAAATATTATATTATGTAATAGATGTTATTTTAATATAAAATTAATTTTATTTTCAATTGTAATTTATTTTTAGGTTTTATTGATTTAATAATTACCCTAAATACATAATCATCAAAAATATATTATTTTTTAATCAATATAAAAAAATAAACGATTTCAAAAATGAAACAAAGCCTTAAAATTTAGGTAATTTATTGACTTTCAGTATCTTTTTTAATTAAATATAAAATATTAGGGATGTTTTAAAGCATTATATTCAAATTCTAACTTTATCTTATTGTCTTTAATGTTAAATAAAACGAATAGTGTCAAATATATCATTAATAATATTTTATGTCAAAAATTATTTTATTAAATTATTTAAAAGAATAATAATCATGAAATAGAATATATATGATGATAAATGATAAAAATGTTCATCCCATGTCAATTTATGGGCAAATATTTACCTTATATGCAATATTATAACACTTTAAGTGTGATAAAGTCATTAACATGGCTATTGTTAAAATTGGTTAACTAAGGGGTTGAACCAAATGATGTGGTTTTGAACACTACATAAAGCAACAAAAATTTAATTTTTAGATGTTATTTTAACCACCCTCTATCATTTCATCAAATATATTTCCATTTGGAATCATTTCTTGAGAATGAAATTATTATATTTTAGTCTATTACAAAATTCTAAGAGATCATCACTCCTCCATTATAAAAGAACACCCCATTATACCAATTATTCAAAGAACATTGAGAATTAAATATCAAATATCCAGTAACCATTTCCCTTATCAACCCTTGAGACACTGTGTAGAGGTTCTGTTTTCTTCGTAATCCATTCCAATGATATATAAAAAGGAATTTATAAGATTTTTACTAAAAAAAGAGGTATTTATATTTATCGACTCTTTATAACTTATTTCCTATTATACCTAATATAAATTTTAATTAACCATCCTAAAATAGTCAATATAGTATCATAAATATTCTGATACTTTATTTTCATAATAGAATTACCATTTTTCATCTTTTTTCCATTTTAAGAGATGTAAAAACATCGCTTGTTTGTAAGTATGGATTATTGACTCTGTGTAGCAATGTAACTCATATTTAATTACCAAATTCCATGGTTTTTTATAAATAATTTACTAATTAATATTTTATATATTTATTAAATAATTATAATTTTATAATTATAATATAAAATCTACCATATTATCTTTTAAGCTTTTAGAAAATGATATGCTCACTCATGCACACATATGGACTACCACCTCCATAAAGTAATGTGATTAGTTTTTCATTGATACATTATAATGATTGTAATAAAGATATATTTATAGAATATAAATAATATAATAATTTTCATGTAATGATGAGCCCCTATTTTCCTTTATTTCAATTAATCAATAAAAAAGTGAAAAAAAATTTGTTCATACATACATACGTCCTACAATCTCCATTAATGATGTAATTTATTTTTCATTCACTAAATTTATGGATGATTATAATCATGTATAGTTGAATATATAAGATATTTATACAATGATTAATATTATGGATATTATCTAACCATGTTCAATGTTCAAGGACCATAACTACCAAACCAAAATATAACTGAAAATAAAAGAACTAATCACTAAGAATAGTGATTTTAAAAATGAAATTTTATTAAATGAGTGCAATAAGGTCTGAAATAAATTATATATGATATGATATATGGGAATATATATATCGATAATATATATTTAAAATATATATATTATAATCTTAGTCTTAACACAAATAAAATAAGTCTAACCAGGGGTAAGGGGTTTAATAAATCAATTTCCAATTATTCGGTTTTATTTTAACTATATTATTTTTTTATTCCATGATTATGTATGAAATTACATATGATTTAATTTTTTATTTTTTCTGTTTTTTTTCTAGAAATAAAATTTCCTTAAAAAATAACTTCAATGATTATTTCTCACTTCGAATATATGATATTTGTATGGTTTATCGTGTATGATTTTTATTTTTGTGAGATGTATTTCATATTTAACACTTTAATAATTAATATAGTGTATATAATGATCCTTTGATATGTTATATAATTATTACTTTTATATTAATGGTTTTTAATGTTCCTTTGTTGATATTTATTTCATTGGAGTTATATTTAAAAATATACCATATCTGTGTGATTTGTTTCCAAATCTCACCATTATTCGAGATTTTCATGTTTAAGTATCTAATGATGGATTTATTTTATATTTATATATTAATAAATCTATTTTATTATCATCTATTTATTACCATAAATATCAATTTTTCATTTGATTTTCTTATTTTTATATACTTAATATTCCATAACAATTTTATAATGGGAAACATGTTTTTTTTTCTACTCAAGTGGAAGTCATTTCCTTCCAAGTCCATATTCTCAAAAAATGATTTAAATAATATTTAGAAATTTAAAAAATTAATTATTAATGATATTTATACCCATGTTTGACATTATTAAAAAGGGTTCTAAAGGAATCATCTTTTCATTTTCCCAATGTGAAATATTTGATTTCTTACCAAAAAAATGTGAAATGAATCATTTTTATTAACATAAATGAAATGAAATAAATTTACCACACTAATGAACTACAAATTAATTGATTTTTCCTAAAAAAAATCAAATATTCATTTAAAACATATTTTTACATAATATTTGGGAAGACGTTATATTTTTAATTAGTGGTATCAAAGTGAAAAGGGTTTTTTCATAAAAAAATTTCTAACGATATTTTTAATGTATTTAGTTCTATATATTCATCCTTTAATAAAAATTATACTTTACTAAGGATATAATCAATTAATACTATTAACCATAATTATTTTTATGTTTTATAATTGGTTTCACGGGGGAAATTATTGTCATTTAATATTTTTTTCTTTCAATACATACAATGATTAATTATTATGCCTTGTCGATTATGTTGTATTGTTTACTAAAATGATCAGTGGATTATTCTTATTTTGTGATATTCTGGTCCCAAAATTACATCACCCTTAAATGAATCAATATGTATCATGAGAGAAACATGTTTATATTTTCAATGAATCTTAACAGTTTTTGTCAGATGTATTGGCATAAGGCCTCAACAGTATATTGATGACACCTGATATTAAGCATTTGATCAATGTGGAATTATTTATTATTATCTATGTCATAATTTCAATAGTCAATATATACATGTATATTCTTTATTATCATGTGATTATTTATATGGAATTATTTTACCATTATTTATTTATTCTCTATTATTATTCATGATCAAGTTATTGATTAAATGGAATTTTTTTTCAGTTATTTACCTTCACATTTTTATTCTACATTATTTAGTCATGATTTTCTCCAGTGTTTTCATTCACTTACTGGTATTATGATATCACCCTTTATTTTTTTAATTTACCTATGATATGAATAAGTAATAATTAATGTGTTCAAGAATGATGAATATTTACATTCAATGTTTATTTTGTTATGTTTTCATATTTATTTTTAGATTCAATTATGTATCATTCATTTCAAGACTATTTTACTATTCATTATGTCAAGATATGATCACTTGTAATGTATGTAGATGAAATAATGTAACCACTTGCTATGGGTTATTAGATTTGGATCCTTAATAGATGATAATATAACAATGAAAATAGAAACCATGGGAACTAGATTTAGGACTACATATATTTGGGAACATAACCATTTGACTAGCAATGATTACATGGTTATGTATAGTATAACATCATAATGTTTTGTTAAGTTAGATATTATTTGGTTTCCCTATAAATATATACTAATCTAGATATTTTAGGTGGATTTTGGTTTGGGATAGATGTATCTAGGGAATGTAACCCCAAAAATAATTAGTCATGTATATCATGACCATCAATCTAATTCATCGTAAGGGTACCCTTACTACACATCTCTTTTGACACTCTTAAAATATATGATTTGGTTAATTAAGATTTTATTTACAAACCGTTATGAAATATTTGAAAATACGATATCAAATAAGGAACGTAGTTCAAACAATTATATCTTAAATTCAAAATAAGGTGTCATTATTTAGAAATCCCAAAAATTATTTTCATTATTTTTTTCACAATATGATTATTTTTTATCTTATAATGAATTTTGGTTTCAATGATAGTATAGAACTAGGTGTAATCATGTTAAAAAAATATGTGATGGAAAATGTAGTGATTATGAGAAACAAAATTGGATGATGGCTGGAGTGAAATATATTTTAATTTTAGTAATTAATATATAATGATATATAATTATCAGCCTAAACCTGAACCATCCCTCACACTCATCAAATAAGAGAATAATATATCTTTTATAGATACTAGGTGGTGGTGACTATAGAGGAATGATACTCAATTTCATTCATTTCAATAATTTGGATAGAGAAACCCTATAAAATTCTTCAAAGCAATGAGAAAATGATTTAAGTGTAAAACATTAGGTCATAGTTTAATGAATTTTCATGTAAAAGAGAAACAATTTTATGGATAGTAATGAAGTTCATCCAACATAACATTTAGAGTTCAATGTATTATGTTTTGGTAATATGGAAATTATCCAAACCTATTAAGTAGTCCAAAGTTTAAATCCTAGACAAATGATATACCAATGCTATGTTATTTAATGAAGTGTAAGTATAAAAGGGTTTATAAATTCAGGTTTATCAAGTTATTTTATAGAAATATTATATCTATGATATTAAAGATATTAGAATAATTAATTATCTATATATTTTTCTATAATAGATTTTATTTATAGATTTAAAATCATATATTTAATGCCACTAACAGATAAAAAACTGATTTAGTGGTAATGTTAACATTTTTTTAGTTAAATTTGTGACTAGAATTGGTGAAGTAAATATCGTGGTAATGTTGACAACAAAAAAATTATATAATTAATGAAAAAGTTACTTAGGTTAACATTGATTATTTTTATTTCAATTTTGGATTTATAAAAATAATCTATGATATTATTTAAAAATATAAATTAAATATATTTTTGGAATAATATATCTTCTTGTGGGGTTATATTAGGAGTCAATGGTACCAAAATAGGTGTAATGTTTTATGGATTCTATAAAATCAAATTTATAAATAAAAATTTTGACGCTTTATGTGGTGGTATTGTTAGATTATTTGAAACATTTATATGGTTTTCATAAGAATTCTCTAATAAATATTAAATAACCCATATGAGATAGTATGTGAATGATTGTTATGTTAATAATGGTTTGTTGGATTTTAGAATATATTCAATCATGAAGAATTTAAATTTATTCATTGAGAATGTCATATTTTAAAAGATATTTATATTCAATCTACAGATTACCGTTTAGGTTACTATGTAAATTTTATTCATGATAATTTTTTATGAAGTTAAATGTATTATAATAATATATAATGATTTAACATGGTTATTAATTATATTTTTGGGAGTGTATAATTGGGATTAGGTATTTGTAACCTTAGTTTTATCATGTCAATTAACATGGAATATTATTTATAAATAAAGTAATTAAATTTTTACAGATATATTCTGAAGGTATGAGATCACCTTTGATGTTAAAACATTCTACTGTGATTATATTGTTGAGGTAATTGGGATTTATTTTTATTTTTTGGGGGAATAATATAAATTGAACTATTGTTGTTATTATGAAAATTATGAAGTAAAATTTATTTTTTATTCCTATGAAGGAATATACATTTCAGATATTCCCATATGTTTTGGTAAATATTTTTATTTAGGATAATTTTTAATTATATTATCAATATATATTCATTCATTTTTTAGATTATATGATCCTTTTTATATTCTGTTTTGTTCCACAATGATGATAAATTCATCTTGAATACATATTATTTGGGAAAAAAATTTTGATTATAGTGGTAAAAGATTAAGGGATAAAATTCAACTTATCAAGTAAGTATATTTCCTAATATTATAAATATATATGATAAAGTAATTCATTAACTCTTGTAAATAGATATTGAAACAAAAAATATTATCTTATTATGATTCTTTATGATGAATCAGTGATCATTTTTAAACCACTATAATTTATGGAATTTTGGTCGTTAACATCCTCATGATCATTCAATTTTTTGTGATAATGTTTTATGTCACAATGTATCTTTTTTTAGAAATTCCATTTCCCTCCATGCCTATATTTCTAATTCCATATTATACTCTTATATTTTGAAACTAGTTTATGTGTTATTCCTTATGAACATCATTTTTCACATTACTTATCTTATATGTAATAATCATTATACATTTCTATGATGTGTGTTTTAAAAATATATAAATTTTTTGGGTAAAAACCACTAGATTTATGAGAACATGTAAAAAATAGAACGTTGTTTATTGAACATGGATAACATAACACCCTCAGATTTAAAAAATTGTCTTTATTTTCAATAGGATATACGACATGAAACTCTAATATTAAAAAATGTTTGAAATATTATTATTTAAAAATAACTTTTATAACCTAGCCATCGAATTTAAGGGTATAAATAGAAATAAAAAATTTATAAAACATATAAAGGTATTACACAATAAAATTATGTCGACCAACAATTAATAAATAGGTATTAGTTTTTTTCTAATGTACAATTATGCTTCAAAAATATATTTCCTTCCAAAATTATTATTATTTCTTTTTGTGGGAAAATATTATATTTATTTTTTAACCATTTGAAAATTTTATTTTAGAAAAATAAATTCATTTTTTAAGTAATAATTTTAATTGAGTGTATTTTTATGAATTTTATGAAGTGATTTATTTTTTAATGGATAGAAAAAAATAACGATATTTTATTACATTACATTCATCACTATGGTCTTATTTAAAATTTATGGTCCATAGATTATTTTTGTTATTTTATAATTTTTCATTCATTATTTTATCATATGAGGTAATACCTCCTATTTAAATATAATATACTCCCAATACTTGTAAATAAACCATGGCCTCTTGGTGGTAGACTTCTAGTGTTGCAATATATATTGACACATTATCTACCCTAATGGGTACATTTGTTGTGTGATTCTCATGAAATTTCCACGGTGTATTCAGTGCACTTTCCATTTATATAATAAAGTAGATAGATTCCCCCATTTGATAAGGATCACTCCCAATTATTATTCATATTCTCTCATGAGATATTAATATTTACACAACATATTGGACGGATATTTAATTTCAAAGACAACCATCTTATAATGATGACTATACATATTTTTTCAATAAGATTATAAAAACAATCTTGTTTTTTATAATTGTACATTTAACATAAAGTAATAAAACGGGTTTCATAAAAACTTTTGTACAACATCATCATAATCTATTCATAGAAGAAATTTCGATGGTATAATTGAGTAATATTACTAGAGATAAAATTTATGACATAAATTATATTGACATAGATGAAAAATAAATCAATGAAAGAACTAAAAAATTTCGTTGAAAATCAAGAGAGAACATATTTTTAGTTATTTATATTTTAATAACTAAAAATTCTAAGAACAACAGGAAAAGTATTTTCATTGAAAAATCATGGAGTCCAATAAATAATAATTCATAAAGAATAATTTTCATGATTTTTGGTAATGTAAGTCATGTAATAAATATAAATAAATTCTTTTATATTCCATTTTAAAGAAAGTATAATAAAATTGCATGAAAAACCTAGATGTTTCCATTTTAAACAATTTTAATATGTCAATTATAGTTGAAAGTTATCATATAAAATTATTTTATAATATATAAAAACATTCATAAAGGATAATAAACAAAATTGATATGGACAAAAAACATTATCGACTAAAAAGATTAAATAAGTTCGTCTCATCTTAGAAATATCATATCATTCTTCATGAGTACCAAAGATGGGATAAATGGAAGGAATAATTAAAATCATATAAAAAATTATATAATATAAAGACAATAGAAGATTAAAAAATGAATATCATATAATTCCCTTAATGTAAATTGAAACCAAAAAAATCCCTATAAAAAAGAGATTGCATCATAAAACCATACATTAAGTCCATACTTGATATACATGTTTCATAACCTCTTGTATAATTAATTTTTATTATTATAATGAAATACCATAAAATAATTAATAATTATATTTTTATATATAATGAACTTATAATTTCCAACTAACTATTTATTAATAATCCTTCATTAAATTAAATAAGAAGGTGTCAACTGTTCTGTTTTCCACGTATGTTATAGTTCATAAATTTCTATACTTAAAACATTTTTATGCTTTTAGAATATTTAGAATATTAATAAATTCATAAATATAATATATGTTTCAATATATATACGTTTTTAGTTCCCCATGTGATGTGGGGATGAAAAATAACAAACATGGATTGATGGAGGTAGTAGTCCATTGGTATACAAAGACGATGCTTTAATTTTTCATTAAATGAAAGAAGTGAATTTAAATAATAATTTTTTTTACATAATACAATTTTTTTATGCATAAAATATATTTAATTTAAATCCATATATATATACATCCATGATAATCGGTGATGAAAACTAAAATTCATCGCTTCATGGAGGTGGTTGTATGCATAAACGCATGAAAGATGCTTTAATTTTCTATTTGATGGAACAATGGTAGATAATTATTATTACATCAACATAATAAAATTTCAGAGTATCTTTATTATTATATATTTATATTATTATGAATATAATATATTTTTAATAGGTGTAAGGAATGTAATCTAGAATAAACTTGGTTAAGACAATTTCCTTTTCCTCTAGTATCCTTCTTCATCTTAAAATTCAAACATTTAATGATTGTATATTGGTGTGAAAATAACCACTATAATTTGTGTAATAGTTTTTTGAAATTACTTCAAAGTATTTCTCTATATTATATTGATCAATATGTGTGGATAAGTAAAGATACAGTGTTCCCATTATTAAGTGAGGGTAGTGGAATCCTTATATGTACACATAACATTAAAATAATATTAAGTCATTTTCATAGAAATATTGAACCAAATATTACCAATTTAAAATATAATATTAGGATAGGTTTAAAGATAAACTACTATAAAATAAATATTAGGGCCTTAGGTTATTTCAATCTTTATCCCTCGGTTTTCCCCTTTTAAACATTTTTACCTTTATTTTGAAGATATATGTTTTATCAGGGTTACTATTCATGATTACATTAAATAAAATAGACCATATAAGAACATTTTGAAATTTTAGTTCAAAATGATGATTAAATTTTATATTATTAAATTTCTAATTTTTTAATTAAATAATTTTAATATACTTTTACAAAAATAAATAACTATTTTTTTAAAACACTGTATTATTAGGTATATAAATAATTTTTATGTCATTCCTTTTGTAGAAAACCACATTAAATGAATGTTAATTTATTTAAGGAAATATATTTTCTTCAAACATCTTAAAAATAATACCTCTATAATAAGTAGGGTAATTTATCAATATAAAAATATAGTATGAATAATAAAAATAGTTTTCGGTAGAATATTGCATTTTATTTTTAAATGATTTTATTACTAATTCTATCCACCTAATAATCAATATAATATTAATTATCACCTTTTCAAATTTATAGTAAATAGTTTTACATATGTTTAATAGTAAAACAAATATATTTTTTTTAAATAGAAATATAGATAATTAAAACATTGTTTGTAAAAAACAACTCCATTTAATAAAGAATTATTGGATTAGTATTAATTATCATTATATAAAAAACACTGATTCCATCATATTTATTTAATTAGTTATTAGTTTTATTTTATTATTAATTTTATACGCATTATTCTTCATAATTATTAATTTAATTAAAATGTATAAATTAGTAAAATTCTTCAAAAATAATTTTATATTAGATGATATTTATTTAAGTGAATTTGACTATTTTTACAAAGTTTATTATTTTATAAATTTTAGTTCACACTCTAAAAATTTATTTCATTTTTTATTTCAATTAATCATTTTTAACTTATGTTAACTTTTGTGTGAATCATAATCTATCAAACACCTAAAATTTATTAAGGAGAAATATGAGAGGATTATATATATGTTGATTTATTTCACAACAAGTGTCATAGGTTTTTTATGTGGATTAAGATTTAAAATTACTCATACCTCACATGTGCACCACAATGCACTTGTTGTTCTTATGGTAATTTTCATTGATGTCATGAATGTATATGTATTTGAAAAAATAATTATTAAATGAAAATATATGACCAAACTATGGTTTCAAATAGTTTTTTCTCTTGGATTTTATTAAGGTATATAATAAATCCAATTTTTTATATTCATATATTTTATTAGGGTATACCATAGTGAATTCATATTTTTGTATATCATAGGAAGTTGTAATTTTTAATTTTTTAATTTTTATCAATAATTGTATCATGTTTTCATGGTAGATGATGGATCATTTTGGGTGATTTCATTTTAGAACCCATATATTTCATTCCATTTAAATAATGATTTGTTATTAAATCCTTTAATAAATTTTCTATGTTATTATTTATTGGGACCCTCATCGTGAGTTTAAATAATCCTACCATTATGAATGTTTAATGTATAATATTATGATTTTTTTTGTTTGTGATCAAATAGTAGGTGTTTTAAAAAATTTAATATTTTTAGGGTATGCATGACCTATAAATTTTTTAATAAATCACCATGAAAACCATGCAGTTTTTTCTATGATGAATTCTTGGGTGATTTAAAATTATGTGAAACGTCCATACTGATTTTAAATACATTAATATTGAAAAAACTATATATTTTAATTAAAATCCCTTATAAATGTTTCAGTTAATAATTCAACTTTTACCATATAATGTTTGACCTTTTAATAATTTTATGTAATTGATTAATTGTGATTTAAATACAAATATTGTGTTTTTTGAACAAAATATGGGTGATTTTAAGTGATATATATTTTATGTTATTAATAATTTAATATAAATAATTATGTTTTATTATTTTTCGAATTGAGTAACAGTCTTTATATTTTTGGTTGGTTAATTAAGATGTTTAATAATGACTTATATATAAAATATATAAAAGATAGTTCTATAATTTAGTTTGGTGTAAATATAATATAATATGATTTTTAACAGACAACTTAATGTTAGGATTGGTAATAACCACTTATTAATCCAATATAATTCAATAAACATATGAGGGGATAATGGAAGGACTCCATTTTCTTCTAGAATCATCATCTTTGTCTTCTTAGATATGGAATCATAGTGTTCCTTAACCATCTATATTTTTCATATATTCCAAATGTTTTTTTATCATTATTTTTTATTTTCCTCTATTTCTCTAATCCACCTATTAAAAATTTAAGGGGGTTTCATGATGATATCGTGATACTCTAAAAACACATTGTCCTTTTATAATATTAGGAAAGAGGAATCATATGTAAATTATATTCACCTACTTGGATTCATTTAAATTACTCATTGAATTTGAGGTAATTGATTACACTACAAAGTCATTGAATTATGATCTAATCATAATATCTTTTAAATTCTAATTTATTTTAAATTTCTCAATTGGTATAGAAAGTGTTCATATTGTATCAATAAACCATTGAAATTATTAATGTTTCCTAATGTGATAGGTGACTCTATGTATTTTAATTTACTAATTAATAAATTATTATTTGAATATTTATTAGTTTTTTTATTGATATAAATTTTATTTTGATATTTAAAAAGATATTTGTTAAAAAATATTATTTTTTTCATTTTTGATTAACATTTAACATGATGATTCCTTCCCTTAATTATTCTGAGTTCTACATTTTCCAATAAACATCAATAAGGTGTTTTTAAAAAATAATGGGGGACTATAAATATTTTGATGAAATTATAAACAATTCGGATTATATTATAAATTTTAATTTATTTTATGGTGATTTTATAAGAAAATTAAATTTTTAAAGGGGTGTTTAGGTTCATCTATCTGTCCTTATTACCTGTAACGCATATATGTTTTGAAGGACCAATATATTTTGAAACAAATTTGACTAAAAAATATTTATCAAAATGAATAATTATTATAAAATTTTAATTTTATGATTTGTTTTTTTACATTAAATCTCGTTCTTTTGGTATTCTTCTAATAGAGAATTCTCTAGTGCATAGGTGGATCATAGGTCAAGTATTTACACAAAGAGATGGTTCTACTATCCCTATTCTTCATTCACCGTCTCTATGTTTAACTAAATATCAAGTGAACCATATATATATTCTTCAAGGTATAATATAATTTTAAAATCTCTTCTTGTTTAGGGTTTTAATTTGTCTAGATCATTTTCATTCTAGTTTCATATTTTTCTCAAACCATTGGCATGTGTATAGTAAGCGAATCATGGGTTATTGATATGACTAGTATGAGGGTCTTAACTACTTGACCCTAGTATTCTAAGTTTCTATCCTGTGATTCTTTGATGTTTTTTATGTATCGAATTTTAGTTTTTATATCCCCTAGTTCACATATATGATTTTCATTAAAACTATTAATAATATTTTTCATTCTATGCGATATTTTAAATCTAAAACCCATGTGATACATTATTTAATATAAAATGAAAATTATTAATTTATAAATGTATTTCAAAATGATATGTAATTATTAATTGTTCTAAACACATTACATAGATAATTTGGGGGAATCGTAAAGGCTATGTTATCTCAAATGAAAAATACACCTCGAGTGTTAATAGATTTTTTTCAGTGTATGACTTTCACATATTTAGATAGCTATTAATTTATTCTTAATAATTTTTTCAATTTGATTATTATCTAGTTATGAATGTTGTGGGATATTGGGATAATTTTTTTCATGATGGTATAGATGGGTGTTGCTTTAATATAACATTAGTACAATATTTCTGGTATCAGTCCTGTATACGTTGTTTGTATTTTAGATATCCATGTTACATTCATTAATATTTTTTAAATGATATAATACTTATTTATTAATATTATTTTTTTTACTTATCATATTCAATATATGGTTACCCTTTAGGAATCTATTTGATGAACATGTAACTAGATTCTAGACAATGGTGTCTATAAACATTCATTGGGTCTTGTGATAGACTAGATTAAATACCATGGTAGGATATGCTAGATTAGTTCATTATAAATATCCAATCATAAATCATAATTTATGATTAAGTACATGTGGTTATCCATATAGTTTTCATGGTTTGGTATTAGGAATGGACACTTTATTAGTTGTATCAAATTCTTCTCTAGTGAATCATTGATGAATATTTCAATTTTTAACCGTATTGAAATTTTATGAAGAAGATTATAATGTATTCAATGATATATAAAAAAGAAAAATATTTCATATAATATGGAAACAACAAAACTATTTAATCATATATTTCTAAAAATTATATTAGATATCGCATTTTGAAATATGGTTTCACATAATAAAGTGTTTTATTGAAAGGGATATATCTCAACATTATCATGTGTAATATAGTATAAGTTAATATTCTTAGCCTATCTCATTGAGTGAAATAATTATCTTTCTTCATATAATTTGAGATACAACCATTTATATATATATTTTTATATCATTATAATATTAAATATTTATATCAAAACCAATAATAATTGATATAATTATCAATAGTATACATTCTATTATATATGGTTTTTTGAGATCATTGGTTTGTGATATTGGTTAGGGAAATATAATATAAATTATAAGATATATTACTAATTGAAATAGTTTAATGAATGAAAATTGTATATAATTCATATCCAATGATAAATATATAAATTATTTATATATTCAATTTTTTACTTATCTAAAAATTCAGGAATATAAATTGGATATTATATGAATATTTTTCTTCATTAACTTATATTTCTTCTTATGAATGTTATGACATGCATCTAATGTGTTTTTTTCATTATATAATATTATATTTAGTTTACTTCAATAATATTAAATAATTATTCTTTATAATGAAGATGTTATAATTTATTATTCCTATTATTATATAATATTTATAGTTAAAATAACATTATAATTTTAAAATACACTCTATTAAACATATATAAATCCATGAATTTGGGTTTGAATTCCCATTTAGTGGTATAATATATTTTATTATAGAAAAGTGAGTGTTGAAGTCCTATCACAAAATATATTATCTTTAAAAAGATGATAGTTTCATATGATTTTGATCCATTTCATGAAAGGAAATTCTTAGTCCATATACTTTTGATTCATACGGATGCATAGAGTATATCATTATTAAATTTAAAAAAATTATGTATAACGTATATTATTACTTATATAAAAGTATTATACTTAAATGTATAAAATTTTCACTTTGTTAAAGGAATTAAATACACAAGTTAAATAGGTAGAATCATGACCCTATATATATACGGAAGGGATGGTATTCATATATAAATTGGTTAGAGGTTTTAATATTCTTTGAAGTACTACAATGTTTAAATCCATACAATGTTAACACTCATCAACACCTTGAACATTAAATATTCATGCCCATAAAAATTAAGTTCCCATTGATTATTGTTTGTAATATGAGTATAATATTGTTAACCCTAACCAATATGTGCTCATACCTAATATAATATTTGTTGGTATACTTATTTTAATAACAGTGTCCATTATCTTCATATAGTATTATAATTACATAATAATTTCATCATATAATTAATTATTTAATGTTTTCTTTATTACCATATAGATTGGTATTATTAAATCATAAATAATACCATTTATATATAACAACAATTGTTCCCATAATTAATTAAATTTTAAAATAAAAATTATAATGTTGACTACATTGGTTTTAGATACTAACAAAATAAAAAATATTTTATAGATGTGTGTGAATTTATATACAATATATAATTGGTTAAGTGTGAAGTTGATATATATTTTCACAATAAAGAAAGAGTTACTACATTATAGTTCGGAAAATATGATCTATATGTTTTAATTACAATCGTACATGAAATAAAAAATAGTTCTTATGTTCTATCCCAAAATAATTTTATTTATTTATTTTTCAAAAAATACCTTATATATTCTATAATCAAATAAATAATTTTAATATACATTAATAGATAGTTTTGAATAATTACGAATATGGTTAATGTTAAAATATTCTATATATGGATTAAATAATTTATAAAATTAAAAATACTTGGATAAAAGTTGTTGATTATAACGCCAATTATTCTTAGAATTATCACCATGGATATATTCCGGATAAATTCTTCCAGAGACTACATGAGGATAGATTATTTCAATCATTGTATGATTAATTATGTAAAGATCCGAAAATTCCCTGGAAATGTTTTTAAATACATGGGAATTGTACGAGTCCGCGGTTTCTAACGGCGCCTGATTCCAAGGCCCGGTGTGCCCAGAATCAATTTCAAAATTTTTATTCGGGTACATTCAGTGAACGTACGTGAGGGATTTTATATCTTTTGAACTAGTACTTAGAATTACAATCTGAGGACACTAATGAACTCATATCGCTGGTATTTTCTTAAGGAGACCTTCACCGCAGTTGGGTTTTATCGGGGATAGAAGTTAATTATTACGGATTCTTAATAAATTAAATAAAAATTATGTGTGACATAATTTTCATTTAGGTGGTGGTTATTATTCTTCAAAGGAAATTTGGAGGTGGGGCCGATCCCCACATAACCTCCCATGGGAGGATATTATGAGGTGGGGGCCCCATGAGATCAAACACCTCAACTCCCTTTGAAACCCCTTTAAACTCTTGTACTTTCATAGTTTAATACTTGCCAACTCTCTACTATTAATAAAGAGTATTATTTCAGTTTAATTCAAATATTTTTGAATCCATCCCTCCTTAGTTAATCTATGTGTTGTCACAATTAATGAAGAAAACTCTTGAGTTGTTGTGCCATAAAACTAATACATAACTATCTATATTATTTGGGGGTTTAACATTCATTGGAGAAATCTTGGAAGAAAACTTTTCTCTAGAAGAAGAACATTGTTTCCACCGAAGAATGATGACACGTCTCCTTCCTTTCCAATCGGGGCAAGAAAGGGAAGACTCTGCCCGCGAAGAACGTCACCAACAACAACGCCATCCCCTCCAATGTTGACGGAATGACGTTCGTCTTCTGCGATGTCCATCTTCCGCGACTCGTCATCGTTTAACAATAAAATATTAGTTAAGGGGAATTTTGATTATTTTTACATATTAATTATATCCTCGTTCTTTGGCAATTACCTTTGTTCGACGGTGGCCAATTGATATCACCAAACGCAGAGTGCGCAGGTCGAATAAACATATCCTGACGTCCCTCCGTTGAGTCTTATTTGGTTCACATCAGAGGCAGAGCTGAAGAGGCGCGATGCTGTCGCACAATGCCGAAGATGAAACACGGTGGAAAAAAGAGGAACCATGGACGAGAGGGCCGCGGCGGATGACGAAGCGTGCCACCGTCATGCCGCGCTGAGGGCAGCAGGACTGTGGCGCCGTCGCGCCACGGTGGAGGTGCAGAGGCGGCCAGCCGAGCCGGCCGCCATGGAGCCAGACCGTGGGCCAACTGGTCGGCCCATTGGAAGACCGCGATGCCCACAGGTTCCACGTGGAGGGAGACCGCGGCCTGCGTCCACGGGCCGCTCGACTGGAGGAACCTGCAGGCCGCCTACCTGTCGGGCTGAAGAAACGTGGCGCCCTCAGGAGCCGTGTGGGGGAGGACCACGGCCCGCAACCGCGGGCCGCTTGGCTGGGCGAACTTTCCGACTACAGCTTCCTTGGATGGTGAACCGTGGAACCCACAAGTACCTCTTGGGATGAAACACATCACATTGCGCGCACCACGTGCACTGGGCCGAACTGACCGGCTACGGTCGGCCATGTAGGGGAGAGGCGGCACTTCTTGGCACTGCGCCCCATGGGGCTGGGCCGACCCCCAGCCAGGTCGGTCCCGCCGGGCTGGGCCGGGCCGACCCCCCAGTAGGGTCAGACCCACTGATCCGGGTCAGGCCGACCCTCAATAGGGTCAGACCCGCAGAGTCTGTTCAGGTCGACCTGCCAGCCCACTGGGCTTGATGGGTAGGGCCTGACTTCACTTAAATACAAATATCATTTAGACCGCACGTCCGATTGACACGCCATCTATAGCATTGTGACCCTCACGAAGAATATATCCTTTTGCGATACTCTAAGTGAGTTTTGGAAAATTTTGGAAAATGGATGGGTTTGGATCGAGCGTAAATCCAACTGGGCCCCTGGAATGGAAATGCCAATAACTCTGAGACCGGGCATCCGAATGACGCATCGTCTATCGCGTTTGGTTCCTTTTGATGATACGAAACTATAGGATACATCAACTCAGGACACAATGATAGTTGATGTATCAAAACATGGCTCGAGGAGTGGACCCTCCCCGAATCGAGTGTTCTAAGTGCGGGAACCCTAGGGCTGGCTGCGACTGCGACGACTACTTTACCCAAATCCTCGGTGGGTTCGACAGCGACGACTACTATACCGGAATCCTTCATGGGTTCGACAACGATGACAACTGAACTGGGATCATTCGTGCGTCCAACAGTTCTGAATTATGTTCATGTATCCTGTGTGGGTCTGATAGAGTTGTTGGTCCTATATCCTATGTGGGTCTGATAGCTTAGTTGGTCCTGTATCCTATGTGGGTCTGACAGCTTAGATGAATCAGTGACTACATCTGATCATCTCTATCTCTATACAAAAGATGTATACCTATGTGATCTGAGTCTTGACTCTCAATCATTTATCTTCGAGGTGATTGAATTTACTTCATGTGTGGACTGGGTTGTTTTGGGGCTCGAGAGTTTGAGAAAAACTGTGATTGATATCTTAGGTATATGTATGGGCATATACATAAGTAGGGTTGGTTGATACTTTGTGATTGTATCTTTCTTCTATGGTTTATCCTTCGTGGATTTTGAGAGACCTTCAGGGGACTCGGGGTCCCTACTGAGTATCATTATACTCAACCCTGCACGAGCTATACCTGCACTTCACTATGTTGGTTGCAGACGACAGACATCACTGATCGAGGTAGAGAGTTGTAGAGCTGGACGGTACCCATAGGTGGACCTCATGTCGAGACGTACACGTAGAGGACAGATGGACCTTGGGTGTTGAGGAGACCGTCTGTACCCACCCTTCAGGTGTGATTCCCGGAGGATGACTCAGTAGTTGTTGTTTAACCTTTTTGAAGTTGTACTAGCTTTTTAGTTGTTAAAACTTTACTACTTTTGGGCTTGTATTTCCGGCCCCTTTCCTTTCAGCACTTTTTTTTGTATACTGTTTTACTTAGTGTTTACTTCCAGTTGCGTACTCTATTGTTGTTGTTTAGATATTAAAGGAAATACCTTCCCTTTTTATCAGGATTACGCCTTTTTTGCTAGTCGCTAGCCCCTTGCCTATGGAAGGCGGGCTTGGGGTAGTCACAACACGGGCCCCGGGGACGGGTCGTGACAAATTATTTCATATAAATAAATTTTTTTTATGAAAAATTTCCAAATAATATTTTGTTTTAAATAATGAAAGGTTTAGTGTATTATTTTAATTAATACATATTAATATATTTGTCAATTAATTCTAAATCATGTATTAGTTATAACTGTATTTTATATTTTACTAATGATTCAAGTTTGTATGAATTTTGTTTCTTGTGGGTATATGTTAGAAACATTTGAGAAGTAAAAAATTTTCAGTAATAAACAATATAATCAAATATGTAAACCTAAATAAGTACTTCTTATATATGGGAACAAATTATGCTAAAATTTTATTTATAATATGAGACAATGTATATTTTTCCACAATTTCTTTTTCCATAGAAAAAACAATTGGATTATATTTATTAGATGTAAAATTTTCACTAAAATTCATAAATTTACAATTAATTACACTTTATTTTCATTTTAGAGATATATTATTTTCTTTATTAACTATTTTCTATAAAATTTAGTTTTAAAATAACTAGATGATATTTGAGATGAAAAAATTGAAAGAAACATTGTTTCGGAAAAAATGAGGTTATCATTCGTAGGTGTAATGTAATGTTTAAAATAATATAGGTCAAAAATTATAAAAGTTTTTATTTATTGGATATCATAACAAAAATAATGAATAATATTTCATTTATTAATTTGAGAAGTTTATATATAAATATAATTTTAAATTTTCATAATAATAAATGTCATTATCATATAATCATTTGGAGTAAAATGAAACATTGTGAAATTTAATAATACTAAATATAATTATTTTTAGGTTAGAAAATGTTTTTTCCACAATGTTTTAATGAAAATAAATTATTACATATATCAAAATGACCTTAGATATATAGTATGATTTTTAAAAATAACAAGATATATATATATATATATATTATTGAAAATTTAAATAATGTTGGGTTCTTACATGGTGATCCTACCACTAATTATTATGTCATCAAGAGTTCTAATTTTGATTAATTTTTTGGGTTAATTCCACGAAAATAAAAAATTTTCCATTGGAAAAAATTTAAATTTAAAAAATTAATCTTTATAAAGAGATTATACAAAAAGAGAATTTTGGGGTTTTTATGAATAAAACTCAAAAGGATGATACAATATATGCTAATAATGATCGCATGGTGGTGAAATATTTTAAATATATTCAGTGTATTGACATTCAAATACCTTATCAACAATAATAATTATTTATTTTATTTTATTTGTTTTGTATAGAAAATTATTTTTACTCTAATTTCTACCAAATAGATGTTAATGTAACATTAATTAATGGTTCAATTCAAGATTATATATAGGGAACAACATAATATTTACAAGAATCAATATAATATTTTCAAGATATGAATGTTTTAATGACATATTTATTAATTAAAGAAATCATATTAGAATGTGAGTATCTATTTTTATGGCATAATAAATTAGTTTTGTTTAGTAACAAATAGAGACAAATAATTTTTTATATTAATGGGCTAGTCGGAGCACGATCATATTTAAAGTATTATAGGTTGATGTTATACTAGTCATTACAAATTATATTATTTTTTAAATTTATATATTGTATTGGTTGGGGAAATTATTATTGATAAAATATATTGGGTCAAACCGAACATAATTGATATAAATACCAATATATATAGATCAATATATATGCTTTGTTTGATGCAAGAGTACAATATTTATAAATTTATAAATAGGTTTAGAAAATAAATAATATAAGAATGGTTCCATACATAAATAACAGTTTTTATTCTTTTTTAAGGATTAGTTTAATTTAAATAATATATATTAGAATAATAGGAATCATATTTATTACTCTTCAATAATATGATCAATCTTATGTTCTATATTATTTACCATAACCTCCTTAGATTCAAAAATATATATCTATTTACTAAATAAATGTGTTATATAGTTATTGAAGAATGAAAACCTAAACATATTTGAATAAATATTATATATCATACTATTTAGCACTTTTTATGGCATTTAAATTACATAAAAGTGTTGAAAGCATTTTACAATTCACATACAAAATAATACTGATCTTAAAGAACTATTTTGAAATATTTTTTATAAGAATTTTTTCTCATATATGTTTTATTTAAAGAGTAATTATGATTAAAAAGAAAATAATTTTTTTATTACACATACATAAAACTAATTCATTGGTGTTTATATTTTAGGAAATAAAATAAAATAATTTTATAGAAAAATAAAGACATTATTTAGGGAAATTACGCAACAAGTTAGTCAGAGGTAAGAGCCTCTGACCATATATAAAATAAAAATAAAAAGAGTAAAGTCATACAGTCATACAATCATAAAAATCTAGGACTAGAGCCAACCAGACAAAACGCAACTATGGATCATAGTAACCATAGTCCTCACCATATCCATAGACATCCTCCACAGTAGCTGATTCCCACTCCGAGTTTGTTTCATATTGCTTCAAAACCTTGGCATACTTCCTTCTAAGCTCCATTTTCTCCACCGAGATTTGCGCCTTACATGGCTGTTTGTTGATGGGACCCTTTTTAACGGCAGTGATATCCCCTCATTCCTTCTAAGATGATGACCTGGTCGATACTGGCTTCGGCAGGTATGAGTAGTCCTTACTTGGCCTCCTCTTTTGTGGAGCCGTCACGACACCTTCATTTTCAGACATCTTCATTCGACCACCTTGAACAATATCACTATATGAAGGTCTGGCAGCACCGCCACCATTCTCTTTATCACTACCAGATATATTCCCCCATTTATTAGTGAAATTCACAGAAACCAAACTCTTGCAGCCAACATCATTCTTTCCCAAGACGTCATCTAAGGCTTTCAGATGCTCTCCTCCAGTCTGAGAGAGCCTATTATGATCAATCACAACAAGTAAATGACAGTTCATTTAACCAAAAACACCACCAAGTGACTCCTTTCTTGGGATATCCACTGCGACACATTCTGGATTATTAAGAAACTCAAAATCCTGTGGATTATCCATCATAGTGAGTGACTCCTCCTCCTCCAGCCCTGCAAATCTATTACTAGAAGAGGCCCAACCAGCTGGGGTAAGATTTTCCTTATAAATTATGCCTCCTTTATCCCTCATATTATTAGAAATCAGCTGCACTTGGCATGAATTAATAGCATCCTCCATCAAAGGTGGGCCTCCAGCACCAAGATCACTTTTGAGATGGTCAAAAACCTGCTTCGCTATTGGGTGCAGGGGCTCCCGCACCCCCTTTATTGTAGAAGAACACATATTCACCTCGATGCATGTATCTTACTATTCCCCCCACTCCATGTTTACAACATTCAGTACGACAGCAAAGCAAGGACTCCCCATTTGATTACCCCGATCAGCAATATTTCCAGCACAAACACATTCCACATCCTTGTCCTCGGCCACACCCCCTAGCACACTCAAAGGGTCTGCTGGACCAATAGCAGGAGTGGGAGTTGATCCAGAAGCATCTCCACTAATAACTCCTCGCACTCTCATCACATGGGAGAACCCATCATTTCCTCCACTGTGGAAAACCAAATCAGAATAACCAAGTCTACAACATTGCACACAGTACTGCATCCAAGACTCGAAGATGACTTCTTGATGCCAATAGAATTCCTTGCTGTCTGTGATCCAGAAACGATTCACTGGTGATATTGAGACATCAACCTCCATGCAGATCCACGTACATATCGGGTGACACACAGAATCGGTTTTGGGGTCAGAACATAAATAGTGGCAAATCATGTTTCTGATTGCACATATAATAGATCGATTTTGGAAGGATAGAGGTAATCCAGGGAGACTTACCCACGTCACGATTGTTGATGGATCCCGTAGCATATGGAAATAGAAGTTCCAACAAAACAGGTAGAAGGAGAAACCCTTGCATCTTCGAGGGGCCCTAGACCAGGAATTAATCAAATCCTCATCTGACCCAAATCGGATAATGATATTCTGCCGATCAAGCAGACCGACAACTGCATGTTCCTGAAGCTCCCAAGAATCAAAGACAAACTTCTCAAACTCATCAACCGATGGGCACTGAGGATGAAAACGGGTGACAAGGGTGATCTTCCACAGGTTTGTGGCACCATTAATCTACATCGTGAGAAGGGAAAGCTGTGGTACCTCCTGGAAAAGATCTGAAACCTTTGGGGAGAGCTGGGTCCTTGGGAAAGGGAGATGCACAACATAACGAGAACATGGTGAGAGATTCCTACCCTGCTCGTATAGAATCGATCGTGCAAATCCCCCCTCCTATTGAGAGGGGGGACCAGAATGAAGCTATATCAGATCTAGTTGATCATTGCAGAGGAATCCGAAGACGTGGTGGCCACCATCAAAATCCCAAATTATTGATTTAGCAATACAGTGTCTTTATGGAAAATATTTTTATAAACAATTTTAGTTTTTATATTTATTAAATAAAAAAATTAATATTGATAAATGATTCCCATGAAATTATTCAATAATATATTTAATAGTTTATATCCATGTCGCGACCCCCTCCCACCAAAGATGCCCCTACTGATCTAGCAAGGGTGAAAGGGAGATAATAACCCCCGAGTCCTGCCTCCAGTAGGCCCCGAGGTGGAGACTAGCACCAAGGGTATTAGTTTTTCACAAATATGGGAGGCATTACCCTTTTTATTATTTAAGATCGGGAAATAGGACAAGTCAACCACCAAAAAAGAAAAGACCAAGTGTATAGAAATAAACCCAAACCAATCCCACATGCATGTATAAATAGTTCTGAAACAGGGTATAAAGTACAAGAAATCTCAAAAGTAAAATACCAAAAGAAACAATAGTAAAACAACTTCAAAAACTCCAACTGTACTGACTATTAGTGTCCCACAAGGCCATAGTAGTCTTCATGGAAACCTGAAAGTAAATGTAGGGTCAGCAAACAAGTATACTCTGTAGGGAAACCTAAAGCACTCATACACAAGTGGGGAGAAATCCTAATGTCCCTTGAGAACAACAGAAGAAACCAAAACCTATAAAAGAATTATATTCACCCAACCTCACCAGCCATGCTCACCAAAAACAAAAACAAAAGGTGGTAGTAGTATATAAGATCAAGAGTAATGGGTACCCCACACCATTTCCCACTAGTTAGCTGCTCTTCCTAACGGTGAACGTCCTGACGCTACCACACTCTTCCCGCCCGCACACACCTGGGCCTCAAGAACCACACATCCTTCCCACACACACCTGGGCCTCACAACCATGTATCCCGCCTACACACACCTGTGCCGCACAGCCATGTATCCCACCCGTAGACACCTGGTCCCCACAACCACATATCTCGCCCGCACACACCTAGGCCTCACAACCATGTATCCTGCCCGCACACACCTGGTCCTCATCCTGATGGTTCTTGGGAAATAGTGAAACCTTCCCAAGGAGTCTTGGGCTAAAACCACCCCAATAGATATCTACCTGAAGATTCTTGGGTGTAAGGTCGCCTCAAGCCATCACATCCTAGGGAAGAATGAGCAGGAAGGAGCTAGTAACTAAGGGGAAAAACCATCTCCCATGAAATGGGAGTGTTCGGAATTAAGTGCTCAATATGGGTGGGGTGAGATAAAATGAAAACATACACATATATATATATATATATATATATATATACCAAACACTCAGCCCAACCTATGGCTTCTAATCAATGAACTGAGCACATGCCTCAGCACTGCAACTACAAAGCATGCATATAACAAACAACCCCAACCGCATTTAGGTTTTCATGTTTCAACAGAATCAGCTTATAAGTTCCTTAACAACTGGATAACAATCCACAACCAACCATATCAATTGTTCATAAAGTATATCCCTCCCATCCACAAATCAAGTTAGGAAAACACAAGCAACACAACCAAGTCCTTTCTTAACAACCAGCCAACCCATTGATTATTATTATCGTTCCATTACCATGATCCACCATTTATTAACTCTTACATTTTGTATTTATTATTCACAACCCATAGTTCATTCACATTCAAGCCCATCCATGCAACCCCACTTCTAACCACCATAACCAAAATTACACCTAAACTCGTACATCATCACCCATTTAATACCGTTCATCGCAGCCCCGCTGCCCATCACCAACATAGTATTAATACCAATCCACAAACAAGACAACCGTAGCCCCGCTGTTCATCCAATCAAAAACAACCCACAAAACACCCCCTTCACATAAATTAACCCCAAATAGCACCCACATGTTTATTATTCCATTTTGGTCAACCGGGGTGATCACACAAGGGTTCCAGATTTTAAATATGCCAACATTACGTGATTATCCAAAATTACACATTTAACAAAGTTCCATCCACAAAAATGGTCTAGGTAGATAAGGTAACATTTAATTGCGCAAGAAAAGGCCCCCAACGACCATGATTTTTAGTAGGCATAAGCCTATTCAATTAAAATCATAATATCACGGGATATAAAGATAAACATGCCAACTTCCCCATCCCTATTATTTAACCAGTTATTATCTTCATTTAATGGTTCAAATGTTTCTCATGAAAACAAGAGGATACCCACCCTTCATGATGCAAAATTTATAGAGACAAAGGTAAGATCCCTACCTCAAAAAGTTCTAATCACAAAGATCCCACGGATCAACTTTAGAAGACGTATGTTGGCGCCCATCACTTCTATCAAATCCCGGAAAACCCACCTCGGGTGGATGTTAGAAAGTAAAGGCCGAAGTGAAGATAACGGATCCAAGATCAGAAGTTCCGCCTCGTAGTTACAATCTCGTGGCCACTGACGGATCGTAAATCAGAGCTCGGATGAAGAAGTTATGGAAGAAAATGAGCCTTCAAGTCTCTTGGGAGAGCTCTGCTCAGAGGAATGGGGAGAAGATGAGTGATTTGAAAATGAGGAAATGGCCCCTCCTTTTATAGGTGTGAAAAACAAAAGTACACGGCATGTAATTTATGGTACATGGTGTGTACTTGGCCTTTTCACAAGGTCACTACGCGGCTTCCAACACGGCCTTCAACGCGGCACACGACCGTTGACTGGTCAACACACGGTTTGAAGGTAATGATTACGCAATGAGGGACTACAAATTGTGTAGTATTGGATACATGGAATGTACTCATTTATTTCACACGGTAAGGACACGACACCAACATGGCACACAACTGTTGACTAGTCAACACACGGTTTGAGGGTAACACATACGTGGGGAGGGACTACACGACATGTAGTATTGGATACACGGTGTGTACTCATTTATTTCACACAACAAGAAAATGACATTCAACACGGGGTATACCCAGCGATGGTGTGCATGGAGTGTACTCACACTACACGGCGTGTAGTTTCATAATTCTGGAAAGTTTGGGAAAATTCCATTTACCCTCAAGAACACTTCATGACCCTCTTTTTGACAAAGGAATGGGCCGAAGAGGTCCGTGCCATTACATCAGATACCTCTTAAAACATTCTCATCCCTGAGAATTCAAAAACCTTCCCAGAGGAATCCAACAATATACCTAGTAGGGTTCTCGTTATAACAGGAACCCATCCAATAGCCTTAATCATATGTGTTAGGAATTCCTTCTCCTATATCGAGATATTATCCGCTTTAGGCGGCACTAACTCACCCACACGGGTTTAATCGCATCTGCATTAATGCCTCTCGAATAAGGATTCGGTCTTCCCACTTCCATATATTAGTATTTTCTAACTTACTCTGCCCTCAACATCGTACAACCCACACATTTCCCAAACACATTGTTTGGGGAAAAATTCCTTCTCCTATGTCAGGGTATTATCCGCTTTAGTTGGTACTGACTCGTCTCCACGGGTTTAATCACATCCACATTAATGCATCTTGATTAAGGATTAGGTTTTTCCCTTTCCCCACTCATCTGGACTTGTTACACATTTCCAGGGAACAAGGAAACAAAACATCACACAACCGACAATCCAAGCATTCCATATATCAAAGGTACAAAGTATAAACTCAAAACAAAGCTCAGAAGAAAAAAGAAAACACAAGTCAAAACAAATCTAAGTACTGAGCATGTATCTAAGCCTCCCACTCCAATGTGATCTCCTCGAGGCCACCATGCCCCCACAACACACGAACCAAGGGAATGGTTCATTGTTTCGCATGGAATCCGAGGATGACCTCCTGGACGGGAGATTCAAACGTTCTGATCGGTATCTAACGGGTTTGTTCGTAGAACCGGAAACATCCAAAGATTCCACATCCGTTTGGACCTACTTTCCAAAGGCAGGTGCTCATTAGCTTTTGGACTGATGAGGCTTAGGAATTTTCATTGGTCGAGAGGATGGGAGGTCAGACTCATCACACCTTTTTGAGGGGAATTATTGTCTACTCTGGGACTCTCTTTATAGATTTAAGTTATGTTCGTGAATCCTTATTACATTACCAAGTATAAAATGTGCTTTCCTTTAGTTTTAACAATCAATGATTAAATATGCAAGAAATTCAGAGAATCCTTTATATGTATTCGAGGTTCATCATCAATAGAGAATCATCTATATCTGTTTAGAGATTCTTGGTCAATGGTATCCTTCAAAACATTTATATAAAAGTCTCTTGGTCATTATGATGACCAGGCTGGTTTTAAAGCCACTCAGTGGGGCACTTGAAGCTTATCGTCATTCAGAAGGACAGGGATTATTTCAAAGTTGGGATCGAACCCAGAAATGGGCTACCTACGTATCCTTTGTTTTGGAAAAGGAATCAGAACCCACATAGTTCGAGAAATGGAGTATGATGTTTATGATTGATGGCTCAAAGATGAATGTCATAATTACTTTTACACTCTAAGCTCACGTGAGTCATGCTCGGTGTGAGAAACAAGAGGTATTGGTAAAATTTAGACAATTATTCCATGAAAGATGCAATCATTAGAATTTTTTTGGGTCTTATGTATGGATGACTGCCCAGATAGATGAAGGTTTAGGATTTACTTTTAGGGAGAAAATCCATGAACAGGGTCCATAAAGTTATATGTGCTTCATGGAGATTTGAATACTCTAATCTTGGGGCTTACTCCTAAGGAGGATGCCCAAGTTAGGAGGGGACTTATGATGGGGTTTTACTCCTTAAAAGGAAACCCAAATCAAAGGTAAATTATGACTGGTTAAGAGAAATTTAAGGGAACTTGGGGCTTATTCCTGAAAAGGAAGCCCAAGGTTATGACTAAGTCTTATTCCTGAAAAAGGATACCCAGGTTAAGAGACTTGGGCCTTATTCTTTAAAAGGAAGCCCAAGGTTATGGATTAAGGTTTGGGGCTTACTCTTGAGGAGGATGCCCATATTTGGGGTTGGGGCTTATTCTTAAGGAAGAGGCCCAAGATTAAAGGTTTTATAACTGGGGATTATTCCTGAAAAGGAGACCCAGGTTAAGATTATCTCATCTTAAAGGATGAGGTTGAATGAATGAACTCTCCGTATTTTAGTGACATAAGGATATTTAAATCACTAGACTTTGAGAGAGATTCAACAGAATTCCTTTCAGATAAGAAAGTCAAATCAAGAAATCATGCCATAAATGGCTTTGAAGAGCGTCTTGAAGACTGAATCTTGAAAAGGAAAGGTGAAATGGCTTAAGAGGGGTAAAAATGGGGAAGATGGGCACCCAAAAAGATAGGGGCGCGCAAGTCTTGCAAGGCGCGCAAGTCTTCTGTGGGCGCGCAAGTGTTGGTCACGCAGGTATACCTGCGCGACACATAGCGTACTTGCGCGATTTTCAACCAGCAATGAAATACTTGAGAGACTCTTTTTTAAACCCTTTAGAATGTTCTCAAGGTTCTTCCAGAGAAGGGACGCGCAATTTATATTGAAGGAAATAAGTCGGCGTGCAAGTGTTTGATCAGTTTCAACACTTAGGCCTTCCTTCTTCTCTTTAGATCTTCCGTTCTAGGTAAGAAATTACCTTAGAAGTGTTCCGGAAGCTTTGAGAAGAGACTTGGGCGTCGGGAGCTTCAATCCGAGTTTCTGGAAAAAGATCCTCTTTTTTTGGGGGGCCCACTGGGTCTATTTATAGGCAAAAGAAGACCCTGGGCGGTTACCGGGCGGTTACTGGGCGGTTATCACTTAGGTCGCGCAAGTCACTTGCACGACCATAAGGCGTCGCGCAAGTACTTGCACGACCACTAGGCGGCGCGCAAGTGTACTTGCACGACCATGAGGGAACTTGCGCGGCCTATGGGAAAAGTATTCCTTGTTCATCCCTGTGTCAATTTTTGATGTTTTCTTCAAAGGTTGAATCACTTTGAGCTCATATATTCCCCTTTTCCGATATTTAGATTCTGTGACCAAAGGAGCGTCAACAAAAGTCCCCCCTCAGAGTTGGATCCGGAAAGAAATGAGGACTTGACTCTGAGGAAATTGAGTACATTCAAAAGAAAAGGGGGAGCGCAAGTCTTCAGGGCACAGAGGGCAGCGCGCAAGTGTGCTAGAACTTGACTTTTATTCAGAGTTCCTTTGTCTTTTGTGTGGGCAGTTTAAAGTCATGCACGCCGGACATAAAGTGGCTAATGTTTAAGGTCGAAATAGCTTTGACCGAAATGGATTAAAAATGGATTCAATTCCTTGACAATTTATCTGAAAACATATTACCATACTCAATTATGAAAGAAAAAATGTAAACTATGGCTTAAGAATATTTGAATCTGAGGAATGATATGAAAAAGATCTAAAAGGCATAAGAAGAAGTAGTTTCCAAGAATGAAGTTACTATTATTTAACAAAACCCGTTAGGGGGTTGAAATATGCAGGGACACCTATGGGCATTGGATGCATGGTCAAATAAATAGCATCTTTTGGCTGACAAGTCTGTTATGTGGACTGTTTATGCAAGGCCACCTATGGGCACGTGCTGCATAGTCAGGCAAAAGAACTCCCAGAAATTTACTTTCCTAGTGCTAAAAGCCAGTGAAAGTTTATGGAGATTCAAATTTTCTAAAGCATAGATTTTATTGTAAGGAAAGAGGTACTTGAATATGGAGAAGATATTTCTAAACAAGAACATTGAAGAACTGGATGAATATCACTCCTACGAAGGTCTGACCCAAATGTAGGGAAGAAGAATAAACCATAGACTTGAATACTTTCAGATCTTGAAAAAGGATATGGGACAAATATGTTAAGGATGGCTATTTTTTGCGGATCCCTTCATATTGTCGTTTAAGACAAATAAGGACAAAAGAGGCATTCTTCCCAAGAATGAATTTACTATTATTTAACAAAACCCGTTAGGGGGTTGAAATATGCAGGGACACCTATGGGCATTGGCTGCATGGTCAAATGAATAGCATCTTTTGGCTGACAAGTCTATTATGTGGACTGTTTATGCAAGGCCACCTATGGGCACGTGCTGCATAGTTAGGCAAAAGAATTCTCAGAAGTTTGACATTTTTGTGACTAGAAGTCATGAAAAGGGTTATGAAGATCTGAAAATATTTTAGGTTAGGATTATAACACATAAAGATGGGTATTGTTCAATGTATATAGAGATACATAGGTCAATGAAAACCATAATCATGTTGTGGCTGGGTCCTGAATTAAAACTTGGACTTCACTACGTATCTCATAAGAAAGAGAATCAAGCCATACGTAGTTCTTGAAATGCAGTTTAACGTCGTGCAGGACGAAAGTATGAGTGATCTTAGTTTAGGGTCATAGAATTCGGACCATAATAATGAATACACAGTGTGTGTTTTCATGAGGACTTTTCAGCCAAGGGACTGAAAGTGAAATTTGGGGTTAGGCCCAAAAGACTTGGGACTGGATTCGAGGGACACACGAATGTTCCTACGTATCCCATAAGGAAGGGAATCAAGTCCACGCAGTTCTAGATCTACCCTTTGTACAAATTTGGTTCATACATGTGAAGGGTGAAAGGGGACATTAGTGCAATGATGGTTTAACCTGAGATAAAAAGTTTAGGCATTACCATGTATGCACGTAGTCTTTTGAAAATGAAACATGATTTAAAAAATCAATGTCAATAATGGTTCCTTCTCAAATGAGGAAATCAAAGAATATTGTATTTTATTGTCATACCGGACAAAAGTGTTGTATAGTTTAACGTCATATAACAAGGACGAAAGTGAATCAATGTAATGATATTGATTCCAGGGGCGGTTTCACAAATCAACATCATATGAGGTTGTGGTGAACCGATGTGAAGAGATTGTTTTTGGGCTTGAACCTTGAGAGGTTGCCTACATACCCAGCCTGGAGGGCGAGGATCAAAGTCTGTGTAGTTCAATTAAAGAATGAATTAATGATCAAGTTGTTCTTGTGGACAATGACCTAATAAAAAATGTTGTTGGGACTTACACATGGTTAGTGGCCCAAAGGGAGTGTTATGGTTGATGTTCACTCTAAGCTCACGTGAGTCATACTCGGTGTGAGAAACAAGAGGTAATAAAAACCTTAATGATGCACAGTTTAATGTCATGTAGGACATAAAAAAGGGACTATGTAGTTTAAAGTCTTGCAGTTAGGACTATTGGTGCTGCACAGTTTAATGTCATGTAGCAGGGACAAAATAACAGTTTAATGTCATGTAGGAAGAAAGTGCGAATAGTTTAAGGTCATATGCATGGACCGTGAATGGTGCAGTTTAATGTCATACTGGACCTCTGATGATTATAGAGTTTAACGTCTTTCCGGACGTGAGGGACTTTTATACAGTTTAGCGTCATGTAGTTAGGACGTCACAGTTTAACGTCTTGCTGGACCAGGGATGATGCAGTTTAAGGTCATGCTGGACGGTTTAGGGAACTTTTTCACAGTTTAATGTCGTGTGGGACGAAGTTGCAGTTTAAAGTCATACTGGAACATTGCTGTATAGTATAACGTCATATAGCAAGGATGAACTGGTGCTGTACAGTTTAAAGTCTTGTAGCTAGGACTAAGGTGAACCAATATGAGGATATCAGTTCTGGGGATTTTTTTACAGTTTAACGTCATGCTGGACGATGAAAGTGCCACACAGTTTAATGTCATGTTGCTAGGACACAATATAGTTTAATGTCATCTCAGACAAAAGTCTAGCTAGACATGATAACAGTTTAATGTCATGTAGGACACTAATAACAGTTTAATGTCATGTAGGACAACATATAGTTTAATGTCATCTCGGACAAAAATATAATAACCAATGTAACCGTTTAACGTCATGTTGGACGATAAGGGAACTGACACAGTTTAACGTCATGCTGGACGATGAAAGTGCCACACAGTTTAATGTCATGTTCCTAGGACACAATATAGTTTAATGTCATCTCGGACAAAATATAGGAACTTCTGTACAGTTTAACGTCATGTAGATAGGACTTCACAGTTTAATGTCTTGCTGGACATGATAACAGTTTAATGTCATGTAGGACACTAATAACAGTTTAATTTCATGTATGACAACAAATAGTTTAATGTCATCTCGGACAAAAATATAGTTTAATGTCATCTCGGACAAAAATATGAACCAATGTGATTGTTTTGGATCTGGGAACAATATTTTGTGTTTATACAAAATACTTCTTCAAAAATCTGGAATTAGTTGGAGTCGTGATGTGTTCTCCATCCATTGAGATCAGAGAATACGCTCCATTGGAGTAGACCTTATGTATTGAATAAGGTCCTTCCCATTTTGGTTCAAGCTTGGGAGGCTTCTTTCCTGGTATCATTGGTGCTCTGAGAACCAATACCAATTCTCCCTGAATGAATGAACGAAGACGAACTTTTTTGTTAAAATCTCGTGCTATCCGATTCTGATAGATTTCCAAGTGGTGCAAAGTGAACAATCTTTTCTCATCTAACTGTTCCAATTCATTCAAACGCTTTTGGGATTTCTCATCTGTTGATAACTGATCACAAATGGCTATTCTGAGTGAGGGCAATTGAACTTCAATTGGCAAGACTGCTTCTGTTCCATATACCAATGAATATGGAGTAGACCGCGTTGCATTGCGAGTGGTAGTCCGATAAGCCCATAAAGCATGAAAGAGTTTATCAGGCCATGACCTCTTATCTTTATCCACCATCTTTTGCAGTATATTTGAAAGAGTCTTGTTGAAGGCCTCTATCTGGCCATTAGCCGCTGCATGATATCGAGATGAATGGTTGGACTTAATGTTGTATTCTTGATACAATTTCTTTACCTCAGAAGAACAGAAGTTGGTTCCGTTGTCCGTCAATATGGTATGAGGGACACCAAATCTAGTAATGATGTTAGACTTGATGAAGCTAACAATGCATTTAGAACTGACTTCTTTGAGAGGTACTGCTTCTGCCCATTTGGAAAAGAAATCAGTAGCAGTAAGAATGTACTTAAACTGCTTGGCCGTAGCTGAAGGGTAAGGTCCCACCACATCCATTCCCCATGTGGAAAATGGCCATGAGTATTTAGCTGTATGAAGCAACTCTAGAGGTTGATGAATGAAGTTGGCATATACTTGGCATGAATGACACTTCTTTGTGAAATTAACACAATCATGTATCATTGAAGGCCAGAAGTATCCAAGCCTTCGAATTTGATTAGACAGTCTATATCCAGACTGGTGGGCACCACAGACTCCTGCATGCACTTCTTTTATGACAGCCATTGTCTCTTCACTATCAATACATCTGAAGAGAACTCCATCAAAACCACGTTTGTAGAGAATTTTCTCGAGGTGGTTTGGACCATCATAAAGAGTAAAATTGACCACACGTCGCCGAATTTGTTCTTTCTCGGCTCTATCAGGTGGAAGTGTTCCATTTTGAAGGTATTCCTTGATAGGTGACATCCATCCTGTAGTATGACCATACGTTTCAGGAATGGGACTAATTTCATTAATTTCCTCTGTTCTGACTTGAACATAAGGTGAAATTGCACGACGGTGGGCAATACAGATGGTCGTCTCGTCCCGATTTGGATCTGCTAAAGCTGTGGCTATATTTGCCAGTGCATCAGCTTGAGCATTTTGTGATCTTGGGACATAAGGAAATGTCGGTTCTGAAGGGAATTCTGACATTAACTCTCTGACGTAATCATACAAAGGGATTAATTCTTCTTTTCTGATGGCATAATTCCCATTGGCTTGTTTTATTACCAGATCTGAATCACCTTTCACCTTTAAGTGATTCACTTGTGCTTGAAGCGCTAACTCCAAGCCTGTAATGAGAGCTTGGTATTCAGCTTCATTATTGGTACCACCTTCCCACAACAAAAAAGAATAAGGTAACACTGCCTTATCTGGAGAAATGAGCACAATTCCTAAACCAACTTTGTTGAATTTAGGATTTTCCATTTTCTTCCCTGTTGGACTTCTAGAAGCACCATCAAAATACATCTCCCATGTTTGAGGACTCTCTTGAATAGAGAAAACTTCCTCATCAGGGATTTCGATATCTGAATACGTGTCTTCCACTGAAGGATGTTCAGCCAGGAAATCAGCCAGAGCTTGGCCCTTAATTGACTTTTGAGACACATACTGGATGTCGAACTGCTGTAGAATAACCGCCCACCTTGCCAGACGTCCTGTAATCATTGGACGACTAAGGATTGATTTGAGTGGATTATTACGAGATACCAATTGGACCTCGTGATGTTGCAGGTAGTGTCTCAGTTTCTGAACTGCAAAGATTAATGCTAGGCATCACTTTTCAATACTTGAATACCGGGTTTCTGCTTCAAGAATAGTTCTACTGAGATAGTAGAGACTATTTTCATTCCCAGCATCATTCTTTTGAGCGAGAAAGGCCCCCAATGATCTCTCTAAAGCTGTCACATAGAGGATACGAGGCCTACCCTCAACAGGTGGCATGAGTACTGGTGGACTCAAGAGGTATTTCTTGAGAACATCAAATGCTTCTTGACATTCTTCCGTCCACTGGTAAGTGACTCCTTTCTTCAATAATTTGGTAAAGGGTAAACTTTTGCCTACCAAATTGGCGATGAAATGCCGAATATAGGCTAAGTGTCCTTGAAGTCCTCTTAATTCTTTCAAATTTTGAGGAGGTGACATACCAAGGATTGATTTGGTCTTCTCAGGATCGACTTCAATACCACGATGGCGTACAACAAAGCCGAGGAATTTTCTTGAGGTTACCCCAAAAGCACATTTTAAGGGGTTCATCTTCAAATTATGTTGTCGAAGATTGTGGAATACGACTTCCAAATCAGCCAAGTGATCAAAACGTTGTTTGGATTTAACGACCAAATCATCTACATAACATTCAACAAATTTCCCTAGAAAAGGTTTGAAGATACGATGCATGGTGCGTTGATATGTTGCACCTGCATTCTTTAAACCAAATGGCATCACCCGGTAACAAAACACACCTTGAGGAGCTCTGAAGGCTATATATTCCTCATCTTCTGGGGCCATTCGGATCTGATTATATCCAGAATATCCATCCATGAAAGAAAGTACTTCATAGCCAGTCGTCGCATCAATTAACAGTTCTGTAATCGGAACTGGGAAATCATCTTTAGGACAATACCGATTAAGATCTCTGAAATCTATGCAAACCCTAATTTATTCGTTCTTCTTCTTTACAGGGACAATATTAGCCAACCACTTGAGATATTGAACTTCTCTGACGAAGTTATCTTTGATAAGCTTATCCACTTCAGCCTTGATTTTGGAAGCATAGGTTGGGTGTGTTCTTCTTGCGGGTTGCTTGAATCCTCGATGTTCTTTTGGCAAACCCAAATGATGGGTGGCAACATCAGGATCAAGGCCAGGCATCTCTGTATAATTCCAAGAAAAAATATCTTTATTTTGCTTTAGAAAAGAAATATACATCTCTTTCTCTTCAAGGGTCATGGCCGCACTAATTAAAGTGGGGCGTGGATCTTTCTCTGTACCCAGATTTACTTCTCTGAGTTCATCCACAATGGTATAGATACCCTCTTCAAATGCTGGAGGAGCATCTCTAAGATCTTCCTCTTCCTCTTCATCATGTGTTATTTCTTCCATTTCTACTTGCAAAGTATATGAAAAAACGAAATTCTCATGATCATAAGAGATGTCAAAATTTTCACATTTTGAAGAAGAAGCTTCCATTTCCAACCCTATTGATGATAAAGGGTCTTCTTTGGGAAATAAAGAGGAGAGGATGGATTGAGAATCGACATCAATATTCACCTCTGGTGTTGCTATAACTTCTTATGGCCTGATTAGCGAAGTATAGACTTGTTGGATTTCAGCAGAAGAAATGAAAACGTCACCACTTATGCTTTCATCACTGCTTGGTAAGTTACCAATTTCTACCATGTTGTCTGGCTCGATTGCCGTAATTGACATTATGGATCTTTCCATAAGAGTATTTTGATTTGGGCCTATTTTGTCAATATGACTGATAGGTAACACATAATCTGTACTCACATGTGAAAATGGATTTATTGGAATTTTTTCCAAACCATATGGAGCATTAACTTTGGTAATTTTTTTCATTGTAGATTTTTCTCTTCCCTTCATTTGATAAAACTCCGCCTCGATGTATTGAGACTCACATGTCTTGAACGGGGCATTATCACCATACATTGTCCCAACTTGACCATCAAAACAGTATGTGAGGCATTGATGGTATGATGACGGAATAGCTGCATGCTGATGTAGCCAGGGTCTTCCAAGCAAGATATTGAAAGCTGAGTCTTGATCAACAATCATGAAATCCGAATTGGAAACAAGATCTCCAAACTGAGTTCTGAGTGTATCTTCTTCCAGTGGTTCTTGTTCATTTTTATCATATCCTTGCAACATCATGGTAGAAGGAGATAAATCAGATTCCGTGAGGCCCAATCGACGAAGTGTGCGAATGGGCATGAGGTTGACTCCTGAACCATTGTCAATGAAAGCTCTTCGAACATTTACACCATTGACTTTTCCAGATAAGTACAAAGGTTTTATGTGCCCATGCACAACATCATCTTCATCTTTATCAGTAAAAGATATCACTGCATGGAATTCCGCAGGATTATTCTTTATGTGATAGATTTCAGCTGCAGCAATTTCAGCTTCAAACTCCTGAGGTCTTGACAAAGCTTCGATGAGTGCTTCCCGAAGATCTCTTGATAGATTCAAAGCATCCAAAATTGATAACTTGGCTGGTACTTGGGCCAAGTGTTTCAATATATCATACTTTTGATCTAGAGGTCTGCGTTTCCCAATAAGAATATGCGGTTTAGTAGGTACCTTGGAAGCAGATGCTTTGGAAGCTGATGCATCTTGTATTGAAGTTGGCAACATCCTTGGTTTTGGAAAATTAGACTGATTAGATCCATTTACTTGATGAGATAAAGAAGATGGAACTTTTAATCGGTCTTCCAAAATAACTGTGCTGAAACTGAGTTGGCCATTGGCAGAAGATCTTGCTTGTTCTTTTTTAGCTCGCTGAAGGGCTCTACCACGAGTTTCTGCTGCATATACAGTGCTAGCAGGGGTAGAATTAGAGTAGTGGCTTCGGAAAGATCCACGTATTCCCCTACATCCTGAACCTCTAGAACCTCTTTGGATTCCCTTATTTGATACAGGGAATTCAGGCTCATCAAGACTGGAATATGGATCTGTTAATTGAATCATATTAACAGAACCAAAGATTAACTCTCCGTCTAATAAAGACTCTTCCTGGTTAGCCTGTTTAGGCTGTGCCGTTTGGTGGGACGGTGCCCGTGGCTTTGAAGTAGATGGCATGAAATCTGCCAGAGTCAAAGACAATTTAGGCTTTGATACATACTCATCTTCTCCTGATTCCTCTTTCTTCTTTGAATTGCGCTTCCCTTTTGAGGATTTGTCTTTTGATGGAGGCTTTACTGCAGCTTTTGTAGGAGACACAATTGGATTCTTCAATTGTGTTCGCAAAATGGAATGTGTCTGATTGATTGTCTTTCTAACCATCCAATCATCATATTTTCTTGCAGTTTTGCTTTTGACTTCCTTCCACTCACCTCCTTCCTCTGGATCTGTAGCGGTAATACACGCTACATGAGCTGAAGAACCCTTCAATTTGACTTGTCCCAAGTCGACCATCTTTTGCAGGAGGTCTTTAAAGACAAAACACTCCTGGATGGGATGCCCCAACATTTGATGAAAGGGAAAATAATTGGGACGGTCTTCATCTCCTTCCTTGTTTGGCCTCTTCGGCATTGGTAATTGAACCAAATTATTTTCCAGAGCTGAAATGAAGTAACCAGGAACTTGCTCACTTCGGAAAGAGTATGTTTTACTCTTCATATCCTCAAATTGTTTTCGTCGTTGATCTTTTTGATCATTTGGACGAAACAGCCTTTGTTGTTGGCGTTCAGGAGGTGGAGCCCTTCAAGAAGATGAAGGTTTTGAAGTAGAAATAGGTACAGGTTCCTGTTTAAGCATAACTGTAGCAGTTTCTGCTTTACCTATTATTCTTCCTGGAGCTGATGGAATTACACGAGATTTAACCTTAGCCTGTATAAGGGAATCTTCAATCTGTTGAGCGATTGAAGTATGGTCTCGAAACCCTCCTGTGTATTTCACAGGGATCAATGGCGTGCGTAATTTGTCACGCAAATTTGCCACACAGATTGGCAAAAATTCCTCTTGAGGGAGTGCTAAACTCAAGGAATACGTTAATCCCTTCCAACGAGAAATGAAATCAGAGACTCTTTCATTCTCCCTTTGCTTGCAGTTTGTAAGATCGAAAACTGTCGTTTTTGGCAAAGTTGAGCTAAACTGAAGAAGGAATTTTTGACGAAGATCCTCCCATCCGATGACTGACTGGGATTGCAAGCTTGTATACCAGACAAAAGCTGGTCCTTGCAAGGTTCGCACGAAGCATCTGAGTTTCACTGCTTCTTGCTGCTCTGGAGTTCCCATCATAGGATCACAACAAGACACGTAATGCGTCAAATATTGTTCAAGGTCGCTTGATCCATTGAAAGTTGGGAAAATAGGGTTTCCAAAACTGGATGGAGGAGAAATTGAATCTACCCATTCAGGGTAAACTTTCTTTTCAGGTTGAACTTGCGCCCGTTTCCCTTCCATAGTTTCTAACCGAGCTGTTAATGACTCAATAGTAGTTATTAACTTTTGAGAAACGTCAGGTTGAACTTGGTTTTGGGTAGGTGCAATGAATGGAGCTTGGACAGACGTGGTGGTTGGTGCTGCAACTGATGGTAGTGCTTCCAACCGTTGTTGCGTTTGACCCGTAGGATTAGACCTCTGTGGCTGTACTGATAAAGGAGGATATTCTTGATCCATCTCAGTCATTACAACAAATTCCTTCGGCTGTCAGACTTCAGCATTCTTAAGAAGAAGACTACTCTGAAGTAGTTCTGCATTCAACCTTCTTAATTCTTTCATTTCTTCCTCCTGTTGTGCAAACCTTTGCTCTAATGAGATCGATTGACCTCCTTCAGAGGAAGGGTGAGAAGTAACCTGATTCTTTCCTTTCCCCTTATTGGATCCTTTTCAGAGAGGGGGAAGTGGGTTACTTGAAGGAATACTCAGATTTTGGGTAAGCCTTTGATTACGTGTGCGCACACCTTCTTCATTTAGGTCTGTGTGCGCAACTTCTTGAGCGGGAACCTCTTCGTCTGATCCCTCTGGTTGAGCCTCATCTGGTGAATCAGCAGCAACGGCATTGATGACATTAATGGATGCATATTGCATGGAATCCTTTCTATCAGCATTTCTGTGATATTGTCTTCTTCCATGTCCATGATGAGACATGGAATTCCGTTGACTTGATCCCTCAGGAATTTCTTGGAGAACCGTCACTTGGAGAGAATCTCCTAACAGCTTGGCTCTTCGTTCCTCTTGAGGCTTATTCCCTAATCGATAGAATACTGACTTTCTCTGAGGGAGGGATTGAGGATTTGAAAAAGTCCCCAGTCCGGTGGACTGGGGGTGTTCATGCTGCTTCCGCTCAACTCCTCGAATCCCATTTGTTGACTCTGAGGGTTGGGTTATAGAAGTCCCCAGTCTGGCAAGGTGGGGTGTCTCTTGACATGCTAAGTCTGAGATCTTCTTAAAATCTCTATTGATCGTGCGAATATTAGTTCGGAAATTAGCTGGATGCATTAACCTGTATCCACTTTTATCACCTGGTTCAACATACCGTTGGATGATTTCCGAAACTTCTGTCATTTGATGACGTGTTTGCTCCAGACGAGAGGCTTGTGCAATATTCTCACCTGCTTGATGTAGGAGCAATTCGACAACTTGTTCTCTATATACTTGATTTTGAGAGGAACTAGTTGAAGCCTGTTCTTGAGCAAGCTTTTGATTATGAACAAAGCCCATTGACTGTGGCCGGCCGTGGGCAATAACATTGCATGAGACCATTTTCGGCGGGCTTTGCTGACTGGAAAGCACTATGAAATGTAGTGCTCCGTGAACACCCCAACCTCTGATATGAACATCAGATGGAGCATTGGCAATTAACTGACACAATCTTCTTAGTGCGCCAAGGCATGAACGTTGAAGGGTTCTCTGTTGCTTTTCAGCCTTTGGATACCGAGAGACTGATAGAGATGCCAAATCAATCTGGCGTTGTAACCCTTCTATTATCATAAGATGATTTTCATATTCATCGTAAGATAATACCTTCTTCTTTAATTGACAAAGAGTTTTCCATATGTTGAGACGAATATCATGGATTCCATCATTCGTCAACATCTTTGGAATGTCGTACTGGGAGTCAGCCAAAGGCCAAAACATGACTGGTACTTCACCTTTTGCCAGTTTTTTCCTCATGTTCAGCATTTCCTCTTTATAATTAAATGAATATTCTTCTACCTGTTTGGACCAGAGTTTGTGTTTCCTTGTTGCTTCATCGAATTCAACAAGATTTTTAGAGAGATCACTATTCATGTTGGAAGATGAATGACCTGGGGATGGTTCGGAGAATAACCTGTACCCCAGGCTATCTTCTGATGGGGAAAGAGTTTCACCTGCCGATAGTAAAGAATCAGACATGAATTGTTTTACGTTTGCAAGTGCCTCGAGATAGAAGGGCTTTCTCGGCACTACATTGCCTTCTGAAGAATTTTCGAGACAATGTGAATCACTACTGCGGAGAGGACTTTTGCAGCGAAGTTCATCATCATGGGGAGAACCACCATAATGGGTTACAACAAAAGATGAAATCTCTTGCTCCTTTGTCTTCTGACCACACAGAGGGTTCCTGTGGCTCTCATCTGAAGAAGAAACTTCAAGATTGACCGAATTTTCATGAAGCAAGTCTTCATGAGGAAGTGTCTGTTGAAGACCTTCAGAATTAATGTTCCCGTTATTGGGAACTGAGGGAGTAGAATCTTGAATTCCGACAGATAAATGTCTGAGGGCTTCAAGAACTCCAGCATCGAGCAAGGCCTTGTTGCAGATTGGCCTTTGATCTCCTGACTGCGCTGGGCGGATCTTTTTTTTAGATGCCTTCTTACTCGCTTTAGAAACCACTTGATGATGAATGTGATTGCTCTGAGCAGGTGTATGTGCCTGATCAGGAAAGATGGTCAGGATAGGCTGACGATCTCCACTCAAATCAGGTGTATGTGCCTGACTTGGTTGTTCGTATGATATGGGGGAGCACGCCCCATAACCCTCTTGGACTGGAACAGATGTCTGTGTCTGTTCCGGAGTGAATCGTTGATGTGTCACTCCGTTGCTAGGGATAGATTTATGTGTCTGTCCCTGAGATGATGCTGAAGCTGTTATGATATCCTGGAAAGCATCCAGAATATGAGCAGGAATTTGATTCTGCTCTTTCACCATTGACAAAATATGTTTGGTGACTTCAGCCACCGGAACAGGGATATACGTCCATTCCGGGCTTGGAGTAGGACTATGTGCCTGCTCCTGTCCTCCTTTTCCTGTCAGTGAATTCTGACAGTACTCAAGTGTGGAGGCAGAGAGTTGAGTCTGCCTCCTGTTTGTCGTCGGGACTTTCCGACTGACTTCTCCGGGCACTACCAAGCGAGACTGTTGGTAGGCCTGATTAGTATTAGCAGGTGTATGTTCCTGCTGATTACACTTCTCCAAACGCGGTTGACGAGATCCATCATATGTAGTCAGACGAGCCTGCTGACTAACTGCTGATGTATAAGCAAGTGTATGTTCCTGCCTATGGTACTCCGCCGGAATTGCCTGGAGGGATAGGCTTGATGCTGCCAGACGAGTCTGCTGGACAGCGGAATTAAAACGAACAGGTGTGTATGCCTGCTCGTTTTCCACCAAGTTAGGTTGGTGGACTTCTCCGGAGATGGCAGGGATGACAACCTGCTTATTATTAACCGGATTCCGTCTCTGGCGGTTCATCTTGCCTGCTCGGGTTCAAGGAACCTGAGCTGAATGCCTGGAGTCGGTACCCTCATCATGTTTAGGGCGCACTACCGCACATGTCTGGCGGCGATTGTTGATGGGAGCCCTCGAGAAGGACTCCTGTCTTTCTGAATTAAGGCCCTGCGGGACCTGCTCATTCACTTCCTCAGAGTAAGGGAGTGAATGGAAATTACGTTCCGGGGATAACGACCCGAAACGGTTGGAGACGGTAGTCAGCACCGCCTACTTCTTGATTGCTGGACGCCATTGTCCGGACGACCAGGTAGAGTTGTTAACTTGGAGGGCTTGACGAGCGGCCTCCAGAGTTGGGATAGTACCGTTGCGACGGTACTCCTTAACCAGTGCATTAGAAACCCAGCGTTGAAGACGCTGAGTTGGTGATGTCATCCTCAGAGCGGAAGACGTTCCAGCAGGAGTAGCAGCATTGGTTTTCACAGCAGCAGACCTCACAGTAGAGGTGTTCACAGCAGCAGTATTCACAGAGGTGAATTTAAGGAAAGCCATTTTGCAGAAGATCTTGAGAAAAGAGTGCATGTTCCATGTAACAGACATAATCAAGATGAATCCGGCCACTGCATCTTTTGGATGAGCACATGTAAATGATTGCTTTTTTGGCCCAAGGGGCCTAACAAATAAGAAGAACATCACTTTAACTTGGTTAAGGATTCACGTCGGGTTCACCATTTTTGTTTCGCACGGAATCCGGGGATGACCTCCTGGATGGGAGATTCAAACGTTCCGAACAGTTTCTAACGGGTTTGTTCGTAGAACTGGAAACATCCAATGATTCCACATCCGTTTGGACCTACTTTCCAAAGGCAGGCGCTCATTAGCTTGTGGACTGATGAGGCTTAGGAATTTGCATTGGTCGAGAGGATGGGAGGTCGGACTCATAAAACCTTTTTGAGGGGAATTATTGTCTACTCCGGGACTCTCTTTATATATTTAAGTTATGTTCGTGAATCCTTATTACATTACCAAGTATAAAATGTGCTTTCCTTTAGTTTTAACAATCAATGATTAAATATGCAAGAAATTCAGAGAATCTATTATATGTATTCGAGGTTCTTCATCAATAGAGAATCATCTATATCTGTTTAGAGATTCTTGGTCAATGGTATCCTTCAAAACATTTATATAAAAGTCTCTTGGTCATTATGATGACCAGGCTGGTTTTAAAGCCACTCAGTGGGGCACTTGATGTTTATCGTCATTCAGAAGGACATGGATTATTTCAAAGTTGGGATCGAACCCATAAATGGGCTACCTACATATCCTTTGTTTTGGAAAAGGAATCAGAATCCACGTAGTTCGAGAAATGGAGTATGATGTTTATGATTGATGCCTCAAAGATGAATGTCATAATTACTTTTACACTCTAAGATCACGTGAGTCATGCTCGGTGGGAGAAACAAGAGGTATTGGTAAAATTTAGACAATTGTGCCATGAAAGATGCAATCATAAGAATTTGTTTGGGTCTTATGTATGGATGACTTCCCAGATAGATGAAGGTTTAGGATTTACTTTTAGGGAGAAAATCCATGAACAGGGTCCATAATGTTATATGTGCTTCATGGAGATTTGAATACTCTAATCTTGGGGCTTACTCCTAAGGAGGATGCCCAAGTTAGGAGGGGACTTATGATGGGTTTTTAATCCTGAAAAGGAAACCCAAATCAAAGGTAAATTATGACTGGTTAAGAGAAATTTAAGGGAACATGGGGCTTATTCCTGAAAAGGAAGCCCAAGGTTATGACTGAGTCTTATTCCTAAAAAAGGAGACCCAGGTTAGGAGACTTGGGGCTTATTCTTTAAAAGGAAGCCCAAGGTTATGGATTAAGGTTTGGGGCTTACTCCTGAGGAGGATGTCCATATTTGTGGTTGGGGCTTATTCTTAAGGAAGATGCCCAAGATTAAAGGTTTTATAACTGGGGATTATTCTTGAAAAGGAGACCCAGGTTAAGATTCTCTCATCTTACAGGATGAGGTTGAATGAATGAACTCTCCATATTTTAGTGACATAAGGATATTTAAATCACTAGACTTTGAGAGAGATTCCACAGAATTCCTTTCAGATAAGAAAGTCAAATCAAGAAATCATGCCATAAATGGCTTTGAAGAGTGTCTTGAAGACTGGATCTTGAAAAGGAAAGGTGAAATGGCTTAAGAGGGGTAAAAATGGGCAAGATGGGCACCCAAAAAGATAGGGGCGCGCAAGTCTTTCAAGGCGCGCAAGTCTTCCGTGGGCACACAAGTGTTGGTCGCGCAGGTATACATGCGCGACACATAGCGTACTTGCCCGATTTTCAACCAGCAATGAAATACTTGAGCGACTCTTTTTTAAACCCTTTAGAATGTTCTCGAGGTTCTTCCAGAGAAGGGACGCGCAAGTTATATTGAAGGAAATAAGTCGGCGCACAAGTGTTTGATCAGTTTCAACACTTAGGCCTTCCTTCTTCTCTTTAGATCTTCCGTTCTAGGTAAGAAATTACCTTAGAAGTGTTCCGGAAGCATTGAGAAGAGACTTGGGCATCGGGAGCTTCAATCCGAGTTTCTGGAAAAAGATCCTCTTTTTTTGGGGGGCCCACAGGGTCTATTTATAGGCAAAAGAAGACCCTGGGTGGTTACCAGGCGGTTACCGGGCGATTATCACTTAGGTCGCGCAAGTCACTTGCACGACCATAAGGCGTCGCGCAAGTACTTTTACGACCACTAGGCGGCGCGCGAGTGTACTTGCGCGACCATGAGGGAACTTGCGCGGCCTATGGGAAAAGTGTTCCTTGTTCATCCCTTTGTCAATTTTTGATGTTTTCTTCAAAGGTTGAATCACTTTGAGCTCATGTATTCCCCTTTTCCGATATTTAGATTCTGTGACGAAAGGAGCGTCAACATTCATCCACGGAGCACCTTCTCTTTACGATCCTTGACTCTGACTGGGCCCTCTTCGATGGTCCCATTGTCTCCCATATCTAACTCTCCCCAATAGATCACGTGAGAGTTGTCGTGTAAGTATCAACGTAGTTGGGAGACGTGGAAGATGTCATGAACCTTCTCCAACTGAGGTGGTAGGGATAGCTGATATGCCACCTCGCTGACTCGCCTTAGCACCTCAAAAGGTCTGATGAACCTAGGGGAGATCTTACTCCCCTTCCCGAACCTCCTCTGCCCCCATAGAGGGGAAACGTTAAAGAACAAATGTTCTCCCACCTCGAACTCCAAGGGCCTCCTCCGATGATCAACATAAGACTTCTGTCGGTCCTAAGATAGTTTCATCCTCTCACGTACAAGCTGGACTTTATTTGTGGTGCTTTGCACTACCTCTGGCCCAAGAGCACCTGTCTCACCATCCTCTGTCCAGAAAATGGGTGAACGACATGGTCTTCCATACAATTCCTCAAACGGCGCCATTCCAATAGCAGAGTGGAAGCTGTTGTTGTAAGAAAACTCAACAAAAGTAAAGTGTCGTACCCATGATCCTCCGAAATCCAAAACACATGCTTGCAGCATGTCCTCCAACGTTTGGATAGTTCGCTCTGTCTGCCCATCGTTCTGGGGGTGGAATGTAGTGCTAAGGCGTATCTGGGTGCCAAAAGCATGCTATAACCCCCTCCAGACTCGTGAGGTAAACCTAGTATCCCGGTCTGAGATGATAGTCTTCGGAACTCCATGCAAACACCCCACCTCATCTACGTACCTCTGTGCTAAGGTACTCACCATCCCCAACTCCTTAGTTGCTAAGAAGTGAGCTGATTATGTCAGACGATCCACCACCACCCAGATAGCATCAAACCTCCCTGAGCTCTGGGTAGTCCTATGACGAAGTCCATCGAGATTTCATCCCACTTCCACTCAGGGACATCTAATGGATGCAAGAAACCACTTGGAACATGGTGTTCAGCCTTTACTTGTTGACACACTAGGCACTTAGCCACAAACTTCACCGCTGCCCATTTCACCCCAGGCCACCAAAACTGTTCCCTCAGGCCTCGGTACATTTTTGAAACTCCTGGAAGTACCTCCAAGGCTGAGTTATAGAACTCACGGATAACTCCCTCATGCATTGCCTCCAGAACAAACAAACTTCCATGGAAAAGCATCCGATGTCGGTTGTCCTCTGACCTTCCTTCTGGAGAGTTTCCCTGATCGACACGATCCTGCATTACTTCTGCCTCGGAGTCCCCCCACTGAGACTCTTCCACCTACAGCAACAAGGAGGACTGCACCATCATTTGAAACAAAAAGCTTCTAAACCTTCTACCCTGGCATCCAAGTGCAAGGCAGCCAACCCTCCCATCACTTTCCAAGCATCAGCAGATTCCTGAACCACTTCCTTATGTGACTTCCTTCTCAGGGCATCAGCCACAACATTACCCTTACCTTCAGTGTAAGAGATCTCGAAGTCATAGTCTTGTAGAAACTCTACCCATCTCCGTTGTCGCATGTTCAGGTCATGTTGGGAAAAGATATAATGCAGGCTCTTGTGATATGAGAAGACCAAAAAGCGCTCCCCAAAGAGGTATTGTCACCACAACTTCAGTGCGAACGCTACTACTACAAGCTCTGGGTCATGGGTGGTATAGTTAAGCTCGTGAGGGCGCAACTTCCTAGACCCATAATAGATCACACCCTTCTTCTGCATCATCACACACCCCAGACCAAGGCCAGATGCATCACAAAACACCTCATACAATAACCCTTCCTCTGGAAACCTGAGTATTGGAGCACTGACCAACTTATTATTTAGGTAGTCAAAAGATTTCTGGAATTTTTTGCTCCATAGGAAGACCTGGTTCTTCCTAGTCAATGCTGTAAATGGAGCATCAACTCGAGAGAATTCGGAAACGAACCTTTGATAGTAGCCTGCTAACCCCAAGAAACTACGAACTTCTTCCACGCTCTTCGGTGATGCCCATGAAACAACTGCCTCCACGTTCGATGGGTCCACTAACACTCCATGATGAGACACTACATGCCCAAGGAAGTGTACTTCCTGTGTCAAGAACATACACTTTGACAATTTCCCATAAATATGGTGGTGTCTAAGGACTTCCAAGACATCCCTGAGATGCTCAACATGCTCCTCCTCTGATCTTGAGTAGATCAAGATGTCATCGATAATCACAATGATGACCAGGTCTAGAATCTCTCGGAAGACAATGTTCATAAGTCCCATGAACACAGATGGTGCATTTGTAACTCCAAATGGAATCACTACAAACTCTGAGTTCCCATACATTCACCTAAAATCCATCATTGAGATGTCAATGTCCTTCACCCTCAGCTGATGACATTCAGATCATAGATCAATATTAGAAAAACAACCTTCTCCCCTGAGTTGGTCGAAGAGATCATCTATCCTTGGAAGGGGGTAACAGTTCTTGACCGTTAGCTAATTCAACCTTCGGTAGTCTATGCATAACCTGAGGCCACCATGTTCCTTCTTCATGAAAAAAATTGGAGCACCCCATAGAGACACGCTGGGTCGAACAATATCCTTCTCCATCAGATCCAAAATCTGAATCCACAACTCCCGCAACTACGAAGGTGTCATCCGATAAGGGGCCATCAAAATTGGATGGGCACCAGGCTGTAATTCTATCCCGAACTCAACATCACGTCAGGGGGGGGGGGGGTAGAGTCACAACCTCCTCGGAAAAAACACCGAGGAACTCCCCGACAACCTCCAGGACATCCATCATCTTTGAATCAGTTGAAACCACTGATAACTCGCCTAACAAAGAAAGGAGAGGCTCCACACACTGGCTTCCCTCTTGATAGATCCTTTTTCCAACAAAAGCTACATGTTTCACATCCACGTCGGAGAACACAACTCTTCTCTGGAAGCAGTCGATAATGGCACTAACAGAAAAAAACTAGTTGATGCCTAGGATGACATCGTATGGCTGCATATGTAACAGAACAAGGTCCCCACTAGATCAATGTGGTCCCAACGTCAACCCACATCCCTGGCAAACACAATATATGCTGGTCTGGACTCCAAATAGTGTACTCAGCAACAGTGGTATGGAAAGTCTCTCTATGTCTAGTCCAACATCATGGGATAGAACAGGTGCAATAGAGGATTGAGAAGCTCCTAAATCGAACAAATCAGAAACAAGAGTGCTGAACAAACAAATCGTACCTCGCACCACTTCTGGTCCTACTAGAGCTACCAACTCCGTTGCGTGCAACTTTCCATGCCCAGCTCCTATGCCTCTCTGATGTCTCCCACCTCCCAGACCACACCTTGGTCGAGGTCCCTAAGGTGCACCCTGAGGTTGGCCTCCTCCTGAAATGTCTTCCCTCAGGGAAGCATGGTCCTGCTGCTGCTGAAAGGGCCTCGCCATCAACTAGTGCTGCTGAGGTGGGTGCTGAACCTGCCCACCTCCACCGTACTAAGCTCGGATCGGGAATTTACTCTGAACGTGCCTGAAACCTCCACAAGAAAAACACTTCAGTCCTGGACTCATGAAAAATGGAAGAGGACCCGAAGATCTGAACTAGAACTGTTGGGGCCTACTCCATACCAGCCTAAACCTAGAAGGTCTCATCACAGGAGACCTGCTGCTGACTGCCTTCCCCTTTGACGAACCTGGTGGGATCCCTTCACGTGGCTCACCTCACAGCAAGTGAATCCTCTCTACAACCACTTCCTTCTTCTATACTGCCAAGTACGTCGGAAGGGTGAAGGGGGTGACAGCATACTGGAGAAAAGGACGAAGTGCCTCCTCCAATCGTCTCGCTCGAGACTCCTCTTCCGGAAAGAGATCGGGAGCAAAGCGCAAGAGATCCTTGAACATGATCCCCAAATCTCATAATGACATACTCCCCTGCTAAAGGGAGAGTAACTCCTGCCGCTTCTCCGCCTTGATCATGGAAGAAAAAAATTCCTCTTGATATTCCTTTTCAAAATCTGCCTACGAAACCTCTACCTCTATCCTCTCTCCAAGGTAGAGCATCCACCACGGTTACGCCGCACCTCTTAGCTGACTGACTTCTTGGGGAACACAGTACTCCCTCGGAGCACAGATCAAGGTAAAAGTGATCCCTAGCTCCTCAAGCCATCCCTCCGTCTCCATATCTGAAGTAATACCCTCGTACTTCTTGAGGGTTTGCCACTGGAAAGATTGAAGAGTATTCTTCCACTGGCTATCGTCCTCCTCTAGGTCAATCCTCATCTGATCGACCACCGGAATCTACTGGTCCTTGTCCTTCTGATCCACTCGGCGACGATATCCAGGTGTCGTAGCTATACGGTAAACAAAGATTTCCTAATCCCAAGTTGTAAGGAAATTTATCAGGGTTTCATTTTATCATTTTATCTTAATTTCTTTCCTAGAACACCCAAATCAAGTAAAACAAATTCATGATGATGCATGTACCTTCCCTAGGGTCTCTACCCTGCAATCAATGTAGTCTCACTTGGTCGTTCGGTAGGCTCAGATTCCTTGCATCGGATTACAGGGGGCCCTAAAATCCCGTGTCCTAGCCGGTCTTCCCTGGCCTATGTCATGCACCAAAATTAACCAACACTGTTTCCCTACAATCCCATGCAATCCTCACTGTACCTAACTCTAGACACCATCTTATCACTCAACCATCACCTCTGATACCATTCGGTCATGACCCCCTCCCACCAAAGATTCCCCTCCTGAGCTGGAAATGGTGAAAGGGAGATAATGACCCCCGAGTCCCGCCTCTAGTAGGCCTCTGGGTGGAGACTAGCACCAAGGGTATGAGTTCTTCACAAATATGGGAGGCATTACTCTTTTTATTATTTAAGATTGAGAAATAGAATAAGTCAACCTCCAAAAAGGAAAAGAAAAAGTGTATATAAATAAACCCAAACCAATCCCACATGCATGTTTAAATAGTTCTGAAACAAGGTACAATGTACAAGAAAGCTCAAAAGTACTATACCAAAAGAAACAAGAGTACAGTAACTGCAACAACTCCCACTGTCCCGACTAGTAGGGTCCTGCACGGCCCTGGTAGTCCTCCTGGAAACCTAAAAGTAAACGTAGGTTGAGCATACAAGAATACTCAGTAGGGAAACCTAAATCTCTCGTGCACAAGTGGGGAGACATCCTAATGTCCCGTCAGAACAACAGAAGAAACCAAAACCTAACAAGGAATTATATCCACCCAACCTTACTAGAAAAGCTCACCAAAAACACAAAAAATAGGTAGTAGTAGTATATAAGATCAATAGTAATGGGTACCCCACACTATTTCCCACTAGTTAGCTGCTCTTCCTAACGGCGAATGTCCTGACGCTACCACACTCTTCCTGCCCACACACACCTGGGACTCAAGAAGCACACATCCCGCTCGCACACACCTGAGTCTCACAACCATGTATCCCACCTGCACACACCTAGGCCGCACAACCACATATCCCGCCTGCACACACCTGGGCCCAACAACCACATATCCCGAATGGACACACCTGGGCCTCACAACCACGTATCCCGCCCGCACACACATGGGCCTCATCCCGAAGGTTTTGGGAAATAGTGAAACCTGCCCGAAGAGTCTTGGGATAAAACCACACCAATAGAAACCTACCCGAAGAGTCTTGGGTGTATGTTCGCCTCAAGATATCACAGCCTGGGGAAGAAGGAGCATGAAGGAGCTAGTAACTAAGGGAAAAACACCCTCTCCCATGAAATGGGAGTGTTCGACACTAAGTTCTCAACATGGGTGTGGTGCGATAAAACACAAAGATACAGATATATATATATATATATATATATATATAGACCAAACACTCAACCCAACCTATGGATTCTAATCAGAGAACTGAGCACATGCCTCAGCACTGCTACTATGAAGCATGCATACAACAAACAACCCCAACCGCATTTAGGTTTTCATGTTTCTACAAAATCAGCTTATTAGTTCCTTAACTACTGGGAAACTATCCACAACCAACCATATCAATTGTTCGTAAAGCATATCCCTGCCATCCACAAATCATGTTTGGAAAACACAAGCAACACAACCAAGTCCTTTCTTAACAACCAACCAACCCATTGATTATTATTCCCATTCCCTTACCATGCCCCACCATTTATTAACTCTTCCACTTTTTATTTATTATTCACAACCCATAGTTCGTTCACATTCAAGCCCATCCTTGCAGCCCCACTGCAAACCACCATAACCACAATTACACCAAAACCCGTACATCATCTCACATTTAATACCATTCATCGCAGCCTTGCTTCCCATCACCAACATTGTATTCATACCAACCCACAAACAAGCCAACCACAGCCCCACAGTTAACCCGATCCACAACTACCCACAAAACACCCCCTTCAATTAAATTAACCCCAAACAACAACAACATGTTTATTATTCAATTTTGTTCAACCGGGGTGATCACACAAGGGTTCCAGATTTTAAATCATCCAACATTACATGATTATAAAAAATTCCACATTAAAAAAAGTTCCATTTACAAAAACGGTCTAGAAAGATAGGGAAACATTTAATTGTGCAAGCAAAGGCCCCCAACGACCGTGATTTTCAGTAGGCATAAGCCTATTAAATTCACAACATAATATCACATGATATAAAGACAAACATAACAACTTCCCCATCCCCGTTCTTTAACCATTTATTATCTCCGTTTAATGGTTCAATCGTTTCTCATGAAAACAAGAGGATACCCACCCCGCATGATGCACAATTTTGAGAGACGATGGTAATATCCCTACCTCAATAGGTTCTAATCACAATGCTCCCCCATATCAACTTTAGAAGGTGTACGTCGATGCCCGTCACCTCTGTTAAATCCTGGAAAAACCTCCTCAGGTGGAAGTTGGAAAGGAAATGCTGAAGGTAAGACAACAGATCCAAGATCAGAAGTTCTGCCTCGTCGTTACAATCCTGTGGCTGCTAACGGATCGTAAATCGGAGCTCGGACGAAAAAGTTATAGAAGAAAAATAGCCTTCGAGTCTCTTGGGAGATATCTTCTCAGAGGAATGAGGAGAATAGGAGTGATTTGAAAAGGAGTAGGGGTCCCCTCCTTTTATAGGCATGAAAAACCAAAGTACATGGCGTGTACTCAGCCATTTCACATGGTCACCATGCGGCTTCCAACACGGCCTTCAACACGGCACGTGGCCGTTGACTGGTCAACACAAGGTTTGAGGGTAACGCATACGCGGGGAGGGAGTACACGGTGTGTAGTTTTGGATACATGGTGTGTACTCATTTATTTAACATGGTAAGGACATGACTCCAACACGGCACACAACCGTTGACTGGTAAACACACGGTTTGAGGGTAACGCATACGCAGGGTGGGACTACACAACGTGTAGTATTGGATACACGACGTGTACTCATTTATTTCACATGGCGAGGACATGGACTTTAACATGGGTTATACCCGGCGAGGGGGTAGACATCGTGTAGTTTCAAAATTCTAAAAAGTGTGGTAGAAGTCCATTTTACCATCCAAAACACTTAATGACCCTCTTTTTGACAAAGGAATGGGTCGGAGAGGTCTGGGCCATTACACTCCACATTAGTTTAATGTTTTTTACTACCCAATGAATATTAATAAATTCTGTTTTATGGTTAAAATGGTATTTTTTTAAATATTATTTATTGTGTTTCATATGATTTTAATAAGATGAATATATACCAAATATATGAATTGTATTTGATAATTTTTTTCATATTTTTAATCGTATTTTTCAAAATAATTAAATGGTTTATTTTTATTTTTGATTATTATGAATATTAGGAAGGTTTAAACTTTTTCACACTTGAAACGGGTTAAAAAGAATAATGAGATGGGTAAACATTTTGATAAGGCCTCAAATATCTATAAAACCTAAAATAATTTGTTTTTTAAATTTTAATTTGGCCAACCTTATTATATCTAATAATTTAGGATTCCCTGGGGCCACAAGAACTTGAATATGGCTTTATTATAATTTATTGTCTTATATAATTACAAGAATTTCATCCAACTCACTTATAAAAGAAAACCCCGTCTGTTCACTTATTCATACAAATTATGTACCATCGTTTATCTGATAACTACCAAAATATCATCACAAATTATATCCCATTTAATTATATGATTATTTATTTTCAAAAGACCAAATATTTATGGATTAATGTTTAAGAGAAAAAATGTTCTTCAAATAGGACTTATATATCATTACCAATTTATTTCTTGTTTCACTCTTCATTAAAATCCTATATATATTATATAACCATATTAACATGATGAAATAAGTTTAATTACTATATTTAATTGTTTTCATTTTATTTTTATTGTAATTTTCTACGTTCTTTCCATTCTATGTGAAATGATAACATTGTTCATGTATACATGTGGACTCTCAACTATACCAAGAAATGTAATTTGATTTCAATTTATTCTAAACATGGATGGTCAAATTGATGAATTTATTTAATATATATTATATATATTATATTATTATATGTATATATTATATATTTTTTTCTTTCCATTCATTGTAAAATAGAATCATTACTCGTGTATATGTATATATAATCACCTCTATGAAGTGATGTAATTCATTTTTCATCACTACACTATATGAATGATAATAAAAAAATTATATAATGAATAAATATGATTATTATAACATGAGTTATATTATACAAGTGATTAATAGCTGACCGAGGTACATGGATCAGAACTATCAATCCAAGACATGCATGGGAAACATAATAATAAACAACCCAAATATTGATTTTAAAAAACAATGATAATAAACATGTTATTAAAAACAATAAGGGAATGTTATATTTTTAAAAATGTATGATTATAGTTCTAGTATGAATGTATAAAAAGTCTATGTTTATTATACATGAGCTTATGAAAAAGTATAAAGATATTCGTGGCCTAATGTAAGGTTTTATGTGTAAGTCATATTTTTAATAGTGATTTTTTATGATTGAATGTACTTTGGGATAATTATATGTTATTTTAATCTTAAACCACATTTAATTTGTTATAATATTATTATTTATGTGTTTTTAATGTTTTCCTTTCACTCTCCTCTCCATGGTACAAAACAATATTCAGTTTTTTAGGAAATTACAAGCTTATTTCATCTTTAGTTGATGAAATTTTCCATCCATGTCCATATTCATTAAAATGGTTTCAATATTGTTAATTTATATGATAAAATTATTTTTTAGAATATTATTCAGTTTTATTTAAATTTATATTAAATTTATTGAAAATTAATTTTTACAATGTTCTCCAAGAAGGTTATTAATGATCACTGAACAAGATAGTTAGGCATACTTTGGTTTCCCATTATATTCCCTAATTTTTGTTTTTTTAAATTTTTTTTATTATTTCCTTTATAAAATATAGTCTTTAAAAAATTAATTCTAAAATATGTTAATATTGTGATAAGCAAGATGAATTTCAAAAGAAAATATAAATTTAATTGGTGTGTGGTGTAATATCCCGAGATCCTTTCAAATATATTATTTTTAATTAATTTAATTTTTTTATTAGATTATGCGATGCACAATGAATTATTTATATTGAGTTAGAAATAAGGCCATGTATATCATTGTGTTACACTTAACACAATTTTTTTGATAACTTCTGTTACATATAAATTTGAGTCTCACCAAAAAAACTATACTGTTAACATTATTATTTAACATGATAATTATCATCTAGCTATTAGAATTGAAGAAATAAATAAGATTAAATAAATTAGGGAAATATTGTTACCACATGTTGATATAATGAATACATTGAATTCAAATTTACTATAATAATAATAATAACCTATTGAATATAAAATAAATGTTTTTATAAAAAAATATTTTTATGCACCTAAAGGCAATTTATCGTAATTAATATATTTCTTTAATATTATTGAATGATATTTATGATATATATAAGTATATATATATATATATTCAATAAAATTTTTAACATTCATCCTATGTTTTTTCTATACATGATATAAAAATAAAATCAATTTCCACAAAAAAGAAGAATTTTTCTAAAGTCTATTTCCACCTTTCGATGGCTCACTTGTTTTAAAATACAATCTTGAAAATTTTATAAAATTTATTTGGAAAAACAATATTATTTTTTTAATTAATAATTTAAAAATTATCTTGTGTGGAATTATTTTTATTTTCCAAAAAAATATATTTTTCTATTTAATACTAAAAAATAATTTGTTTAAATTGAAAAATGTATTTTCATCCAAACAAATTTTAATGTTAAATTATATTTTTAAATTCTTTAAGTAAAACTAGAAAAAATAGAAAAGTATTACTCTATTAGTTTCCTATTAATAATTTTAATATTTAATTTGAATATAAAAACATTTCAATCATTTGATTATTCTCACTTTAAAAATGTGTTTTCCTGTCATGTCGGTGGGAAAACATTTAAATAAATATTTTCCACACCTTTGATTTGAATTTGGAAAAAAAATTAATTATAATAAGAAGAATAAATATTTTATAATAGGGTAAACATAGTTTCTTACCAAAATTATTAGTTAAAATATCTAAAATTAATTACAGCTGTTAAGGTAAAAACTTATTCAATTAGTGGTTAGATTTTAAACATTAGGGGCCAAATAACCTTAAAAATTGTACAACAAAAATTTTCGTGCCAATTTTAGGCCACATATATTCTATGTTAAAGTTTGGTTCATTATTTTATACCCTTTACCATGAAAAAATGTGGGTTTAATTCAATCTTTCAAAAATTTAAAAGTTTTCCACTCACCCCACTTATAAAAGGCCTCCACCTCTCCTCTCCTCGTAACAACTCTCACGCCATTTTACTCATACAATGCCTACACATGTTACATATAATCTTCCATATTCTCTTTCAATTATCACTTATTTTTTAAAAATTACAACCAATTAATCCTTTTAGTGAAAACATTAAGAGGATTCCAATGAATATGTAATGTTCTTCAAAAATTATTATTATTTTATTTATTTCTCCACCTCTTTAAATTATTTTTATAAAATTTTTCAATAACCTAAAAATATTACATATAATGATATTTTGTCAGGTTAATTTAATGACCTAAACTCATACATACTACCATCAAATGAGTTACAAAATAATCATTCATGCATACAACAAACTACTATCCTCTGAACTCATGTCATTTGTTTTCCTATTACCACCTTCAGGGTTCGGAATAATGATGTAAATAATATGTATATATATTATTTTATTATATTTCTATAATTATAATATAACACATTAATTTATGCTTTCCATATTTTGGGAATATGATAACGTCATTATTTTGTACAGCGGACTACCGCCTCACGAAGTGATGTCATTCGTTCACGTTTTGCATTAATAGTAATAAGAATGGGTTTAATAATCATATGCATTTTATATAAAATACATACTATACTATAATTAAAATATTTAAATATATAATTATTATTTACTTTTCATTCATTCAATATGACATGAAAATGGAAACAATGTTTATTCGTATGTATGACCGACCGTCTCAATGAATGGTGTATTTCATTTCCATTCCCTAAATAGTATGAGTTACTCTAAATAGTTTATAATTAATATATATGATAATTTTATCATGTTTTAAATTATTTATATAATAAAAAATTTATTGAAGTTATTAAACTAAAAATAGAAAATCTAAACAGATATGAAAAACAAAGTGGATGTTACCTAAAACATAACTTTAACATGTAATTTCTATTAAATGGGTAATTAAAGGAAACATTAAAATCATTTATGATTTGAAAAATAATAATATGATCATTTTATAGTTCAATAAAATGTTTTAAACCACTATTGTGTATTTTAAGTTACTTTTGAAAAAATGGAAGCTTGAGGTAAGATTTTTTTTGGTCACACATTTATTTCTAAGAGATGTATGCATTATACACCACTTGTTTTTATTGTGTACAATAGATGATGGACATGAATATATTTTTTTAATGTTATCCATAAATTTATATGGATTTTAAATCCCATTTTAGGATCACCATTTCATTTGGTTTATGGTTGCAAATTTATCAACTTGTAATGGATTTTGTCATAATTCTCCTTATTTGAGACATTTGTTATATTATACTGGTATCATATTTTATAATCTCTATATTCTTCCACATTATAATATTATATCATGAATCTAATTATTTAAATTAAATTATATGTTTTATATAATGTAATGTTTTGTGGGGATTATGATTCCGTGTTACGAAAGTTTTAAGAGTCATTTGTTACAATCTCATCATACACAAACAATGTTTATGATTATGCTACTAATGTAGAAATATTATGATATATATTTGAAGAATTATAATTAATATTATTATACTTGGGTTATTTTTTGGGAATTCATGTCTTCCAATTATTTTTTCCTCTCTTTATATACTTAATATTTCAAAACAATGTTATTATGAAAAATCATATTTTTGATCGAAAATAATTTTTCTTCCAAAATAAAGTTTTCGAAAAATGTTTTCAAAAATATTTTAAAAGGTGTTATCAAATTATTTCCCTTATAAAAATTTCAAAATAATTTTTTCAAAACGTACATTAAAACCATTTAAGGTTATTTTCAAATAAAAATATTTTCTAAATGTTTTGCATTTTAAAATAGCGATCTTTATAATGAAAATGTTATTTTAATTAAAATATCCATAATGGTATTTTAATGGTATTTACATTCATCATCATCAATAACCCTTTTTGTTTCTAATGCTCTAATGGTTTTATTTTTTAGTGATCTAATTATCACTCTTTCACTAGATGGATTAATATTTTTTCAAAGTGATTGTTATGAAACTCATTTCTCATGCAAGGGTTAACTGTGTGTCAAGAGATTGTTATGAATCACGTTTATTATTAATAGGTTAATTTATCTCAAGTATAATTATATGGAAACTATTGTTTCCCACATTTTTTCTCATGTTTCAAAGATGTTTTTATAGATCATGTTTCATTTCCACATGTAAATCATTTTAAAAAAATAATAAATTTTTCTGAGGGTGTTATCATGAAAATAATTCTCTATAAAATTTATTCATTTTTAGATTATGTGACACTATAAATAATAGGTGCACCCAGATAACTCTAATTGATCACATTAGAATTATAATATAGGTTCACATAGATTGTTCTCTAATTCATTGGTTAATGATTATTTTATCCGGTGAATTATATTTAATTTGGGTTGTATGATTATTCAAACAATAAGGGTTCTATGAGATGATGTTCTGAGATACCAACATGTTTTACCTACGCTTTATTGGGTTTTTTAGTTTTTATTATGATAAAAATTTATATCACATGGCTCAAGAATATTGATTCTGATAAATCTTTACTTTTATATATTTTCATATTTTATAATTCATGTATTGATGGGTATGAGTTCCTTTTTTTATTTTCTCATTCACTTTTACTATGTCATCCTACAATTATTCACCATTATTCTCATTGATGATATTCAATTTTTAATGACTATGCTTAACATTTCTTATCATTTGATCTCACCCTTCTTATATTTCCTTTTCATTAGGTCATAAAGAATGTGGTAAAATGATATATCTCTATAAAGGATTTAACAAGGATGATGTTGATGATCCAATGTGAAATAAAAAATAGGTGGCTTAAATTGGATAAATTTTGATTTATTGACATGTGTATTATTTATATAATAGTTTTCCTATCTTTATGAATCTATGAAATTAAAAGTTTCTTGACAATATAGGTGATTTACTTCTTTACAATTGATGTTCTAATGTTTGGATTGAAATAAATTGTGTCCTAAGTATCTGCATCAAATCCGAAAATGTAAAGTCCATTTTTTCTTTATAGGATCTAGGAGTTTAGGTTCTGGGTTGTTATTGTATGGGATATAAAACATTAATTGATATGTATCTAAACTAGATATATTTATCATGTGAGATAAATATTAGATTTAAATTTGTATATCATTCATCTATATTTGAATATCATTTTTTTAGTCTATACGTCATTGGATGGTGGATTTATTTATGTTTCATAAATTTTTTCAATCCATTATGAGTTAAATAATCACATGAGTTAAATTAATATAATTTTATGATTTATAATGTATAAATTTTATTTCCTTATGTGTAATTTCTAAATTAATCAAGATTATAAATCTCTATCAATTATAAAGGAGATAAATTAATGGTAATTCATAGACTAATTATCGGATATAATATATTATGTTAAAAATGCTAAATCTAACATCATTTTATAATTCCTAATTAACTATAGTGATATAATATCATGACTTGGGATTAAATAATGGCTATAAAAAATGTATTTTCCCTTTCTCTTTTAATTCCTTTGGATGAAGGAAACAATTAGTTTTTCCAATTTGTTTATTATTAACATTGTAATTTGAAGTTCATCAATACACTAGTTATATATTTTATTAATTATTTAGTGATTGATTATTTTAATATCCAAAATAATCATGGTTTTGGTATAATTTTACAAATAATTTATTATATATTTTATTCCATTAAAATAAATCAATTTAATATTATATCATTCATGCGATATGGTTTTGTGATTGTGGGTTGGGTTTTAATATAAGTAGACCAAAAATAGTTTGATGTCATGGGAACTCCACTATACATCACATAAAATTTAGTAAATCAATATAATAATCAATATAGCCACTAATTAAAAATCCATATAATATATTTGGTATGAACCCCTGATCAATATAGGTTTATTTCTTATTTTTTTGTTTAACTTATTATTTTTATGGATATATTGTCCTATAAAGCCCTAAATTAAGTAGAATAAATAGAACATAAGGTTGGACAGAAATATAGATGTATATGTATATATGAAGGCACAATACAAAAGGGGATCAATAATAGGATTAAAATATTTTTATTTTAACTCTTCATAAGAAACATAGTTTAATAGATTTTAAACAAATGTAGTTTACAAATCCACTTATGAAACAAAAATAATAATCAAACCAGTCCTGGATGCGATGGATATAATATGATACCATAGGTTACTAAAAAACATTTATATTTGAATTTAATATAATAATCATAGTATAAAAATGTAAAATATTATACCATAGATCGTATAAAATCATTTAATAAAATATTTAATTTAAATTAATGTATTTTAATTAAAAAATTATAATAGAAATGAATACGAATAGAAAGAGGCCATGAAATTATTCTCTTTATATTGAAAATAGTAGTAGGAAAGTAAATGGTATTACAATTTTTTTATCCTAGAGAGTAGTTTATCCTTTTACCTAAGATAAAATGTATGTCTTACTACCCCACGATTAAGTCCTTGATACGATGATTGGAACGTCTATCTTCCAATCCATAGAATCCCTTGATTATGAAGTTAATCAACACCTCAATCATTCAAATACTTAAAGGCCCTCGATATAATGATCAACCCCACCATCTTCCAATCCCCTGTATACCTCAATTTTTATCACAATGATCTGTCACACAATGTAAAAAAAATTCACTTGTTAAAATACAAGAACTTGGAACAAGCCATTAACGTCTTCTATCTTCCAGGATTTCCGACAAAGAAGGGGATAGGTAAAACCATTTATGTCTATAATCACAATAGTGTCTTGTATATCAATCATCCAAGTCTTTTCTTATCTGGTTCAAATGGAATCCTATTTATAGACATCGTTTCCAATGATAATATTTTATTTCAACGGTCATATTTCTCGGAAAAACTCAGAGGGGATTCGAAACCTGGTAATATAATTTTCAAATCAAAAAGAATTCACGACATCATTTTGATTGGTATATAAAAAACTCCATGAAATCATTCTGGTTAGAAAATAATAAGTACATAAGTATAAAAGAATGAGTATGATGAATATATGTTGTTTGATCAAATGAATAATGTGAATCATTTATGTTTTATTAGAGTAAGAAATAAGTACAATGTAATTCATGAGTACGATACATACCATGGTTATGATTCATATCATGGAAACGATGCATTCCATAGTTATGGTGCATAACGTGATTATGATGTGTAACATAATTATGATGTATTTCATGGATTCGATATATAACATGGTTATGATGAATAACGTGATTATGGTGCGTAACATAATTATGATCTATATCGTGGATAAGAAACATATCCTAGTTACGATGCATATTTTTATTATGATGCATAACTTAATTACGATGTATATCGTGGATTCAATACATGGTTACAATGTATATCATGATTATAATGTATTTCATGGTTATGATTTATAACATGGTTACGATGTATAACATGATTACAATGTATAACATGATTATGATTCGTAACTTCTTTACAATGAGAAACAACATATTTGATTATAATGAGAAAACAACATATATGCTAACAATGAGAAAAATATATATTTGATTACAATATATGTGATTACGATGAAAAAGAAACATATATAATTATGATGAAAAACAACCATGTATGGATAACAAGAAGTATTTTGTGATTTCCAAAACAAAAATATCAATGGGAAAGTAGAAACACATTTTGAATCAACAACATCCCCCTTTTTAGAAGACATAAAAAACAAACAATATAAAATTTTCTCCCCTTGAATTTGGTAACTCTTCTAAATGTAAGAGTTAATATGACTTATTCCACCTTATATTATAAATATCACTAAGGATATTATTCTCTTTACTTTAACGTGAGAGTTATCCCCCTTAATAAGGTATTCTCCCTTTTTCTTTTTTATGAAAAATCATCTACATAAAGCCATTTATTATTTTCTAAATTATTCTCCCCATTTTTTTATATTCAAAAAGAATAATGGAAAACATTCATTTTCAGCAAAGAGTTAGGGAAAAAGGAGTAAATAATATAAATTACTTCAAATGAAATAAGTTTTTATTACAATAGGAGTTCAAAAATTAATTATTTCTTCTTTTGTTTTTTTAGAGGTTTTTGAACTATTTTTTATCCTCCCTAAATTTTTCAAGGGAACCCTGATAAGCCTTCACCATTACATCTTATTATAAAATAATCTTCTCAAGTTTCCAGTGCCTTCCTTCACAAAGTCAATTGATTTCGTTATGTGCATTGAGCCTTGAATCATGGTAATTGCAATCCTCTATTACAAATTTATTGGCCTTTTATATGATTAAATCCCTATTTGATAGAAAAAAATATCTTTAAATCCATTCTCCAATTTTTCCATAACATGTTCAATATCTTTAGAGGACAATTATTTTGATAGAATTAGTCTTTAAAAGCATTCAATTTTTTCATTCAAATCAGTGAACAAATTTTGGTAGATGTAATTGAGATCATTTACCTGCTTCACTAATTAATTATGCTTTTCCACATGATACATGAGATTATAATCAGTGTTGTATGACCACTTAACATCTTTGTTACAAGACTAGCTATTCTCAGTAGTATATTCTATAAACACATTAAAATTGGATTCATGATTCAAAAATATGTCCATCAATGTCTTGAAAGAATCCATTCTTTAATTATGAATATATACAATGATATCTAGACTCACTTTAATTTTTGGAAGCAAAGGGATAGTATTTTCTAATCTATTCAAGGCTTGTTCAATGTATTGAATTCTCTTCCCTGTGATTGTTCTTTCTGGATTTGTAACTTCATTATAATCAAGAAGATCTCCAAAGTGATTCTTAGTGTTGATAAATTCATATGGTTGATTCAAATTCTAAAAAGATTTTCCTTCTTTTTCTTTTTATGATATTTGAATTACTTTCATAGAAGTATTATTTTGAGATGCACCTTTTGATACATGAGGATCAAGAGAAAGAAACTTAAAATATGGAACTTCTGATGATTTTCCTAAAATATTTTTCTTATTTGCAACTTCATTATTTTCCAACTTTTCTTATTCTTGTCCTTGTTCTTCTTCATCTAGTTCTTATTCTTCTTCTTCTTTAATTACATAATTGAGACTTTGTGTATCCAATTGTTTAGATGCTTATTTCTCTTTTCCATTGTTTCTTGGATCTGACTGAGTTTAATAGTTGGTTCCCTTATGAAAATTTTGATTCTGGATTCCTCATCTCTCTTTTGAAGACTATCAACATCAATAGCTTGATCATTTCTCTTCTTCATTCTCTTCCTAATTTCATTTTATTTTTAGGTTTCTTCAGTTCCTATTATTTCATCCCGGGCTTCAATAGGGTCCAAATTGAATTGAGGATCTCCTTCTTTCCTTTCTTCCTTCTTCTTCATCAACTTTATCGCAACCTCATATGATACTGATTTTTGTTCCTCTGATTTCTTAGGGGTTTTATCCATATATATATATTACTTTTTATTGTTGTTTATTTTGATGAATTTGAATGTTTTTCACACCCTTCTACTATTTATATTTCTTTCTCAGATTTAGGATCTTTCATAAAATCTTTGGAATCAGGGTTGAACCATAACTTGTGTCTCTTGATCATATCCTTGGTGATGAGAGGTTCCATGAAATTTAACAGATCTGACATAATTGATACATTGAAAAAACATAGGAATTATTTCAAAAACATTCTTAATATAGTATGAAACATGGTCAACTAATACTTTATGGAAGTGGATTTAAGTTTCTCAATTGTTAAGAAAATGAAAACAATAAGATTGAACTTGTTCATATTCACTAGGTAGTCAAGCACATAAATATCAAAAACATTCAGAGTTTCCTTATCACCCTTTCTCGATACTAGGAAACCTTGAAACTAGAGGGAAATGATACGATTATTAGCTGATAGATGATTTACCTTCCCCTTATCATCATGAATCATGAAAATAAATTCCGCAAATTTCTATTTATCAAAAGTTTTATATAATTTTGGTAATTTGTAGGATGTAAAAATATCATCACCATTTGAAAGAAATCCAAGGAAAGAAGCTTCTTGTTTTATTGAGGTTTTTTATTTAATATCATAAATCATAAATGATATCTTGGGTCCATTATCTATCACCATTATTTTATTGAATTGTAACACTGCCTCCAAAAAAATCATGACCTGATTTTAGTCCTTCAACAAAGAGGGATTCCCAACCTTGAAATTTAGTATCTTTTTCAATGAAGAATAAAAATTCTCATAAAAATCTTGATAAACTGACGTTTCACCTCAAAAGATCATAAAACCGAAATCTTTTGGAAAACATTATTTCAGTGACTAATAAGTTGAATTAGACATGAATGATTTGAAAAACAATCTCAGACACTATGGTTTTTCCTGGTTACAAAAGTTGAGGACTTTTTTGATTATGAAAACTGAGGTAAACTCTAATTACAAACCATTCCAGCTATTTATATGGCATCAGAACATTGGATAAATTCAGAAGGATTTCTATGTGGGTTGGGTGGGGTTTCTTTTAAAAGGTAATTTGATGGTCAAGGTTAGATCTAAAAGAACCAATGGATAATTTGAACTCTTTGAGTTTTAAAAATCATACTCAAAATGAATCTGATTAGGGGTTTAAAAAATTATTGAAATATACAAAATTTGAAATGAAATGAAAATTTTTAGGTTTTAAAATTTTTATTTGTCAGGGTATTAGGATATATTTATTGGTTTCAGTAAATTATTCTTAAGATAACAAAACTTATGTAAAAAAGTGTAAAATCGATATGTATATGAAACATATTAGAATTCAAAAATTTATAAAATATTCTAGTACCGATAAAATTGAAAAATCAATAAAATTTTAATACTGATAAAAATGTGAAACTGATAATCATGATATAGATAAAATGTGAAACCCATATAATGTTACACTTCTAAAATGCATAAAAGACAAAATGTAAAATTGATAAAATGTAATACTGATAAAATATAAAACCTATAAAAACAAGTATACCACCCTTTGAAAATGTGTAACTTAAGGTAAATAAATATTTTAACAAATAATTAAATTACAATGATTACATTACAGTAATAATTCATAGCTTCTGTTTAATGTATTCAAATATATCAAAAGATCATGGTTTTGGGAAAATGTCAGTAATTTGTTATTTCATTCTTATGAATTGTAAAATAATATGTTCTTTTTTGTGTGTGATCTCAAATAATGTGATTCCAAATATCTATGTGTTTTCAGATGAGTTATTTGCAGGGTTTTTACTTTGAGAAATGGAACTAGTATTATCACACAGTATTTTAGTTTTTTAAAAAACTTATTCCATAGTTAGTGAGTTTGTGTTGCATCCAAAAAACATGAGCAAAACAACTTCCATCTGGTACATATTCAGCTTTAGCAGTGGATAATGTTACTGAATGTTTTTTTCATGACCAAACAACTAACTAATCTCTTATTAAATGACGTGTTATAGATGTACTTTTTCGATCCATTTTACAACCACCAAAGTTAGCAACTTATTCTTTAAAAAAAACAATTTATAGAAAAATAAAATAGGTTTAAATACATTTTTATCATTAAAAAGCTAAAAACGTTTCTCACTAATTTTAAATGAGATTCATTTGGATTACATTGATATCTTTCTCATAACATACTGAAAACAATAATTTTACACGACTAGATATTAAGTATAACAAACTTCTTATCATACCTCAGAAAGATTTTGGATCTATTTATTTTCAAACACTATCAAGATCAAGAGAATTTGAGGTACCCATTGAGTGAATATAAATTATTGATTTCATATCCATAATTTTTAGGTAAATATTTGAAATAATTATGTTAGGATATATAGGCTCTTTCTAGTTTTTAAGAGATTTGAATACCTAAAAATAATGTTAACTCGACCATCATACTCATTTCAAACTTAGATTTCATTATATTCACAAACGAATGAGTTAAAGATTGTTGAGTTGATCCGAATATAATGTAATCAAAATAGATTTATACAATCACGATATATTTGTTTCCCATATTTATAAAAAGATTTGGATCTTCAGTTCCTTTAGGATAATTTTTTTAAATGAAATCAATTAATCATATTATACCAAGATCAAGGGGCTTGTTTAAGACCATATTAATATTTGATTAGTTTGAAAACAAAATCTTGATGTTTTGAGTCTACAAAACTAAGAGGTTGTTCTAAAAAAACTTTTTATTGTACATATACATTAAGAAAATAACATTTTATATCCGTTTGAAAAGGATTGAAGTTAAAGAATTCTACAAAGGCAAATAGAATACGAATAGAATCGGGTCTACCTACCGGAGAATTTGTTTATTAATAGTCTATTCCTTCTTGTTGATTATAGCCTGTAGCAACAAGTATTGATTTTTTTCTTATTATGACTCAATTTTCAACACATTTGTTTCTTAAAACCCATTTTACTTCATTTATAGTTGTTTCTTTAGGTCTTTCAACTATCTTCCATACTTCATTCCTTACAAATTCATTCGGTTCATCTTGCATTCACTTAATCCAATCCCAGTCACCTAAGGCCTCATTAGAAGTTTTACTTTCCAATTCGGATAGAAAAGAAATGTGTTATATTTTATTTCTCAAGGAATCTCTTATTCTTATGCGTTGATTTACATCGTCGTTGATATTATCGATAGTATAATTCTTAAGAAACAATTGATTTGGATTTTGTAAAACATGTTCATCAACATAAGGTAGAAAGTCTTCTGGGATAAATATTTCGGAAATTTTTTCTTATGTATTTCCATTTTTAGAAGGGTTTTTAATAAAACATAGATAATCAGTTTTTGAAAACACAACTTCTGGTGTAGTAAGGGTTTGTTTAAAAACAAAATATTACTTTCATCAAATATTATATTCACTATTCCCTCATCATTACACGATTTTTTGTTTAAAACCCTATAATCCTTAGAATAAGTGAAATAACCTAGAATGATTCCCTCATCATATTTGGTTGAAAGTTTATGTTCGTTATCATTAGTATTCAAAATGTATACTTTGCATCCAAAAACTCTGAAGTAAGAAACTTTAGGTTTTCGACCTGTCTATAATTCATAATGTGTTTTTTTAAGAAAATGTCTACTTAAAACTCAATGTATAGTGTAACATGCAGTAAATATAGATTCAGTACATAAATTCTTAGAAATTGAGTATTCACTCAACATGGTTCTTGTCATTTTCTGAAGAATATGATTTCTTCTTTAAACAACACCATTTTCCTAAGGGGTTTTTGGATTAGAAGAGTTGTGAGTAATACCTTTCTTACAATAAAAAGTTTCAAAATATGAGTTTTGATGTTTTTCAACATGATAACTTTGAATAGTTATAAGTTATAGATTTTTCTAATTTTTATCTTGGGCTCTAAATGTTTTAAAATAGAAAAAGGAGACAGATTTTTTTTTCTAGAAAATAAACCCATGTAAATCTTGTGTAGTCACCATCTAAAACAAATTGACTGTTTTTTCTTTCCATGATTCTAGTTTTTGAACGACCAAAAATATCAATGTGCTCTAAAATTAATGAATTCATAGTTGAAATGTAATTAATTGATTTAAAGATAGTTTTATGATTCTTTTCATAATGACAAGGTTTATAGAGTTTTGAAGAATCAATTATGAGATCCAGTAAATCCTTATCAATTCTTTTATTTGAGTGTTTACAAATGTTCATAAGGTTTTAGTGTCCTAACTGTATATGCCATAGCAAAGTTTGGTTTTTCATTTCACTTAATAAAGGTAATTATTGGATCCTATGTACTTCTACATTATGTTTCTATAAATTATCATGTATATGGTAAGTGAGAATAAATTTATCCTCAGAATTGTAAACTAAACTTATTTCATTCCAAAAGTTCACAAGGCATCCTTCATCACCTAATTGAATTATTATTATAATATTCTGCTAAAATCCTTTAACAAACAAAAATTTAGAAACTAAAACATTTTTTAAAAGAAAAATATTATTTATACCAATGATCTTTCCTTGAGGATTATCTCTAAAGGTTAATTTTACACCTTTAATTTCAATTACTTTTTCCTGGAAATAATTATTTCCAGTCATATTTCTGGAACATCCAGTATCCATTTATCAAATATCCTTGATGTTGGTACACATTTTTATTCTTGAAAATGAAAAAATTATATTTCCATAACCCAAACATGTTTGGATCTTGAAATGATGGATAAATGAAATTTAGGAATCCACTTTTGGTTTTCTATGTGAGCATTATGAAATCATAATGATTGGGTTTTGTTAAGAGAAAAATTTCTTTCCCAATGTCCACCACATTGACACTCGGTGATAAAATAATACCTTTGGGAACAAAATAATTATGAATTAAAATAGTTTTTGATTGAGTATAACCATTTCTAAAACTATTCCATAGAGGAAAAATTTGTAAATACATGGTATCAAGTTCTTTCCTTCTAGAAGTAAAATTTGATAAATGTTTCTAAGAATTTTTTTTCATATTTTAGTGTACTATCTAAATTTTCATTATTAAAAGAAATTAGTTTGGTATTGGTTTTTGTTTCAAAAATATTTTTATCTAAAACATGTTTTTCAAAGTCCATAAAAAGATAATTGTTCCGAAAGTTTATATCTACAAAGATTTTTGAAATATTTCGGAAATCAGAAGTAATGTGATCAGGATATTTTGAAGGATTTGATACCTGTTTTGTTGGGATAGTTATTCTAAAATTTTCCTTATTAATATTTTTATTGAGTTTGAAATTGTCATTCCCATGTACTTTGGAAAATCTGGATACAGCTTCAAAAATGGTAAATTATCCTCTACTGAGGAAGATTATTCAAATGAAGAGTAAGAATATTTCTTATCAGGATAATTGGAATTTAAAGATACATTTGTAAGATATTATTCATTCATTACCTTATCAATGAGAAAATAATTCTCGATAAGCATCATGGCAATAAGACCAATATTATTCTTACTAGAAGATTCATGTTCAAAAGATTCATCGGAATAATCACCACCATTGGAACTCTTAGTATCATTTTCATTTAAGAATTTAATATTCTTATAATTTTAATACTTTTCATTATTTATTTTAGAATGATTATCATTTCTATATTTTCTTTTAAGAAAAAAAATCCTCTCTAAATGACCTTCTGTTTTACATTCATAACAAGTTACTTCTGAGTCTTTCTTGTCCGTTCTATATTTATTTTTCAATATGTATTGAAAATCTTTCATTCCCACAATCTTGGTCATTCTTCAAGAAATATTGGCTAATTCATTATATGAATGATCAATTTATCTAGATTATCATATAACAAAAACTTTCTTAGCATTGAATCGTGTTACCCTTTCTGGTGTCTTAGAATTAGATGTTGTTGTAAAAGATACACTTTCATTACTATTCTTATCCTTATTAAAGTCTCTATCTCATTTCATTATTTTCTCGTGAGGTAAGAGAGTACCAAATAATTCATCAAGAGTGATTTGAGTGACTTTTATGTTGTCATGAAGAGATTTCCATTTTTATTCCCTACTTGTTGGAAATTATATTAGTCATCTTGTCTACAAGAACATAATCATTAAAACCATTTTCTCCCATATATTGAAGACTATTAACAACAGTCATAAATCTTTGTTGAATATTTTATTCCATTTCTCTATAAGGAAAATTAAAACAATTATCTTCAACTCAGATAATGTATCTTCTTGTTTCTATAACTTTAGATGTATTAAAATGTAAGAATTCAAATTTCTTTTAAATACAGTTTTCTACTTAAAATGATGATTTCTGACTATATATATTCATGTTCATAGAATATAATAGTGTATTTTATACCTTGTAATTTACTTTATATTCATGTTTCTCTTGCTTGGTAAAGGTTCTAACATCCTTGTATATAATTTTGTAATCTCCAGTGAGCATCACAAAAGTTTCTACTCCAGCATTAATAACAGAATTATTCATTTGATCTCTCTAGTACTCATAATCACTCCAATAAAACATAGGTGGTCTAGTTGGGTTTAGATTAACAATTGATCAAATATTAATTACTTCAATATTATAAAACAACACTTTTCCACTCCACACATTTTTATAGTTAGTTATTATAAATAAAGGGGTATATAAAAATATAGTTGTCATACAAAATAAAATAAAGAACGTAAAAAAAATCAGGGGAAACCACTTCTGATACAAATTTTTGGATCGACATATTCTTTTATGTGTATATAAGATGGCACAATACAAGAGGGTGTGAATTATAGGTTTAAAATATTTTTATTTAAATTATTTATAAGAAACATAATTTAAGATATTTTTAACTTATACAATTCAGAAAGCCTCATATGAAATAATAAATAATAATCAAACTGGTCCCGGATCTGACGGATATAATATCACAGGTTATTAAAAAACAATAGAGTGTATAGAATCTACCAAAGAGAATATTTAATATTTTCATAACAAATTTAAATGATTCCGTAGTGCATATAGAATATTTTACAACAATATGTAATGTAAATGAAAGTAGTGTAATTAAATCAATTACAATAGAAAATAATATGAATATATAATGTAAATAAAATGATTCCCATTCTACTAAAAATTGAAGAAAAAATATTAAAGGGTATTACAATTATTTTATCCCAAAGAGTAGGGTATCCTTTGACTTGGGTAAAAGTTCTGAATTAACACAACCCGAGTAATTCCTCGATATGATGATCGGAAATTCTATCTTTCTATCCATAGAATCCCTCAATTTGTATGGTAACAAACACCTCTATTTTTAAATACTTGAAATCCCTTGATACAAAGATCAAAACCAACATCATCCCATCCCAAGAATCTGTTGATCGTTATCCCAATTATCGGTCACACAATGCAAAACAAATCACATAATGAAATCAATGAAATAGGAATAAGTTGTTCACATCTGGTATCTTCTTGGATTTTCGCATGAAGTGAGAGAGAAATAACTCCATCTCTCTCTAGAATCAAAATAGTGTCTTGTATTTTCAATAATCCAAGTTATGTATTCTCTGGTTCAAATGACCTCCAATATATAGGCCTCATATCCAATGGCCATATTTGATTTCAACCATCATATTTCTCTAAAAACTCAGAGGGACTTGGACACCTGGAACTCTTATGGTCAAAAAAATGAATACAGAACATCGTTTTTATTTTTATATAACCAACTCCACGATATCATTTTTGTTAGAAAATAATTAGTACATAAGTATGAAATAAGGAGTATGATGAGAAATATAATGTATTATCAAAAGGTTAAAGTGAAACGTGTATGCAGTATTGGAGTGAGACATAAGTACAATTCAATTCATGAGTATGATATATAACATGGTTATGATGCATATCATGATACCATACGTAGCATAGTTACGATGCATAACATGATTACGATGTGTAATGTAATTATGATATATATCATGAATATGATAACTAGCACGGTTACGATGCATAGCGTGATTATGATGCGTAATGCAAGAACAATTTCTACCATGTATAGGAAACATAACATCATTACAATTCATAACATGATTACGATGTGTAACGTAACTACGATGTATATCATTGATATGATACATGGTTACAATGCATAACCTGAATATGATTCAAATCATAATTACAATTTATAACAAGATTACAATGTATAACATGGTTATGATGATGTATAACATGATTTTGATGTTCAACGTGGTTATGATGAGAAACAAGATATGTGATTATGATGAGAAAAAATTATATATGATTACGATGAGAAAGAAACATATATGATTACATCATATGTGATTACAATGAAAAAACATATATGATTATGATGAAAAAAAAAATATATGATTATAAAGAGAAACAACCATATATAGAAAACAAAAAGTAATTTGGGATTTCCAAAAAAAAACGATCAATGGGAAAGTTAAAACACATTTTGACTCAACACATAAAAAAAATTTCTATTTTTTTTAATGTGAATTAATTTATAATATATATTTATTTTTAAAATATAAAATGACTCATACACTTTCTGTACATTTGAGAAATACATGTATGAAAAATTAGATCTATAATTGAAACCTAAAAATATCAAAAAATAATTCAGATAAAAAATCTATAAATATATTAAATCAAAAAATATAAATAGTAATACATTTAGGAATTAAGAAAAATGTATAAAAATAAAATATACTTGGTTATATAACTATATACATATTCTAAGAATAATTTTTAGTCTCTATTAATCTATAAATCTCTTTGGTTTCCAAAATCTATTGCTATCACAATGATGTAATCATTCAAATCCAAACAACATCACTCATTACACATATTTAAAAAATACTACACAGTAACAAGGGGTGTGTATGAATAATTCAACATGATTTTCATCTAATTATTGTGGGTTAACTATAGTACGAATTTTAAATAAAAATTTTCTTTCATCATGAGTGAAATAGAATTATAATACCACAACAACAAATTATGTATTATAACATAAACATTATATAATGATACCACAGAGTGAAATATATTATACCAACCCATTACAAAATATCAAGAGAGTGAAACACACCACTAAATTAATATTTTACCACCAAGAAGAAAATTTGATTTTATATCTTTCTCAAAGTATCATACATATATTGAGAATATATTAAAAATTATTACATTAATCATAATTTCTTGAGATAGTCAATCATGTACACAAACAAACATCAAATGATATCCTCCTATAGAAAATGTTAGTCAAAAAACTCTATGTATATAAACATAATTCCATGAAACAATATCTTCTATTGAATTATAGAAATATATATAGTTTTAATTATGAATTATGAGTAATTATTTAATGAGATGTGAGATGTCACACTATATGGTAATATTTTCCATTAAACATGTAAAAAATAATACATCATCTGAGCATCAATTGATTATGAATACATGACTAGATATTTTATGTTGTATTAATACTTTATGCATTGAACTAATAATATAGGAATGGATTTTTTTAATATATGAAAAATAATAGTATTAACTCTCTATATTTATGTGAATATATTTTTGAAAAATGAAAAGCGTTTATGATTATTTTATTCAGTAATGAAGGGCCATATAAAGGGTTATTTGAGTCTATTTAATATTTATATCATATTAGTATGGCTCTTCAAAAAATAGATCGATCTTATATATCTCCCCATTACATACTCGATAAAATAATTTCATGATAAAAGTAAATGATATGTAATTATTATCCACAATTCACTAGATTGGTGGATAACCATCTGATTGATGGTGCAATTAAATATAACTTGTTAATCCACATCAAGTGTATGAAATACGTATCTTCTAAAAAAGATAATGTTCTTTATTCATGTTCATTATTATTTTTTAGATCATATAAAACTCTATTATATATTATCTTAGTGTTTGGATTTCGTTATTTTTATGAGGATTTTAGACATTTAAAATATGCATAATATTTTTTAATATTATTAATTTCAATTCAATAATATCTTATAAAAATCATAATTTTTAATATAAATCTTGGAAAAACATGGGGGAAATTATATGATAGATATTGATGTATAGTATATCATAGAATATGATATGTTAATTTTTTGATGGGACTAGGTTTTGATAATTATATTGAGATATTCCTATAGGAAATATATAATAGTATTATATATGATACATTTTGGATTGGTTTTTTATAATAGAAGATCAAATTTCTATTATTGATATATAGACATCACTAGGATCGACATAGTGAAATCACTTTGTTTTTTCAGTCACTAGTCTTTGATATCCTAACTATAACAACACAATAATGAAAGAAATATTTATATATAAGTGATATATAATAATTAAATGCGTGATTTATGATATCACAAGAAGTGATATATGTTTTTACTCGATGTGATATTTGATAACATGACAAGTGATATATGGGAAATGATCTTAAATATTTCTCTTTCTTAAACCATTATGTATTTTTTCTTCCATCACCAAGATAAATATCAGTTATATCAGTGGCTTTGATATTGGGGAAAAAATGTGCCTTTATTTGAAAAATGAATAAAATAAATTATAAATGATTTTATAAATTTAAAATTATTATAATATAATATTTTTATAGGTATTTTGTAAAATATTCATATGTTTTTTTATAATTGGAAATATTTGATAATTTAATTATTAAATATCAATCATAATTATAATGATTATATATTTATATATTAATGGGTATAGACTAATTAAGAATCCATATTTCTATAGACTAATAAAATATGTTTTGAACGATAATAAATTTATCTAATGTGAACTTATTATGTAGAATTAAATTAAAAAATAAATTTTTTTCATATTTTGAATTATTTATATTTTGGAATACAAGGTCTATATATGAATTCATATATGAGATACAATGACATGCAAATTATTTGAAATTATATATTTTAAAAGATATGATAATATTACGTTTCTAATGTAATTCGTTAAATTAATTTTTTATATTTTTATAAAAAAATAAAAAAAAAGTCGTATTTAGTTTTTATATATCGAAATGAAATAATAAAAATCCACGATAAATTCTTTATATAAATAATTATTTTAAATATTCATAAATTATATTTTAAAATTATAAAATTTTTATAATCCTCATGTTTAAATTTATATATGAATTTTTATTTATTCTTTATGATTAATATATAATGTGAATTTTTCATATATTAATATTTCTATAATCAGTTTAAATTTTTTAATTTATTCTATAAAAATAAAATGATTCATCTATATTGAAAAATTATAGGTATATTTTATGATTTTATTTTTGTAAAACTATGGATAGGGAATTGAGTATTATAATTCAAATGAATATATTTCTTATTAAGTAAAAACATAGATGCTAAAATATAAAATCACTAATCATTATTGATATTTTTATAATAAAACCTTTATTCTGAATTCCCATGAGGCTAGGGGAATGGTAAATATCTAGAAAAATGAGTGTTGACTATATGTTATATTTTACACATTATTAGGTAGGGTTTTTGTATTGTATGATTTTCTCCCAAGAAATGAAAACTATTTCATGGACTATTTTTTATGAATAATTTTGGTTTATTTTAAATATTATATCAAATAATTTATTGGTTGTATTTTAAAAAATAATCATTCTCTTAAGAGTTATATATTAATATTATCTTAACCTGTTAATTTTTTTAAAATTAAATGTGAGTAAATTAAAATTTGGAACCATATATATGTATATATGTAACATGATATATAGAATGTTTGAGTTGAATATGGAAAATATATACTGATATTTTCAACAAACACTTAAAAAATATAATTCTAAAATAATCCCAAAATAAGAACTCATCAATATATCAACCATCTATTTTTGGGGAACTAAATGTGTAATTTCTCATGGATTTAATTTTTTGTTAGGAATATATAATCAACTGATCGAAAAGGGAACATCAAGCTATAGTTTTTTTTAATTACACTACAGTGGGTATCCCTAAAATGCTAATTTCCATATTGAAATTAAAATAGTGTTATTAATAAGAGATTTATTTTCATTTATTGTTTCAACTTGAATATAAATTTAAGAAAAAATATTTAAATTTATTAAAATAATATGGTTTTAAAATTTCCATGGATTGGGATTTAAGAACAAATTATCATGTTTATACAGTTTTTGCACCATGTCTGTCTGTGTTAAAAAAATTAGCATGAACTTGTTTAAAAACGTTAATGTTTATTACCTAGAGATGACAATATTTGGAAGCATTCATTAAGAAAAGAAATGGTTGAGATAATTGGAACTGAATGGTTCTACACACCATAGATTGAGTTTTATAAAAATAACTTTTAATACACACCTTGGTAAATATGGATAGTAATGGAAAACAATAAAATATGGAGTTTCCATTTCAATATGTTATATAATTCCACAACAAGGTGAATTATTTATGTGAAATGGGGTGGTTTTAAATGATTTATTTTAAAATTATTATTTTATATTATATATTGAGAAAAATTTATTTCTATTTAATTATAAAAATTATTTATTATAGTAGTTTACTGTAAAAACAATATTTTTTATAATATATATTATAAGAATTAATAATATTTTTATAGAATTATTTATAATTTCAGTATAGTAGAATAATTTAAAATTATTTTATTATTTTTTATAATGGTTTTTTAATAAAGAAAATTCTATGTAAAATTTTTTATGTATGAATTTTTTTGATTTAATACTGTCTATTTTAATTTTATTTGATATAAAATACATGGACATGTATTGATGTATTGGGGAAATTCTATAAAGTCTATATGTACCACTACATGTGAACACCAATTGAAATGTAGAGACACCATTTAAATAAGTATGTAAAGGGAATATAAAAATATTTTTCTTGTGGTGATACATTTTTTAAAGATGGGGTCAGGACAGAGGAAATTTTGTCTTTGGTTTTTTGGTAGTTTATTTTAGTGTTAGCTTTTGTATGATTCTTTAATTAAATGTTTGATATTTTTTAGACAATTGGATTTTACTATTACAAATTATTTAATAAATTATATTTAAATTTATTTATGTGGTCATCAATTTCTTATGGTGATAATAATGTAGGAAAATAATTCCTTAGAGTTTAATTTATCCCTCACAACATTTCAGTATCCTATAAAAATTTTCATATTTTTTATATATCAAGAGGCATCACAGATCATATCTTAGAGTTCAATATCATAGGATTATAAAGTTAAAAAATGGTATTTATGTATGTTTTATTTATTCGAGTGGTCATAATTATATTAGGTGTGTGAAATATGTTGGTTAGTATATAAAATGTACACATAAAAAGATAGAAAAAACCTTTTTAGAGAGACCATCAAGTGACCAGAATGTCTTTGGATAGAAGTTGGTGTTTATAACCCCATATGGTTATAATATAGTGATGTGTTAAAAAAAGAAAGAATTTATTCATCATTTAAAACACTATATATACTTCACCATATCCCATTTTTAAAAATAATAGGAAATATCATCCAAGAAATGGGATTTCCAATGTAATTGTGTTTTTTGGATTTACCAAATAGATTTCTAAAAAGAACAATTCTTGTGAAATTTGAATTAAAAGAGGTGTAAGTATTTTTAAAAGTAATATCCAAGATTCTAGAATACCCCTAGTATAAGTTATAAATGATTGTTTTTATAAGGATGAATGATATTGATATTTTGAGGTTTTCACCATATTTACTTGGATATGGAAATTATTTTTCTTGCTTTTCTTCTAATTGTGTGCAGGAAAGGGAAAATAGGATCAGGGCATGCCCTTATAGAACATTAGATGGGGGGATTGACTTTAATTTATATGAAATGGATAAGTCATAATGGATATTAAGATAGATATATGGTGGTGTGGTAGAATAATATAAATATATTTAATATCCCTCCATATTTAAAATTTGATATGGGACCTATGTAGCTAAAAATGGTTGGAAAAAATAAACAAAAGTATCAAATTTTTATTATCATTAGACACTAAAAATGGACTATTTTTGTTTATATAAACTAATATGGACATCTTATAATTTATCAGAAGAGTTTAAGGAATAAAAAATTATAAATATCATTATTATAATGGATTCTAGAATATTTATAAATACTGGTATGGTCTTAAGGAATTATGGTAGTTTAAATATAGTGAGTTTATGTATTTCATGTTGGGGAATGTATTAATTATGAAATAATAATGAAAAATTAGATAATTTGGTGAAGTATATACTATATTTGGTAATAAAGAAAAGGCTCATTATGTCTAGGTTTTGGTTTTAGTTATAATTAGGAATATAATAAACTATTATACTATCGAAACATCTTAAAAATATAAAGGTGGTTCTTATGAAATATTAAATAGATGTGAGAGAAATATAAACCCAAAAGGATAGTTCGTTGATTTATTTTATAGGAGTAGAAAATAACATATTATTTCATACATGAAATAGTGTAGAAAATTTTAAGAAAAAATTCTTAAGGAATATTCACATGTTTTTTTCAAGAAGAAACCATATGAGTTTTTATTCAATGCCTCGTGTCTATATGGTATTTTGTAATTCATGTGGAATTTGATTCTTAAATTAATGAGCTGGTCAAATTTTCGACAAATATTTATAAACAATTTTTAAGGATTGGAACCCCTCAAATGAATAATTTATATGGGGAATAAAGTACAATTTTTTTAGGGGGGGTTGTAAAAATATTTAAGGATTGATTGGGGTTTCTATTCTACAACATGGAAATTCCCTTCATCCATCAAAACAATTTTGACCAGTCACCACCTAGGTAGTGACTATGTAGTAATGTATCCTTATATATGGGTTCCACTGACTAAATGTATAAAAACTGTTGTCTTTATTACACATTTATTCAAAATTTATGAAATAAAAATAAACATAATACAACCTAGAAGATTGACAATACTAGTTTTTTTTAGAAAATTTTGAACATTACATTACAACTTTGAAATACTATGTACATAATCTTTATTGAAAACTTCATTAACATTCCCATGATATTCCATAGTTCATAGATCTACATGGAATAACATAAGATAATTCATAAGAAATGAATTATATATGAAGACTTTTAAAGGAATAATAAAAACATAACATGATGAAATTATTACATATTATACAATATGAATTTCAATGAGACATAGAAGGGGTGAAAATAATAAAATTGATCACCAATGCATCATATAGAATGATAACATAATGGATGCATGAGAATGTGGAAACTACTTTTAGAAAGAAATAATATGAATATTTCAAGGTTATCCACCAAGACATCATAACATTACGTGATTAATATAACCTATTATGCACCATAAATAGATTATCAAGAGACTAAAAGATTTATTAATGTACTAAAGTACTATTTGGGCACACCCATCAAAATCATATCAACTCTATAGATAGGTGTTCTACATTGATAAAATACGATAACTGCATATTTCATCTCATTTTATCCCAAAATTAAGGATTTTGTGTAACATTTATATATGTAACCAATCAATGTATTAAAATTACATCTTGGTTAATAAACATGAGTGGATATGGGTTTGGGTATACACATCACAAATGTTAGCTGTGGAAAATTACAGTGAAATTTATATTGCATTACAGCATTAAAAAATATTAATTAAATGGTAAAATGATAGAGAAATGGTTCTCTCGTCACATTTAATTATAAATTATAGTATGATAAATATTTGATAACATAATTCAACACACAAATTTTGGAATAAAGTTTAGGGGATGATCTCTTACTAAAGTTTAACATTTTAATTTCTTAAGTAAATTCTATAATGAGAGGGGATAAATGATATACCATATTATGGAAAAAATTAATTTAGAATGAAATTTATAATGTCATGAAAACATAACCAATTAAGATTCAAAATAATAATTACAAATATGTTTATTAAACGAAAAAGAAGTTATATATCCTTTAACTTGTAAAGGTGATTTGAAAATCTTAGGAGGATGTTCTTGAGATCATGGGGGAACCATAGGAGGACTATAGGGAGGGGATGGAATACTAAGGATGTGGTTAGAAGTTTTTTAGTTAAAATTAATGGGGATGTGTGGAGGATTTGTATAGTAAGAGATATATGATTTCTTTATTATTTCTCAAGAATAAGTTTTGGATTCTGTAAAATAAAGTATTCAAAACCCCAATCCATCCTAGGTTTGATTCCATGGTTTCTTAAAAATTATAGTGATATTCATTATTTTATAAGTAAATGATATGAACTCAATAACATATTACCCTTTGTGATATAGAAGTGATTCATGTTTCTAAATAAATTATTTTAAAACATTAAAATATATTATAGGTCTTGGAGGACTCATAAAAGATTTATAAAATTAAAAACAATAACCTCATAAACAAATTATTTTAAAGGGGAAATAGTAATTTAGTCATGGATAACATTTTTATCATTTATTGCATCACTTTTGGGTAATTATATTTATATAATCCACATTTTATATTTATATTGTATTAAATTTTCACCAAAAAAGTTGAATCTCTCTAAAAATTATAACTAAATCAACATTGGGAAATTTTGACATGATTTTCCCAAAAATTATATTTATTTTATGAAGAAATTAATTATAAATATGTGAATTTACAATTTTAAAATAACAATTAGTATTTTTTGATAACTGATTATTTTTTATACAATTAATGTTTTTGAAAAGGTATTAAAAATTAAATTTTAAAACATAAAAAATATATTACCATTAGTATTATTAAAAATTAATTAACCACATTATTTTATGAAAAATAAATTTATTTTAAAAAATTATTATTTCTTATAAAATGAATGTATTAATTGAACAATAATAAGGCACAAAAATATAAATTTTTTTGTATTAAAAGAGAAAACTGTTATAAAGTAACATTAATTAGAAGTATATATATTTACTATTATCTATCATATATCTATTAATATTGATATGGTCTTGATAAATAGACCATGGATTAAACAATAAAACACAATAAGCATAAGGAATGTGATGGTGATATTTTCATGGGGTGGTTAGACTTACATGGTTTGGATCATGATCTCGATGAGTCAGATCATCTCCTATAAAAGATTTCACTCATTATTTTTTTATTAAATCTCCAATTGGTATTTTAAAAGGAAATCGTAGTTATTATATCTCCCTCAAAAGCTCCAATGAATGGGGTTTATAGGGTATGATCTTTCTAGTTGATTCCAATTCATCTTTTTAATGTGTAAATTGGATTTATTATAACCCTATATTTATACTAAACATATGGTTAATTTTCTATGAATATTTTATAAATGGTCATTATAATTAATGGCCTTTTAAATTCAATAGGATATAAAATAACTAATAAAGCTTATGTGTTTTCTAAAACCATAATAGTGAATTTAATTCAATAAAAAATGAAATTTTACTTAAAAAAACATTGGATCATTAGAATCCCCCATCCCAAACTTTTACTGATGAAATTTTTATTTCATACACTCTACAAAATGACAGAATTTATATTTAATCCCCTTTTATGGTTTTCACATAATTTATTTTAACTTTTCATTTCTCAATATAACTTTAACTAGGTGAATTGTCTTATTTCATATAACATTGTCCCTATGATCCATGATCCTAAATAAATTATCCTCATATGAAAGATCATTGTCCAATGGTTTCACATCTAGATTTAGCACATGTTAGGGGTTTGTTATGTACTTATTCAAGAGGCATGTAAGGAACA